>BCGR01000015.1:56156-656156 GCA_001599375.1 Phoma herbarum | reverse complement strand
TTCCGCCTCAGCTTTTTCAGTCTGCCTTCACTCTCTACGCCCAAGTTTGGTGTTCCCGGACGGCTGCCCCAGCCACCAGGAGACGAGCTGCGCGACGGCACATCTAGGGTTGGGGGAGGTTCGAGGGGATCGAGCGCGGGCGAGCCCACAGGCTGGATAGTGAGCTGGTTGGGAGGAGATTGGCGGCGCTGAGGAGACGGCGGAGGATACTCGGGTGCTGTGAGGTGTGTCGCTGACTGCTGCGTGGACGAGGATGCTCCTGAAGCAATGCGATTCTTCACTTTGCTAAGTCGACCGCTTGATTCCGAAGAAGCCGCAGAATTGCTTTGCGGAGGCTCAGAGGAGTTACCGCCGAGAGAGAAGAGACTTGAAAGCCGTTGTCTCGGATTCTTCTTGTCACCCATCACGGTGGACGCCTCAGGAGCTGGAAACGGGACGGGCGGAGGGATGGTTGACGGCTCTGTGGGCGTCTGTGGAGTTACTACAATGTGCTATACAAGCATGTAGGCTATGGTGTGCAAGGCGAAACAGCAAACAGAGCTCTATGCAGGGCAGGCGGCCGCTGCAGATACATGTACTGGAAAGAAAACTGTCAGGCCAGACTAGAGTTGGGCCTAAGAATGCTATATTTGATCTCTCAATGCCGTCGCAGATCCGGTGGGCGGTGTCGCAGAGGGCCCCAAACGTCGTCATCGCCTTGTCCCAGTCGGAGCTGCGCTAAGCGTGGTAGGCAATTTTCTTTGCCACAACGTGGACAGCTGCCTGTCATATGCGGCCATTCAGTACCAGCTAACCCTCGATTGGCTTGATGCTCAGCTTTTCTGTTCGTGTTTGTAGCACCATCCTGCGGACACCCTTTAACGACGATTTTCACGGGCGGCCGAGGGCCGTCGCTTTGGGACCTGCGCCTCGCTACAGCATGCAATTGAGACCCGCAGAGGTAGCAACGGACCCTCGGCCGTGGTCATGTTTGCGGTGTTTCCACTGACACTTGATTCAACACGTTCTGTCACTGTCGACTATTGCCAATGTTTCCAGATCCAGCAGCCGTGACAGTAAGCATGCCGCACGCGCATCCAATACTCTTTGTACAAGTATAGGGCTGAAGTCGTGCTACTGTTACTTTTTATACCCTCACCCACCCAACAAGCAAGACGCAGCATGGGACCGGCGGACAAGCGGGGTGACGTACACGCTTGCGGCCCTAGGAGCAGCCTCATGGCTCCTCTGTCAACTGACAGGGCGCGTCTAATTGCGCCATTATGAGCGTTACTTACACGCCGGAGACGCTCTCTTTAACTAGCAAATGGCCGCGGTAACTCACGACACGTTGCTATCTCATCTGATATAAGCTGGAGGACAGCTGAGACATCGCCCCGTGGCAGCGCACTGCTTTCTTACTCCCGTGAGCGGCCCGACAACAGCACGCGCACCAGCCACAACGCCCCGTAAACCGATCGTTGGCCTGTACACAAGCAAGTCGAAGCGACGCTTGCCGAGCAATCGATAACGGCCCACACATCGAACGGCATCCCAGGCAACCGCATTGGCAGCTGCAAGAAGCAGCAGAACCGTGGAAATGACCGCTGGCTTCTCCCCGCACAACATCGCCGGTTCGAACACCAGCAAAAAGAAGCTAATCAATCTTCTGAGAGGGCACGTCAGCTTCACTCCACACAATACTCGTCAATGCATATTCCCTGCATCGTGCCATTAGACCCTCTTTCAATATTACGCGGCCCACTATCTCGGCATCGTTCGCGGCTAACGACGACAACACAGGTGGCCGAACCATGCTCTGTTGCCAACGCAGCTGCTTGACCGATCTGCACACAAAGTGCTCACGAACGACTCCGTGGCTTTTCCAGCTTTGGAGTACGGCCCGGATCAAGGCGATGGAAGGCTTCGCAAGCACCTTGCGTCGTGGCTGACGACCTTCTTCAAGCCTCAGGATCCCGTCACCGAAGACAGAATCGCAATCTCCGGTGGTGCCTCGCAAAACCTTGCCGTTCTACTGAACGTATTCACTGACCCTTCTTATACGAGGAGAGTATGGTTCGTGGCACCGGCATACCATCTTTCCTTTCGTGTGATTCAAGATGCAGGATTCCACGACAAGTTTCGCGCTATCCCAGAAGATGAGGAAGGTATAGATATTGAGTACTTCAAGAAGGAAATCAAGAAAGTGGAAGAGGAGGCGATAAGTCAGGGCATCTCACAACCGGTAGGTGCTCCTCAGGCTTACAACTAGTATTACCCGGGCTTTCTCCACCGAGTCCGTCTCAGTAGCTTGCATCGAAGATCCAGCAAGACCTGAACAGATCACTGACAGTGCGAACAGAAGCACAAACCAGCGTATCGCCCTTGGGCCAAAGTGTACAAGCATGTTATATACGCAGTACCAACGTTCTCCAATCCGTCGTCCAAGACGATGAGTCTGAGGCGGCGGAAGGAGCTGCTACATGTGGCGAGGGAGCACGATGCTCTCATTATCACTGATGACGTTTACGACTTTCTGCAATGGCCAGCCAAGGTTGCCACTGAGACTGAGACAGCATCGGTTAAGCAAGCCCATCTGCCTAGAATTGTAGATCTGGACCGTTTCGAAGATGGCGGAGCTGAGCGAAAGGGCGCTGATGGCTTTGGCAACGTAGTCTCGAACATGAGCTTCTCAAAGATCTCTAGTCCAGGATTGAGATGTGGCTGGTGTGAGGGCACACCAAAGTTCGTCTCAGGTGTTGCAGAGGTGTAAGTCCTAACTTTTTCGATTTCGGTCATATCTTAGTGCTGCAATACTGCAATAAGATTTCAGCCTTTTGTACCCCGCACGACCCCGAACATCAGGTATGAGGCGCGGTCGGCACGATCCGAGCTGACTATTACCCTCGCCTTCCGCTAGGGCTGACATTGACCGTGCCTCAGCCGCGGCGAACTTCAAGTCTAACATTGTAGCAGGGGATCGACTCACTCGGGTGGCAACCCTAGTCAGTTCTCGTCCAACGTCCTGGCTGAAGCCATGGAGAATGGCGAACTCCAACGGCGCGTATACGAGGAATTGCAACCGGCGTACGGGAGGCGTTACCGGTCGATGATAAAAGCCATCAACGACCTCTTAGTACCACTTGGTGTGCGTTTGCCCCAAACGGACCGTGACATTGTCGGCGGCTACTTCATCTGGCTCACTTTGCCGGATGGTATGGAAGGCGGAGCGCTCGTGGAACGAGCCCGAGAGGACGAGAACGTTGTAGTCGCACAGGTACGTATAGACAGAGCCATGGTCATGGGAACAGCTAATAGTAATACACATCCAGGGCGAGCTGTTTGAAGTAAGTTCTTCGTCCACCAGCGCGGTTCCTCTACTCACAGACCCAGATTCCTGGTGACAGTGGTCATCCACGTACATCTTTCAAGAATGACATCCGAGTATGCTTCGCAGTAAGTACTACTGGTCATCTACGCTACTCATAGCTAACACGTCTACAGTGGGAGGGTGAGGATGCGTTGATCGAAGGCATCGAACGCCTTGCGACCGTGATCAAGACGATGCAACACGAGCAGAACACTACTGGTAGTTACAAGATCCGGCTTCAAGTGGAACAAGAGGCAAAGAACTTCTGGTAAGCATCGACGCCCACACCGGAAGCCGCAGCAAGTGCCGCGACACGTCGATCGGCCGAACAGTAGAGAGCAGCACTCGTCGTTATCAAGGAAGCTCATGGTAGGTCACGGACTGCCCAACAAACTTCTAGCCGGTGCCTGAACGCTGCCACGAATCATTCAAACCACTCAATATAGCCGCGGAGGACGCTGGTCAACTGCTTATCCCCGCAATACCAGAGCGATATCAAGACTCGTGCCTGAAGATCCTACATCGTGATTGGGCAGGTACGCAATGAACATGCTCTTAAGCATGAATGATCTGCGCGGTCCAGCTTCCTCGAATTTATGCCGACGCGCCACGCTTGCTATGGAGAACACCGATCTTGACAGTGCCGGCCCTGAAACATGTTTGCGTTTGCACTTAACCTCGATACCCTCGTCAGGCACCGATTGGTACATACCTCGGACCCTCAAATTTCGGTATGATAGAGCGTCCTGCCTATTCCGTGCGCAACGTGGAGAGACATGCAACCCCATTCACATGTCGCACAAAGCCATGTGCACAACCTACAGAGCGCTTCGGTGCCGATAGGCGGGGCGGCGAGTCTTTTAAGTGATGCGCGAGGCTCAAGTGATGTGCAAGATGTGAAGCCACAACCGTTGAGATGTTGGCGCATCTGATGCGGCCAAGTGACACATGCAGACGCCCTGCTTCAGCGGCGATTCGCAGTGCACCCAGGCACGATCTTCCACGGCCCGCTGCGATTACGAGGAGGCCCGTGGGTGGTGGCCAGCGTTCACAAATTCACCGCTGAAGCGCTGGCAGCAAGGCTATTTGCATGCAGCCATTCACAGCCAGTAGATGCTTCTGTGCAGAGAATTCGAAACGTCCTTTCTGTTTCAGGCCTGGTCTCGCTCGTCCGGCTGTGGCTGCTGCCCCAACCAAACCCCTGTCACGCCAGGCACAGGATCGCCAACTCCAGCAACTTCGCCCTCACTGACTGGCCCACGACAGCCTGCTGTTTCACGCGCGTAGGTGAAGCCAGAACAGACAGGTCTTGTGTTCCCTGCTAGCAAATACCCTTGGGCAATTTTGACTGTGGCGCGAGGTCACGCAAGGTCGCATTCCTAGCTTTGCCTCAGGAGCTCCCTTACGGGCAAGGCATGCGGCTCGCCAACATGGCCACCGGGCCTCCTCATCATGGGATGGAAGATAGTTACGACGAGGCACTAGGATCAGAGACAGCGCAAGAGTATGATGAAGAAGCGACAACAAAGCGGTGGTACCATGCTGCGGAAGACGGTATAAAGTGGGCATTATCGGCTGGGCAGTACGAGTCGGGCACCGCAGAGCGAGGAAGTCGACCCGTCTATTCGAAACTTGAAACAAGGAGCTCTGCCGAACTTGATTGGCGAGACCTTAAAGTTACTATTGTAAGCTCCTACCCTCGATACAGTGTACTTATACAGTGTCGCCCGCCATCTTCGGCTCCCCACGCAGGCGCATTGTCAGCTCGCAGCACATTGTTGCTCAACTTCAATTTCTATTGTTCTTCATCACTCATTTATTGAAGAACACTATTCATACTCTTCCCTTCCGTCATCTTCGTTGCTGAGCAACTCCACCACATACTTATACCCACCTTCTCTACATTCCAGCCACGCGTCTCTTGCCGGTCAACTGACGACAAAACTCATAGCCTTCACGCTCATTTCGATTTTTCAGGCTACCCAAAAACAAAACCTATCTAGCCATCATGGTGGCTTTCAGCGCTGGTGCGCTCCTCTTGGCGCTGCGCGTCCTCATCACCGCCGCCCCTTCCACAGCCGCTCCCGTCGCGGCACCAGCACCACAAGCGTCTGCGCCGGCCGCAGCAGCTTCTGGCTACTGGTTCGCTGACATCCAGCGTCAAGGTGTGGCTCCGTACAATGCCAACAAAGATGCCTACAAGGTCTTTCGTAATGTAAAGGACTACGGTGCCAAGGGTGACGGTACCACCGACGACACAGAGGCCATCAACAAGGCTGTCGCTGACGGCGACCGCTGCGGTGAGGGCTGTGACTCTTCAACAACTACTCCTGCGATTGTTTACTTCCCTGCTGGTACCTACGCTGTCTCGGCGCCGATCATTCAGTACTACTACACCCAGTTCGTTGGTGACATCAACAACCTCCCCACTCTCAAGGCCACCGCCAACTTCGAGGGCATGGCTGTCGTTGACGCCGACCCGTATATTCCTGTATGACGGATACTTCCCGTTTAAATTTCATAGCTGACAGATTCACAGGGTGGTGATGGTGCCAACTGGTACACTAACCAGAACAACTTCTACCGTCAAGTTCGCAACTTCGTCATTGATATCTCTGCAGCCAAGGCCACCGCTGGTATCCACTGGCAGGTCTCTCAGGCTACTTCTCTGCAGAACATCCGTTTCGAGATGGCCAAGGGCGATGCTGGCAAGGATCAGAAGGGTATCTTCCAGGACAACGGCTCCGGTGGTTTCATGACCGACCTTGTCTTCAACGGCGGTGGCATCGGGGCTTTCCTCGGGTCTCAGCAGTTCACTTCTCGCAACATGACCTTCAACGGCTGCGGTACTGCCATCTACATGAACTGGAACTGGCTTTGGACCATGAAGAGCATCTTCATCAACGACTGCAAGGTCGGTCTCGACATGGCCAACAGCCCCTCCAACCAGACTGTAGGCTCCGTCCTCATGCTTGACAGCAAGCTCACCAACACGCCCATCGGCGTCAACACCTCCTTCACCTCAGACAGCATCCCTACCACCGGTGGTACTCTCATCCTCGAGAACGTCGATTTCACTGGCTCTGAGTCCGCTGTTGTCGGCGCTTCTGGCAACGTCCTCGTCAAGGGTGGCAGCAAGGTTGAGGCCTGGGCTCAGGGTAACGCTATGGCTGCCGGCTCCGAGCAGGGTCGCGTCCAGGGTGACATCAACAACGGTCCCACCAAGCCTGCTGTTCTGCAAGGCGAGAATGGTTGGTTCGAGCGCAGCAAGCCCCAGTACGGTGACGTTGATGTCTCCAAGTTCGTCAGCCTCAAGTCCAAGGGCGCCAAGGGTGACGGCAACACTGATGACACCGCTGCTATCCAAGCTGCCATTGATGGCCTCCAGGATGGCGAGATCCTCTACGTCGACCACGGTGCTTACCTCATCAAGAAGACCATCGTCATTCCCGCCGAGAAGAATGTCAAGATTCAGGGTGAGGTTTACCCCATGTTCTTCATCACTGGCGAATTCTTCAGTGACATGAACGACCCCAAGCCTGGTTTCCAGGTCGGCGCCAAGTCCGGTGACAAGGGTACCTTCGAGATGAACGACGCTATCATCGGTACCCAGGGTCCTGCTCCCGGTGGTATCTTGATGGAGTGGAACATCAACGCTGAGGCTGGCAAGGCTGGTCTCTGGGACGTCCACTTCCGTGTTGGTGGTTACGAAGGCACCAAGCTCCAGTCTTCCAACTGCGCAAAGAACCCCAACGCCACCCACGATGCCAACCCCGACTGCATCGGTTCCTTCATGCAGCTCCACGTCACCAAGTCTTCCAGCGGCTACTTCGAGAACGTCTGGTTGTGGACCGCTGACCACGAGCTCGACCAGGCCGACCACGGCCAGATCGACATCTACAACGGTCGCGGTATGATCGTTGAGTCTCAGGGTCCTGTCTGGCTTGTCGGCACCGCCTCCGAGCACTCTCAGATGTCTCAGTACCACTTCCAGGGTGCAAAGGACATCTGGTACGGCGCGATCCAGACCGAGACTCCTTACTACCAGCCCAACCCCAAGTCCGATGTCCCTTTCACTAAGAACGACAAGTACTTCGACCCCGACTTCTCTGAGGGTCTGACATCTGCCTGGGCCGTCCGTGTCATCGACAGTTCCAGCATCTGGAACTACGGTGCGGGCACCTACTCTTTCTTCAGCAACTACGACCAGAAGTGCGTCCCCGGCCAGAACTGCCAGGAGCACATCAACGAGATCACCAACTCAACCAACGTCAACTGGTTCGGTCTGTCTTCCAAGGCTTCCGTCAACATGATCACCTCCAACGGCAAGGGTCTTGTCAAGGACGAGGACAACCGCAGCAACTTCTGCGCTACTCTCGCTATCTTTGCGCAGGCATAGTGGTGCATGTTGGTGTGTTGTTTGAGTAGTACTTCGATTCTTTCCCATTATGATGGGCCTATTTGACATGGACATCTGGTCTGTGCACTTTTGGACTGGCGATGGATAGCCGAGCATATCTTATACCCCTGGAGGCTGGAGTTTGGTTTTAGCATATACATATAGATGATCTGAAGTGATCCGAGTTCTCTCAAACAATTTCTCCATTGACTCTGCTCGTGACTTGATTGTGATGGATCCCTCCTGTTGTGTTGCATGAAGACCTAGCCATGACACAGAAATTGTTGTAGCATCCACAGCTGTTATTCGATACAGAGGGAGCAGAGATAATCTTTGACTACCTCCGCATTCTCAAGGATCCTACTCAACCAATCGACTGTGCTGCAACTCGACAGACCACCTCCACAGTAAGAGGGGAAAGTGCACGCGAAGCCGTGCGCGAAAAACTTCCCCGCTAAAGTTCGCATTCGCGCTCTCAAGAAATTAAACATTAGCTTACTACATCCCATACCTCACTTTCCACGGCCATTGATCATGTCAGACGACCGCGAGAAGGATGCGCGACCCGCAAAGCGCGCGCGCCTCGACGACAGCGCCGCGCACACGCCCTCAGCGGCCGCGACACCGCAAGCCATGCCCGGCTCAGCACTGAACGCGCCGTCGCAGATCGAGACAGACTACGAGAAGGAAGTCCGCGCAGGAATCACAGAGTACATCACCCCAGACAACCTGGGCTTCACGGGTATCTTGAAGCAGCGGTACACGGATTTCTTGGTCAATGAGATCGGGCTGGATGGGCAGGTGCTGCATTTGAAGAGCACACAGCCGGAGAAGAGGAAAAAGGATGTGAAGACCGAGGAGCAGGAGACCGCGGTCAGGCCGGAGGAGAAGATTGAGATCAGGGACGAGACGGAGACGAGTGCTGTAGCTGCGCCGGCGCCGGCGCCTGCGCCTGTTGCGCCGCAGGAAGAAGAGCCTGTGGAAGCACAGCCAGCAGCCAAGACTGAGGCAACGAATGATGGAGAGGAGACTTTTTCGATTGCTAGCGCGCCCAAGAAAGAGGCCAAAGAAGAGGTGTGCACTGCTCCAATGTTGGACGGGTTGGAGTGCTGACGACGAACAGCTTTCTGAGGACGACACAAAGCTCCTCCACTCGATTTTTGGCGAAGAAACGACCACACAGATCCTTGCGCTCGTGCAGAGCATACGAAATCGCGAAGAAGCGAAAGCCCGAAGCTTCAAGCCTGTCACATCAGCACCGATCCTCGATAAAGAGACACGCACAAACGCACACAAATCCCTCCGTCGCATTTTCCCAAGTCTCCTTGAGACGTCGATGGAGAACGACCAGTCAATACGTATTAAAGCCAACCCTCCGGCTGAGCGTAAAAGCAAGGGCGGAAGGGGAGATCGAGCCAACGGCGACCATGCGAAGCACCGTGGCGGTCAATTGGCTTGGGAGGAGCTAGGCGGCGAGTACTTGCACTTCTCGCTGTACAAGGAGAACAAGGATACTATGGAGGTTGTCGGCTTCCTTGGAAGTAAGCTTAACAGCGGCGCGAAGGCGTTCGCTTTTGCCGGCACCAAAGATAGGCGGGCTTGCACTGTTCAGCGTCTGTGTGTCAAGCGTCAGACTGCTGAGCGCATCGCGGGGTTCAATAGATCGTTGTTCAATGCAGCGGTCGGTGACTTTGAGTACCGCAAGAATGACCTGAAGCTAGGTGATCTGATGGGCAATGAATTCACGATCACGCTAAGAGACTGCAAGTTCCAGAATGAGGAGGGCATGAACGCCGTCCAAAGACAGGTTTTCGCCAACGAAGTTGTTGGAAAAGCCATCAAGGACTTTTCTGAGAAGGGTTTCATCAACTACTACGGTCTTCAACGCTTCGGATCCTTCGCAGCTAGCACAGACCAAGTCGGTCGCAAGATGCTGCAAGACGACTTGGAGGGTGCTGTCAATGATCTGCTGAACTACAGCGAGGTAGCACTCGCCGCAGCAGAAGGCACAAGCGAATCCTCCATCCTCGTCTCCCAAGATGATCGCAACCGCGCGAAGGCCCTCCACATCTGGCGAACCGAAGGCAAGGGCCCACAAGCCCTAGAACTCCTCCCTCGCAAATTCACCGCCGAGCGAAACATCATTCAGCACCTCAGCTCCCGCAACTCCAAGTCCGGCAAGCACGATCGCAAGACCGACTGGCAAGGCGCGCTAATGACCATTCCCCGTACTCTGCGTCTCATGTATGTCCACGCCTACCAGTCGCTCGTCTGGAACGTCGTAGCCGGCAAGCGCTGGGCTACGCACGGCGAAAAGGTCGTCGAAGGTGACCTTGTGCTTGTCAACGAACACCTCGACAAGACCGGCGAGGCTTCGACCACAGCAAACACCACCATCGACCAAGACGGCGAGTTCATCATCAACCCCTCCGGCACTGAGAACGCGAACGCTGTCGCCGAAGACTTCGAGCGCGCTCGCGCGCTCACTGCTGAGGAAGCGGCATCTGGCCTCTACACAGTCTACGATATTGTACTCCCGCAACCGGGTTTCGACGTTGAGTACCCCCGCAACGAGATCGGCGAATTCTACAAGGAATTCATGGGCAGTGAGCGTGGTGGTGGTTTGGATCCGCACAACATGCGTCGCTCGTGGCGCGAAGTTAGTTTGAGTGGAGGATACAGGAAGTTCTTGGCCAAACCGCTTCGGCCGCTGGAGTTCGAGGTACATAGTTATACCAAGGAAGATCAGCAGTTCGTCGAAACGGATTTGGACAAGATCAAAAAAGCTAAGGGTAAAAAGGAAGGCGAGAGAGAAGGTGGCGACATTACGATGGAAGATGGGGAAGGCAAAAAGAAGATCGCAGTGGTTGTGAAGCTGCAGTTGGGTAGCAGTCAGTATGCGACGATGGCGTTGCGGGAGCTGATGAAGGCTGGTGGTGTGAAGGCGTATAAGCCTGAATTTATGGGTGGGAGGTAAAAAGCGTCACGCGCTCTAAGGCCACAACAGCGGCACGACGAAATATGAGCGAAGTACCCATCGATCAGAGCTCCCGTTCCCAAGCTCTCACGAGGTCTGGCAAGTCGAGCCTACCGCTAGATCTTACGAGCAGGCGTGCGAACGATCAACGATGCAATCACTTACACTTGCAACCTTCCACACAGCAGTGGCGCCTGACGAGCATCACTAATACTTGCGTTTCCTTTTAAGGTTGATATAGGTAAAGGATCCCGCAGCATTCGCTTTCTTTACACACTTGACGTTCATTCGCTCAGACCGAACCAATGCTTCCATATCCTAGTCCTGCGCGCTGCAATGCAAGGCTACAGATAAGGCTGTCAATTTACAAGTAGCCATGCGTCATGCACTCCCCCGCTTCGTAATTCATGTTACACCCTACCACGTTGCAGAACATATCCCTCACCGTTCTGTAAGCTGCAGCCGTGCGGCGTGGTTATCGAGCTGCGCAAGGGTAGTGTCTGATTGGTAGCGAGACTTACCACTGTGAATGGTCAGCCAGATGACAGATACCAACGGCACACAGCACGTTTCTTAGTGGCTTCTCTGGATGGTGCTTCCTCCATTTGCACGCTGTGGAGAACCAGTAAACCGTAGCCCGGCGATTCCCAATGATCCAGACCCTGGCACAGTTCACTCGAACACGCAATGATGAGTGAAGTGAATGAATTGATATAGAAATCTCGCGCGCTCTTCTCCACGCACTCAGGCTGCCTCAGTTCGATGCTCCCGCGCTCGAGTAGGAGACCAACACGGGCGTTTGTTCAATAACCATGCAATACGAACCTCTAGACGTGTCACGAAGACAAATAAGGCTTCTTCATCTCCAACCGGGGAAACCAGAAGGTCTTCTGTCTTGTCAATTCAGCATCACATCGCTTCATGACCTTGACGAAGACTTCGAGGCTTTGTCGTACGTCTGGGGTGCCTACACTGGACAGCATTACGCTTTCATCGGAGGAACGCCGATCGCAATAACCGACAACCTTTGGGAGGCGTTGCGAAGTCTCCGATTTACGGATGAAGAACGAATACTATGGGTTGACGCTGTATGCATCGATCAATCCGACAACAACGAACGCTCTCATCAAGTCTCGCATATGCACTGCATCTACACTCAAGCTGCCGCCGTAATTATCTGGCTTGGCGGAGCGTTCGAAGGCGTTGAGCTCGCATCGAAATTCGTCTGCGATTTTGCTAAGCGTCGAGGCCCTGATGAGTCATGTGCTTCGTATGCTTCCTTAGATTTGTTCAGCGAATCATTCGACGAGGACACTCTCGCTTCTGACGCTTTGGAAGCTTTGCGCACATTATGCGCCGTCAGAGCGATCATGAAGCGACCCTGGTGGGAGCGAACATGGACCATCCAGGAGTTCTTCCTTGCTCAGAGATCGGTCTTCCATTGTGGCGCTCACACCTTCGACGGTGCAGCATTGTTACAGTGTGCATGGCATCTTGGCGCGCATTCCCCTGGATGCTGCACCACCAGCCTTCCGCTTGAATGGCAGATGACACTTAACATGCTCTTCACACCTATCAAGCCAATCCAAAGATTGAATACAGTCCGGATGAGTTTGTTGGAGTGCGTGGGCTGGTTCCGGTCACGGAAGGCGACTGACCCTCGCGACAAGATATACGGTATGCTGGGACTTGGTGCAGACGGTGCTACAGAAATTGTCCGACCTCACTATGAGCTTCCGGTTGAACGCGTCTACGAGGACTTTACTCTGTCGCTACTCAGACGCACCAAGAATCTAGATGTGCTGAACCACCTGAGACCGGAGCATCGATCAACTTTTGCATTGCCGTCTTACGTGGTCGATTGGACAATGGAGTCATGTTCTTCAACTCACGTGGACCAAGAGAAACGGAACTCCCGTACACTTCATTTGCATCTGTACGATGCCTGCTTTGGTATCGACGTCGTCTTCATTGCCCATCCTGGAGTCCTGTGTGTTCGAGGCAAGATCGTCGACACTGTTGAAAGAATGGCAACCAAGAATCTTAGTGACCCAAGACGATCTCTGGAATTCAGTAATGGCGCAATCAACGAATGGCTGAGCGTCGCCAGAATCCCGCAAAGAACTGAAGACACTCAAGCCGCAGTGCGGAGAGCTTTCTGGATCATCATGTGCGCTGGACTTGGTTTTTTTCATCGCTTAATGTTGCCAGTAAGACTCAATGAATCGGGTGCTCATCATACCCCTCCTGAAGGCGTTTTCCGATTGCGCGATGATCTGGACATCGCGGAGTACGACGCGTTTGAGCAAGGCCTCAGAAACACAACATATGATGACTGGCAGAACATCGTGCGACTGGATAATTGCTCGATCTCACATGCACTTATGGCCGCTCGTGCATTTCGAAGAGTTGCGATAACAAAGGCTGATCGCATGAGTCTGGTTCCAATCAACACAACACGAGGTGACGTTGTTGCTGTGCTGACAGGCGGCCGCGTTCCCTTTATACTGAAACCCCATGATGGCCACTATACAGTAGTCGGTGATGCGTATGTGCACGGCATCATGGATGGCGAAGCAATGCGAGACTCCGAGGAACTCATGTCGATTGAGCTGCACTGAGCCCTCTGATCAGACAGAACGACATAAGCTAGGCCAGATTTTATTTCGGACATCTGCAAATTGGAGCAGAAGAGCACGGAGCCGTTTTTTCAGGCGGACGATTATGACGTGTGAACCGTGAAGAGGCGGTCGGTTGGGTGTGGGGGTTTCAATAATACGAACAGCTTCGAAATCCTCGAAGTGTCCCAGCAGAATAGCGAATATGAAGGAAGGGAAAACTTTCGGCAGTATCGTCTGCTTTGGTGAGGATGGCGAACCACGACCTTTCATTTTAAAGCTTTCAAAGATTCTTGGGGAGAGACAACAAAGAACAGGAGCATATCTGCTGACAATAGTTTTACCAAAAATTGGCAAACAACGCAGAACCAGGTAGAGTGAAAGACCGTCAGGGCAGGAAGTATGCATACCCTGACAGATAGCCCAGGATGCCTCATACGACGCCAGCCTTAGCATGTCGTTGTTGGATTGTGGGGCACGCAAGAGATCATGGTATGTAGCCTTCGGAGTTCCGAGATCTCGCACTTGATCCAGAAAATCTTGATGTTTGTGTATGTAAGCGCGCGCGGTAGAAGACATACTGTGAGGTGCTGTCTATTCTGAACATCAATCAACCGATGATCTACTCATATGGAGTCAATTAGACAAAACATCGAGGTGCTGCTTGAATTCCTTGATCACAAGAATATGCCGACATGGGAGATGTGGCTGCGGAATTCGCCACTTTAGATCACGAATGCGTGGAGATTCTAATATCATAACAGACAAGTTCCTGTGTCCAGAAGCATGAGAAATCATACAGATATGAGCGGAACTGGTAGCACTCTCGATGTACGTCCAAAGAGCATACAAATGCTCGATTGGTGTCCGACCCACGACACAAGCACAAACTTCCCGTGGTTTTTGGAGTATTAATCTTAATCAGAAAGCATTTCAAAGTCATGAATACCCGGTCTCTCTCGCGAGAATAAAGCCGCAAACTCTCCAGATTCAAATTACATGCAGAAAGTGGAAGGCATGTAATACTGCAAATTATATCCCGGAGGCGGCGAATGGCAACATGGAAGATCGTACTTCCAATTTGAAAAGCGGGTCACATAGGGCAGGATAGAGGACAAAGCATCTAGTGGCCGCGCTGCTTGTGTATCTGTACATATAAACCATCCCTGGTCATTTTTTCATTCCTACCGTCTTCCATACATTCGGGGAGAGTTGCTCTAGTGGCCCAGCAGACATCATGGCCGCTGTCTCGTTTGGAGATCGGCTTAGTGCTTGGAAGACGTCGTGAAGGTGTCAATGTAGATGTCCGAAGCGGCCGAAGATAAAAACATGTTTGTATTGGGCCACGATACGAGAGAACGACTCACCATGTGACATCCCAAACTCTGGAGCAACGTAATGAACACCATGTGCCAAAAAGTAGTGTTATGGAAATTCATGTAGCTTGCACAAAGTGATGAAGAGCAGCGAACCCAGTATAGACAGCGAAAAGCGTGAAAGAATAAGGCCGTGGGACGTACAGGTAGCCATACACACAATCACTTGAGGCGCCTCCATCATGTACGGACAGCAAGGATTCCGGGTTTGGCAATCAGGACACTCGCAATTAGACATGCACTGGTAGGAAAGCTCTTTCGAGGCATCTGCACTTGGTCCTACAATTTCGGGGTGAATGATCATCTTGAACAAAGTCGCAGAAACACCTATCCTTGCCAAGGCGATTTTGAACATGTACCACACAGCATTGTGCTTTGGCGCGACGCATCCGACCCGGGCATCGATTTCATGATCCAGGCATCAACTATGCATGATGTCCATTCCGTTTTAGAGAACATGAAAAGCTGCAAAGCATGTTGAGGAGAAAGCTCATTGCGGTGATGGAGCAACTCTAATGATGCGAGCATCCAACAACGTCCGCTGGGACAAACATACATGCTATTTGTTGCAGATTATTATTTTAGGAATATGCATAGGACATCATAGAGTGTGGAGAATACTTTGAAATTTGACAGATGGTGTTGCACTGATGAGAGACCGAAAAAAATGCGCTTGTTTACACGCCTGCGACACAACGGGAAGACAAACGATTTGCGGCGCCCATTCATATATCTTGCGGCTGTGTTTAAATCCTGCAGTTAGATGGACATGCGCGAGATCATGTAAATCGGTCTCTGCTTAGAGAGACGCAGAAGAGCAGATTAGGATGTGGAAAGGTGAAGGGTCTTTTCCCATGCCATTGGACGATAGCATTTTTGGGTTATTGGTCGTTTCATTGATCGTCGCTTTATACTGGTGCCTGAAATAGGCTCTTATAAATGCTTGAAAGCTCAGCACACGGCGTGAGTCTTCTCGTGCTGGCCCTGCAGACTGTGACCCTCATCTCCGTAGATCTCGTGTGTGCTCTTCTTAACCACCGGCTGGTGCAGTGTAGTGCGGCGGCGCATGGCGAATTGGTGCCTACGTGATATTAGTAATCCATCTTCATTGCCAAGGTCGCTACGCGGCTTACTCTTTGTGCTCCTGGATCTTCTTCGCGTCGAGCTGGTCGAGCGTCTGTAGCACGAGCTTGAAGTCGGCGATCAGGGCGTCACATCGCGACTTAGTGAAATCCTCACGCACTACAATGCGCATCAGCTTCATCTTCTCAGAGTGCGGCGCCATGGTGTAGGCGGGGACGACCCAGCCGCGCTCGCGGAG
The DNA here is from genome assembly GCA_001599375.1 of Phoma herbarum. Taxonomy (NCBI): domain Eukaryota; kingdom Fungi; phylum Ascomycota; class Dothideomycetes; order Pleosporales; family Didymellaceae; genus Phoma; species Phoma herbarum. The sequence continues at coordinate 640,116 of BCGR01000015.1, read as the reverse complement.
CTGATGGGCACTGTCCGATCATTAGTACAGTTCGATGGAGACTTTGCGGTGACTTACATAGCGAACTCGTCGTACTGTTTACCAAGATCCTCGTCAAGGCGGACAGCAACCAGCGGAAGACCCTCGCCCTTCCTCTGGCTTATGACGATGAAACCGAGCTCCTCGAGATTCGCAGCAAGGTAGTCGGAGATGCGTGTTAGGTTCAGCATGATCCTCCTGTAGCCTCGCTTTCCGAGGCGAATGAGCTGGTAGTACTGCCCGATGATCTGCGATGCTCCACGCGAGAAGTTAAGTGTGAAGGATGCCTGGTCGGCGCCGAGGTAGTTGATGTTAAAGATCAGTTCCTTGGGGAGGAACTTGGGATCACGCCACACGACCCAGCCAACACCAGGGTATACGAGCCCATACTTGTGGCCGGACACGTTAATGGATATAACCTTCTCGAGGCGGAAATCCCACAGAAGACCAGGGTTAACGAACGGAGCGACGAAACCACCGGAAGCAGCGTCGACGTGAATGTTGACGTCGATGTTGCGCTCGACGAGGAGGTCATTAATGGCCTTGGTGTCCTCGTACTCGCCAGTGTATGTCGTGCCCAAAATGGTGCAGATACCGATAGTATTCTCGTCAACCAGATCCACGGCCTCCTTGGGGTCGATCACGTAGCGGTCCTTGGTGCAGTAGACGTACTTCTCCTCAACATCGAAGTACCTGCAAGCTTTCTTCAAGCCAGTCAGCATCCATTTCTCCAGCTTCACAAGTCTTCACTAACCTCCCAGCAGACCTGCACAGCCGAGTTCATGATAATGTTGGGGTTCTCGGTCGACTTGCCCTCAGCCTTGCGCTTCTTCTGCCAGAGCTTCTTCATGGCGAGCACTGCCAGCTACAACATGTCAATTGCCATTCGTTTCTGATCTCGCACAGGTGACCCACCATAATGGCCTCCGAGGAACCGATTGTGGAGGTACCAATTGTATTCGCCTCGTCGTGAGATGGGGCATTGAAGAGGCGGGCGATCATAGACACGCATCCTGTCTCCACTTAGCCACTGGTCTTTTGTTACATGTATCTCGGACATACGATTCTGGATGTCGGCGCTAACAGGGTATTCTTCGTAATCGATGAAGTTCTTAGAGAAGGCGTCACTGCATCGCTGTCAGGGGCTACTTCAAAACACATTACACACGCAACTTACACCATGAGCTCTTCGACCTCCTTCTCCATGTACGTGGTGACGAAAGACGCCAAGTTGAGGGTCGGCGTACCGTCAAGTGTCAGGTCATCCTTTATCATACGGTGTGCAACAGCAGCCGGCATCTCGCGCTCAGGCATCTCGTGGCGGGGCAAATCCTCGCCAGCGTACTTGCTGCCGTAGACCGTGGCCGTGAAGTCATCCTGCACTTCTTCCTCGGTGAGAGGGATGGTATCGATGTTTGCGTACTGAGCCTTGATGGACTCGATCTCCTTGTTGGTTGCGACTCTGTTGATGTGCACCATGGTGGCGGCAGAACAGCGATTGGCAGGCGGAAGGAAAGGATCGAGAAACTGGAGAAGAGAGGAAGCTGCGGAACAGCAGGATGAGGTATTTAGCCAGCGTCAGCGCGGACGCGTAGCTTTAAATCATGCTGTTGCAGAAGGATTACGTCCGTGTCTGGGATGCAGCTACCCCACCAAGCCATCAATGCACCACTGCGAGCGTTCCCAGCTCGTACCAGCTCCTCTGCAACGTGTCACTGTGGCAATCAATCAAGCTACCGCAGTTCTGCATCTAATTCATACTTGTAGCCTTGGTACAGCTCGTTATGCAAACGCCTGAGACAATCTATGCACAGCTGCCAACACGGTGCCTTGCCCATGGAGCTCATTCGAAGATCGTCATGGCGGGGCCAAGAAGCTTGTTTCCTTAGCGTCGTGCCAAAATCAGAGCTTGATTTGGTTTGCGTTCACACCGCCCACGAAAGGAGTGATGCTAGCTGCGTGTCACTGCGGGGCGACCAGCCGAGCCACGTGATCGGCCAGGGACACGCAAGGTCGATCTCCAAGTCTTCGTCAGTGTTGTGCAAGATTGTAGACAAGAGTCTTGACATTTAGCAAGCATCACAGCGCCATGCTGAGGCCGGCAGAGTTGCTGACAAGTGCACGCGCTGCCAAGGATCCTCCAGGTCCATCCTTCGCAGCCATCATCGGCCAAGCCTGATCGGAGCTGTTGAGTCTAATTTCGATTGGGCGATCTTGTCAAAAGCTGAAAGTGTATCTGCGGGTGAGACTGCGGCGCGAGCCCAGGTCAGCGGCGGGAGAGCCTCAAAGCATGTGCAGCCTCAGCTGGCCGGAAGCTAGCCCTGGTGCATGAGTTTGTCGAATGGGGTCGTGCGAAGCAGCGACCGTGGTGTATTACTGCTGTAAAGAGGATGCAATGTGTGCTGATGCCAACGTGAAAGCTCCAGTCCTCCTGGCCTGATACATAACTAAAACTTCAAATGCTGTATGCTCCTTCCTTATTATTTCTGCATCCCATGCAAATGCAACAACGCGAAAATCTAGAGACATGGTTATAGACTAAGAAACGCTAAGGTCGAATCATGATGCACAACGTAAAATAACCGTAGCTCGTGTATGCCACTTTCGTGAGGCACTATTCCTCATCCTCCTCTTCAATATTCATCCTTCATATGATATTCGCAATGCTGATGCGACTTGCGTTGGAAGGTGCGGGGCTCGGTAGGGTTGCTGGCTTCGGTGGTGACTGCTCGTTAGGACCAAGCTGAACTCGCTTGACAGGATTGTGCGGTGGCGGGTAGTAGGTTGGCGGCGGCTGCTGTCCAGAGCGTGGACGATTCTCTTCCATCAATTGTCGAATCAATTGATCCACTTTACCCCATCCCTCCCACTCCACGGAAGGCAGAGCAGCGGATGAACCCTGAAAAGCCGCATCGCACATTGGTTGATCCTGACCAGGAAGTCGTGAAACGCCGTACGTAGACCGAGGTGAGTTGTTGGTTGTCAAATCGGCGCCCGCCCAGGCCCATCCATGTTCAACACTGGCCTGTACGTCTCCACTGATGTATGCCAGCATTTCCTCATCGTACTCAAGCTGCTGAGGCGAGCCACGTCCGCTGCGTGTCCGCTCAACGAGCGTTTCCAGGACGAAGACCAAATTCTTGCCACATCCGACCCCAATCTGTCGAAGGTTTCCGACGACGCTCAGCATGTGCGAACACATCATTGCCGCGTCGTAGTCGCCATGGAGGCACAAAATCAGGATGCATCGCCAAAGGTGGATGCACGTTTGGTTGCTGGCCATCGGCGCGACTCTTGTAGGCCAGCTCTTCTCCACTTCTACCTTCGGCGGGTTGTGAAGCGATCTTGAGATGTACTTAGCTGTCTCCTGGGCTACGCTTGCGCATAGTCGAATAGCTTCTCTGCGCTCCGTATGGTGACAGACGGGTGATAGATTGCGTCGATACAAGTGGAATTGAGCAGAAAGCAGGGCGAAAAGTGGTGGTAGCGCGGCAGCCTCTAACGCAGCAGCCGAGGTAGTCTGATACGCCTCTGGCAACTGCTGCAGCCTGGATCGAAATTGCAAATCGAAGCTCTGAAGAGTCTGCGAGGTGATCCTGCTGGACTTCAGGGCCTGGTGCAGCGAGGCATACAAGCGGGTAATTTGTATGATAGCCAGAGAGCCATTGAAAGGGGCTGTGTTCGGTTGGGTTCGGAAGAATCCCTGAGGCTGTATGTATCGATCTTCAGCTGGAGATGGCAGGGAGATATCGCAGTCGTTGTCATTAATGAGCATCGGCTTGTTCGCTTCAAAGGAAGTAATCCTGCGAGGTGTTAGCTGAAATACTTTTCGATATGCACGAACCTTACACACCTATCTCGCGAGTAGATCGACCACCAAAGCCTGCGACGGATTTCCCCTTCGACGATAGGCCAAGTTTCGATTTCAGTGTTGATACATAGCTCCTGCGCAGCTCTCACGGCGTTAGAAAGCCATATGGATCCGACCGCCTTCAAGTTGCTCTCTGCAGCAAAGATGCTCAACAGCAGCGCTACTTGCGCATGAGTAATGGTAAGGTCTTGCGGCCACGGCGTCAGCGCCTGGGTCGCAATATCGAAGAATGTCAAGCCTCTACTCGGTTTGGTAGGAAGAGCCCCGATCGCCGCTGAGGTTTCCAAGCTTCCGCATGACAACACTGCAAAAAACAATCCGATCCACTCTCTGGGCATCCCGTGGAAGCTGCGTGCGGTATAGACCTCGTCGACCTGCTGTGAGAATGTAGGCCAGTGAAGAGCTGGATACCAAGTATGCACGTAGTCGAGGTACGACCTCGAAAGATGCGCAAAATCTGCTCGTGGGGGTACCTCTGGTAAGCCAGACCCTTCCTCGAGTGGTGCACTTGCTCCAACATGCGGTGTATCGAAGACGCCCTGTGAGTAGGTTCGGATGTTTCTCCGTACATGATCGAAATCGCGCATGACTGTAGGTGTGAGTTTCAGTCGTGCGGCTTGTTGTCCGTTATGTAGATCGGAGAGTCGACGTTTCGTATCAGCGCGCTCTGCAGTCGGTTCTTCTTTAGCAATCGTTTTAGTACGCAGCTGCGAATTCATCTGTGTCAACTCCGCAATCTGGCTTTGAAGGTCCTGGACTTGTCTAAACGGACTGTCAGCATGCTTCGACAACACTAGGTCAGTTTGCTCACTTGATTGAAGACATACGCCTATTTGTTTCCTTTGTGAATTGGCATTTATGATTCCTACTAGAGCACTCGGAGCATGCTGAAGTTTCTGTGGCATCACACTGCAAGAATTGTCAGCATTCCAGGCTACCGAGGGTTGCAAGCAGATTCAGAGGGCCACTGTTCAGCTACGCCGATCGCGATGCTCATCCTGTGTCTGCAGTGCTCTATTACACCGGAAAGCTTAAGCGACTACGGTCACAGCGGCGTAACGGAGCTTAGGACAAGGACTGGCCTCCGCTTGGTTCTGCGATGCTTGCGGGCATTCACTGCCTCTTGCTTGAGCATCAGTCCAAAGCAGTCGAACTTACTTTTACTTTTCGCTCTCTGCAAGCGTCGCATGATGGATCCTTCCGTCGTTGCCTGTAAGCCCTCTTTTGCGCATTTAGGTTGGCCGATGATATCTGGGATGAAGATATTCCGAAGCTTGGTGCGTCGTGGTTCTGCATTTCGGGTATGCTACCAGAAGCGGTGCTGGATGCTGCAGAATGAGAGTAGGAGTTGGACCCGTAACCAGGAGATCTCGCTTCTTGCGAAAGTGGCGGCGCGGTCAAGGTCGTTGTGCGAATAGCTGGTGGTACGTGTGCAAAAGGGTTTGGCGGAGGTATCATGGCCTGTGGAGAACCTCCAGACGATCCAGGTGGCGAATTGCGCATGTCGTTGATGTGTACCCAGGTGTGAAATGCCAGAACCGTCAGACGATGGGATCGGGGCGTCAACGCCAGATAATTCTGCTGTGGGGAATCCAGACACGTTTTCGGTAGCAACCGAACACGATGCCAGTCGGGATCACAATCCAACAGAACGGGAGAGCGATGTAGAGGGGATAACCAATGGAAGCGTTGTCCTCAGTCCATCGCAAGGGCCAGACGAGAGGTGAGAGGGTGTGACGGAACTGATGTGAGGAATGGCTGGGCTGACAGGAGTGGGCTGCAAGACTGGAATGAATGTGCCCGTACTTGCAGTGTCCCAGTGGGGAAGCTTGGAGGAATCGCGTCTCGAGGCTGGAGCGCGCTGAGTCGGGTGCTCCGCGTCGCTTGGTTAGCCTTTGGTAGTGGGCCAAGCAGATCTCGGACAGTTGCGCCGAAGACGTATGTGTCCAGGATACGATGATGAACCAAGTCACTGCAAAGAAGAGAGCAAGCCGTAAGGCAGCTGTTTTCCCGCGGCTGGCTGGAATGAGTGATGGTCTGTTTGATGGCAGGGGCCCGAGTGGATGCAAAAACCGGACAGCTTCCGGTGATGAGCCGCTAGGCGCCCTCGGCATGCACCGTACTGGGGTCGAAAATTTTCAGTTAGACTTCTTGACGAGTAGCGAAATGAAATAGTAATGCTCATCATGCACACAACGTACCGGTACTCCCGTGGACGGTTAAATCCTAGCGGGTAGGTAGCGCCACAAGTATCTCACGAGTAATCGCCCCCGTCAGATGCTATTCCGTCAACTGTCATGCACGCTGTTCTGTACTGGTACCAGATCGCCCAACAACAACTTTGTCACACGTCGAAGAGAAGAGCTGAGGCTTAACGGTCAATTCGGGTTTAAAGCGAACGCGAAGAGGCTAAACACCACTAGGAGCCGCGTTGACGGTATCATATTATGGTAGGCATATGCCGGAACTTCATCCGAGGAGCTGCTAGTAGAACGTTAGAAGGAACGTTTCTCGGCTCTGGCAGTGACGATGTCGTTACAGATTTCCAAATTCGGTAGGCTCGCTGTCCAAATACATGGGCTTCATTGCAATTCTCAAATTACATCCTGTCAGAAAAACGTGGTAGCCAAGCTGCCGCACGCACTATGCTGCAAGTGACGGGTCTTCCTCCGCTAAGGCTCGTGGCCAGAGCGAGGGCTCACGGCTAGATGCGTGCCCACGAGGTCTAGTCGGATGGATTATTGCCAGGGTGAGACGATGGTGGGCCAGGCGCAAGGCGGTCGATTCTCGTCGAAGAGCAAGGGCAGACCGCTCCGTCATGGTGGATCGTTGCCGAAAGTGCACGAGACCAGCGAATAGCCGCCTCGGACGACCGCAACTGCGTAACTAAAGTTGCGCTGATCTGCGTGTGTTCGGCATGTTGCGGCCCACTGCCGCACAAAAACGCTGCCAGAATTCCGATTTGTCCGTGGTCTGTGAGTGTGATGCCGATACCCTGACTACTTCCAGGCTTAAGCGTAGCCCTGCGAACACAAACCTGACGATGAGAAGACTCGCCAAATGACGGACGCTTTCTCATCTCCGGCAGGGTCCACGCGAGTTCGGGCACCGTTGCTTGACGACGGAGCTGCTTCCAGCCATCCAGAGAACAGCAAGTAAGCTTGACCCCTGTCCCTGCGCCACCATCCCGTGGCACCTTCAGAAAACGTGCTTTTCCCCACGTTGCAGCGCGTGTCCGCATCCGCCTCGGGAGCCCCACAGGATTCTGAGGAAACCGTGCAACAATAGTCTAGTTGCTCGCAAGGTGAAGTGCTTCGAGTTTGCATCCTGGTAGAGTTTTTGAGTTCTGACCCGCATCGACCGCATTCTGAGTCGATGATGCTGTTGCCGAGGTGCCCACAGGCCGGGTCGACGTGCAAGAACCGCATCTCCAACTGCCGGTCGTATTGTCTAGAACGCCGGAGTTCTGGCTCGCCTCTTGGCTCATAGCAGCCGATGGTCGCGCGGAATTCACACCTTTTTAAGGCCTCCGCCGGTTGTCTCAAGACGCATTCCCAGGTATCTCACACGCGGCAGAGAAATATGTTGTGTGATCAGCAGGAGCGAGCCCGAGCCTTCAGAGGGTCTCTTACATCGGTCGTGTTAATATCGATCCGCCCGTGCACGCAGATACGATGGATCAGCATGAATGGTCTGACATGTCCACGCATGCGCCTTGATGCCTTCCAGAGCTCGTCGTGAAAAATCTTGTGCTGCCTTCGCTTAGGTCCCGTGCAACAGAAAGCCCCATGTTTGATCCAAAGCTGCCGTCAAGTATTGATTCGATGCCGTGACTGTGTCTGCACGACATGAGCCACTGCGGAGTGTCCTGGGCTGTTCAGGTGCCATGAATAGACATCTGGAGATCTGCATTTCTGATTGCGTGGCCCATGGCGGAAGCTACCGACCCGCAGCCGATGAGATGGGATTTTGCAGAAGCTGGCCAGGGAGCCCTGGAATTTTGGGCAGATGTCCCACTCCGCCGCCGAGCACTCGCTTGGCGAAACCGGAGGTGAGTGCTCGAACCGTGTTGACTCCTGATCTACCCTCCGATAAGGCGCCGTTGTGAGCTGCGGCGAACACTCCTTCAATCGTCACTCGCCTGAATCTCACACTCGCTCGCATCGCCGAGGATCTGCATGTTGAGCTGCAGCTGTCGGCCGTCAACCACCGCCCTCGAGACGCGCACAGCCTTCTACAACCGGCCTGGTAGTGTGATGGCTTGCGGAAATGAATGAAAATCAAAGGTGACGCCGGTGGCGGCCAGTTGAGGCCAGAACGACTGGCAGCGGCGCTTTCAGCCGCCGCGGGCACGCGAGGCTTGAAGAGAACTGCTAAAGGAAACTTCCGTGTCGGGTAGCGGTGAAAGCTCGTGTTCCGGCAGAGGTGCGGCAGGTTGATGAGCTTCGAGGCGTATTCTAGTGCTTTTCCTGATCTGATACTTGGAAGCTAAGGCAGGCGAGGGGTCTAGACGTCAGCCACGACTTCAGGGTCAACAAACATCCCTTCAAGGGATCACGATCATCGCGAACGGAAATTTTAGCAAATAGGAGAACCCAAGTGCTTTCTTCCAGTCGTGTCGGAGTATCATTGCACGCATCGACCACAAGGCAAGACATGTCTGTCTCACGCTCAAACTGGCCATTCTTGCTGTGCGATGCGCCAAAAGGCAACGCTGGGAACCCACGACTAACCTTAACCTGACCTCTTAAGTAGCACAACAAAACTCAAAGAGAGTTGTCACACTTTGAATGTCGAGAAAAGCTTGTCAGAGCGTTTCGCTTCCAGTCTTACTCTTCATGTTCGGCTATACACCGATACGCAGTTCGTCGGTTACTTTGCTGTCAAGACGCTCCGTAGGCGGCGCACCATGCATGCTTTCACTCCTGCCCTCCATTCACCTTCCGGCGCCATAAAAAGAAATTGTGAATTTGCCCCATCCGATTTTACAATATCACAGTATAACGTCTGTTCATTGATACGAGAGTAGTTTCGGATCATTGTGGCAAGTGCACCCAGGTCGAAATACTGGCACTAGTCGAACAGCATCAGGAATGACCTCAAATGTCAGACCATCTCTGTGATTGTCGTCACCACATTCGATTCTCAAATGCGAGCAATTGACAAGATGCAAGGGTAATCGTAGACCGCAATGAAGTACTCGACTGAGCCTTCTTCCGCCCAGCATTCCTCTTCGTCAGACCTGTCTACCAAAGGCGTCAGAAACGTGCCTTACGTCTTGCGCATCCCATGTGCTCTATGTGTACAGACTCCTTTAGACACGTCAATCTTCCCCACCTGGAATCTTCATTCCATGGCACCCCCTATACGCACTCCTCTCTGGTTGCTTCCATCCCTCGAGTGCATTCTGATCCTTCAACTCTAGAACCTCCACCCTGATTGGCCGACATGTACTTTTCATGTCTCCCCCCTTCTCAACCCCACTCTCATCCGCCTGGCTCCATCCCCAAGCACTCAAATCACCACCCGGACACGTGCTCAATGCACACAGCAAATCCTGTTCTGCAAAGAACGTCAACGTACTCTCCTTTGTCGCTGGACTCGCCTCCATAAAGTACCGGCCCTGGGAGTCGAGCCCTGTGACTTGGAAAACATTGAGCACGTCGTGAACGTCGAATTCGGTCAATCCATGGGGCAAGATGGCTCGTACAAGATTACTGTGGCAATGAAAATCATAGTCAGAGCCTGAGATGACTATCTGATGTTAGAACCGCCGAATCGTGACGAAGCTGTTATCGTACCGTTCGAGATGAACGGGTCACATCTCGTGCCCAGGAGATCATGACAGCGGCCGCCCCATCTCGTTATGCCTCCCCTCTCGTCGTTAGTCTCTTGACGACCTCCTTGTTTCGCGTTCCCAGGCCCATCTTTGATGAGACACTTGTCAGAAATGATGCCGGCTAGCGGACGCATGAAGGGTAGATTGGACCATAATCTGTCTCCTTCTATCATGTGCGAGCCCTGCAATTGCCGTGTCCGCGCGGCCCAGAAACGTTCTCGAGGATCTGACAAATTCCAGATGTTCAGATCTCCTACTTGAGGGCCTTCTGGCGTTGACAGGCGGAACAGCGAGCCTGCTGGCACTTTCCAAGCGCGGCCGGAGCGTGGCGGGACCGTCAAATCTTGGGTCTTCGTGAGGTCGTCATCTCTAAGGTCGCGTAGTCTTTGATAGAGTGCCGTGGGAGGATGGAGTGGGGAGTCTGCGGAGGTGGGAAAGTACGCTGGGGCTGGCGGAGTGCTGTCTTGGGTATTTGTTGCCATCTTTACTGGTTTCATACGAGTTGAGGTGACGAGTAGGTACTGTTGACTGAAATATCTCGAATTACAGGTTTTCTAGCACTCCGAAACTATATGGTGTGCTCCGTACGAAGCGTGGCAGGAGCTGCCGGCGATAAGCGCGTGGAAGTTGCCGGTATCGGCAAGTGCGTCACCCTCCGTTCCTTTTGCATTGCGGCTTCCTCCTGCTTTCACCACCAAGGCGACACAACGTGAGTTTTAGAGAGAGCCGCAAAGATCTGTCAGCTGTCTCGCGAGCGCTATCGTACTCTGTCAGCTCATTACCCCTCTTAGCTAGTGCCAAACGTACCTCGGTACAACGATGTCGCAATGCACCGTTGTCGAGCACCGAGGCAGCTTCGCAACGCCCAGCTTTCCAGCGACCGAAACTCGCCTTCGTAAATCCTGACTTATCTTTGGTAGAGACCGCTGTTATCTTTGATTCGGTCGCTCATCCCGGTTTGTTGCCTGCATTAAGTACACCTCACACACAACATGTCAGCACAGGCAGACGTTAATCTCACCGACTTCTCGTCCATCTTTCGACTCGATGGAAAGGTCGCAGTAGTCAGCGGAGGCTCTCGCGGTCTCGGTCTTCACGCTGCGTCAGGCCTTCTCCAAGCTGGTTGCTCTAAAGTCTTCATCACAAGCCGCAAGGCATCCGCCTGTGACGAAGCAGTCGGCGCACTCAACGCCCTGCCTAACCTTGCGCCAGGTGCAAAAGCAATCAGCATTCCTGCAGATAGCTCGAAGCTCTCTGAGATCGAGAGACTGGTTGCTGAGGTCAAGAAGCATACTGACCATGTGGACATCCTCTTCGCAAACGCGGGCGCAACTTGGGGCTCAGAGTTTGAGAAGGTGGACGAGAAGAACGGCTGGGATAAGGTTATGGATCTGAATGTCAAAGGCGTTTTCTTCACCATTCAGAAGTCAGTCCGCCATTATCTCCATGTATGTCCAGTAGATAACCATTCCAGGTTCACACCCCTCCTCACTGCGAAATCCTCGCAACTAGATCCCTCTCGCGTCATAGTGACGGGCTCGGTCGCGGGAATGGGCGTGGGATCGATAGGGAAAGTAGGCGCATACTCATACGCCGCATCAAAAGCCGCCGTCCTCCACCTCGCGCGCAACCTTGCCATCGAGCTGGGTCCTCGACACATCCTGGTGAACGGTATCGCACCTGGGTTCTTTATGTCGAAAATGGCGAAGGACTTGATAAACCAGCAGGGTGGCGAAGAAGCATTGGGCAAGGAAAGCCCAAATGGACGCGTTGGGAGGCCGGAGGATGTTGCTGCAACGGTGGTGTTCTTGAGTAGTCGCGCGGGCGGGCATGTCAACGGTGAGACGGTGAGGTTAGACGGAGGAAAGCTGCTGGGAAGCAACAGGTTGGAGAAGTTGTGAAAAAGCTGCAATGACCAGAGGTGATCAAGCGTGCCCAACCTCCCTCCGCATGTCTATATCGGTGCAAGGGCTGGCCTCCAGTGAAGGAGCTCATCGAACCCCATAGGTAATGGCGCAGGAATCTTATTCCGTTCAGAAATGACATGTGTTCAGATTAGTAGATCAACACCAATATCAACGACTTTGCTGACTTGCTACCCTCGTCCTTCCTCGACCGTCACCCACTGGACTCAGTCAACGAAAAAGCTTGCGCACACATCTCGGTAGTGCAACGGGACGGACATAGTCCCCTGAGCATGCACATCGTGCGGTGGCCGAGGCAGTGGTTGCAAACCCACAAAAAAACAGGATGGTACTGCAGTGCACCGAATCCGAGGGGTTTGCCTGGGATAAACAGATACTACGGCTGAATCTGAGCGATTCCGAAGAGAAGATGAGATAGGACGAGAGTGCGAGGGCGAAGGCGCTCGTATAGGGGAGGGAGGGAGTAGGCATAAGGATGCACGTGATGCTCGTGAGCGTTTGCCTTGAGATGCAGATTGTATGATATCCAGGCTGTCTCCAGGCTTATATACCACATGATACTACCTAGCCAGAACCATTAAAGTTTTGCTACTTTTGGAGTTAAGGTTAGGATTTACACGAAGTGAAGTGAATCCGTGCCTTCGAAGGAACGACGATCGGACCGTGACTCCCCGCCCCGCGATCTTGGCAGCTGCGCCGGGGAGTCGCGGCTGCCAGCCTTGAGCAACGACCTCTCCGCACCCTTCCTAAATGGATCCGCAGCCCCCAGCCACGACCCAGCCTTTGGACCAAGAGGCTCCTGTGACTCGAAAGAGGAAGCGAGGGAATGACCAACGAGGACCTGCTGCTTATCCTCGTCAGCGAGCTATCACAGCCTGCAACACCTGTCGCGTTCGAAAGAACAAATGCACAAATGAACGACCTGCATGCGCATCCTGCATACGCATTGGCGCGCAATGCGTGTACGATGACAGCAAAGTTGACCACTCTTCGTAAGCAAGGTATTGATCGATGCAATCGTCACATTGACTGAATTTCTCAGGTTCGACCCAGCCAGCTTGGTGATTCTGGAACGGCTCGACGAGGTCCTACGTCGCCTACCATCTCACGTGCCTGTAGTCTGTCCACCCTCGACGTCCGCTCGAGAAGTCGCTCTCGTCTCGCCACCAAGCACTAACATTCCGCATGACGAAGAACGCAGCCCATCATATACCGAACCCCTTTTTACGTACTCATCTGTCGAGTCTTTGCTGGCGTGGCCTATTTGGGGCAATAACGAGCTCACTACGGCGGAAGATGTCTCAGATGCCGTTTTCACGCAGGACTTCGAAGGCATTTGGGCCGAGCCTGCCCAGGAAGACGACCTACCCCATGGGCCGAAAATGCGTAGCTCCTTGATTAAAACGAATCCGATGGGTCAGGATCTGACGGCCTTTGTTGAAAACTTCCTGTTCTGTGTTCACAGCAGAAATCCGTTTCTGGACGTCGACCATCTACGCCGCTGCGCGTCTGTTGTCGCAGAAATTGGACCCTCTTGGGATCACCCGTCTTGTCTCGTGGTAAGAAAGGTGATTGCGATCTCTTGACTTGACACTCATGTGTATCACAGCTACTTGCAGCGGCTTTAGGTGTCATAGCGAGACCTCTCGGCGCTTCGGACGACCACTCTTTCCCGCGCAATCATACAGACGAAAATTGGGCAACAGCTGATGCTTATTACTATGCGGCACGGCGAAGATTCGGTTTGTTGGATCCACATATCATATCTACGCAGTGCTACATACTCTCGGGTCTGTACTGGATCTACAAACTTCGCCCTTCCCAGGCAGGACAGGAATTCACCAGAGCTAGCATCATCTACATGAACCATCGCAAACGCCGAGAAGCCATGACGCGCAGCCAAAGGCAGCGATGGGCGAATCGTATGAAGTACACGTCGAACGAAAGGCGCACGTACTTCACCTGCGTCAGATTGGAGAGGTATGAGCTCCGTGAATGGCCTTCGTCAGCTGTACTAATGACCACGTAGCGAGATTCTTGCTGAGCTTCGAGCGCCGAACTCAGGTATCAATGTAACACCATGCACAGATGCATTTCCACCGCCACCTGAAAGTGTCACAAAGCGCGCCTGCGATCCTGACGCACCGAGCCCCGTCTCTGATGAGAACTTCATATCGACACAGCAAGGTCATGCATCAACCGAGCAAGCTACAGCATGGTACTACTGTCTCACTGAGACCTCTCTTCGGCGCACTATCGACCAAATCCTCGACGTGTTCTATAAGGACGACCACACTTCCTGGTCAGACCGCCCAGTCTCACTGCTGCTGAAAAGTGCACATTCCTTTGAAGAGCAGCTGACATCATGGTTCGTCTACTTGGCTTCATAGAAGCCCCGGCTCCCCCAAGGTCTTCGCTGACGGTTTGTAGGATCCAATCACTGCCCCCAGAGATTCAGTTTACCGGTCCCGCGGCTTGCAAAGTGGGTAAATTTGATCATCACTTTGCTCTGAGGATGCGCTACGTGTACATTTGTTCCCTACTATACCGTCCGTTCCTGTACCTCGCCGTGCATGCCGCATCACCAGAGTTATTGTCAGATTCAGTCAGAGCGCTCGCGCGCAAAGCCATTCACCATGCTTTCGCCATGAACGATGACATCGGCCTCTCTTATCGCTATGAGGGAACATGGGCTACATGTAGATTAGCAGGGGCAAACATCTTGACACTCAGTGCCGCCAAAAAGGCTGGATTGATTGCTCCTGAGGCTTTGTTGGTGACAGGGGACGAGCCGAGCAAAGTCGTCAACGCGATTCTGTTGAATGGGAGAAGACTGGCCCGCTGGTCAAATGAGAGTCCAGACCTGCGGATGCTGTCAAGAGCTGTTGAGGAAAGATCTGCGCAGGTCTTGCCATCGACCCGGAGCTCATGGGGCCAAGCACTTCCCCTGCAATCCCCGCTCGACGAACGATAGTGCAAGGACACGGGACGATGATAGCAGCTGAGCATATAGTGCGAGCCGAACCTGTTGTGATTTCTTGAAGTTCTTTACTTTTTGCAGGACTCCATCTCGTAGCCCGCTAGAACGCAGGGCATTTTCGAGGTGAGAATGATCTCAATCCAGAGCTGGCATTACTATCGCCAAGGATTTTGGAACCTCCTCTTCGCGATGAAGACGCTATCCAACAGGCTTATATATTTCCTCATTTCAAGAACTTCCATACCCGCCTGATCGAGCAACTAACGCCACGTCTTCTCCTGCCTCTCCTGTGCACCGAACACCGCCGTCATGGCGAGGCTGAACGGTGCATTGTGCTCGGTACCCGCTGCCTCTTCTGAGTTCGACGCACCTGGGACCTCGTCCGGAAGATCCTTCAGCGTGCAAGGTGGATAAGTGTGACCATCACTTTGCCTTGCGGATGTGCTATGTGTACATCTGCTCCGTCCTGTATCGCCCTTTTCTTTACATTGCGGTCGCTCTGCCGCTGCATGAATTGACGGGTCCAACTCTGGACATGGCACAACGGGCCATCAAATTCGCTTTGGCCATCAACGATGAGATCGGCACACACTATTGTTTCGAATGCACGGGGCCATTTGTCGATTGGCGACAGCGAACGTCTTGACGCGCTGTGCTTCGAAGCTAAGAAGAATGCCGATACTATATTCATATTCCTCGACTGCACATAGGAGGATGTCCAAATCGCTCTGAAGATGAATGGAGCCAGGCTTCAGCATTGGTCGAAGGAAAATCCAGATTTACAACTATTGGCAAATGCGGTCGAAAAGCGCTATGAAGGTGCATTCGGTTGTACCTGTCTCTCTCAGTGAAGAGCAACGAACATTGTGTGTACAAGATCATGACGTTTGCCTAGAGCATCTCATCGCCATTGGTCCTGGAAGCGTCTTTTCGCGATGATAACACTGTCATCGAACTTGGTAAATTTCCGAATCTCTACAATCTCCATCCCCGCTTGGTCCAACAGCCAACGCCAATGCTTTTCCCTCCTCTCCTGCGCGTCGAACATCGCTTTCATCGCCAGGGACAGCGCAGCTGTATACTCAACACCTGGCGCGCTTGCGTCAGGCTTCTCGTCTGGGAGAGTCTTGTCGTCAATATAGATGCGGCTGTTGGGGTAATTCAGAAGAGCTGGAAGGTGCATCTGGAGAATTTGAATGCATGTATCGTCGTCAAAGTTGTGCAATATCTGGCGGAAGTAGTATGCACGCGCGTCTGAGCATATTAGCATGGATGTATTTGTAATGAAACGCCAGCACACTCACTGTGGACAGGCTGCTCTGTGAGGAAGTCATGCGCCATCAGCTCCATGCCATCGACCTCCAGTGCTTTCTCGAGTACTGCAGGTCGGTCTTGCAGAATGATCCGACCCTTTAGCTCTGGGAAGGTCTTCTTAAGAGCTGCGCATTGCGAGCCATTCCCACCGCCCACATCGACGAACACGACCTCTTCGGCACTAGCACCCTGAGCGATCTCCGTGTCAAAAGAGACCGCATCGAGCCAGGTTGGAAGCATTGCGAATTGTGCTTCCATAAATCGATGGAAAGCACCTTGCTGAACTGGATGCGTTTCCATCCATGTGTAGAAGTCCTCTTCACTGTGTTGTCCTATTTTGAAAGCAGTCCTCCCTGCTTTGAGGTCACCAAGCATCTTATTCAAGGCAATGAACGCCGGAGCACAGTTGTCATGACTGTGAGAGGTCAGTAGAAGCTCACTGAGATTGACGAAAGACTGACAAATGAGTTACAGCATCATTGAAGAGTGGCACCAAGAGCAAGTGTGTCATTGGCGTAGCCTTGAAGGTCCCAGGGCTTGACTCTGTAGCCATACCTTGCGTGCACAGATAGTCGAGTACAGACTCGAGAACATCCTTTGGCAGTTGACTAGCTGCCGCGAGGCCATCAAGCCGAGCTCCCTCAGAACTACTCGTAAGAGCAGCGAAGATACCATGATCCTGACCAATGCGCGCCGTGACAAGCGGAAGAGGCTATGGTTGGATCAGCAGTTGCATGGTTTCACAACGCTGAGGCTCACTCACGCCATACACCAGACGCTGCATAGTCTCAAACGGCTCTTCTACCGCGGTTCCAGCCTGCCGGGCCAGCTTCTGGAAGTCACGTTTCTGCGCTTCATCTTGGAAATAAGAGCTAGGATTGGCGGTCAGAAGCTGCAGCTGCTCAATGAGTGCTCGTGGGTTCGCTTGCGACGTCATCTTTGAGGTTGCACAAGGTCGTGATTTGGTGAACATACTCGGTTGCACGGGAGGCATGGGAGTACTTGAAATAAGGAGCGGCTCGGTCCTGTAGTTTGCGGGTCGGTTTAACGCTCCAAGAAGGAAGGCGTGCTCAGCCAAGGATGAACTAGGCTGTTTCGACACCTTCACACACCGCGCTTAACCGCATACGCAACAGGGACGATCCATCGCTCAAGTCCAAGACATGTACAACCTCGCAGGAATGTTCAGGACGAATGAGAAAGCCATCTTGCGCCCTTTCATATGCGCACTTGTTCCTGCTCTTCCGACACCATGTTAGATATTTACCAGCAATGTGGTACCAACTTTGCGCCGCGATGCGGTGATACAAGGAAACGCCTCACGCACATCTCGAACCGACGACCATTCGACTTATGGCCCCCCAAGCCTATTTCGCAACTTCTAGTTAGTCTGAGCGGAGATGGACTCGCACAGTCAACAAGATGCGCATCCTGCACACAATGTGCACCCAGTGCCAGATCGAGGGCCCACCCTCATCATCATGATGTGGACTCTCACTGTGCTCTCTTTGCTCACTGTCATTCTAAGATTCGTTTTTCGTATGCGGAAAAGCCAAATGGGCTGGGATGATATCTTCATGGGAATCACCTGGGTACGTAAATCCACGAGGCTGGCTGAGATGAGGCTGACCAGGTCAAGGTATGCTTTGTAGGCTGGTCTGCGGTCTTGACACTCTACGCAAATCGAGGTGGTTGTCAGCATATTTGGGATGTGCAGAAGCGCGGGATGGATAACCTTACGAGGGCAATCTTGCTGAACTGGACTTCTCAGATATTTGGCATCGTAGGCGTTGCGACGGGAAAGATCTCCATCTCGGCCTTACTCTTACACATCATGCGAGACACCGGCTGGACGTGGCAACGGATCTATCTCTGGACTGTGACCATCGTCATCACGAGCTGCGTAGCTATCTCATGCTCACTGTTGACATTCATGCAATGCCGCCCGCCACAACGCCTTTGGGATCCTCGTATCGAAGGTACTTGCATTGATCCTAAGGTCATGGCAGGATATGGAATCTTCACTGGATGTAAGCAAGCTCATTGGACATTCCAGTAGTGTACTCACTGACAGTTACAGCTTTCTTCACTTTCGCCGATGCTAGTCTGGCAGTGATACCCCTCACGATCTTTTGGAAACTCCGCATTAGCCGATTGCAGCGGATTCAGCTCTGTATCGTCTTCGGCCTCAATATCCTGACATCGATATGCTCAGGCATCAAGACACAATACCTCGCCGAGCTCGGTAATCGCACAGATCAGACATGGGCGACGTACGATATTTTCGCATGGGTCACAGCTGAGCTTTTCCTTCTGGTCGTCTGCGGCACGGTTCCGACCTTGTACCCGCTTCTTCGTGGCATTCAGTCACTACTCTCTTTAATCAAAAGTAAAGTGCTGCCGCGGCCTGCGTCGGACGAGGAACTGTTAAGGGAGTCCGAAGAAGTTCTGACAATCGGCCAAATCAGACAGCGACTACGGAGATCCAAGACAACAGAGCTGACGATGAACGTAGAGCCCAACGAGGAGAGAATGTTGCAGATACGAGTAAGAGAAAGACTCAATTACGCGGACAAGAGCGGCTAGCTTCTTGATGGGCTCTTCCACGATTTGCTTGATAGTGGCTTCTCATGCCGTTGGAGTATTGTATCATTGAAGCTGGCTGCTGAAAGCTGGGACATGGTCGTACCGTGAAATGATAAATTTCCGCCTGTTGTGCTTCTTTGGATATCCGCACGAGGCTGAAAGGCACTGAAATTATACAAGTCGCGCGCACACAGTTCACCAACCTGCATTACCACGATTGGCCATCTTCCGATAGACGGGACCTCTAGATCGCCTCAGGCTTGTTAGTCGCTCCAAAGGATTCTTGAGTTGGGCCTTGGAGTTCCCGGGACCTACAATTGCACCTCTCAGTTGCAGAGAATCTGATCAACTTACTACCTACCTCTGAGTGGACATTCCCAACAGGTGGCCTCGTATCAGCAAGCGAAAAGAAAGGTAGCTTCGTCCTTCAAGTAACTCACATTCCTACGCCAGATCCTGGACGTGCAATTCTTAAGGGTTGCACATCATGGAACAAGTTGATGCTCCATCTATGGTGTGCTGCATTGGAAACATTTTGGGGCCAGAAATTCCGTACAGGTGTATGAGATGTTCAATCACTTTAAGAGCGTATCATGTCCGCGCGCGGTGCTACTTTTCCAGAATCAAATCCAGTGTGGTCATGCAACGCTACAAATCCAATCCAATCGAAGTCTCCGGTCACAGGTATCGAGTTTTCTCGAAATAGCTGGGTTTCTAATCAAGATGCGATGCAACTCTCGGCCTCCAGCTTAACACCCTCACCGTGTCTCCAGTGTGAGTCCACCTTATGCTTCACGATCGACGGTTCCATAGCATGGTATTTTGAACTTTGTATTACTATATGTAAAGCACCCATTGTGAGGCTTCCCGTGTCCTCGTGGCTATATGCCTTCCCTAGTCTTGTAGAACGAAAGAAGCGGCTGAAACATCGCCAAGCAGAATGAACAGCATGCCGCCAAAATATCGAAAGTAAGTACGAGAAACGCAGAATCGGGATCGAGATCGACGAAGATAGAAGATCAAACGTGAGCTCGGCAACAGCTCGGCTCGTCGAATACGAGTTGTGAGCCTCGGTTTCTGCAAGTGCAGAGACTTGGTGTTTCGAGATATGCTCATGCGACTGAATGATATGCTCTCGAGCATAGTCAAGTGTCGCAGACTGAGAAATGCTGTTCGTAGACCGCCTGGTACCAAGCATTCCAATTACTGAGTCTTCTTGGACGTCTTCCTAGGCAGGCCTGCAGCCTTCCTCGCCGCTCGGTCGCCCTCCGCAAGCCATAAGGCAGCCTTCCTCATCTGAATGACGTTTATGACCTGCTTTCCGAACATGATGGGGAAGCTGATGATAGCGCAGATCCATGGCACAGTCGAGTCCATTTTGTTTGCGCGCGCAGCCTCCATGGCGCCTGCAGAGAACGGCGAGGGGAAGAACAAGCTGGGCTTCGGCGCAGCTGGTGTTCCAGGCGTGAGCGAAGCGGGGTTCGCGGCGTCGGCGAAGAGCGTGGGGCTCAGATAGGGCGAGGAGAAGGAGAGTAGGTACAACGCAATGAAGAAGACTTCGTTCAAGGCGCAGAAGGTGAACAGAACCCACTGTGATCAGTAGTCAGCGAATGAGGCACATGCGATTGATCACTAGGATGCTGGAGGTATGAGCGCGTACCTTGTTGGAGTAGTACTGCCTCAAAATCCAGCTGCGGCTCGCCGAGACATCCTTGTGGCTCTTCGCGCTGCCGCCCATGCTCAGCGTCGCGTACATGTGCATGTAGTGGCTGGCCAAATCGAGCGAGATCAGACCCTGGAAGACGATGCTCCAGCGGGGGAAGGCCTGGGCGAGGAAGACGAGCAGGCACGAGGTTGTGCAACGGTCTGTGACCATGTCCAGCACGGCACCGAACTTAGTGCTCTGCTCGTAGACGCGGGCTGCGTAGCCGTCGAGCGCGTCGAGGAGGCATGATACGCTGTAGAGCGCTGTGCAGGTGCGCGGGTGGAGGGGCATATAGTAGAGCGAGCCGAGTGCGAGCAGGACGCGGCCGTAGCCTGCAGCCATCAGTAAACATGTCCATCGCTCAAAGTCGCGGGAGGAAGGACCGACCGATCAGGTTGGGGACGAACAGGAAGATGTTCTCCTCCTCGTCCTCATCGTGTGTGGGGCGCACCGCTGCGCCATTGCCGTTGATGCGCTGTTGTGGAGTAGCCATCGTATTGTTTGGTCGCGTGCAGACTATTTCACTCGCGCAGAGACGACACGCGACTTATGGTGCTTGCGACTGCTCAGGTGAGACAAAAGTTGTCAAAGTCGGAGGCCGATAAGCGTTATCGAAGCTCTAGCTCCACGCGGTATGGACAGGGGGCTCGGTCGTAATCGCGGGGTCGCACTGGTGAAGATGAGCAGCGACGATGTTCGGGCAGGAGCGACGTGTCAAGCAAGCAAGAGCAACAGAGAGCAAGAAGCGGTGCCTGGGAATTGGGTTCGAGAAACTTCAATGGCTTTCGTCCGCTCCGCTTCGATCCGGCTACGCGGCTAGGCTCGAAAGGGGCTTTCTTGGCAGATTGCTCGCTCCGCTGACATTACGTATCTGCTGGCAAAGCTGACGAAAGGTTGGCTGCTTTCGTCCATATGGCACGAGCGGAATGAGGTGTGAACTTTGTACATTGGCCGTCGCACATGAGCTTTCATGCTGCGGATCAGCAACTATAACCGTCTGAGGTATGACCTAGCCGCTACCCAGCGTCCGCCGCATCTGGTTGGCCCTAGATATCAACACCATGACTTTCGCCATGCTTCAGGATCCTCACAACTTCCTCTTGCCGTGCACAGCCTTCTTCGTCTTCGCTTTGATGTGCGCCGCCTTCTCCTTCGACTTCGCTGTTGTCATGCCTCGGTCTGCTTTGCCTTTCTTCCACTGCTTTCCTTCCATGCGGTCGTCCTTGGCCTCCAGCTTCTTCTTGTCCTTGTGACTGAGCTTCTGCTTCTTCTTGATTGAGCCACCGGCGGAATTGTTGAGCGCCTGCGCACCCTTCTCCCTCTCTGCTGCCTTCTCCTTCTCTGTCTCGAACCATGTACGCTTTGGTCTCGACTTGATCTCATCTTCGTGCATGATGAGGTTTTCACCACGTTTGAGGTCGCGCTCTGTTATGCTGAGAACGCGCTCTTCCTTCTCCTCTTTGAGAACCTCTTCAATCTCCTCCTCGAGATCCTTGATCTTCTGAATCCACTTATCTGCCTCCTCGGCAGGTACTTGTCGACTGACGACCTTAGCACCCTGGTCGCGGCTCGTCTTGACGGCTTGCTTGACGACCTTACGGTCGGGCTCAGCCGCGAGCGTACACGCGCGACCACTTCGTCCAGCACGGGCAGTACGGCCAACACGATGCAGGTAGATCTCGTGACTTTGAGGTGCTTCGTAGTTGATGACTGTCGCGACATTTTTAATATCAAGACCACGAGAAGCGACGTCGGTGGCGAGGAGGTAGGATGATGCTCCAGAACGGAAGGCCTCAACAGCTTGAATACGCTGCGCTGGTGTCAGTCTCTGTGCCTTTTGCTTGAAATTGGATTCGTGTTCTTACCTGTTCTTGGCTCATATTACCGTGCAGTTCACTCGCCTTCTTGCCGCAAAGCGCGAACACAACTCTGACTCTGTGCGCCTCTTTCTTCTGCCTGAAGAAGATGATGACGCGCTCAGTGTAGACCTTGTCGCAAAGGTACATGAGATAAGCCAGGCGCCTGTCCTCCTTTCCTAGCCTAAGACGAATGAACTCCTGTGTCAGACCTTTGACGGTCTGCTTCTTCGCATCGACCATCAATCGTACAGGCTTATCCATGCCAACGCGGACCAGCTTGTCGACTGAGCTGGTCATAGTGGCAGAGAACAACATAGTTTGTCGCGATTTGGGGATCGTTGTGAGAATCTCGTTCAGTTGGCTTTCGAATCCCTCTTCGAGCATACGATCGGCCTCATCGAGGACCAAAATTTCGAGGTGCTCAACCTGGAAGGACGCGGAGTTTGTCATGTGGTCGATGAAACGACCGGGTGTGGCAATAACTACGTCTGGCCTTGTCTTGAGCACAGCTTCCTGCTCGCGCATAGAGAAACCACCAACCATTTGCGCGAATGTGATATCGGTGAATGATGCGATCTTCGTTGCGACGTTGTAACATTGGACGGCCAACTCACGAGTGGGCATGAGAATGGCGACGCGCGTTGTGGGTACCTTCTTCGGTCGGTAAAGCAGGCGCTCAAGGA
The DNA here is from genome assembly GCA_001599375.1 of Phoma herbarum. Classification (NCBI taxonomy): domain Eukaryota; kingdom Fungi; phylum Ascomycota; class Dothideomycetes; order Pleosporales; family Didymellaceae; genus Phoma; species Phoma herbarum. The sequence goes on along the minus strand of BCGR01000015.1, from coordinate 617,336 downwards.
TGGGAATCAGGAACGCGGCCGTTTTACCGGAACCAGTCTCAGCTCCTCCAACCAGGTCTTTACCGGCGACGGCGATTGGGATGGTCTTCAATTGGATAGGTGTAGGCTCTGTGAACCCTACAGCAGCTAGACCACGAAGAATGGGCCTAGACAGCGACATGGATTGGAAAGAGCCTGTGAGCTTGCCACCCTTCTTGCCCTTCTTGGTCTGCACGCTCTCTTCGGGCGCGAAGAAAGCTGCTGCCTTCTTGGCCTCTTCTGCATCCTCCTTGTCACTCACGTCCTCGTCTTCGTGCTCTGATGGAACGTCGTCAGGGTGTTGTACTTCTGATGCAACGCTGGAGGCGTCCGACTTGTCGTCGCCTTCTTGTGTCTCGTCTTCGTCATTCTTGTCGTCGTTTTCGGCACCGCTGGCCTCGTCTTCTGATTGTTCATCGACATCCTCCTCGCTGTCACTTCCGGCACCCATACCAAAACCATCCTCAGCCAGCAACTCGTCATCATCTCCAAAGCCTGTAAAATCGCCCTCGTCTTCCGCATCAGACTCAGCAGCATCTTCCTTTGCGCGCTTAGCCGCATTGTCCTTCTTGCTTCTTCTCCGCTCAATGATCTCATCCACATCAACAGCTGTTGAGGTTCGTGCAGCAGCTTCCTGCTTCTCAGCACTCAGTCCCCAGCCGTCAAAATCCTCGACGACACCGGTGTCGATGTCGCCGACTGCGAATTCGAAGTCCGAAGCGATATCATCGTTATCATCAATATCCTCTCCAAGTTTGATCATTTCTGGCTCCTCCTCGTCGGGCTCCGGGGTCGGCTGTTTGCCCTTCTTCCCTTTCTTCTTCTCCTTTTTGGCTTTCTTGGAGCTCACGCCCTTGGGCTGCACAAACAGATCGGGATCCTCTGTGTATTTGCGCTTTTGGCCTTTGCCCGCCAATTTAGCGACTTCGTGGAGGTCTTCGGCGCCTCCATCATCAGACACGACATCATCGTCGTCGATCGTGAATACGAAATCGTCGTTTTTGGGCGCCATGGTTTGCGTGAAGCTGAGGGATCTGAAGACGTCGTATGCGCAAGTCGAAATGCGCAATCAACTTTTCTGCCCGCTAGCAGAAGGGCGGTGTGGAGGACCCTGGCCTAGTGTGAGTTCTGGTGGACAACAACACTCAAGTGCATACCGATGCCTACCCATAATGAGAGTCGGACGCCCTTCACCAATTTTAACCTTCTTTTCAGTGATCGGTGATCTGCAAAATTTGCGCATACATCAGTGCCGTTGCGGCCACCCGTTGATGATTTAGAGCGCACTGCGCCGTCGCGAGTACATGATCAATGACAAACACGACCCAATTCAGCTTTGCGTCCTAAAGATGGTCTCAAACATATCCAATGGCGCCTGGGGAACGTAAAGCAATCGGTATGTAAACGTGTGACCCCGCGTTGTAGCCTTGCAGCAGGTGTACTTGCAGCCTGCTCGCTTCTGCCTGATGCAGTACCAAGCCTCATTACTGGCCGAGTCTGATGGATATCTACCCTCCCTCTCAATTCGCTCAGCCGCATCATCGAACATTAGCATCTTTGAGTCACCATACTCCGCTGAGCTTGCAGGTTAAGTACATGCGCATAGGACCTTTTATTTTCGGTTCCCTTCCTTCGCCGCCAACCTTGAGCTACTGACTACACACGTGCGCATCGAGCTCTCTCATATATTTTTGGTTTGTTTGGCATATCCTTACAGTTATCAAGACCATGGCTCGTTTTTCCTCCCAACGCAGATGGCCAACCTCGGCCCAAGATACCCATCCACCTCCAGCTCCGACCACGACGCGTGTTCTTCGTTCTCAGACTAAGGCAATTTTACAAGGAACTCAGGCAGCCACACTTGGCAAAGCAACAAAGACGAGGGCATGGCGGAGGCGTCTTGACCCCTGGACTCCAAAGCGCAAGCCCACCAAGAACCCAAAGCCTCGTGCTCTTCCACCAACACACTTCACATGCCGCATTTGCATCTTCTACCTTCCCCGTGAAGACTTTATCCGCTGGGTGCCTCCCAAGCGCTGGTTTGGAAAACCTCTTGATGTACCGCGGCCATGTATCCCACATCTCGCTCATAGCCCTTATCGGCGAAACGTCGATCCGGTCTGCAAGACCTGCATCGGCGCAACCATGGCAGCACGCCTCGACACACTAGGAGCCCGTCGAGTTGGATCCGGCTGTCTTCAGCCAGGATGTTCAGAGGAGTGGCCATGGGAGATGATCCTCAAGTACTTCCCCCCTTCCAAGCTGGAGGTCTTCAACCTCGCATCCTTCGAGCACTGGCGCGCCGACACAGACCTGTTCACCTGTCTGGCGCCAGACTGCTCCTTCACTGGGCTTCTCGACCCCGTTGCGCCCGGATACCCACAAGTTGAATGTCCGCTCTCATCCTGCAGGGCACGCGCGTGCGTAATCTGCCTCACGCCCTGGCATGCAAATCAGACCTGCGCCGAGGTCAAGGCTGTGGCGCTCACTGCGCAGATGAGCGATTCCGAGAAGAAAACGCTGGCGCTCATGCAAATTAAGGACGGCAAGCGGTGTCCGAATTGTCAGCTTGTAATTGAGAAAGACGGCGGGTGTCCGAGCATGTATTGTCCAGGGTGTAAGTTTGCACAGACAAACATGGTGATTCAAAGGCTAAACAGTGTCATAGGCAAGACATATTTCAACTGGGACACGGCGGCGAGCGCGGTGCCAGGGATAAGGAAGGCGCTCCCGATTGCGAACGGGATGGGCTACTGGCAGACTCCGGGGCACGTGGTGTGTGAGGTCGACAGTCTGGAAGGAAAGACAGCACTTGGTACGGGCCTGCCGGCAATGGACCCGGCCATTTTTCATGATCCTTTCTACAACATGGTTGAACTTCAGTACCCACCTATGCCTCTGCCGGATGACGAAGATGCAGATCTATAGTCCAGCAGATGGATCAAACGGGATTCGAATACTCGTTTCGAGTATGATTACGAGTACTGAATGGACAAGATTGGATGCATTTTTCACATACGACCATAGGACGTTGAAAACAAGGCTTCCCGTTCGCTCAGCCCTATTTAAGCAACGTACCGGCGGATTAGTAGTTAGGTGGGTGACCACTAGCGAATACCCGCTGTTGTATGTTTCTCCCATCTTTTTGCGCTTTCTGCTGTTTTGCTCTCCCTGTTTCAGCTCACTTAAGCTCTCCTTTCTGCGGCCCTCTGCGATCTTTCTTGCTAGCTGCTTGTCGCAGCGCACGAGACTTGCCATGAGGTCACGAAGCACGGCGAAAGAATGGGGCGTTACTAACCCTTCCATTGGGTTGAGATCAAGAACTCTTTTTTTTTGGCTAGCCATGTATGTATCGTGCCCACGGTTCCAACTGTTATAACGCTGTTCACTCTTTCCCATAATTTTTTGGATGTTCTTTTTTTTGTGCATAAAGAAATGTTTCGTAAGTCGAGATTATGATCTTTTCGAGGTGGGCATATCTGTTTTAAGAATGCTGCAAGCTTACTCTTTGCACGCTTCGATCACTGTGCCTGGACATGAGACGTTGACGCCTAGGATCAAGGCCTTACATAAGCGTGCACGTGTCTGGCGATGACGATCATCATCGGGCCAACTTTATGCAGCTACGCAACCAACACTCCCAACACGACAACACTGCTCTCGTGCCACTACTGCAACATCGTGTATTCTTTGTTCCTTCCCGTTACCTCACGTTCTTGTTGTACTGCGCAAACACATCCACCGTTACCTCTCCGCTTCTACGTCTCGATAGACATCTCTTAGACTCCCGACCGAGCCGTTGAGCTACTAGCCTCCCCCGTACTCACCTAATCATCGGCCTCACATATCGAACAACATGGCGCCTTCACGATCACAAACCTCCCTTCTTTCGCTCCTTACCGCCACTTCCTTACTCCCTTTCCAAACATGGGCATCCTTCGAATGCAAAGACATGGGAACACAAGGCACCCACTTCAACTTCGAGAAGCTTGGCGGACCACACGTCGTACATTGGAAGGAGGAAGACGTAGAGCATGATATGGAGTACAAGTACAACTTCACACTGGATCTCTGCAAAGCTCTGAAGTCAGAGTGCCACAACGGCGCACGAGTCTGCGGCATGCGCGAGAATGTCGACCTTTCGCAGGAAGGCAACTCGACTATCACACCGATCGACATTGCTGGAACGTATACCTCCTACAATGGGCGCAACATCGACGCTAAGTACGAGCTGCTGCAAAATTCAAAGTCGAATTCGGATTCAGGGCGTCAAGGATTGAGGACTATCCTGCATGGAGGACGACTCCCTTTCGACGACAAGAAGAACGGCCTCGACCAGCGCGCAATCATCGAATTCGTTTGCGATAAGGAGCGCACAGGTCTCGAGGGCGACGAGACAGACGGCGGCAAATCAGGCAGCGACAAAGACGACGATAGGAAGGACGATAAGAAGGACGATAAGAAGGACGAGGACAAGAAGGAGGAGAAGCGTATGAGTAGGAGAGACGAGGGGAGCAAGGATCAGTGCGAAGACAGTGATGCCAGCCTGCGCTTCTGCGGCTACAAGGTCGAGAATCTCGAGAAGGACAAGAAGGCGCGCACATTAAGGCTCGAGTGGCGCACAAAGTACGCGTGCGAAGACACCCCCGCGGAGAAGCCTGCAAGCTCGCACTGGGGTTTCTTTGGTTGGTTCTTCATTATGTAAGTTTGAGGCCAACAACTATGGAGAGCAGATACTAACGAAGGCTAGTCTCTTCCTTGGTATCGCCACCTACCTTGTCTTCGGCTCCTGGCTCAACTACAACCGTTATGGCGCTCGCGGCTGGGACCTCCTTCCTCATGGCGACACTATTCGCGACGTCCCATATATTGCGAAAGACTTTGGGCGTAAGATCTTCCAGACTGTGCAGGGCAGCGGGAGTAGGGGTGGGTACGCGGCGGTCTGAGTGAGCATGGCTTTGGTGGTGCCTTGTCCTTTAGATGGAGTTATGGCGAACACGGAAGGGGCGAAAGAGTGGGACATTGTATGCCAATTCGCTTGGAGCCTGTTCACATCGTTGATCGTGTGTTCCATTTAGACTTTAGGCGCTGACATTTGTTTAGCGCATACAATATGTATACATCTTCTTCCCACTTCGAGAACATTGGTCATCGTTACGCTAGGGATTACCACCGTACACAGACTCACGGTTCGCATCGTCTTCCTCTTCTTCCAGGCCCTCTGAGCTCCTTACTCATTTACAGAGCTTCTTGGCGTCTTGATACGTGTGCGAAGTATGCGCGTTTGTGCCGTTCCCGTAAGCTGAGCAGTCGCCTTCGGTTCTCGACGACCACCCGCCATTACAAAGTTTCATACAGCACGTCTACACTTACACACTCACACTTACACACTCACACACAGCAACCCGTCTGCACCCCTTCTGAACATCAAGTGCATAGATATTGCTTGTTTTCATCTTGTACATGATGCGTTTGCAAACGCTTACGAACAGCACAATCAACAATCGCTCACCCGCAACATCAGGCTGTAGCGAGAGCCTTCCCTCGCAACAATGTCGCAGCATGGAGCTCGCAGCTGGGACGAACTTCTCGAGGCACTAAAGCAGAGCTGGAGATGCCCGTACTGGTTCTTCCTATGTTCCGCACACCTTCGCGAGAAGGTGCCCATGTCCTCGCTGAGAAATGGCGCTTTGGCTGGAAAGAGATGCTGTAATGTGGTGCTGGACGCTCTATTTACGTGGAAGGAGCATTCGAAGAGATCTCTAGATGGGGCCTGCATCTCCACCTGGCAAATTGGATGCGACAAGCGCGTCATTGATCAGAATGTTGAATCTAGCATTGTACTGAATTGGCCAGATGCGAACGGTCACAGGTCGACATTCAATGTCATTTTGAATCTGTTCATACCAAGAATTACGCATTCCCCTTGGCCAATGTGTTGGAAAATATCTGACACTTTTGTTGCAGGCTGCGAGGTGGATACCCACGATATCGCTTCACGCTTCTCGTTTCCTCGGTATCGACTGCCGTCTGGTGATACATCCTCCGAGCCGACAATGGAATGTATCAGGAACTGGATCGGCGAGTGTGTCGAGAGGCATAGCATCTACTGCCCTGACAAAATGGCGAAGAGGCTGCCCAGAAGAGTGCTAGAACTATCTGATGACCGTTTTTACTTACGCGAAGACTCGACTTTAGTAAGCAGATACGCTTGCCTCAGTCATTGCTGGGGTGCACAAGGTCCGTCTTTACAGTTACGCCTAGAAAACGTAGGCACCCTCAAGCAAGGCATGCTTACGTCAAAGATACCGAACACATTCAAGGAGGCAGTTCATGTCTGTCTCCAGCTGAACATACGATGTCTATAGTTTGATGCTTTATGTAAGACCCGTGACTACAGCTACGTCATTCTCTGCTAATCTTGACAATCATTATCCAGGACGACACACAGGACTGGAGGACAAGTGCTGCAGCCATGGCGAGCGTTTACGAGAATTCATTAATCACCATCGCGGCGACCTGGTCTGGCGACAGCAACGACGGTTGTTTTGTAAAGTCCGAAGCACCATTGCATATGCGGCAATTATGTTCCTCAAGTTTACGCCTCCATGAGCCAGCAGCGGAGGACTTTCCCTTCACCGATTTTGCACTTCTTGCAGATAATCCGAACTGGCCGCTTCTCCGCCGTGCTTGAATCTTCCAGGAACGCCGACTGTCGCCTCGAGTCATACACTTTACAAAGTCACAGATGATTGGGGAATGCCAATCCGCTCGAAAGTCCGAAGATGGGCTCCTTGATGTCGATTGGTCTGCCGGTGGGCAAGTTGTGAACCAGAGCGACTTGTCTATGAGTACTCGGTATCCATTCAAGTATCTTTTCGCAGACAACGAACAGGACTGGCGATGAACTGTCGCCTATTACTCACGTCTGGATCTCACATTCGACAAAGACCGGCTACCGGCGATCGCCGCCATCGTCGAGAGAGCAATGCGGAAACGCAAGCGAGATAAATATATTGCTGGAATGTGGGCAAGCTCAATGCTCAATGACGCGGCCTGGTATCGTCATGAACACGGAAGGGGTACCAAGCGGCCCATAACCTGCGCCCCCACCTGGTCCTGGGCATCTATCGGATCGGAGGAGCTGTCCAATTTCACGAAGTATCTATCCTGAGCTCAGCACACTTGCTCGGCATTAGCTACGAAGCTGCCGGGCCCGCTCATGTAGGCGAAGTACAGCATGCTAGCCTGCATATCAGGGGCCCTGTTCTTATTGCATCGATAAAAGACGCTCACGCTGTCGAGGCCTTCACCATTAACGTGAACGAGAATGTGTACGACGTTCATCCACAAATTCCACATGACTATCGCCAACTCAAACCTTTGCTCTGGCGCTTTGAACCAGACTTTGATCTAAGCACTGGACTCAAGCCTGTCGACTGGAAGGTCAAGTACCCAATTCTTATGCTCTGGCGTAATAAAAGGGAGCACAGGTAGTTCGGCTTGGTCCTACGACGAGTGTCTGAAAGTGACTTCGAGCGATTAGATGTCTGTCACGTATCGTACAGAGGTACACCCAGTCAGACGGAAACCTGCCAGAATATGGTCAATAACTTGCCGATCGGGAGCTTGAAGATTATATGAAAGAATGAGACTCGAGAACATCACAGATCTCAAAATTTCACAACGCGAATGTTGGACATATGTCGCAAAGTCGAGAACTAGATCTGTACAGACAAATTTGACCGACAAATGAATTCTTTCATATCTTGTTTTTCATATATTGATTGTCATGTACTTCTGACACGCTATGGAAAGCGTATCTCTCACGCGCCGCCTAGTACCGACCGGAATTCCTATGCAGATGAAATGCACCGAACCCGACTAGCGTAACAAGGGCTCGATCCGCTTTATCCGCTTTATCTAAAGACTTTACTTGGTGGGCAAGCAGCTTGTTCTTTTTCTCCTTCAACTACAGTCCACGAAACTGACCGCGCAACGGAGAGGCTTGAGCTTCCGGTGACGCCGCTGCGTACATAAAGCCATTGCGATATGTGTGGCTGGCACTCGTTCGATATATGAGCAATGCTTCTTTTACCGTAAGTGAGTGCAACTCGGAACAGCGCTGCGCTGGCCACGAGCCCCGTCAAGGCTAGTGCTTCACGGGCGCCACACTGCAACCTTTATGAACCGCCCACGCCTGTCGTTATCACCTCCATCGCTTCTGACTGCTATCCAATCTCTCAAGGTTCCAAATCCACCAATCCTGTCGTGCCCCATCCGTCGCTCCATCGTCTCAACGTGCCAGGCTCCTCAATCAAGAAACTAACCTACCCCCTCAATACTAGCACTCTCTTCCTGCTCACAGCTGGTCGCAGGAACGATGCCTGCCATGAGAAGAGGCTATCTTATGCACAGCTGTCGCGGCGAAAGCCCGTTACACAATATACGCCCGTGGCTTATACTCCTTAACGTTGAGTGTGCACATCGGTGAGTCAGATGGACTTGCTCTATTTGCACTGTGCGTGGTCGCATGGTCAGTTTATCTGATTGACTTGACGAGCAGCAGTTCGGGCACTTCTTTATACAGACGCTCGACTAATCATGGCAAAGGCCTACAACAAGCGTGCCAGGAGATGTAGCCACGAGCGATCTTACCGGCAATACATCATCTGGTCTTAACAGTTTCCATTCTTGCCTTGGCTTCAAGCAGGTTTCGATGTTACGGATTCTCTGCAATTTCTGGAGGACGAGGTGACTTTGATGACTCGTGCCAGCATCCATCCGGTTGTTGACACGAGATTTTTTTTTCGAATCGTACTGCACCTCATCTGAAGGGCAGGCCTGAAGAAGCAGTGCTTATTTTACTCGGTCTGTCGGGAACCGCACGGCACATGTAGGTGAAAGAGTGCACGCAAATCGATGACCTGGGCGATGAAGTAGTTTGTCATGTCCTCGACCATCAAAATCAGATCTAGTGGGTCTGATGTAGCGTGCACGGGGGGCGGGAGAAGAGCTTTGTGACTTTGGTACATACGGCAACTCAACCCAGTATTATTCGCTCGTCTGAACTGCATGGCCCTGACGGCAAGGACGATCACTCATCATCGTCAATCTCATCGCCATCCTCGTCTTCCTCATTATCTTCGTCATCATACATGTCTTCATCATCGTCTGAGTTGCTCGCATCACTGTCAACCACGATCTCCTGCGGCCACTCCACAACAGCATCGCTCTCCAAGCTCTTGATGAAAGTCATCATATCCTTGCCAGAATGCTCTTTCGTTGTCTCGTTCTTCTCTCCGCCGCCAGTCTCGGTCTTGAACTTGACCTCGTGATTGTTCTGCATGAGAGCGCCAACCTTGAGGTAGTTAAGATTGAGTCCAGACAAAGAGCGTAGGCCTCTGAAGAACTGCGACCAGATGTTTGGCTTCGTGTCGTATGGACCTGGCAGACCGGCCTCGATGGTCATGCGCCAAAGACTAAGGCGTTCAAGCCTGGAAGCAAATCTGGCAAGCACAGCAAGTAGAATGTCTCGGTTGACATCTAGCTGTCCGAACTCCAGTGCCGTGAGGTGAGACAAGTTGATTGGTGATGGCTCTTCCACATTGACCCGGGTGGGTTGCGGAGACCCAAGAGGTGAGGTCGGGGATGTGGCGAGCCATTCCATAAACTTCATGTTGTCAGTAGTGTGAGGCTTCTGGAAGTTGAGGCGCAAATGACTCAAGTTCGGCGTGCAGCTCAGGAAGTGGCGGAGTGAACGACCGGGCGCCGTGGGGATTGGGAGGCCTCCAGAATAGGTATGATGTGTAATTGTAGACATATCAGAGAGGTTGAGCGTCAAGAAAAGAGCCTTGAGGTTGTACAGCACTGGCTGGACAGCTGGAAACGTGAAATTGGCGAGATGGAAAGCGCTATCTGGTAGGCCTGCGGGTCGCTGGCGTAAGAGGACCTCAATCCTCGGCGGCGTTCGTCCGGCTACACCCATGGAGTACAGCAAGTTGGAAAAGACGTGCGATACAAAGCGCGATTGCGAGCCTGCCCCGCGGTAAGATTCGCGCAATCGCACGCCGGTCTGCTGGTTGACGGTCGTAGCGCCCCACGAAGCCCAGTAGGTCCCGTCACGCTCACGTTTGGCGCAAAAGTCACGAACGTCGACAGTCTCTAGATTGGTCAATCCTCTGAAGGCTTCCGTCAGCATCTCGCGATCGATGCCATTGTTGATCAGCGCCTGTTGATCGGCGTAACCTTGCATATAGCTACAGATGTTTAGTTGAGAGTTCATGCGAGCACCGCAAATTCATCAGTACGGACCTGCTGCATGCATCGCTGTCTCTGAAACGGATGGGAATATCATCGTACACGTTGGTAGCAATGATCAGATGCTTCAGCTTCTTTGAAAGGCTGGTATGCCGGGAGATGTCAAGCAACACCTGCAATGACGGCTGGGTGAGCATGAATTGCTTCTTGGCAAAGAATTCGTCCGAGAACCATTCGTAGAGCGATTTCTCGGTTTGCTTGCAGGTAAGTCGCAACGCTGCGAGATCGGGGGTAGAAACAAATGAGGAGATGTATACGAGCAGCTCAAGCGGTAGTGACAGCAGGTTTGCCATTGTGATAGAAGAAATGAGTGAGGACGAGAATGATAGCCCTCACAGTGCGACGTTATGTGCTTGGTCAAACACCAGGCGGAAGGCGTGACCGCGCGCCTTAGCGCCGTTCCTGCCTGATTAGCGCGCCGCGCTTTGCCCTTTTGGGCGTTGCTGCCTTCCCCCGTCTGAAGCTCCGGATCAGGCGTCCACTGCGACGCGCTCTGACCTCACGTCAAACATCACTTGCATAAGAGCCGCTGACCTGGAGGTCCTCAACTGCATGTAGCAACATTCCATTGGTCTCAATTGCCCTCTCACACAAACCTCACCATGCCTCCGCGCAGAGCCACCTCAAAGCCACAAGCCCAAGCTTCACCACTTGATGGCTGTTCCATCGCTACTTCTGGTCGTTTCTCCGGCACAAGCCAGCCTGCACTTCAGAAACGCATCACTGATTTGGGCGGCAGTGTGGCTACGAAGGTCACAGCAGACACCAACATCCTGATCACCACAGACAAGGACTTTGAGTCCAAGTCGACTAAGATTACTGCTGCCATTGATAACGATGTTCCTATTGTCACCATTGAATGGCTCGATGAGACGGAGTCATCAAACGTGAAGGCGGACGAGAAGCAGTACTTGATCAACACACCGGCTACTTCCAAGGCAGCCTACGCTCCGACAACTAACGGCAAGAGGCGCGCAGCCTCTGATTCAGCCAATAATACACCGACACCAAGCCAGGATGCTTCACAGAAGAAGCGGAAGATGCTCGATGGCAAGGCCAAGGTCGACGACGTCAAAGTGGGTGACGGACAGAATGCGAAAGCGAAGAAAATCCACGTCGAAGTCGATGAGCACTGTCCAGCACCTCACTACGAAGTGTACATCGACGATGACGGGCTTATTTGGGACGCTTCCCTCAATCAGACCAACGCCTCGGCCAACAACAACAAGTTCTACAAGGTGCAGGTGAGTATACAGTCTGTGTACGCGGTGGAGTGCCTCGACTGACGCTGCAGCAGCTGTTGCGGAGTCCAAATGGCGCGCACTTCCAGACGTGGACCCGTTGGGGTCGTGTTGGCGAGAGAGGTCAAATGAAGATGTTGGGCAATGGGGCCCTCTCTGATGCCATCAAGAACTTCGAGACAAAGTTTAAAGACAAGTCTGGCCTCAAGTGGGAAGATCGAGGCGCAAACCCGAAGAGTGGAAAATGTAAGTGGCATGCTTTGCCATTGCGTGCGATTTACTGACTGCGTTCAGACGCATATGTGGAGAAGAACTACAACCCAGATTCTGACGATGAAGGCGATGAAGGCGATGAGGACGGCGCGAACACCAACGGAGTGGGTGGCTCTGACCGGAAGAGCGACCAAGCGCCTGTTGACTCCAAGCTCTCCAAGCCGGTCCAGAATCTGATCGAGCTGATTTTCAATCAGAACTACCAGCAGGAAGCGTTGCATGCCATGAACTACGACGATAAGAAAATGCCATTGGGCAAGCTCAGCAAAGGAACTATCAGTCGCGGTTTCCAAGCGCTGAAAGACTTGGCCGCACTCATCGATAACACAACCAACTCTGCAGAGATTGAGCAAGTCTCTAACCTTTATTACTCCGTCATACCCCACGACTTTGGACGCAATAGGCCACCCATCATCAACAACAACCAGCTTCTTAAGAGGGAGATTGAGCTACTGGAGAGCTTGTCCGACATGAAAGAGGCCATCGACATGCTCAAGGCCAGCCGCAAGGACGACGGCCATCTCAACGAGCTTGATCGCCAATTCCAGAAGCTAGGTATGGACGAGATGGAGCCGCTCAGTGCCAAGAGCTCGGAGTTCACTGAGTTGTCTGACTACCTCCTGAAGACTAAGGGTGCGACGCACAACGTCAATTACGCTGTACAAGATATCTTCCGTATTCAGCGCAAGGGCGAGTTTGAACGCTTCAACAAAAGTCCATTTGCGAAGGTCTCAGGCAATCGCCGCCTTCTCTGGCACGGCTCGCGAGTTACCAACTTTGCTGGTATCCTAGGTCAAGGTCTCCGCATTGCGCCTCCTGAAGCCCCCGCCACTGGTTATATGTTTGGAAAAGGTATCTACCTTGCTGACATGTCCAGCAAGTCGGCAAACTACTGCAACCACTACCAGTCAGGCGGCACAGCCCTTCTCTTACTTTGTGAGGCGGAGCTGGGCAATCCCGTTCACGAGCTGACAGACGCCTCGTACACTGCTGGCGAGGACGCCAAGGCTAAAGGTATGAGCTCCACCTGGGGCAAGGGCAAAGTTGGTCCAGGTCAGTGGAAAGATGCCGGTTGTGTACACCCCTCACTGGCTGGCACCTTGATGCCCGACGTCAGTGTCATTCCGGGTGACACCAAGGTCGACCGCGCCTATTTGCAGTACAATGAGTACATTGCATATGATGTCGCTCAGGTGCGTCTTCGCTACCTACTTCGCGTCCGTATGTAGGGCTGGAACCAGACGTAGTGGCGTGTCCTCAACTTGAGCATTCGCTCATGACAACTTCTTTGATTCTGGGAGGTGGGGATCCCCAGATGTACTTTGCCGTCATTCTCCGCGGCGTTCTTTCTCGGCGCGTGTCTGCTCCTTTACTGGGAGAAGCCTTCTCATCTGGTACATCAACAGCATACCTCATCTGTATTTCCCTCAGTGTCGGAGCCAAAGTAGTTGCAAAAGCATCGTGTAAGGATAGCATAGATACCCTGCTGTAATGGTACAATGACCTCAACGATGAAACTTCAGAACAGACCCAGCTCAAAGCCCATTTCTCGGGTGATGTTATCCAGAGACTTGCCGTCGTCATTTGCCCACAGTCTTTCCAAGACGCGTACCACAGCCTCGTAATAGGGATAGCTGCTAAGTGAACCGTCCGAAAGCGCGATGATACAATCTTTTATGAATGTCCGATCAGCTTCAGTCAGGGCCGATGACTGCGATCCAGCAATGACCAAAGGGAAGAACAGACTATCCGTAGTTGCGAAGGTGCTGGGGTCCAGTCTCATCCGCAGGTCCTGTAGCAAATCCAGTATCTGTCGCACTGTAGAGACGACAGATTTTGCGTCTGCTTGGACAGGCAGGCCTTGGTCCAGGCGAAGGTCTCGGATCCTGATCAATCCGGCACGCTGTGTGGCCTCCCAAAGCCGACACATTGCAGGCTCGTTGGGCTCGCCAGGCCACTGCAACAGGCGCTCCTCAATATCGTCGTCTGCTGTTGAAGCAAATAAATCGAGCAAGCTGCATGGAAGAGCCGTAACCTCTTCGACGCCAGCTTGGCCCATACAGTGCTCGCGCCACATGTGCAAATGCTGGTTTTGACGACCAAGACTGTGCGTGGGCAAGTCTAGCACACCGATCAACGTGGCCAGTTCTCGAGAGTCTTCAGTGGGTACCCGGAGGGCGCATCTCTGGTGGAATATGTTGGCAATGCCATTTAGGTGTATGCTGAACGGCATGGCGCGGTTCATCTACTGACCATTAGCCAGATGCTCAACCCATAGTACGCGCAGGCTCTCGCTCACGCTTATCGTGCACAACAAGACGCCTGCATAAGGCGTCATCTCTTCTTTAAATTGGACCGGATCTGACAATGCCTGTCGAAACGCATTGATACTCCGGCCATAGTACTCATCTACGTGCGCCGCATGCTTGGGGTCAAAGGTGATCTGATACGTCAGGCTGTTCAACAGCATCAGCTTCGACTGCCCACAGTGGACCAGACTCTCACGGAATCGTCCTGGGTCGGGTAGGGTCTCAGTAACAGGCTTTGCGAATAGTCTGAGCGCGCCCCAGTCTGCAACTGTATCGTCGTCAATTCTGAAGTCAGGGCTTATGAAGGACAGTCGGGCTTACAGTCATACAGTACATCTCTCTCAAACCTTGACAACACTACAAAGACCTCCCAGCCCAGATATTGCAACAATACCTGATCTTTCTCGTTCTCGCAGTCTCCGAGCGACACACTAGGCAATGACACTGGGGTTACCGGGGTCTCAGTCTTCACCTCGGGGCTCTTGCTCTTCGGTTTTCGTAAGTGCGCATGTCGAAAAGTGACACAAGGCCGTCCTCTGATTGCCCACTTAAGCCTTACCCCATAGCCCTCGCATTGCAGATTCAGGCTCCGGCAGGCCAAGCACGAGGGACGGGTTTCGTCACACTTCTTCCGGCGGGCGCGGCAAGTCCAACATCCCGTCCTGGTACGGGTGACGCCAGATTTGGACGGCGGAGACTTGGCTTGTGGGGGCGACATGATGTTGTACGATGTGTGGCTGGTGAAGGAATGCGGCTGGTGTTGGCAGAACGGGTTGGCGATCCTTCCAAAGTCGTTCACGCTAAGAACGGCAATCTGAGGCCGGAGTGTGGGGTTAATCGTTCTCAAGACACGGGCATGTTTGCAGACGACTCAAGCACTTTTCTTTCGATCACTGGATCTGCTACCCCTAACTCTCTGGTGCCTTTCTGCTAAACCATTGAGAAGGGCGGACTTCGTGACTGCCTTGCGCACGGACGACGTCTCCGCTCGGCTGCCGAACGGAGCTGATGTTACTAGCTTTCTCAGCTCCTGACCTCCTTGTCGGCATCTCCGTGAGGTCTATCCACAATGAGGAGCTTCTATGTCATCACCGTATTGCAACTTTTCTGCGTTGAATGAAATAGCAGGTCGATCTGCCATTCAAGTTGGTAAGGCGCTTCGACGTATTTTGTACGCGCTCTCCTGAAAGTCTCGGCGCCAAATCTTTTCCAAGCGTCGCCAATGCTCTCTACCAACTTGGCGACTCACATTACGCACCCCTTCCGGCTTTTCAAGACATCCAGCATACACTGCCTTGATATTCACGACCGCTAGATGATGGCGTCTACACGTTCCAAGTCTCCCGAGTTGGACGGACGTCAAATGCGCGCACAGCACCTGGACGGTTACACCCTCCGCATGCATTGTTGCATGACCGTTGAGTCGACTTGCTGCGCCTCTTTCGAATGAGCACCGGCCGCATCTGTAAGATGAGACGGCCATTTGTGATGTAGACAAGGCTGCCAAGGTCGCTCTCAATCTCGCAACGATTGAGCGCTCATCGCTGGCCTAGAGTTCCGCGAGCGATGGTTTCCAAGAGTCGCACAGTCGCCCAGCGACTGCTGCGGCTCAGCGCCGTTACTTGGCTCACGGTCAAGGGGTTTCATAACACCACGACTTACGCATCTGTATCCTTTCTACTCTTGCCCTCCACATCCATCGCTGTCATAGCTCTACGCTCTGCTTTCGGTTCTACCACGTCGCTCGCTTCACTCGTTGCCTGAGGCACGTTCGCTACGCATGTCAGCTCCTAACTTTCAGACTGTTTTCTTCTAATACCCGGGCGATCCGCAATGAAGCCTTCGACAATACTCTACACGGCGTTTGGCCTGCTGTCGCCACTTACGGCTTCTGCTATTGAGCTGAATCCTGATGATCCAGGTATGCGCACCGCGAGCAGCTGTCAACTGGACTAACAATAACAGAATCGATCAAAAGCGCAGCCAAGATCATTGCGGCAGGCACAAGAGAATGGTATACCGGAGATCGGGTCGGTGACACACCTGGCAACTTGCCAGATCCCTACTATTGGTGGCTATGTGGTGCAATGTTTGGTTCCCTCATCGACTACTGGTACTACACCGGCGACGACACATACAATTCTATCACAACACAAGCTATGGTCCACCAGATTGGCACACCACAGGCTTTCATGCCACCGAACCAGACGAGCACGCTCGGTAACGACGATCAAGCGTTTTGGGGGATGACTGCCTTGTCAGCAGCGGAGAACAAGCTTCCAGACGCCGAAGGACAGATGTCGTGGCTGTCACTGGCCATTGCAGTCTTCAATACACAAGTTCCGCGTTGGAACACCAGAACATGTGGTGGTGGACTCAACTGGCAGATCTTTACGTTCAACAACGGATATGATTACAAGAACACGATCTCAAACGGCGCATTCTTCAACATCGCAGCAAGGCTGGCTAAATACACCGGCAACGAGACATATGCTGAGTGGGCGGTCAGGGCGTATGAGTGGGAACTAAGCGTTGGGCTCATCAGCCGGGACTACCATTTCTACGATGGCACATCCGAGCGCAATAACTGCACCGACGTCAATCACATCCAATGGACCTACAATGCGGGCATTCACTTATCTGGCGCCGCTGCAATGTGGAACATATCGGAATCGGCAGGCGACACTGTAAGCCATAGATTCCATTATCGCCTGTCAACATCAAGCTAACAGCATTACAGACCAAAGCAGCACTCTGGCGTGGGCGTCTGGAAGGCATCATTAAAGCCTCCTCAGTCTTCTTCTCAGCTGATGGCGCACCAAACGTCATGATCGAAGTAGCCTGCGAGCGCAACGGACTGTGCGACCATGATCAGCGCTCCTTCAAAGCCTACCTCGCGCGCTGGATGGGCTACACGATGCTCACTGCGCCCTGGACCCGCGAGACGATTATGCCGCGGTTGCGCGCCTCGGCGGTTGCGGCAGCAAAACAATGCGGACCTGGCAAGAATGGATGCGGACTGAGGTGGTGGCAGGGCGGTGTGAACGACGGCGAGGTTGGTGTGGGTGAGCAGATGAGCGCGTTGGAGACGATCCAGAATCTGCTGGTTGATCAGGTTGCGGGGCCGGTGGGCGAGCAGACTGGTGGAATCAGTAAGAACGATCCTACTGCAGGCAGTGATGGAGGTAAATTGGTTATCGAGCACGATCCCGTTACCACGGCGGATAGGGCTGGTGCGGGTATCTTGACTGCCCTCGTGCTTGCGTTCCTGTTCGGTGGTGGTGCGTGGCTGGTTACCGGCGAATAGGTGTAGCTTCACCAACGTTTCTTCTTTCTCCAATGCGACTCCTGGTGTCTGCGGTTCCTGCGTTGAAATCAACCGTCCGAGCATCTGATGTCCGCCTTGTGAAGCCGCCCGCGGCTCCCGGCGTCCCCAGGAACCCGCGCACCCGAGCGTTGCGGCTCTGCAACGCTCGTACCTTGCAGATCGACCGCCCATCGGTAGTCCCGAGCACCACGACGCCCTTTTCCCGTCCAAGATAATTGTGACATGAATTCAGCCTGGAATCAGCCTCGAGTGGCAATCACACCATGCGCTCTAGAATCATAAACAGTCCTCGCTACTAGCACACAGCAAAAATTTGACCAATCAGCGTGCACTTCGCTAACCGTTCGGAGCAAGCCATAGCGCTGTCCAATCACATCGGAACCCTGGAATACAAGCTTAATGTTAGCGCATCGTGTTGTCCAACAGCGACCGGTAATCACGGGTCAAGCTTTGCACAAGCCTGTGCTGTTGTCGTCACCTCCAGGAGGGTGTTTAACATGAGTGGTAAGAAACTGGTGGATCGAGTGTAGGGATGCGAGGAATGAGCAATGAAACACGCACCCTGCTGCCCGGCAGGGGGTGAAAGTGGGCTCATGCATGGTGAAGTGGTCTTTCAGTCGCAGGTCTTGGGAGTTGCGTGGAGGTGGCGCAGCTTGGATACATTGACCACTGCTCGCGGTATACATACACTGGACTAATCTGCGAACGGTAGGCAAAATATGCAACCAACATTTTGCACCGTCCTACTTGCCCTTTCGCTGTTTGCTTGCAGTGCGACCGCCTCAGCGATCCCACGTCGCATTTTTGACCGTCAACCAGGACGAGAGACATCTCCGCGGATTCTCTGCGCTACCTTGAACGGGAAGAAGGCCTGCGAAAAGTTCGAAGTGCCTGTTGCTCGCCGGCGTTCGAACTCAGAGTCTTCATACAACGCCTACTCTAGTACCATCATAGGATCAGGCCCGCTGGTCTCGGAAGAGGATCGGCAGATTCGGAGAATCATGGACGTCAAAGGGGAAGCGAAGATTGATGGGGCACGACAGCCATGGCTGATACCTGATGTCCAGGTAGTACTCTGGTTCGTATTGCTATGCTGCTTGACTGAGGGAATAGTGTCCGGCTTCAGATGGTGAGTTCTCTCTTTGTAACGGGCACGGCTTCAGTTGTACTGATTGGCGTAGGTGGCGGATACCAATGCGCGGTCAGGGAGAGGACGGAAAGAGTCATGGAAGGCGAGGAAAGGCGAAGTTGGGAGCCATCAGTGAGAGCGATGAAGACGACGAGGCAAATATCCCTGTGCTGTGAGTCGGGGAGCGGCAAGATCTCGAAACGAAACTGAATTTATGCTATATCGAAAGTGTACATTTATGCTTTGCCAGTAGCTTTGACTACAAACCCGACAAGTTCAAGTTGCGCGCGCCCAAGCACAGCAAGTTTACGTGCACCGAGACGCGAGCAGGGCACGAAGTGCAAGCGTTCAAGACGCATTTTAGTGCATGCAGATCCGAATAATGTTTTCGCAGACATCACTGTATGGCTGTCTTAAGAAGCAGACGACATGATGGTGTTGATCATCGCAGCTTTTGCCCCGAGGTGCTGTCGGGAGCCGGATTTGAGGCAGTTCTAGTTTGCAAATACCAAATACAATGGGAGATGCTAGGCATCCAGGGGCACTGTCCTACCAAGCGCAAGTTTATGGGTCAGTTTACGGATTTCCTCGTTGAGAAAATTGCACCCATGGTCAGAATTCGAAATGACCGGCATGATGTTGCGTGAATCGGATCCTTGACTGTGCATGCTCACCAAACTTGGTCGAAGACAAACTCACTAAGACTGCGCATACAGTTGGTAACGAAGCATGAAACATCTAATCTTCAAGTCCGGCCTCGAAGGACGAGCAGAGCACGACGAAAAGATGGTGTCGCGCTATGATCAAGAACTTGACGCTGGTGACAAGTCTCCCTATCCTGCATTCTGCAGTTTGCAGCTGCTCGCAATACGAAAACCGAAAGCAATCATTTAGCTCTACAACTGTTGACTGTGTCAACGTGTGCAGCCCAGCTCTCAAGGCTTCAGCAAGGCTTTTTCTGGGCTACACTAACGACATAACCCGGTCAATCCAATCCTGCCGAGGGCAAATAGACGGATCGAACTGCTCAAATGCATGCACATCGTATCCTACCATTTCACAACCCAAGACAACGAGCGAAAGAATGGATAGTGTGAAACATGGTACCCAGAGCCATGCGCAGCCAGGTGGGGACATCACAGATCGAGTCTTCGCAAGGTGCCCTGCTTTGATCCCCCCTGGAGAACTAGGCTGCTTTGCCCTGCGTTCTTCGTGACTCAGGGGCGCTGGGTGAATAGTCTGGCAGTGTGTGTCGATGTTGAGCGGCTGCGAATATGATGTAAGCATTTCTCACGGCAGACTCATGCCAGGGACGGATCGTAGTAAAAATTAAGGACGAGGATCAGGGGTTTACGACGAAAAATTGGGTAGTTAGGCAACGCGTAGTGTAAGTCAAGGTGAGAGTTGCGGAGCCTGAGAAACATAAATGATTTGTGCGGCGCCAGATAGTAGGCGACGCTCAGCCCCGCATAAAGCGACGGTGAAAGGCTCATGTAGGAGCGGTTAGAGCTACCCGCTTTGTCTATTTACAGTTTGGCATGTCAAGGCCATTGAAATTTTGATGATGTTGACCCCCACAATCGTTGTATCGTTTCTATAGGAATGGGAATTCGCTATCTGCTTTGGAGACGTCGAAGGAGAGGCGACTTTCACTTGGATTCAAGGGCCGCGTGTAGCCCTCGCAGTGAGATCGTGCTGGCAGGCCTACTCACCACGCTCCCCATACCCCCAAAACCATTACTCAAGCCCTGCGATCGTGAACAAGCATCGATTACAGGTCAATCCATTGTTCATCGCAAGCAGATCTACCACACGCCGACAACAACCACTGATCTGCACCACAACAACGAACAGGTACAACAGCCACCTTGTCCATCGCATTATGAATCATGAGATCCAACTTTCAAAAGGGAGAAGGAACTGCTCCGTCGTGCCAACCTTCTTCTCGAGCAGCAGCGCGCCTTCGGCAAGACCTCCCGGACTGATGTGTACTTCCACCGCAACAACCCCAACTTCTATTCTCAGGAGCACAGGATCGAGGATCTGCGCCGCGAGAATGGTCAATTACATGGCAGGCTCGAGAGCGGCGCTACTACCCTCAAGAGTGTCCCCGAGCAGTATCACAGCCTCGAAGAGTAGCACAACTGCTACAGGGCTGCGTTTGAGTCTACCAGAGACCCCAAGAAGAATCTCCACGGCATATCGGTCCAAGGTATCATCCAGAGCCCGTGCAACACTCCTTAAGAGCACGGTCAGTGGTCCGGCTCAGGCCTCGTCGACCGCACCTGCGTTAATGCTGGGGTTGGCGGAATTGACGAGCATGTACCGTCCGTCCCAGAATATCGGCAGAAGCGACAGGTGCGAGCATTCCGTCCGCAACTACACTCCGAGGATCAATAGGTGTCGCTCTATACCGGGCCTGCGGAGGTGGACACCATGAATATGGACACGGAGGGCATTTGCGTTGAGGGTCAGTGAAGCCCATGGCGCCTTCTTAAACCCTCATGGTCTCGCGTCAAGTGCAGAGGTACACTTGATGAAGAGTTCTGTACGATAGAAAGGGAATGTTGCCTGCAAAGGTATGTAGCATGGCCTTGCCAACCAGTCAGGAGACGTCTTGTATGTGTACGAGATTTTTTACCAGCTCGTTTTGGCCCGACATCACGAAATACGTGTACCACAACCGCAACAGCAACAAGACTATTATTTACCACAAGGGTAACATGCGAGGTGACGTTTTTGCTCCAACGCCTGCCTGAAAAAGATTCAACAGCTGCGACGCGTACTGCGAAGCATAGGCCGAAACTCACGCCAAAGTCTCAGGCCCAATTCGCCGGTCTTGAGGTGGAGGATCCCGTAGAGACCTAACATGAGCCTGTGAGACTCTTTTGTACCGAGCAAAACGTTTTCAAGCTTGACTGAAGGCGTCAATAATAGATCGAAGAAGTCGTGGAGGACATCGCGGGGCTCGCAGGCTGAAAAGCGCCAAAGCCCATGCACAGCGGCCACTGCTTGTGTGGAGAGTGTGGCAACACATGAGGTCGTAACGGCTGCAATTGCGTGCACGAGGATCAGTTGTACTTCTATGAAGTCATACGAAGACGCTCCATGCAGATGCAAAGGAGGCGAGGGAAGCAGGGGCCTGAAGTAAGGATCCCTGTCATTTAAGGAAGAGTATTCATGGTTGGAATGATGAAGAAGTTTCGAAGTTGCCTGATAGTACGTAAGCTTTCGCGGCGTTTTGAGAACCAGATGTCGAGAGAGTGGTTGTATCTTTGTGGTGCCACGTCGGTGCGAGGGTTTTTTCTGAATTGCCACAGGTAGAATGTCGCCTTCAGTACGACCTAAGAGGAGTTTATTTGATCCAAAAGTCCGGATGTTGATTACGAAGCATGCGTCTTAGGTACTCTGTCTCGTGATCAATGATACCGTGCGTGTCTTTGTACGTATGCTGTCCATTGACAACACCAGGACATGACAATAGGTCGCACAGACTTAGTTGAGATTGCCAGCAGGCCCAATTGGAGACGAGCTGATGCTCACGGATGTGCGATTAAGAGATGCAGCATACGGTGGCTCTTGTGCAGCTGGAATAACTCCATCCGGTAGGCGCATCGAACCCTGCGTAGATGCTGCATCGACATGAGGGAGGCGACCCACGATGCTGTAAGAATACCGATAGTGCTGCAGGAGCCTTTTGAGAATGTTGGCAGACATACCGTACATACTGCGACTGCGACTTGCTGATCATCTTTAGTTGCTCGATACTTTGGCGGCCCTCGTGCAAAGTCATCAATCCAAAACAAGACAGCAATACTTCGATGTCCAAATCAACAAGGAATCAGCTCCGGTGATATCGTTGAGGCCGTTGACATGGCCGATGCGTTCCATTCCTTGTGTTGATCCTCCGGGGTTTTGCGATTGCCTTCTCGTGCGCTCACCGGTTTTTGCCGACCAATGAAATTGCTCGAGGCTAGCCACTGGATGTCCCTTTCTTCTTTTTTGCCTGCACGGGTCCGGAAGTCGACAGCGTTCGCCGCATGGAGAGATCAGTGTAGTGCACATGGGTGACAGAGCCGAAGGACACACAGTCGTTGGCCGCTGTGTGGACGGTGAGCTTGTGAGTGGTACAGTTGCATGGTCATGCGCGCGGGGTCGTCAAGACAGCCTTCTCAAGGCAGCTGTGGTTAGGAGAGCTGCATCATCATCATCGAATTCCTCATGAATCTGATCACCGGATTCGGGTCTCAGCAGCGAAAGTGACAACGCGGCCACGGATAGAGTTCTGTGGCACGAGTTGTTGTTGTCTTGGTACCGTGCGTGGTCACTGCTCTTTGATCCGTCTGATTCTTGACCGGTCCTTGGCGCTAGCGCGCTTCAGCGCTCACCGGTTGCCTTGCGCGCCATAACAACAACTTGTGCGCCGCTCAACATTCCTTTCGACAATTTGACAATCCAAGGTCGCTTTGCGCTGGTGTGAAGATGGATGCAACCGATGGCATGGACTGCGCTGCGAGATTGGGCATAGATGCGAAAGAGTATTGGGTGCACTTGGATGCGGAAGGCTCACTTGAGAAATATCCAGGTAGGTCCCAGCAAGGCTACATCATGCATTCACTTACAGATTGGCGACAGCGAGGCAGCATGCTCGTCGTGTGCAGGAAAAGCTGGGAATCGACGAAGGGTTGATCTATCTCGCAGGGCAGCCTGCGAAGAACAACGAAGATAGTGACATGCCAGCGCCGTTCCGCCAGCGACGTTACTTCTACTATCTTACTGGGTGTGTAGTGACTTTGTGTTGAAGGCGCTGTTACTGATGAGAGGAAGATGCAACGAGCCATCATGCCACATGACTTACGACATCCAGCATGATACCCTGTCACTTTTCATACCTAGGATTGATCCAAGACGAGTAATCTGGAATGGGCGAGGCTCTACTCTCGCCGAAGCTGTTGAAAGGTATGACATTGACGAGGTCTATTTCGTCGACGAGCTCGGTGATGTCATCAAGGACTGGAGTAACTACTATGGAAGACACGACAGGAATATCTATGTCCTGCATGAAGGGCAGCTTCCGCGAATACCCGGACTCCACGCGATCATCGACTCAGAATCCTTGCAGCCTGCAATGAATGCCGCACGCATGATCAAGGACGAGCACGAGATTGGCCTCATCCGCAAAGCCAACGACATCAGCTCTGAAGCGCACGAGAAGGTTCTCGCAAACATTTTGAAGTACCAGAATGAGGCGCAAGTCGAGGGCTTGTTCATGAACGTCTGCATCTCCCATCAGGCTAAGCAACAAGCTTACGATCCCATTGCTGCATCTGGTCCGAACGCCGGAACATTGCACTACGACGCGAACAACGAGAATTTCGAGGATCGACAACTCATGTGTCTTGATGCTGGTTGCGAATATGAGCTGTATGCTAGCGATATTACGCGCACATTCCCACTTGCGGAGTCGTGGCCAAGCAAGGAAGCTGAGAACATCTACAAACTAGTCGAACGGATGCAAGAGAGCTGCATCGAACGTCTTGCACCTGGGGTGCGATATCTCGATCTTCACATCCTGGCGCACCAGATTGCGATTGACGGATTGCTGAAGCTTGGCATCCTACACAACGGAACAAAAGAGGAGATTTTCGCTGCAGGCACTAGTCGTGCATTCTTTCCGCATGGCCTGGGTCATCACGTCGGGCTAGAAGTTCATGATGTCGGGCAGGCCGAGCTTATGAGCGTCAGCAGGGGCAAGGCTGTTCTCCAACAGGTGAGCGTAGATGTGCGCGCATCCTGGCGACGAAGCTGACACAAGGCAGGTGCCTTCGCTATTTCCACAGAACTTCCACGCGCCAGTTTACGATGCTGCTCTTTGTCATGCTCCTACCGACACCGAAAGCAGTCAGCTTCAGGAGGGCATGGTAGTCACCGTGGAGCCAGGGATGTTGGTGCTTCTACATGATCAAATCTGACCCGATTGTACTGACCAGACCAGATACTTCTCCACTTACGCGCTCCAGCACTTCTACCTTCCATCACCATTACACTCGCGCTTCATCAACCAGAAGGTTCTGCATCGCTACATGCCCGTGGGCGGCGTCCGAATCGAAGATGACGTTCTAATAACCTCGCGAGGCTACGAGAACCTAACCAAGGCACCAAAGGGCGACGCTATGTTCGATATCATTCGCGGATGCAAACCCAATTCAGGTAAAGCCCAGCAGCGAGTTGCGAATTTTCCGGTCACCACCAATGAGCCACCGCTGTTTCGTGCTCCCGGATGCCCGCTCCGAGCCACGCCTCCAGGACCACACTCGATCAAGCGTGCAGCCACCATGCAAAACAAGACTAGCGAGAGCCAACGGACCGAACCGGATCGCCGAGCTCATGCATTGCATTTCAGACGCTCTATGACCACCGACCAACGTGTTCAGCACTGGCGTCAGTCTCACCAGCAAACCCAGTCTCAAAAACCAACAGCTATTCAGGAGAAGCCGAATACCATGTGCGGATCTTCCACTGATGACGTCAAGCACGTTTGCATTGGCGACAGTCGTTCCGATACATGCAAGACACGCAACCTTCCGCAATGCACAGACTGCTCTATACTTGCTCAGACACTGGGGAGACTTCGTCAGAACTTAGCCTTGTCTAAGCAAGGCTTACCAACGCAAGCTTCCACCCCGCCAGATGCCTTCAATAGCCCTGGCCAAAATCCTGTGTCCCCTCAAAGTGCACGAGAAGACCTCAATGAACCGAGCCAGAAGACCATAAAAATGTCCACAAGCGCCTCGCAACAGAATGGTCGCCCTTGGCTGGTACAGACGGTACAAGGAAGCAGGCTGACCGAGCAAGAGCTTCCTCAAATGTTGCGGTCGCAAAAAACACGACCGGAACAGTTCCGTGCGGCTGTCTTCAGTGCACCAGAAGCTTTGAGCTGTCAGGAACCAGAGTCTTACTATCGGACTCATGAGCAATGTCAGGATCCAATTTGGCAGCGACTGGTGCCCAGGCACACAAACCTCACTGCGCCAACGTCAAATTTGAGGTCACACATGTCCATGCCTATAAGGGCGCGTATGGCTCAACAGCAAGAGCGACGGCGACCGAGCAATCACACTGATGATCGTGACTGGATGGCATGAGCGAAAACATCATTTCTATCTTCTACATTTACCTATCACGTTTTGAGCACAACCATACGTTATAATCAATCATATCATCACTCCATGAGCGTGCACTTAGTGCGCAAGCATCGTAATTTTTCCTCGAAGTACCCCTCTGGTCAGACCTCTTCCCTCGTCTGGAGCTCATCGTCAGTATACACATCTTATCCTGAATCATCACTCGCGCCGCATATTGCCCGTGAACTAAACAATGCCCAAAATCCTTCCACTTCAAAGCCACCGCACAGCCGTCCTCGGCTCTACCGGCGTCCGTCTCCCATGCACGAAGTTGACTCGCAAGAAAGTACAACTGGCGTGCTCTCGCGATACGCACCCGTCCTTTGCAAACGGTACGTTGCTGCTATACAGCTCATGGTCGTTGCCGTAGAGACGTGCTGGGGGTAGCATGTCGAGGCCAGGGAAGTCGAGGGGCTTTGGGTGTCCGGACCGAAACAGGGGTGTCATTGGTGAAGCAACTGTTGTGGTGAGACCGACGCTGCGACCGGTGAGGCTTGCCCGACGATTCGAAGAGATGAGGGCGAGTGTTGCGGGCGAGGTGTGATCGCGAGTGTGCAAAAGCGGGTCATCAGGGATGCCATTTCTGTCAAGGAAATCGGAGCCTGATGAGGCTGGCGACTTCAAATTCCCGATTGACGGAGACATCTGTTAGACCGGCGCAGAGTCTGCTTGCGTGGGCTGGCTATGACATGGCTTGGTATTCGATGATAAAACAGATGATACGTTCACTATTATGCGTGTGAGCTCGGTCGAATTTGTGGAGACTGACACTGTGCATTTCCCCGTGTTCTCTTCTGGATTTCCTTCAGCGGCATGCTCTTCGTACTGAAAACATGGGACTTCCTCATGACTACTGATATCGTACTGTAAGAAGAGAACAGATCAGGCTTAGGGTTGACGTGGTGAAGTGGGTTGCGAAGCGCGGTACACGTGAGCCAATATAGGGCACTGTGCAGCAGGAAAAGCACAATAGTCGTTAAGCGAAAGGTGGCCACTGTGTGTTAGCACTGTGCAAGAAACAGAATCCTTTTCGTTATCGCAATATCTGACTGGTGTATTTGAGTGAAGGTCAAGGTGATCGTCGCCTGAGAGCAAACATCCGGTGTAGCTCACATGACTTGCATACACGGCGAAAGCATAATATCGTGACTAGCTACCAAGCACATTACGAGAGCATCGACTCCTGCCTTATGAAGTCGTATCCGTATTTCTTGAAACACATGTGCAAGATTTGGATTAGAGGGAAGGGAGGCACTGACGGGAAGGAAACGTGCGGAACGGTGGAATTAGCCCGCGCATGGGCCACCAATTCGGGGCGACTTGTCAACGCCGTCCCAACGCATCGCGTGTGGACGTTTCGTCCATGACTCCAACGTCTATCTCTCGCTGGCGAAGATTGTGTAATCTTTGACAAGAATGGAGACCAATATCAATGGCAATGCGGTGTCGAATTCATCGTCAAAAAGGCCTGCGCAGGACGCGCCTGAAACTTCGCGTTCGAAACGCGCGAAATATACTTCCGCGGCATGGTATGCGTACTCAGTATCAAGGCATTCATGTTCTGACAACTGCCAGCAATGAATGCAAACGGTGTAAGGTCAAATGTGTTCGACTCGATGACAGCGCGGATTGTCAACGATGCTCTAGCATGAAAGTCACCTGCATCGTCGTGCCCACAGCTACACAGACTGCCAAAGAGAAGGACAGAAATAAGGAGAAGAGCCATATGGATGAGTAAGAACCAACCACATTTAACAACTTCTAGATCTAATCATGCGCTAGCGCAAGCTACAAGCAGCTAAGAGAAGATGTGTCATTTCTACGACAACAAATGACGGCCTTGATGGGTACCATGGCGGATCTGGCGGAGCGACGAGTCATTCATCCCACAGTCGTTGCCGAACGTACGCCAGCTTCACAGCAGACATCAAGCCCAGCTTATACAAGTGCAACGTCACAGCGCACGGGCCCACCGCGAGAACCTCAATTCGCAGGTCCAACACGCGCAGCATTCAGCCTGAATATTGTCGAGTCGTCTCTGAACCGCATGGGCATACCGCCTGATTTGCAAGGCCCTACTGGCAACACATCACCGGTATCGTCACGAGAAGCAACTCCAGAACCGACGACAGCGTTAGCGCAAACGCTGCTGCAATCAGGAGTGGAGGGCCTCCAAGGTATATCAAATAATGACATTAACAGACTGCTAGGTATCTACCAAGAAGAAGTTGCATGCGTGCATCCTATTATAGAGACGAAAGATTTGATCGCGGACGCCCCGGCCATCATGAATCTTGTCCGCAACCCCCACCAGCCTGCTGGACTCCAAAAGGTAGGGAAGAAGGACATACACATTCTCCGGCTCGCTATCGCAACAGCGATCACCCACGAAATACACGGCAAGAACATACTGTCTGATCGACTATTGTTCGAAGTTGAACAGGACGTTGGTAGAATCTCTAGCGAGACCGAGGTAGAGCTTAAGGATATACAGATTATGGGCATGCTGGTACGCCTCTTTTGCCGAAAGAATCAGTATAGCTGCTGACAATCTCACAGAGCTTGTACTTCTGTCACACTGAAGAGGAACTGTTTGCATGGCGAGCGATTGGCAGAGCTTGCCGCCAGGCACTTGAGATGGGCCTTCATCGAAAGCAGAGTCTGCAGGACAATTTCAAAGATCCAGAAGAACGTAAACTTGCAGTGCAGGTATTCTGGGTAGTCTATGAGCTGGATCGCCGCTGGAGTTTCGGCACTAGCCTGTCGTTCGCATTTAACGATCGTGATATAGACACCCAGCTACCAGAGCCTGGCAAAGCGTACCCATACCTGAAAGGCATGATAGCGTACGCAAGGCTATGCTCCAGAGTTTGGGAGTCGTTACCTCCGTACGGCTCTCCGCTTCAAACCATACCCAAGGAGACTGAAGACTTTCTCGACTTCATCACCTCAAATTGGCTACAATCGATACCGCAGGAACTGCAATTCAGACACCCTCGGCTAGGTCTGGCACCAAAGTCACAACCAAGGCTTCTGCATCGTCTGCGGTCTCTACTCTATCTCCGCGGTAACCATATGCGTACGCTGATACATCGACACCACGTGCTCACTCCAGACAACATCAAGGCAGACCTGCAATCTGCGCAGCTGGTCGTGGATATTGCGAAAGACAGCATCCAAGTCCTAGTGCACCTAAATGACACCAGTGACATCTATGCTCGCCAACAGAGCATATACCACTACTATCTGCTGAGTGCTCTCGCGGTGCTACTGCTCGCTGTGTGCCATGCGCCCAGTGTGTTCGCGGAAGCTTGTCGAGACTCATTTGTCTCCGCAGTCGAGCTGGTTAAAGGCTTCTCACGCCACGGTACGGCCTCTCGCAGGCTTTGGAAAAGTATCAAGGGACTTTTGCCAGTTGTCAGATCGTTAGGGATGCATGGAGAGGCCGCAGTTGAGGGCGGAAACACAGGTCCGAAGGATATGAGCGAGCCCTCAACCACACATGGCGTGCAACAACCATTACAGCTTGATCCAAACGCCACCGAGCTGCCGAGCATGTGGAATGGCGGCGACTTCGAGTTTGGCACGGACCTTAGTTCGATACCTGCTGTGTTCAACATTGGCGATGAGCTCATCGATTTGTATGATGCTTTCGGCACTGCAGCAATGACGCAGCCTGTACAACCAGATCCTTCCACTGACAACTTAAGTGAGCAAGGCTTGAGCATATGGGAGATTGGAGAGATATCACGGCACTTTCAAGGCTTGCTTTGATTAGATTAGGGGAGACTTTGTCGAAGCTTCACCCTTCTCGACGTTGCCCTTGCCCACGATTTACACCTGTGAAATGCGGGATATTGCAGCATTGGGGACAACCGTCTGGAACATGCATCTATGGCAAATGCCTCCCCGGGGCTTTTATGATCGAGAGGGAGAAGGCGAGCACAGGTCATCTCCGGAGCTCTCAGCTGAGCTTGCAATCTCTGGACCTCCTTTGAACGAGCGGAGAGAGCTCTAGTCACAAGCGTTATTCGCGAGTACGCTGAGCTGAAGTGCGATGGAATAGTATCGCAGACGTGACCGGACAACCACTGGAGTCGGGCCCTGAGACCTGCTGCGGGGTGGTGCCAGCCGATACTCTAATGCGAAGTTCGAAAATATGCTGCACTTCCGCAGTCCTGCCAGGTCTCCGTCTCAGTGAGGACTCAATGCATGTTAATCCACAGAAGCAGTTGCATTCTCGACGAATGACTGCGCCGCTACCACGCCACGACCTAGCAGGGCTTCTTCACCGAAGACTTGTTCAGCAACCTCAAATTAAGGGAAAGCCTTGAAAATACCCATTACCCTTTGTTCTTACAGCTTCATATGTGGCTTGCGCTTCCTCCTCGTCAATACTTATGAAAGGGACAACCTGCCCTGTTGCTGACGCGTCGACCACGAGATGGATTGAAAACAATTCCGAAGCAGGACAAACCACGCCACTGTCGCCTCTTTGATAGGTCTAATGGACACAATGCCATGGTTTCCAAACAGAGCTGCCTTTCGGTTGCCCATGGCAGCGCAGATGGACTGGACTTCGTTCGAATCAAGCACCAATCCCGCAAAGTCTTCATGCAGAACCTGGCCTTGATAGATACAGACCAGTAGCGCACATCGCGCGGCAGTATAAACTATGGGAGTGCGCGGCGCACAGGACGTCTGAACGGGCCTTGTGGATCTCGGCGTGGATTGCGAATGCAGCTGCACAAGTTTGTACGATTTATCTCCCACGAGGCGCTTGACATAGTTCAGCCCATTATTCTTTTCGGCTCTGACAACCTTGTCATCATGATCGACCCTGATCTGATCCTCATTTCGTATCATGGAAAATTGTGTTGAATCTTCCAGGTCTCACAGTGTGATGTGGCCTGCAACGCCCTCCGCAAGGCTATACCTGACGAAGAAACGGAAAGCTAGAGCGAGACGAAGCCTCGAGTATGCACGCTGTCCGTACGAATCCAAGAATGAGGGTGAATTCCCAGCTTCCTCGTCGACATATGCGAGACTCGAGTCACTACTGGGGAACGGCTTCTTGTTCTTGGGCCCCTGTACCGGCGAGGAATTGATGGTCCCTGCTGATGCGACAGCGGTAGGCGACATTGTGTAGAGAGTTGCTCTGCGACTTGAAAATCTTTCCTATGAATCATCCGAACAGGCTGCTGACTGTCTCAGAGCGGACAGAGTCACTTCCTCAGACTTCAAAACGGATGAATCTTTCCACCCGGTAGTTCCCACATCCAAATCCTACCATATCTGCGCGAATCACGTTGCGTGTACATGAAGATGTGGCGAGAAGGATTCAGTCACGTGCCTGGAAAGTGTTTCCGTTTCCGAAACGCCGAGACTGATTGGTTCCACCACTGCGCGCAGATTGAGTTGGGCCAATACGGATCGTGCACACGACATTGCCAAGTTCCGGAAGGGGCACTAATCGTCCAAGAAGCATCGTAAGTTGTGGAGTGTCTGGGGTAATGTGGCCCTATAAGTTTAGCCTTCCTGCGGGGTAAGGTCTCTGGAAGAGAGGGGGGGGGGGGGGGGGCGGCAATTGTAGGACATGCAGAGCGCACATAAAATGGCGACGACTCTCGCGGCATTTCAGAAATGCGGATGCCGTTCGGTCAAACCTGTTTGTTGGCTATTCCGAGTGCCATTATGGATTCCAAAGAGTCAATCGAGTACAGTGGAAAGGTGAAGGTGGAGCAGAATGTTGCCGACCTCTCCAATACTGTGCGCTAGGCGGAGAGGCAATTGCGACTGAAGATTGATCTGATAGTTGTTTCTACTGTTACTCTGCTCTATCTCATGTGCTTTATCGACCGCACAAACATTGGTAATACCTGCACAAGATTATCTGAAGATCCCGTCTGACAATGCATTACGCAATGCACGCCTCGCTAGCTTTGAGAAAGACCTCTACTTAAAAGGCTTTGACTACAACACTGTTCTCCCAATGTTCTATATCTCATATATTATATTTGAGATCCCGGCGACAATCTGCTGCAAAGTTGTCAGCCTAGGTTGGTTCCTGTCGGCGACGACTCTGGGTTTTGGCATCTGCTCTATTGGCACCGCGTTCGTCCACTCCCGCGCGCAAGCATGTGCTGTGCGCTTCTTGCTTGGGATCTTCGAGGCTAGAGTCATGCCAGGCTATGTGAGTAGCAAGCCGTGAGCACATTGCCAAGCTTATACAGACTTCCAGGCATACTTTCTGTCAAGATGGTATCTTCGCTCTGAGCTGACCTTCCGTCTCGGACTGTGGATGCTCATGGGTAAGCAACAACATTCGTGGCCAGTGTTCATACCTTACTGACGATATTAGCCCCTCTTTCTGGAGCCTTCGGAGGTCTTTTGGCTTCAGGCATCCTCAAGCTGTCTCACTTCGGCTCTCTGCACGGCTGTCAAATGTTTGTGGCGCATCGCTTATGGTTATTTAGTCACAGATCTTGTCCAGGATCTTCGCTATCGAAGGCATTTTGACCATCAGTGTCGCCCTGATTGCTTTTCTCATTCTGACAGACCGGCCGCAAACCGCTCGTTGGCTTTCTGAAAAAAACAAAAACAACTTGCAATCAATCGTGTCAAGTCTAAGCGCCTTGCTCAACCCGCTCTGCTTGACAAGATCAATGTTATTAAACTAAAGCGCGGCTTCGCCAACCCAATCACTATTTCTACCTTTCTAGTGTTCTTTCTTAACAATATTACAGTCCTTAGCATCTCTTTCTTTCTGCCAACAATCATCTGTGCAATCTATCCGGGCCGCACAACTGTGCAGCAACAGCTACTTACTGTGCAATCCTACATCGTGAGCGCCTTCTTTATTCTAGTCATCTCAACTCTAAGCTAGCGCTACGACCACGGGCAAATGTTTGTCATCATCACTGGACCTACAATCATTGTTGGATACAGTATCTTCCTTGCAACTCTCAACGCAAACATTTGTTACGCAACTGTCTTCTCTGCTCAAGCACTGCCTTCACACTCAGCGCAATGTGCAATGCACAAGTTAGCGCAAACGTAATCTCAGACTCATCACGCAACATTGCAATTAGCACAAACGCGATGTTCGGCTACGTTAGAGGGCCCATCGCCACATAGACATTTTTACCAAAAGATGCGCCGCGGTACCCTATTAGCAACAGCATTAACTTGGCATGTGCCGTTGCATGGACTGCTATTGCCTTCTGCACCTACTTCTAGATAAAGTATGATAATAAGCGAAGGGATGAGCGTGAGGCAGCGGCGCGAGAAGAGCTTGCTGGACTGCCGCAGCAGGAGGTTCAGGACTTGGAGTGGAAGCACCCCGGGTGGAGGTGGAAGGCTTGAGGGACGGACTTGTTGAACATCAGATGTTGCTTCACGGTTATTCAGACCCCCAGTCTCCCTCTTTGTCTTGCGCTCTTCAGCCCTGATGTAGAAGTGATTTGCCATCACCTTAGTTAGGCGCCTGAATGTTTCTCAATGTGAAGCATTGCGGCCTCGAGCATAACGCCTTAAGCTCAAGATCCTCCACTTCTTCTAGCCGCCCCATGAATTTATCGACTTGTGTTTCATCGACTTTCTGATCACTTATATCTTTATCGTTACTGGCGTATCCGACACTGTCTTCTGGAGAAATTCCTGCATTGGTCCCTTCGAAACTATCGTGCAAAGCAGCACTTCCGAGATTGGCGTAGATGAGGGCATATCGAAGTCATCGAAGACGGCGATGCGCGCCAAGGTCAGCTTGTTTTCAGTGTGTACATGATGGATATCTGGGAATCAATCATGCAATGGAAGAAGGGCGAGAGGAGGAAATGCGTTGGTTGGGGGCATGGAGGATGGAACTGGGAGTAATCTAAAAGGCTCCGATACAGGAATTTACTACATGGGAAATGCCAGCTCCGGTAACAGTACACAGAAAAGGTGTGAACCGTGAATGACAGGAACATCAGACAAAGATCCATCACCCATCTCTTTTGACCGGCCACCCAGCAATGGCCCATATTCCTCTGACGATGATGTTCTCGCCTGCATGGCCTCTCAGACTGAGTCGCGCTCGCTTATGTTGATATCTCCACAGCTCCTGGAAGACAAACAACAAGGTATCTTTGAACTCGTTCGAAGGCTTCCCCGTGTAGCAAGAATTGCCTATATTCGTGCAGCACTTCTCAACCACCGAATTCATGATTTCGTACCGCTTTGTGGGCAGCGTCTGTTGCGGCCCAGACTTGTGCGCAATGCTCTGTGAGACAAGAACAGTGTAGAGATGCAGCAGTGGGAAGTGCCGCTCTGACTCTAGCTTTGAGGCATCGACGATACAGTTCCAGCTGATATTCTCTTCCGTAAGGCCGAGGCAAGCGTTCGCGTTCCAGATCAGACGATTTGTCCGAGGCAGATCTGTCAGGTATAAAGGTAGTGTGGTTGCTGCGCTGGAGACCAAACGAGCCAGACGGACAAACGGTATCGCCAGGCCTTCTGCTCTATTCGGTCGACCTAAAGAGTCCCAAGAAGCGGCCATGAGGTTGTAAGCATCGGCAAGTGCATCATGCGATCCACTCCAGGCTTGCACTCCCGTTTCGATAAGCGCAGGGAAGATGGCTCTGTTCAGGAAGTCGGTGATGCCGAACTTACCGTCCGGCTTTCGCTTCCAAAGATCTCGAATACCAATCCAAAGCTTCTCCATGAAAGTATGAAGTCGTTCTGTAGATAGCTCACAGAGCCTCTTCCATATTGAAGGAGCGTCGAAAGCTGGCTGTGTGTTCCTCTTCGCAACTAAGACATGTCTGCATATTGGACAGCTTGCGGCATTTCCGCGACCGTCTTCGATCCATCGTTTTATACATCGATGGCCGAAGATGTGCTTGCAGTCCAGAGCGACAGGCTGATGCGCCGCGCTGAAAGGCTCACTGCATATTACGCAGTCATCCACTGGACGGAGTTGAGAC
Source organism: Phoma herbarum (assembly GCA_001599375.1). Lineage (NCBI taxonomy): Eukaryota > Fungi > Ascomycota > Dothideomycetes > Pleosporales > Didymellaceae > Phoma > Phoma herbarum. Next base: position 582,568 of record BCGR01000015.1, on the reverse strand, counting down.
TTGACGAAGTTCTCCATGCGCGTTGGTAAAGGCAGTGGTTGCGATAGGGTGTATGCAGGAGAAGGTTGGCAAGACCCTCGTGTCGATTGCATAGCGGCGGCTTGTCAAAGACAGTGTGTGAATGTTTGCGGGTTGGTGAAGAGACAAAGAGACACGTGAATTCGCTCGAAAGTGTTTTAGGTGTGTTGTTGAGTATCATTGCTGTCTTCATGAGCGAGGATTGTACGCCTTTCATACTCAGCGATCTTGCGCTCTGCGCTGTTCGTCGTGACAGACGCTGCACGCGTGCACGTTAACCTTGAACTTGAAGTACTGGAGCCTTGTTCGTGCAGTGACCGCACTGAGCTGTCTGCAAACGCTGAAGGTCTGAGACTGTTCCAGTCAGGACGTGACGTCCATGAGCTGGCAGGGGTAAAGCCGCGATATCCGCCCGATCCAGTAGCCAGTATCACGTGTGACCATTTTCCAGAGAAATCCATAACAGCGACGAGGCCGCTTTAGAGCCTCATATTGTCGTTCCCAGGCCAGGTTCCTAACTTTCGATTGGAGGGCTCGTAAGGCAGCCCTGCGAGTGTATAGATCGAGTTCGTTGATGAGAGCGTGTCAAAGAGCCCACTACAGCGTATTGTTTACAACTAAGGTAACATTCCAGCAATCAGAGCTTTCGAAAGCTCATCCGTGATGCTCAATGATGCTGTTGATGAAACAGAGTGATGAGCGCCCGCCGATGTGCTGGCAGTCCTCGCGCTAGCGACTCAACCGAGGCTGTGCCGGCCAGAAGAACACGACTACACCGCATCGGCATCCAGCACGTGCTTCCATCGCAGGAGGGTAAGCCATCACATCGCGTAGCAAAGTAGATAAGGGTCGAGTCAGCAGCCCTCGTCTTGCTGCTCTGACGAGCCTGGGAGGATTGATCAGTCCAAACGCCAGCCTCACAGTAGCGTGCACTCGCTCAGCAGTAACCAGCAACAGAACCAGCGGTTTACCACACGCCGTTGTATTTCTATCTACCATACTGGATCTCTCCTGCTCCACTCAGTCTTATTTCTGTTCTAGAAAGTTCACCTGATGTCTTCGCTCTGCACAATCGTACCGAAGACATCAGCCAACTCAGCAAGTGCAACTCTGGTCAACTCGTCGCCCTTCACACCCGGAATGTCACGGTCCCCGATGGCATCTTCAACCAGGATGACTTCGTAACCCTTCTGCATGGCCTCGCGAGCTGTAGTTGAGACGCAAACGTGGGCCATGTAACCGGTCAAAGCGACCTTCTTGACGCCCCATGACTGAAGTGTGTCATGCAGAGGGGTCTGTTCGAAAGAGCCAGGGAACTGCTTCCATATTGTCTTTTCGCCGTCCTGAAGGACCGTTAGCATGCTGTGGACTCGTCCAGTACCTGGCATTCTACCTTCGCGGCGACATTGCTGAACTCGTTTGCGAGCTCGGTGCCAGGGGTGAAGATGGGTGCCCCCTCAGGCGTCTGATGCATGACGTGAATGATCTTGCCGCCTGCAGCACGATACTTGTCGAGCAAGCTGGCGATAGCTTTACCGCTTGACTCGGCGTTGGTGACCTTCAGCTGTCCCTTGGCGTACTCGTTCTGTGCGTCGATGATAATCAGAGCAGAGTCTGAGGTCGAGGCTGTACCAGGGCGAATGCCGAGGAGGTCACGGAAAGATGAGACCATCGTGATTGAGGTTTGGGATATTGGTGTCTGACCTCAGGTGTTCGATCCTATGCTTGGAGCTTTGTTCACGGGACCAAGGTATCGCGATACTGATGAGCCTTGCTTGAAGTTTGGGTATTTGTCGCCCCGTAAATGTACCCCGCACGGCCCACACCATCTCGACTATGACGTGCCTCCCGGGCTAATGGAGTCTAAACTAGGAGGTCGCAGCGGCAGCAGCAGGGCCTCAATTCTCAAGGCAGATGCGTTAAATATCTTTGAGTGGATCTATGCCAGCGCGTATGGAAACGAAGAAGTGACGCAGGTTGCTTGAGTGCCTGAGAAGATCTTGGGCGACCCTGAAAACACCCTTGCAGAACTGCGCTAGACCGGGGCAAGCTAACCTGGCTCCGTTCTCCACCCAGTCTGCATCCATCGTTCCCCTATGTAATCCCAACGGGAAAATACTACCTTTGGGAATTGCGCTAATCGATAGCAGATCACCCAAAACCAGTGTCAATCGTGTATAGCAGTAACATGGTCACTCAGAGCCAGACGCTTAGAGATGAGCGGAAACCGGAACAGCCGAGCGCAACTCAACCTAGGCTTCCAATGCAAGTGTTAATAGCATCGAAAGAAGTGTCTATTACCCTTGTGCCATTGATCGAGAACTGAAAACCTTGCCGTAGAGCTGGTCAGGCTGAACTCGGTATTGACCGTGCAAAAGACGATGATCACAGCCATACAAGACAAAAATCACAATCGGGACCCTGAGCTCTTATAGACAATCTCTCTTGTTTCCGGGAGTCTTCTTCGTTTCAACCTTTCGCAAAACGAAGGCAGGCGAACAAAGCACCGACGTGTATTCAGTTGATATGACACCGTCTTGTAAGCGAGGGGTTTGTGAGGCCCGAGATACTTTGCCACATGGCTCACCAGCTGCACCCTTTCGACCATTGGTCCTCAGTCACGTGAAGAGTCCCGCCATCGTCTATAGACGACCGGAATGCTAGGAATCGGCGCCGAAATTCTCTCCCTGGTATGTACAGCTCCAAGACCGTTTGCGCGCGTGATAGCCGAGTGAATGTGCCAATTCCTTGCCAGAGTTCGCCCAAGGAATCTGCTGGAAGAGCCGGCCTGATGGAAGGCGGCTACCCTAACTCGTACATGCAAGAATGTTTCTCACACTCCGCATGATTGTCATTCCCTACTTGCGGTACTATGTATGGTTGCAGTCACGATGATGAGCGTTCGAGACAGCCAATCAGATGCCGCTATTTGTAGGCGCAAGCGAGGCCTGGGTTTAGGGCAATATATGTCAGCTCCCGCGGCAGCTTCCCGCGGCAAGCATCATCTATATTCGCTCGTGGCAACTTTCCGATAGGCGGAACCGTGATGGGATGATGTGAGAGCGCAGCCGCGGGAGCGATGAGGCAGATCTGAGAAGTGTATTACCGCAGCATTCGCCCAATGAGAATGCAACGGCACAGCAGCCGAACGCTGGGAAAACGAAAATGGACATACTGGCTGCTTGTGATGTGGTGATGTGTGCAGGATGCTGTGATGTAGATGCGGAGAAGCCATGGAGACCCGGGAACATGATAAGAACGTCGGCGATGCGCTTCAGCTCAAAAGGCATACGGGATCTCCCTCAAAAAGATCGCACGTCCTCCATACTTTCCAGCTGTGTAACCGACTGAAAGTTCAAGCTTCACACTACAGTAGCTCATTAGCCAGCACGTGATCCACCACTTACCGCGACCGCTATCCCAACCAAGTAATTTAGACCTGCCGTCAACAGTCGCCGTCAACTTGCGTGCTTGCACTGCAGACACATAAACGCCTTTGAGGAGACCTGACCCATAATACAATTCTTCACAAGCAATGCCTGCTGCTACACGATCGCTCGAGTCAATGGTGCTCCAGGCACACCGCGCAAAGGGCGTTCGCTATCCCACATCAGCTCAGAAAGACTGTTTCAAGACATGGTACTCTTATGCTTTACGAAGGGGTGAAGTCGAGAAAGCCAGCTCCACCGTACTTCGCGAGCACGGAAGGCAGTTGCGCGAGATAAGAGAAGCTGCGCCAGGCGGTAGGACGTATTTGTAATCACTGTCAGTTGAACCTACTTCCATATTCTGCCGATGACCCACTGACTTATGTCGACCTAGTTCCGGTAATGCGATCAAGGCGTTCAGGCGTTCAGGCGTTGGTCGCGACATTTGATCGACCGCAAATGGGATAGAATGCCCCAGCATTTTGAGCCAACAGATTGCATCCAATGATAACTATAGCGCGGAACTCGCGGAACTCCAGGTGTATGATGACTCGCGCATCTCACGATCTCATAAGGCAATGTCTGGCTGAAGTCAGCTTTCGGTCCGAATTTTTACACAAAATGATGTCTCAGCTCATCGGTCGCTATGCATGCGGAATGAGTTGTGCCACAGAATTGCCATGTTCATAGATACTCAGTGTCATACCTTTGGTAGTGCCTCAGTGAATTTAAGACCTTCTTTGCTCCCGAGTGCATAGCCTAGTCCCTCGGTTTCTTGAGCCACACATTTGTTCATTACTTTGTGAGAAGGCCGCTGTGCCAGACGCAATAACGGACAGCAATTCACTCGCGCATCTAACTCGCTAAGATGACGTCGCTAGAAAGGATACGGATCGGACAGCAAGCGCCAAAGTTTCGTTGTCAAGCACTGGTCAGTGGCTTCATGCAAGGTCCGTGCTACAAAAATGGCGGTGGCATAATGCAGCCGGAAATCGCCTATCAATCCACTTCTGACAGTCTTATAGAAGTATCCCTTGAAACTTACATTAGTCCACCCAGCTCGCAGGATGGGCTAAATGTTGCACCCCCATGGCTCGTCATGCTGTTCATTCCGGCTGCTTTTTCTCATTCATGTCCAGTTGAAGTTCTAGCGTTTCAGGATAGCTATGGGCAGTTTCGAAATCGGAATTGCAGTATCGCATTCATATCCGTCGATACAAGAAAATCATTGTGGTTTTGGCAAAGTATTCCTCGCAACCATGGAGGGTTAGGACATGTCGATATCCCGCTTTTGAGCGACGCCGATAACAAGATCGCCAAGGATTACGGCGTTGTCATTGAAGAGCTAGGTATTGATATCCGCGGCATGTTTCTCATCGACGGGGCCGGGATTGTGCAACAGGTGAGTGTGACCATCGACATACCTGCTTGGTTATGTCCGCTTCCGAACCCTAAACTTATACGATCAAAACCCTGTAGGCGACTCTGGACAATTGTCAAGTTGATCGAAGCGTTGTCGAAACTTTACGCATCCTAGATGCGTATCAGTCGTTCTCCAGAGTCGGCGTCCCCTATCCTATCAACTGGAATCTTGATGTGGGTGCGGATGACAATCAAAGCGACCGCATAGGAGAACTCATAGCAAAGAACAAGTCCGCTGAGAGTGCTACTAGAGTAAGGCTCGGTCATGCAACGAGCTGGAGCTTGTTGAGACGGGATTCTGCAGTGGCCGCACAAGCCACTCCAAGCACGGGACAAAAGAAGGGCGATGGCGGAAGGAGGCAAACATCTTTTGCAGCTGTATGGAAAGGAGGTAAGGGACTGACAAGATTCTTCGCATCAAAGCTGATACCCAAGGACATTTGATGCGATCGAATTTGGATTTGAGATAGAAACCACTCCACAACACTGTCACATTTCTCTGTCACTATACAGCACACAAGATTACTTCTTATTACCATTTCGTATCACGATCGCACCAATATGGACAATTGAAAAGTCTTCTACGATTTCGTTGAAGTGATGAAGTTCGATAACGTCATGAAGGCGTCTCTCAAAGCTAGCGCGACCTCGAGGGTCCAGCAGCAAGACGCTTCCCTGACGCCCGCTCTTTTCGGCCTCCTGACCAGTAACAAAGGACAGACTTGATCAAAGCAAAGCTTTAATGACTAACCTGTAGTTTATCTTGATGCGCATTTGCCAATTTCGTTCCTCTGTGTAGGGATCACCCGCCAGTAACACTAGACATGCAACTAAGGACGCACCCGCGGCATCTAGTGAACTAGACACTTCTGGAACCTTATATCATCATCAACGTCATGTGAAGTACCGCCATTGCTGGCTGCGAAGAAGCTGTCAACCAAATGTGAGACCTTGAGCGTTCTCGACGCAATCAGCATCGAATTCGATTCTTCCTGTTTTAATTCCCGTTGCACAACGACCTGTTGTGCCACTGTCGACCGATAACGGAAACCTATCGATCCAGATTTCAGCATTTTCGATGACAAGTTTTTTATCCTTACCACACGAACTGTTGCAGTCAATCTTCGTCTCCATCACCAACTTTGAACCATGGTCATACCCTTCGATCCCGGAGAATGCAGGCACTTCGATCAGCGACGACGAGCTTTTGTCGTACACGTGCGATGCAGAACCTATCAACCTGACAGTAACCTCCCGAACCATGCTTGGCTTGTCTGGCGAAGATGGCTGGCTGGTGCTTATACTTTCGCGCCATCCTTACCATCTGTCACGAAGTGACAGAGCTGGAATTACATCAGCCATTACGCAGGCGCTTAGGAGGATGAATGCGAGGCTGGAGCAGATGCACATCAATGACATAGGAATCAACACGAGAGTCCATGCCCGCCAGGATCGAATCATGCCTAAGGAGACGGAAACAGCGCGTAATAGCGCAGTTCGGCAGACAGCAACCATGAAGCAGTATCACCCGAGTGTTCTCACAGAAGAAGAGAGCTGGTCTACTGAGAACGTTGGTGCAGCGCAAATATGCACTGGGATTGGCAACAAAATATTCCCCTCAACTACGAGCGCACTTGTCGTGTATGGACCAGTTCCCATCCTCAAGATCACCCGTCAAGACATCGAATGTATGGCGAACACCACGCCGCCAGCAGATACCTTACAGCAATTTTACGTCCTCCTGCTTACTGCTTTGATTACACTCGCCCAATGTCGCATGGCGCTCCTTGAGAACCCCGAGAAGCTGGAACACGATACGCCGATCCCTTCCATTGAGCCCTATGAGTCCAGAGACTTCGCGACATCAAAAGTGAGCCCGCAACACGATCGCCTGCGCAGCATGTCCGGATCGACTGTGGCTGAATCCATGCCGCAAGCAGAGCTACTCTCGCTTTCCGCGATATCAACTGTGTACAGCTTGGGCATGGATAGTGATCAGAAGGAGGTCAGGTGGGCTGAGAAGAGGGTCAGTGAAGACATGGATGCTGGAACATCGCCAAAGCGACCGAAGCTGTCGGATTATAAACAAGTGAGCAGCGGGAGGGTCGCGACGCTTATGGATCGGTTTGAGAAGTTTCATCTCTAAGGCGAGCTCTGGGGGAAGGCTCGAAGGTGGTAAAGCGTCTGAATTGCTCATGCGGACGCATAGCATCAACAGTATGTAAGTAATGTTTGATATCCTGGATGGAGCTGAATTCATAAAGCACAATCCTTGCTATGGCCATTCGATCCTTACCTTTGCGCTTCCAGCATGGAATTGTTAGGCATAGGCTCCTGTGGCACGGACGCCGCTGTTACTGCTTCACTTCGGTAGCGCCATTGGGGGGACATCAATGTTGACTCTAGTATCAGATGATCCAAAGCGCTCAAGTCCCTGATCCCAGCGCACCATCCGACCCAGCCGGCGCCCGCAGCAGTGTGGCAAGCTACCACTACCACACCCACCGCAACATTTCCTACCCAGAGCAAATTGAGCTCTCTCGCTTCTACAATCGGCTCGGCAAACTTGGCAACGATCAGCGACTGACTGCGGAGCGATGTTTCGAACAGGAAAACGAAGATAGTTCTCCTCCCACTGACGAGCACAACAGCATGGTCGCGAGCAGGCTGAAGGGACGTGGAGGAAGCGCGAGCCATCAAGCGTCCGGCTTGCACCTGCTGACCAAGTCCGGACAATGGCCAGCGAGCCAGAACTCCCGAAGGTCGTGCCTTTAGCTGCTGTGATGGCTGCTCACACACATCGCGACAGTACAGCTGCGCAGCATCAGAGCCAATGCGCCTGCAACTGATGCCATCGGCTCGGCTTTGCAAGGAAAACACCTCAGTCACAGCAGCCTGTTGGTGTCGATTTTATAGCAGAGCATGCCACGACTCGGGGCCAGCACTAAGGTCCAGCGACCACTGCAGCTCCAATGCCCCTGAACGACGATCTGGACGCTTTTATCGACCGCATTGGCGCCGCAAATGTCTCGGTGGGAAGCTACCCCAGCGGAGACGCGAGTGCTGCCGAAGCTCTTCGTCGTTGGGCAAGCGTGGAATGTGGGTGTTCTGGGGGAAGTGCATTGGTCTCGACATCGCGAAAGCACAAAACATTGAAAACGCGCAACGGCATGTGAACGAGGGGATGACTTAGCTGCTCGACTTGGAGAGGGCCCTGTCGTTCTGTGGTTCCAGCTGTGAGGTGACGTCTGAGCATTTGCAGCCCATGCTCAGTGTCAAGTGTGTTCTCGCCCCCGAAGCTGGAGGCGCACTTTGCGAGATTCACAATCTGATCTGCTTGCATTACCCCTCGCGCACCATGTTACGACGTCGTCCCCACGCTGCCGCGGTTCGGAATAATAAATCCCTCTGCGCAGGATGGAAGAGGCGAGCACCCTTCAGGCTTGCCGTTATTATCAGCGGCCTGACTCGCAACCGCAGCCTCGTCCTGGTCCGTCCAACCAAACGCTGCCTTTGCTCTCCGCAGCAGTTCAAGATCCGGCTTGTACTTTTCTTCCTTTTCATCGAGGGGGTCCTGCTGCCAGGGCCCGCGGAGCGCAGAATAAGACCAGCGCGGATATCTGATGTGGAGATGATCGTGTGCGGCGCCGCAAAAGCCTTGCAAAAGCCCGCCTTGCTTGAGCTGGGTGTACGTGTCTGGCAGCAATACTGTCAAGCATGTCTTGCAGTACCAGAGGCTTGGTGAGGTTCCGCGGTCTTCCTGAAATGGCCAGTCGCTGACGTTTAGTTGACGCCCATCAGGTTCGGTGATTTGATGGTCATCTCTTTGCTCCAGAATATTGCGCGCGATCTCATCTTCACCGAGTGTAAGGAACAAGAGACCCCAGGCCTGTATCTGCGCAGCCTCGTCCGTGGACCATTCTCCCGAAAGAAGCTTTTTGTGGCCCCCGATCCAACGGAGGATCGCTTTTCTCAGAACATTGGCTTTGGTTGTCTGCCCATTGGCATGCATCCAGCGAGAGACTAAGAGGACCGTGGGTAGTCCGATCGTTATTGCGAATGCTTCCGGAGTGGCACAGAGAGCAAGCGCAATTCCTTCCAGATGTTGTAGCGCGAGTGCCTTCCGGGAATCACTAGCTTGGGAAAGCCTCGTTGTCTCCAATAATGTCTGTACCATGACGAATTGCTCGCCATTTTGGATCCATATGGCCAACGACTTCTTCCCCGAGGCTTCATCGTTGCCAACATGCCAAGAAATGTCTGCCAGGACTGAAATCAAGGCTCTGCAGCACGGACATTGCACCGATGCTCGATGGGTCTCGTTGGAAGCTCCATGGTGGATCTTCCAAGATGCAGTCCCGTCCTCTTTCACGAGTAATTGCAAGGTATCCTGGAAATCGGACAGCTCGAGAGCGCCCGGCTGACGGGCAACGACTTTCAACACGTATGTATCTGTTGGGTGGCGCACGGTCGTCGTCATCTTACGGAACCATTTGTGCGCGGCGTCGACGTGAAAGACCGACAGTACGGAATCCGGGAGACCCCGAAAATCAAACGATTTGTAAGTGAGCCACCCTAGTCGATCATACAGCCTCAGGTTATTTTCGAAATCATTCTCCATTATGCGCATGAAGGTCATCCTGACGCCGGTGAAATTGTGGAGGTACGCTTGAGAGAGCGCAAGTAAGGAAATCATTTCTGACCAGTAATACTTTGCGTATAGATCATCTTCGATCAGATCAAGTGATATGACTGTGGACAAGTCGTTGTGTGCATTCTGGATACTCGCTTGATGATCCTGCCGAAAGCACTGTATCTCCATTTTGGCGCGGAAGAACGGTGCCCACCAAGTCTCGGGTTGATCGTTCAGTATCCTGGTACACGCGTCTATGGCAGCTTTGTGCTCGTTGCGCTTAAGTTCCGAAAAATTTGTACTCGCCTGTGCTTCTACGCAACGTCGGATCGCGGCTGTCTGATCGATGGTAGGTAATTTCTCGATGATTCGCTTCAATAGTGTCACCTTCCTCGCCGTCAGAACGTGGTCACCCTAGAAAAATAGATAGCCACTTACAAAAGATCCGTCTGTATGCAGGAAACCGGAAACCACACTGTCGCATACCTTCTTGCGCTTTGCCCAGTTCAACAGTATGCGGTCAATGGCGTAGGACCAGAAGTCACCGTTGCACTCACGCAACCAGTCTTTTTCTGACCAATCATACAAGGCGCTGGAGGGTTCCAGACCCTTGAGCCATACCCCAAAGGCCTCGCAATGTCCCATTGAGCCAAAGCATGAGAGAAGACTGTCGGACCACCGAGGGTTCGCACTCCACCGGTCGATAATCGCGTCGTTGCGAAGCAGGGTCACAATCCATCTCCCGATGGATTGTGCTTCGTCTATGGTAGCGACAGATCTATCTGCATTGTCTAGCAGTTGTCGAAGGTATTTTGCCGCAACATAATGCACACGGTCAAATTGGAAGGACTTGTCCGCCTCGCACAGCACCTTTAATGCAACCGACAAGGCCGAGATGCGGCTTGATTTGTCGCCAAAGGAGATGGTCGCTTTGTGGACACCACGTTTTGATCTGAAGAAATCCTCGAAGCCATATTTCTCAAACAAGACGTTGCCGTGAGTACCAAACACGTTAGTGAAGTTCGTTTGCACGATTCTCTCGAGCAGATCCAACTCTTCAAGATCCAACCCGGCGTCGCGCGATCTACGCTTGGCGCTTATCCTGCTCGAGGTGCGTTCGTCCTCGAACTCCTCTAACAAGTAGGTCTTGAGTCCATAGAATCGCCAGCATATGAGATCAGGAGCTTTGATCTCGAACAGGCTGTGATATCGACCTTCAATAGAAGTGCCAAGTGGTACAAGTCGAGTGGCCTGAAGCGTGCAGTCCACGAATTGCTCCACCAGCTGCACATCGACATTGACATTTTCGACGGCAAAGCTCTCGATACAGACCATGATAGCCTTGACCTCTTGAATCTCGTCTTGCGTCAGCGTTTGGTTCAGTATCTCAACTTGTCGTCTTATTTTGATTTCGATGGGCTCATTGATCTGGTTCAGGATGTTATCAAGCTGTCGTGTACTGAGACAGTGATGTAGCTCTTGAAAGATGAGATCGAGTCGATGAAAATCATTCTGGACGTTTCGACTGAGCGCATCCAGTATTCGTTGATAGTGTTGGCGATTCGATAGCGACTGATGTTGGCGGAACATTGGTATGTTTCTCAGTCGAGTTTGAATGACTTGCTGTACGTCTGAGATGTTTATCACCTGCTTTGCTTGACCCAGCCCTGTGCTGAGCGAGATGTGATTCAAACCCGAACATGACGAAAGTACAGAATTGGCAAGCGGTGGAGCAGTCATGAAGAGCCGCAGATGGAGACGAGAATTAAGTGTGCTCTGTACAATACCTGACATGAAGAAACCGACAGCGCTGACATCCTGGGAAGTCATGCTCTCCACACCGTCAAAGACAACAAAGAGAACAATATTTCTAGGCGGATTGTAGCCAATGAAGAAAGTCCTCCATACCTGTTCCCAGGTACGTAGTAAAGGCTTTCTCTCGCAGATGTCAAGAACGAATCTGTAGAAATCTGTGTCGCTTGTAGCTATTTGCCAGATTGCGGACCGTAGAACTCGATTCATGAGAGAAATGCTTTGATCATTGGTGGTCGAAGTCGAATTTGCGAAATGATATGCCAGCAAGGCCCCGGTGTCTCCATTCAATGTTGATATCTTTTCTCGGAGGTATTCGACAACGGCACAGGTAAGGAAGGATCTCCCCGACTGAGGTTTTCCAGCAAGGAAAAGCGTGGATGAGCCTGGCTGTGCAAGGTCGCACCATTGTGTAAAGGTATCGTTGTTGCTGAACAGCCAAGATCCCGTCTCTGCAATGCGCTGCTTGTTTAGTGTTGCGAGACGATACATGCCCAGATCGAAGGTGTCGAGACTGAGAAAGGAGCGGATGGTTTCATCCGACTGCTTCGTCACGTTCCTAGCCTCGATTCTGCCCAGTATGTCCGCACTCTTCTTGTCATAGGCCAGCACTAGATCGATGTCGCCCTTGAGTTCGCGTATGTTTCGTGCTGTCTCCGAAAGGTCCTGGCCAATGACAGCAACTTGGATTCGTACCACATCTGAGACCCGGGTTTCCAACGTAGCCAGTGCTTCGGAGACACCACTGTCATCAGAGAACAGTAGCAATTTTGTAAACGCTTTAATCTTGCTTCTGCGAGAAGTCAATCGGACCGTGAGTGTCAAAATGACAATGAAATGCTCCCGAACTCGATAGATATTCGGCCTGAGTCTCTTGTCCAGCTTCGTGCTGACGCCATCCTGGTCCAGATAGGTGCGTAGGGTCTCGAGAAATACCGAGACTCGCTCCAGGAGTATCGTTAGATCCTCAAACAATTTGCCGTAGTCCTGAGTCTTTTTTATGACGAAGTTGAGCGCGTTGAAACATTGTTGGCTAGGAGCAAAAACTGCGCTTGTGGCCGTGACGACGATGTCTCTGAATCGTTGGAAACAGACCAGAATGGTATGCACCACAGACTTTGCCTTTTCTTTGGTGCTCTGGACGCCGTCTTTCGGCCGGATGGTAGCAAGGACTTCCTCGATGGTCAGCTTCCGTCCTCCGCCGGGTTTCGATTGAGCCTCTTTCTCGAATTCATGCACGACTCTAGTCCATGCCGCGTCGAGGTCATCATCGGTGGATAGGGTTTGTATAGCTGCCATGGTCGCCGTGCTCACCACCAAGTAGCGTTGAATCGAATAGGACAAGCGTCTCAAGAGCTGGAATGGATAGACAATGCGTTGAGGATGGCTCAGCGGTGTCTAAAACACAGTTGAAGAGGAGCGTCATCGTGTAGAAGAGCTGAGGTAATGGCCAGAAGGTGAAGCCCCCCCTGCGCGCTCAGCTCTTGCCTGTTCCGCGCGAGTGCACGCCACAACTGCACGGCTTGCTGTTGGGGCGCGAGCTGAGGATCATTCTGCGAGTCGCAATTGAATGATTGCAGTGTAGTCTGGAAGAGTAGGTCGCTGCGTTGTCCGCGACGCGCTGTGTGAGCTCACATTGTGAGGTACCTTGAATTGGTTGGAAGTTCGAAGAATGCGTGTTGAGTCTGAGGTCGGGCGTTCCTGCGAACGTGATAGGTTGTATCGCTGCGGCAGCATATCTCAGCGTCAGCCTGCACATCGAAGTATCAATAAACGTGATGAACTGCGTTGCAGACCTAGAAATCTCGAATGCAGTGAAGATGGTTGTTGTCACCGGGATGTCAACGTTGATGGAAGAGTGACATTGCCAAAGCTACAGCCGCCCAGCCAAGTTCTGAAACCAGGGAAGCAGAAAGGTATAATGCATGCATTCAATCGTAATCAACATAAGCATATCAACAAGCGCTCTAGAGCTATAAACAACAACCATAGGATATACAACCCAGCCCATCTAGATTACTCCCTGCCGCCGACCCTCCTCTCGTAATCATCCTCAAAGCGTGAAGCATCGACGACCTCGACGCCCTTGCCGAGCCCGACGATATCAGCGCTCTCCCACCACTTCCTCTCGTGATGCTCGCTTCCCTTGCCCTTCCCTCGCGGCGCCTCGTCGTCTGTGTCGACGAGTCCGCCGAGTCCTGTACCGTCGCTGCCTACGACAACAACGGTCTGGCCAACCCACCTCTTTACATCCTCGACATTGCGGCCCTCGACGCCGCTCAATGCGTCGACGACGTAGACGAGTTCGGGGCCAAGGTGGCGTAGCATGTGAACGAAGCCAGAGGGCGTGCTGAACGGCATGACCATGGCTGGGTTCTCGACCAACCTCAGAGCCTGGGAGTGCAGTGTGTTCCACAACAGGGTGTCGCTTGAGCGGGCCGAGAGCGCGGGGGTGTAGACCTGGTGGTCGGGCTGCGGGTCGATGGAGGTCAGCTCCTCGCCGGGAGTGCGGGCGGGTGTGCTGATGGCGCTGTAGGAGGAGCCGAGAGGGGAGGAGCGGTCGCGAGATTGGCTGCGGGAGCCGGGACGCGAGCGCAGGGTGGGCGAGTAGATGAGCACGAAGAGGCGGGTTTTGGAGAAGTCGGTGTCGGGGAGGTGGGAGAGGATGGTCTGAGGGCGTTAGCTATGCGTTGCAGTGTGTTGGGGGATTGGAGCGGGGGCACGCACGGCGTTCTCAGAGCGGTACGAGCCATCGTCGTCGTGGGCGTCCATCAGCGACTCAGCGGAGACGACGAGCACAACCGTCTTCCTCTTGCCGCCGGCGTTGTTGGCGCTGCCGCGGACCGACGCAGCGAATGCGCGCGCCTGCTCGTCGACGGCGGCGCTGCTCTGCGCCGACTGGGCCTCGACATTGCGGCGGATGGCGGCCTCCTCCGACCAGCGGCTGTGGTCGCCGTACGCGTCGTCCTTGTCCTCCTCGCGGATGCTCGCCAGGGCCGCGCCGGCCGCCGCCCAGCCGGCCGCCGTCTTCTTGCTGACCGTGTCGAAGACCTGCTGGGGGCTGGGGGTGCGGCGGATGACGCCCTGGACGCGGCTCATCAGGTCGTCCTGGCCGACGACGCCATGCGACAGGCCCGTCGTGTCGCGGTGGAGGGGCGCATTGCTGCTGCTGCTGTTGTGGTGGGCGCCGCGCGGTGTCTTCCGGTCGCTGTCCTCGCCGTAGCTCAGGTTGTCGTCCTCGCTCGACTCGTCCTCGTCGTCGCGGCGTTCGGACCACACCCACGCTGCGAGGCCCGCGGTCGCGACGGTGACGGTGAGGACTAGGGGCACCCAGTAGCTGTCAACACATTAGCCCGACGTCCACACGCGGCGCATTGGCGGGCGTCGTACCCAAAGGTGGAGCGCGTCCGGGTCGCGGGCTGGCGGCGGTCATAGCGGTCGTAGTTGAAGGACATGGTGCGCGCTGCTCATGTCGCCCTGCCGTGTTGGTGTTGTTGTTGCGGTTGTTGTTGTTGTCGGGGCGGGCGCTCAGCTGCCGTGTTGTGGAGGCTGGGGAAGCCCTGGAGCTGCATGACATGTGCCTGCCGAGGAAGCGCGGGCGGGAAGCGCGACATGACTCAGGGGCACCAAATTATCGCGTTCACGGTCGGCGGGGTGACTCTTCACACATCGGAGAGACGCACGCCTTGAGGGAGCAGTCGTTCTTGACACCAGCCACGCTGACATTCTCCCGTACAAGTGCACACCACCAAGATGCCCCACGCCACGCTGCCGTCGCCGGGCTTCCAGGCGCTCATCCTGTGCGGGCCCGGTGCGTCCTTCAGCACATTCACGTCGACACCCCAGGAAATCCCAAAGGCGCTGCTGCCCATTGCGAACCGGCCCATGGTCTGGTACCCGCTAGAATGGTGCTACCGCATGGGCGTGACAGGTAGGCGCGGCCACTGCACATTTCTACCATATAGCTGCTAAACACGTCAGACATCACCGTCGTCACCCCGCCCGAGTCGCTCGAGGCCATCGAGGCCGCCATGTCGCAGAACCCCCACCTGACATCGCTGCCCGCCCCGAGGCCCGAGATCCTCGCCCCAAAGGACCTCACACACGAGACGGGCACCGGCGACCTGTTCAGACTGCCCGAAGTGCAGGCCGCGATCAAGGGCGACTTCATCGTGCTGCCCTGCGACTTGGTGTGCGAGCTTGACGGGACGGCGCTGGCAGATGCGTGGATGGTCGAGCAGGCCGGCTTCCCAGGCGCCGTGGCGGGGTCACAGGAGATTGGCGGCAAGACGGCGTTCGGCGCAGGCGGCGAGAGAGTCGGGAGAAGAGGCGGGCTGGGCGTGTGGTATCAGACCAAGGGCGAAGGCAGCAAGAAGGGCGAGGAGACGGACTTCATCGCAACCACTCCCATGCCCACGCCCATTGTCCCAGCGCCGGTCGATTCCATCCGCCGCGACATCTCCAACCTCGTCTACTCGGTGCCCACCGACACCCTCAACGACATCACCGAAGAGAATAAGACCTTCCCCGTCCGCCACTCGCTCATTCGCAAGCACGCCCGTGTGCGGATGCTGACCACCCACCGCGACGCTCACATCTACTTCTTCCCCTACTGGGTCGCCGAGATGATCCGCAAGAACGAAAAGTTTGAGAACATCGGCGAAGAAGTGCTGGGCTGGTGGGCAAAGGCCGGTTGGCAGGAGGGCCTCGGTGACAAGCTGGGGCTGCGCGAGATTTTCCAGGGCAGCGACGACGCCAGCTCAGAGGGCTCGCAGGTCGTCGAGGAGGAGATCGACGTCTCCAAGTACAGCAGCACATACTCGGGCGCCGCCGCCACAAACGGGACAAGCACACCTTCCATCCTCGCCTCGCGCGTCCTCGGCTCTTCCAGCATCCCCGAGAGCGCAAAGTCACTCACACCGCGGCCCAAGCTCACCGTACCACCCATCCTCGCATACGTCCAGCCCTCCGCGCCCACAAATCCCCTCATCCGCCGCGTCGACACCGCACATCTGCTCCTCACGGTTTCCTTGCGCCTCGCCAAGCTGCCCGAGAACAGCACCTCACCCTTCGCCTTCGCCAACAAGATCGCCCCATCAACAGCCCACTCGATTCCCAAGAAGTGCCGCGTCGAAGCAGAAAACAGCTTGCTAGCAGACAACGTCGACGTCGCCGAGAAGACAAACATCAAAGAGTCCGTCATTGGGTCCAACTGTAAGATTGGCGAGGGCGCACGTTTGTTGAGGTGTCTCCTGATGGATGGCGTCGAGGTCGGCACAAACGTGCAGCTCACAGACTGCATCCTTGGCAGGAGATGCAAGATCGAGGGCGGTGGCGCCAAGGACAACGACAAGACTGTGCTCAAAGACTGCGAGGTGCAAGATGGCCAGGTCGTTGAGTGGGGCACTGAGAGCAAGAACGAGAAGTTCATGAGGTTCAGTGTCGGCATGGGAGAGGATGGTGACTTCGGGGACGACGAGGATATGGGCGGCGAGGGAGAAGGCCTAGAGCTGTAAAAGAGTTGCAAGAGTAGCTCGATAGATACAAATGATACCCATGGAAATCAGCCTTGGGGCCGAGGGTGTGTGCCATCGAGCTGCTGACGGCTCGCAGGTTTCGCGATACAGTCCAGTCGTGCTAGGACTTGACTTCCACATTCGACCATCGATCGTCGACCTCCGCTCTTGCAGCAAGCTTCCACTCTCTCTCCCTCTTTGACACCATGCTGCAGCCATGAGCGAAATGCAGCGACACACACACGCAACCCACCGACCGCTCCTGCCTGTCAAGAACAGCACCTGCCACTCATTCGCCTACTGCATGGTAACTCTCGCTTACATATGTCCCAAAGACCCTTACACCATTTTTTTTTTTTTCAGTCTCAAGATGATTCGAACGTCGAACCAGTCCCTTCATCTCCTTCTTCCCAAGCAAATACGGAAGCAGGAACTTCGCCCACAGCAACACCAAGTCTTTTGCAATCTGTCCATTGTAGGTGCCCGCTGTCTGAACCGTGCCTTGAACTTGCAGCACTGCATGTGTGGCAGGACTCGGACAAGGCTGCTGCGCCCCTCCGTGGCGCCTGCAGGCTGCGCACTCGCCTGCCGCGCGAACGTTGAAGCTGACACCTCAGCCTTGAAGTCTCAATGTCAGATCCAACACTCGTTCAGCATCGCTACTCCTTCTGAATCACACAACATGCGCTTGCTCGACGTCCGGACTTACAAGCTACACACGTTTTACAACGACGCAATACCGCCATACGCAATCCTCTCTCATACATGGCTTCCAGAGCATGACGAAGTCACCTTTGCTAGGCTGCATTTCCGACAAAAGAAAGAGTGGTTGCACCTACCTGGTGCAAGAAAACTTGAATTTACATGCCGCGAGGCTGACAGTCATGGCTACTCCTGGGCTTGGATTGATACGTGTTGCATCGACAAAACGAACAGCTCCGAGCTCTCAGAAGCAATCAACTCTATGTTCCAATGGTACCAGAAAGCAGCAGTCTGCTATGTGTACCTATCTGATATTGATGCCCAGCGCAAGGAGAAGTTCCTGAACAGCCGTTGGTGGACGCGAGCGTGGACTCTGCAGGAGCTTTTGGCTCCAGGTCTGGTGCAGTTCTTCGACAAAAAATGGCAGTACTTGGGCACAAAATCAGAACACGCACAGCAAATCACTAGTCGTCTCAACATTGACGCAGAGACCCTACGCGACCCAGAAATAATCCACAAGAAGAGCGTCGCGCAACGCATGTCTTGGGCGGCGTATCGTGAAGCTACTCGGGCAGAAGATATCGCATACGCTCTCCTTGGAATCTTCCAGATCAACATGACCATGCAATATGGCGAGGGCGATGAGGCCTTCATACGCTTGCAGAAAGAGATTCTGCGTAACACTGACGACATGTCACTGTTTGCCTGGAATATCACCCCTTTGACCTTCAAGGAAATCTTCAAATCAGCCAGTAACAACGGCATCGCACCGGCCGACTCTGGACACAAGAGTCGCAGTCGACATGGAATGTACGCACCAGGGCCAATCAACTTTGAATTTTCTGGAGAGGTAGACTTCCTTCGCGATCATGTTGGCGAGGCCCGCGCGGAAGACCACCACGGTACGTTGACATTGTACGCACCCATGGTCTCTCACAAAGATGTCAAGATTTCTAAGAGTCTGACCGCCCGAGTGCCAATGTCTGAACCGTATTGGATTGCGTTGCTTCCTTGCGGGCTGCGCGGTTGGCCTCACCTGTTGCTTGGCTTGATTTTGACGAGTCACAACAACAAAAGCAGGCGATGGAAGCAAGGGGGGCTGTTACCTTTTGTTGAACCACGGACTACTCGACAAATGTTCTGGACACAGCGCACAATCGCGACTTTCCTTGTCGGAAGCGACATCATTGCTAAGGCCCAATACATGAACATCAAAGTTGATTCGTACGCCCTTTCCAAACTCTATGCCAGGGAAGGGCCCGCTAGCGGGCTCCAACGAGTGCTGACGATCAGATGTAGAACCGACTACATCTCCCAAATCAAAGCGATGAGCAAAGACACCTGGACGATCATGCAGGAAGAGCCGCACGTCATACTGCGGAAGGAAGGCTTACCCCAAGGCGAAGTCACCAATTCTATGGTCTTGCGGTGTGCTACGAGTGAGCCTGGTCAATATCTGTACATCTGCCTTCAACTGAAGTTGAACGCAAACGAAACAGATCGGATCGCCCTACAGTACAGCCAAACCGGCGTCCAGGAATTCAAGCAAACCTGGTCCGCTGCAGAATGGCGAGATAATCATTCATTCCTCCTTGGTGAAGGCAAGTGGAGATCGTTGTCTGCTTCTATCACGACAAAGGTTGTATATAATCAAGCTGCGTCAACACTCATCATCAGGGAGAGGGAGACTTCTGCTGCTGAAGACTCGGATGGCAGCATAGAGAGTTTCGATTCGGCTCAAGCATATGCACAGGGTCGAGCATACGGACATCTGAGATCAAAGTCGACTTAGCGATTCAGGAGGGTCTTCTCAGCAGTCGATGATATGCGTTTTGTCCAATCACGCCACAGATTGCCTATCCTCCGAGCGAAGATACTGTCGAAAGCAATGGCCGCTAATATGGGTACTTGACCTTTTCTTACATCATCAGAGACCAGCCTTTATTCGGTGGTGCGAAAAGCCATGCCCCATTTCTTCGCCGAGATAAGCAAGAACTTCAGCGCAGCAAGGTTGAGATATCTTTTCGAAACTTACTGTCCAAGTAATTAACTTGGAGATTTACCTTTTCTGCCTTGTAATATGAACATTGTTGTTTCTCAAAGCTCACCTGGCTGCCGCTTCAGACGTCTGCTTACCTCATCTACAAAACGAGTAATCCGTAGACCTTGTCACGGGACCTTCGTGATGATTCTTAGATCGCTGTCATGGAAATGCGCAGATGACTTGTAGGCGCGTAAATCAATTCTTTCTCTCTATATTCAACTTCGATGGGCACTTCGGAGTTCAAGCTGCGCGAACCATATGTTCCCGTTCAAGTCGATTGTCTAGATGAACACCTTTGACCTGCTGCGAAAGCAGCAATTCCTGTACGTGGTGCAGCTGCGCCTGCCATCAGCCTTACTCGCCCTGTCACCTACAAGGACCGACGACATAGTCTTCGACTCTTCCGACCTCAGAGCAGTTGGATCACGCCTTGTCACTCTTTGGCATCATATCAGATCTCGTCCACATCATTGTTTGTGCGAAGCCTCCAAAGTCCATGGACGTCACCGACGCACACGTTTTAGCGTCTCGCCAACACTCTATGTGTAGCGTCCGCTGCTTCTAGCTAGGAACAGCATTCGACTGGTTGACCCGTTGACAGGATCGTTAAAATCGGAGACTCATTGTCAGATCATCCACTACACAATACCATTCGATCAATCACATGGCCAGTTTGAAGCACTCTTCTACGCATGGGGCAATCCCGAGGGCACTGTCCTTCCACGGCGTTCCTGGCACAGCTTTCAGAGGGAAAGTCTCGCTGCCTTTGCAGTAGGATGTACGGCCTGCTCGATTGCGCCTCGACGGGTGTAAGGTCCACGTTGTTGCTCGAAGGAGGCCGCCGCCACAGCCCTTCTGCGGTATTTCCGTCCCTGGTGGTAGTGACTAAGAAGACAAACGTACACGCTATCATGAGGGCGTGGTCAAGAAGCTCATCCAAGATTAGGACGTCACTCGACTTCACGGGAGGCAAGTGTTGGATTTACCGCTGCAGTTCCGGATTTCGCCTGCAATCTCGCCTGCAGGCTGCAAGGCGGTCCTCAGCTCGCAGCCACTTTACCCCACACTCAAACAGCACTCGAACATTCGCTCTCACAACAACTTCCCCTTCTCATACCATGCGCCTGCTCGACGTCAATGACTTCACTTTGCACTCTTTTTATGGCGACGATATCCCACCGTATGCGATACTTTCTCACACCTGGTTGAGAGATGAGGATGAAGTCACGTACCATCACCTTGAACTCGCAAAGCGGCTGGGGCAGGTACCACGTTGGGGAGATTTACCTGGGGGTCGGAAGATCGAATATCTTTGTCGACAAGCCGCCCAGGAGCGCCACCGCTGGGCCTGGATTGATACCTGCTGCATCAACAAAGGAGATAGCACTGAGCTGTCAGAATCTATCAACTCGATGTTTGAGTGGTATCAAAAGTCGCAAGCATGCTACGTCTATTTAATGGACGTGAGTATCAACGACGACTTCCTGAAAAGTCGCTGGTGGAGCCGTGCTTGGACCTTGCAAGAGCTGTTAGCTCCAGTAAACGTTCTCTTCTTCGACGAGAACTGGCTGTACATTGGGTCAAAACTTGGAATGGCCCATCGTATCGCAACAAGGATTAAAGTGGATATACAGACGCTCCTTAACCCACATACCATACACTCTGTGAGTGTGGCAGCAAGGATGGCCTGGGCGTCAAACCGGAAAGCCAAACGAGCCGAAGACCTTGCGTACTCATTGCTAGGCATATTCAATATTAACATGTCAATGCAATATGGCGAAGGAGAAAAGGCCTTCATACGCCTGCAAAGAGAGATAATGCGCACTACGCGAGATCTCTCCCTGCTCGCGTGGGGCTTCAAGCCCCCAAGCGCAGCCAGCGATCCGTCTCCGCGCCCACTTGAACGAGTGGGCGCTGGATTACAAAGCTTTGCGGTGGAGGATAGCTACACCTTGGAGTGGACTCAACACTTGTACGAAGCCACCTTTTTTGCCCCAAATCCATCCTGGTTTTCGCGTTGTCAGTCCGTCAAATTCCTGCCCTGGTTTGCTGGAGAAACGAATATTGAAGAACAGCAAGGTCTTATCAAGCTCCGTGCCCCAATGGTGCCGTTGCCGCGAGTAGAGAACGGTAGGTCAGGTGCGACCATTGCAGTCATACTGCCATGCTCGACACGCGAAAGATCGCATTTTGCCCTATGCATCTTCCTCTCGCCATGGTTTCAGGCGCCCACCATCAGAAGCGAAACTTTCATACGAGTTCCTAAAGTCGATAACGTATATACCGAATTGATTCCGAGCGAATTGTTGGCCAACGCTGTGCACAAGCAAGCTATTGTCCACTATTCCGGAATGGCATCGGGGATTATCGACGTCCACTCCCTCGACCCTACGCCTATGGAGGTGCACAGGACGTTGATCGTGAAGTTTGACAGCATGCATGAATATCCATTGGAAATGCTGTCACCAAATTGGCATGCAGAGCCGAACAATCCTAGTATCTTCCGCTGCTGGTTCGAGCTTAAGATCAAGATGGGTCTTCAGCCGGATGACTCGAACCAACCTGCTGTCGACTCCTCGACAATAGGTCCGATCGCATTCAACGCTAGCAACACAATCATCCGTATAACCAACCAGCATTCCTTTCTCTATATTGGATTCCGGAATCCATTGCGAAGGGGCGAGCTTGAGAAAGTGGTCCTCTTGCAAGACGAGTCTGAGGACTGGACTGGACAGATTCCCGAATTGATGGAAGAGATGTTGAACAGCGAGCACAACGAGACCGTAGCTCGTAGAGAAGGCTCTGAGCAACTGTACATTGGGTCGAACACGACGATTACCTTCGACCAGATCGTCACGACGCTCACTGTCACCAAGTTGGGCACCAGCAACGCGAAAGTCACTGAGGATGGAATGCTGCCAATAGGAGTGTTCGATGTTGACCCTGGAAGTTGGCAATAGAAACACCGACGAGCAGAGAAATCTTTTATGTAGCGCTTCTCCTTCGAGGAATGCACGCCACGATGCCGCCATACAGACGGCTGTTCAAGAAGCTGTGATACTCATCGTGGTACTTCACACCACCCGAGCAGTATGGTACGGGCGGCGACGTGCAGCTCAGAAGCACATCTCGGTCCTAGAATCATCTCATTCAATCTTACATGTATCTATCCGTCATCAGTCATCAAGAATCCTTTCTTCCTTTCTTCTTTCCTTCCTTCCTTCATTCCTTCCTCCTCCTATCACACATATCCACACCACTTACTTCGCCTGCCCGGGACTCCCCGCCCCCGCGAAGTTCATCTGCGCCAACGCATCCCTCGTCCAAGAATCCTGACTCGCCATCGAATCGCGATTCGCAACCCTCAGCCCCCTCGGCGCCTCCTCCTCACTTGAATACGTGCGCGTCAGCTCCTCATGGCCTGGATTCTTCACCTGCAGTCCTTGTTGCTGCCATTGTTGGTGCTCCAAGGGCGCAGGCTCCGACTGATACTGCTGGAACTGCATCGGCTGGTACTGCTGCATGGGTTCTTCCGGCTTCGCGCTTCCCACGCGCAGGATCGACGGGATGGCGGGCGGGTCCTGTGGATGGTACGCCTCCGGCTGGTATCGCTGTTGCGGGTAGGGATTTTGAGTGTGACCGGGCCCGTCGACGGGGCTGTCGAAGACGCCGGCGCGCGTAGGGTCGACGGGCGAGTAGTCCATCATTGGGTTGTGCTGCGTTGGGGTGGGGAGGAAGTCGCGGCGGGGGTCGGTGGGTGTGCGTTCGTTTGCATTGTCCACGAGGGAGAGGCCGGGGTGGTTTGGGTCTAGGGAGAGGGATTGTGTGCGAGTTTCGAGCTCGGAAATGCCTTGTTGGGGTGCGTAGTTGGCGTAGTTTTGCGTCGGCTGCCCGGGCGGGTATTGTGGCTGCTGCTGAGCAGAGAGGTCTTGCATCGAAGCGCGGTTCGAGAGGTGCATGCTGTTCAGCTGTGCTTGGGCGGTGAGGCCGAGTGTGCTGCTTGCGCGCAGAGAGCCCTTGGTGCTGGCTGGACCGCGCATGAAGGTCGATGTGCTTGCTCGGCCAGCGGGCTCTTCGCTGATCATTTGCACGTCAGAGCCATTGGGGTCTCGAATGCTGTATTGGGCGATGGTACGCATCTTGCGTGTGACCCAACCTGCGAGGATCTTGCCTCGCTGCTTCTCGCCAAGACGTGAACGGTGAAAGTCACCCTTCTGCACGAACGCGACAATGTCGATGACAAGCTGGTGCTCGTTGAGAATTGCATTGACGATGACGGGTACCATGGACGCAAGGAAGTTGCGGCGGAAGATCTCCACAACAACAACCACTAGGCCTCCGGCCTGGAAAACGGCACATCCCTGGGGGATGATGTTGCGGTGACAACGTTCGACCGATGACTCGATGTCCATGCTGAAGTGGTTCAGACCGTTGACATCAAAAGTATCTCCAATGCTGCCAAGTACGAAGAGAACTTGCATGTCGACAGGTGCGCCGCCAGGCCCGATAGGCCTTGTGACGTTATGCAAGAAACCAAGATCTCCAGTACGCACGTATCTAACGTTTGGATCTCCATCAAGGGTCCTTCCGTTGAATCGTTCTGCGTCAAGCCGCTCTTTGGAGCCATAGAAGCTGTGCGCGTTTGCTTCAGACTGTACCCAGATCTCACCATACTCGCCTACCAGGCAGAGCTGATTGGTCTCTGGGTTGACGATGCTAATCTGCGTGCTCACTGGCACCATGCCGGAGTCCTGCACTTGTAGTGCATTGGACTCGATGTCAGGGTCCACTGGCATGATCAGACCGCGCCGTAACGCATTGACATCGAGATGCAACTCGATGGGCTCAATGCACATGTACGACCGTGATGCGACCATAGGGTTGAGAACGTGGGAGTAGACGGTGTTGATGGCAGTACGGTCGAGGTTGCTGGGAGCAAAGTGTACACGACAGCGTTGGTCTATCACAAGTCAGCATATATCTAAATCATGTGGGTAGCGACACTTACAAACATCCACACGAGGTCGGCCGTCGGTGGCAATCATGAGATTCTTGAGTTCGTGAAGGTGCATTGTCTTTCCGGCGCCACGTGCGATAGCATGGTCCAACATTTGACTTGTAGCATAGGCGTCCTTGATCTTGTATCTGGACATGGTCTGGAAGAGCAAGTTCGGATTTTGCGCGAAGTCCACGGGCGAAACGAGGTATGTCGGTGCTGCCAGGAAGATACCCATGATGCAGGTATGTATGAAACCGAGACCAATAGTACTTCGCACGCAACCCAAAACTGGCCTTGTGCTTGTCATTTGACAGGTCTCTTTCTGAACCTTGCAGAGAGCCATGATGTTGCTGTGACCAAGTTGCACAGCAATGCGCCGTTGATCGGGTGTCCAGTACGTCCAGACAAGGACAGGGTATCCATCTTGAACCCAAGCAGGTCTAATGGTCAGGCCCAAATCACGACACCCACTCGACTGCTTAGGTGGCTTTGTGGTGTTGTAGACGTGCGGTATATTGACCTTGAGAATGGCCGCAGACTGCTTGAGATGTTGCGAAACCTGCTTGACCTTCATAAGATGGTCAACATCGACGTTGACTAGGATTGCCTTGATCTTGAAATCTGCAACGATGTGAAGCAGAGCTGGAGCGTCCTCGTTTAGCCTGTTCTGATCGATGGGTGCCATTGGAATCGCCACGGCGCCTAGCACGAAACAGGCGTGCACAGCATACACGAAGTCTTCCGAATGAGTGTACATCAGCAGAAGATGATCGCCAGCCGTAACCTTGACCTTATTCTTCAGGTACATGGCGACACTGGCGACCTTCTGGTCGAACTTCTTCCAATTGACGCCCTTACCCTCTTTGCCCCTGCCGTCAATGGTGCAGTAAGCCAGTTCCTCTGCTTGGCGTGATACTCGCCATTGCATGAGGTCGTGGATGTTTGAGAATTGGTTTAGTGGCGTTGATGTACGGTCATCGATTACAACTTCGCGGTGGTCGACTCCAGAGTATTGCTTATCTTGCAGCATTAGGTATTGTTGTCGAGCCATGGAAGCCTCGAAGGACCACATCCCTCCTGCAGGATCATCGCCCAGGGCAATGTTCTG
Organism: Phoma herbarum; assembly: GCA_001599375.1. Lineage (NCBI taxonomy): Eukaryota > Fungi > Ascomycota > Dothideomycetes > Pleosporales > Didymellaceae > Phoma > Phoma herbarum. The sequence goes on along the minus strand of BCGR01000015.1, from coordinate 556,886 downwards.
CACTGAACGCTCGACGCCGAATTTGACGTGAACGCATGGCAGTGAGCCGTTATCAAACTCTCGACGGCAAAGCATGTTACCAATTTCCCGCCGACCGTTTTTCATGACACGAGGCAGAGTGTTGGGTGCTGTGATCATCACACAGTATACCCTCAGGTGGTGTTCTTGATACAGCACTTCCATACAGCGTTCCGATAATGAGTCCAAGAAAGGTACATCGAGCTGTTGGGGTGGTCCGCCAGGGTTCGTCGGCGCTGTCGACGCTGCTTGCGTTTCGATCAGAATGATGGGTAAGTACTCGCCATTGACGTAGGAGTCGAAGGCCGAGCTGTGACGCATTAGCGTTAATGTTTTGTAAAGGAGTGTTGAGCTTACCAGTCGTAAATCTTGGGCACAGACTTCATAATGCTTGTGACCAGATGTTGCACGAAGAAGTATCGATGCTCGGCTTCCAACACACCGTGCTCGACCCATTCGACTCTTTGGCGAATCCTGTCTTCGTATAGACCAAGCACAAAGATCTTACCCTCCACTACGCATCCAAGGAGTCCCGTACGGAGGAATTCGAGTTCCAATAATTGCGGCGTCGGGCTTCCTTCGACGAATCGGTACGGACGGGCATGAAAGATTGTCTCAGTGTGCTTCTGCAATTGCCAAAAGCCTCCTGAGAGCGAGGGCGAGTCAACCCAAATCTCTCCCACGCTGTATGGAGAGCAGAGCAGATTTGTCTCGGGGTCAACAACAGCGAGAGTTGCATCGGGAATGGGATAGCCGAAGGCCCCAACTCTCATGGTACCGGGCTCGTTCGCGCGCTTGCTGGCTTCCTCACCAATGGCAATCACGACGATCTCGTTCATTTTTAGCGCTTCCTTGTCCAAAAGGATCTCCAGCAACTCATTGCGACTCTTCTTCTGCTTTGACTTCTTGTTGGTGGTACCGCCGCCGATCAAACTCGAGTAGCCATTGGTGTTGTTCTCCAATTCTTTGTCGGAGTCTGCTTCATCTTCCTCCTCCATGCTCAGAGGGCAGCCCATGCGCTCTTCGCCGCCTAACCAGTCGCGAACAGAAACAATCATGCCACCATGTTCGGGCAAACAAAGCATGGGTGCGATCAGCTCTCGCCCGCGCGGGTTGCGTAACGGTCTGAACCATCGATCGCCCAGGATGTCGTGGAACTCGCAGTCTACAGTGAGAGTATCGATGAGACAGATTTTGACCGACCCGAAGTTGGGGTCCGCGTTCTTCTTATAGTTACGCGTGGCCATTGGATCCTGCTGGTAGTTATACGCAGCGCGCTTCAGACCTGGATAGTCTGCAATAAGGATAGTTGCCTTGTATTTTGTGATGAGATGTGCGTAAAGACCAGGCGTGTCCATGGTAGGAGGCTCCAGCCAGACTGTGGTATGCCCACCGTATACAGCATACAGGACACCCAAAATCATACCCGCGCTTTCACGCGGGTCGAGATAGCTAAGAATGACTTCGGTGGGCGAGGTCCGCGGTGGTGGTGCGATGAACTTGCCGTTCTTGTCTCGCAAATTGCCGCTAAACGTATCTGATGTCTCTCGCCCTGTAGGAATGGTGGACACGATGGCGCTGATGCAGGCCATTTGGTGCATGATGGTGCGATGGCTGAGGACGACACCTCGCAGATCGCCCGTTGGCGCGCGTGAAAACTCGATGTAAGCCACCTCTGGAACCTGCAAAGCTGGCGTGTCATCGTGCTTCTTAGGGTGGTGGCTGCCAAATTCGTTCGTCTTCCACCACTCGACGCCACTAGGCCACTTGAGGCGGTTCTGGCTGATATCGCGGTGGAAAGCCTTCAGATTGTTGTCTGTCGTCAAGGCAAGATGCGCCTGAGTGGTGGTCAGAAGGAGGATGAGTTTCTGGTAATCATCTACGCTGTTGATGGGCACTGCGACAACGCCAGCGATGAAGCAGCCCAACAAAGCAACCACGAATTCGATGATCTCTGTATCTCTGTAGACCAATGCCACCCTGTCGCCTCGGTACAGGTTACTCTTGTCTCTGATGACCTTGGCAACCTTCTCGGCGCGACTGGCGACCTTCTCCCACGATATCGACGCCGTCTCTTTGCCCTTTGAGTCGAGTACCCAGAACGCAGTTTGCCGTGGCTGTGTGCGTCCTCGGTGGCGCAGAACAGCGCCAATGTTGTCGAACTTGGCCATTTGAATGTTGGGGTTGTGCGGATCGTATACGTCGAAGGGCAGGTCTCGTGGCTCGAGGGGCATCATGGTCTGGATGACAGCGCCATGCGGCAGGTCGCTTGGGTTCATCATCGGTGGCGGAATCGCTGCAGTCGGCGAGAAGGCATCTCCAGACGAGTAGCGGTTGGGTCCGCCGTATGCGTCAGGCTGGTCCTGGATCTGCTGGCCAGTGAAGTCTGAGAAGTAGCCCTGGTTCACGTCGAGCATGGTGCTTCTTCGACTCGCGTCTCCTCCGCCTGGCGACCCGTACCCTGCATCGTACCCTTGCGGCTGTGTGTCTGGGTTGAAGGCATAGTTGGACCCCATCATGGTGCCCTCCCGCGAGTAGTTGAACTCGGGCGTCTGTGGCCGCGGGATGAACGTCTCGCTGCCCTGCGACGGCGCGCGTTGCAGCGAGGAGGTGCGCAGGCCCAGCTGCTTCTCCTGGAAGCGCCCGACCTGGCTGGGCGGGTAGGCCATGTACTGGGTGTTGCCACCCACGGTCGTCGCCGAGGGCGCATATTCGAAGCTGGACGAGGCGATGCTTGCGCGAGGGTCGAAGGCGGGTCCCTGGGGGCCGGACGGGGCAGCGAGCGATGCGGTGCGCGATCCGGAGCGCTCGCTCTGCGCCGGGCTCTCGCGCAGGTCCTGCTGCAGCTGCGCCGTGTACTCGGGGCCCAGGTACTGCGACAAGAGGACGGTCCTGCGCTTCTCGTAGCTGTGCGGGTCGTTAGCGCAGATCTTTGGACGTGCTGGGCGTGCTGGACGTGCGGCGGGTGACGTGACGGGGCGTGTAAATTGGTGTGGGGAAGCCATGGACGCGTCTGACGGACCCTTTCTGCGTGATGTCGCCCTCTTCCAGCTCGTGGTCCAGCTCCTGGAGCTTCGCCGCCAGCTCGGGGTGCGTGTCCGCCATGGTGGGATCTCCAAAATCGGGAAGCAGTGAATCAGGTTGCGGGCGCGCGCGACATGGACATGGACATGCGGGTCGTGGGTCGCGGGGGCCTTCGGACAGCTGTGGCAGACCTCGGACGAGCACTGCGCGCGAGACACGGCCTCAATCGACCGCAGGGCTGGAGGGCAGAGTGTGTTCGCGATAATCCTCACCGGCGCACATTGGCAGGCAATTCAGGAACACTGCCGTCAGCGAACCAAGGAGCGCCCGTGTGGACGTCATCCCAGCGCCTGAAACGGTTGGTCGCCTCTCCGTTAGGCCAGCCCGGCGCCGAATCGAGCTTGCAGCCGCTTCCTGCGACCCATCAGGAACCCGGCACCGGCAGCAGCGCTGCTCGACTGCACCTGCCTCAGCACGAGTGTCTTGCAAGCTAACGGGCTCTTGAATGCGTGCACCAGTCTGACGTCAAATTGATCACTCATCTTCAGCCTCCTCCCGCCGTTCCACGTGTGCGCGCCATGCCGGCCGTTGTGCGGCAGCGCGCTCGTTGGGTGCAGCTATCTGCAATGCCTCGGCTCGAGGGACAATCCCCGAGCGTGTCACGGTGTCGACATAGCATTGCACATGCCTACAACTTGACCTCCTTTCCACAGACTGACCTCCAGCAAAAGACACCTCCCTCTCACGTCCATACCCCTCGCAGTCATGGCGACCCTCATCCGCCCACCGCCCGAGAAGGAGAGCCAGTCGCAGATCGAGAATGTCCTCGAGCTGACCGAGCTCACCGACATCGACCCTGATCTATTCACCAACACGCGCCCTATGTGGCATCCGCCAGGCGCCAGAGGCATCTTTGGCGGCGCTGCCATTGCCCAGACCCTTGCTGCGGCCCAGAAGACGATACCGAAGGATTTCACTGTACACTCGATGCACTGCTACTTTGTGCTGGCTGGCAACGCCGACATACCCATAATATACCACGTCGAGAGAGTTCGCTCTGGCAAGTCGTTTGCGACAAGAACCGTGCAGGCGCGACAACGAGGGAAGGTCATCTTCACAACCACCATGTCCTTCGTTCGCCAGAATAGCGGAGGAGAGAAGCTGGTCGAGCACACATATCCCATGCCGGACGTGCCGGACCCAGAGGATGGAATGGACGATTTGGACACTCACGGTGGTGACAAGGGCCCGTTCCAGAGTCAGCGGCTGCCGATCGAGAATGGTACGTGTTTGTAGCACACAGCGGACTGTCCGGCAAGCTGACATCACCAGACAACTCTCCCTTTCCTCACACCAAGAAGTGCAGGCAGTGGATGAAAGCACGCGGCACCATCTCTCCCGAAGGCGGACATGAAGCTCACCTCTCCGCTATCGCCTACATGTCGGACAGCTACTTCATCGGCACTATCGCTCGCGTCCACAAGCTGTGGCGGTACTCTACACAACGCAAGAGCAAATCAAAGTCCAGCATCGATGAGGATGTCCTCAAGAAGCTGTTGGCCATGGACGACGCAGAGTTGAAACGCCAGAAGTACCTGGACGAAGCAGACATCAAACGCATCCAGAGAGTGCGCAACGGCGAGAAGCTCAAGAGGGACAATACGCCAGAGATCGGCATGATGGTCAGTCTGGACCATACCATCTACTTCCACAACCCTCGCGACTTCAGGGCAGACGAGTGGCTCTTCACAGAGATGGAGACCACCTGGGCAGGAGATGGCCGTGGCCTGGTGTTCCAAAGAATATATACCCGCAATGGCAAGCTGGTCGCCAGCTGCGTACAAGAGGTTTGTCATCTCAATCGAAGCCATCTGCCAGCGCCCAAGCTAATTGACTACAGGGACTGGTGCGACTGAAGCAGGACAGCACCCCAAAGCTGTAAACAAGGTTGATCTGTGAAACCCAGCAAGTCCTTTTGGCAACGCGTTAGACATATTTGCGCACGTAATTAAGCTTCATACCATAACTATCCATGAACTTTCGCAAAGATTCAAGCTGCAAACATCTTGGCTTTTGTCTTGCAGCTGTGCAGGGGAGGGGAAGCTCTAGCTAGCGGCAGGTTCTCGCTAGCGCCTTCCGCACTAGACTCGTGAGCACACCTCGGGAGAGACCGTCAGTGGTCCAACTTGCAACCGTCCATTGACTCAGTATGCGGAAGCACGAACACTGACACCCTCCGAGGACTGCACACTAGCCCAGATCGAGTCCGAAATCTGCGTGACCAAGAGCAGATCCAAGAATTTCGGCTTCGGCTTCTTCGAGTTGCACAACACCAACACCAGCCAATTAGTGAGCGCAGAAAGCCATCGACATTCACTGCCCAAAACGTCGCATGTCAACAAACCGGGGTAGTTGTACTTTTTTCGAGGCATGAACAATAGCAAGCAAGCAGCCTGTCGTACGTACTCGACATCCCTTTCACATGTTCACCACCTTCATAGACCGCCACGGGAGCTGACGAGGGCTACAAGTCAACTGCCGCAAGTCGAAGATCAAGTGCAGGCGCGACGAGGGAGCACCAAATTGCGAACGATGCACGCATCTCGGGGCCGAATGTGTAATCCCCGAGTTCCACATCGGTAGGCAAAAAGGCGTGAAGAAGTGAGTCTCGTCGCACGAGCTTAGACGCAGCATTGACAGCCTTCAGCAAACGCTCTGGCCTCGAAAAAGCGATCCACCAGATCGAAGAAGCTATCAAAAAGCGCAAATCGGATGCACCGTCGCACAGGCAGACTCTAGAGCAACTACAGAAGCTGCTCAGCGAGGCGCAAAATGACGACAGCTCTCCTTCTACCCAAACTCCAGGACTGGGTAACGCAATTGATCCATTCGCATCTGATCAAAGGGATATGAAGCCGCCCGCGACCCTTCAGCACGCCGAAAGTCATGCAGGGGGCTCCAGTGACGACCAGCTTGCAGTCGAAGACGTCGAGAATCCTCTGCAGCTTTTGGCGCGCGCATCTGACCTACGCATCGTCTCTCCGGAGGACCATGTCCCGACTCCCGGGAGCAAAGTCAACGGCAGCGAGCATAGCGCCTTCCTGGATGTGCACCAGTTCTTCTTGCCGATGAAAGCCAATCTTGACCAGGGTGCTGGGTACGATCCCATCAACATTGGTTTAGTAACCAAGGAAGAGGCGGATACTCTTCTCACATAGTACGTTTGCCACTGTCATATTGCAAGACACGCACTCACAGAGACAGTTTCCACCAGAAGCTTGCGCACACCCGATGGGGTCTTGATCCTATGATTCACACGCTGGATTTTGTTCGCAATCGCTCATCTTTTCTCTTCACAACCCTGCTCGCTTTTACCGCGGTGTTTTTACCTGAAACTGCCGCGCTCGCCAAGCGACTGCTCATCCATCGGAAGTACCTGGCGGAGCAAGTCATTGTTAAGAAGTTCAGATCCGTCGAAATCGTTTTAGCCTTCATGGTCAGCATACCCTGGATGCCTCCAGGACAGCATGCTACTGACGATGACACGAGTTTGTATCTTTCGACCGCTGTGGCAATTGCTCTGGACTTATCGTTAGATAAGGTCATTACTCCGTCTTCGACTTTCAAGGCAGACCTGATTAGGCAAATACCAAGAGGAGAATGCCTTGATGCGGGTAAAGCACTTGCAATGGATGGTCTGGAGGATGTCGATGCTGATTCAGCTTGGGGAAAGAGATTGTTACGTCGTAGGGAGCGAACGTGGATCGCACTATTCGTTCTCGAACGCGGTGTTTGTCTGGCTCGAGGTCGCAGCTACTGCGTCCCGAAGACATCCCTCATCCAGCACTGCGACTACTGGCCTTCCAGCATCGACTCAGATTTACAAGATGGTCCAATGGTATCAATGGCAGCTCTTCGCAGGGACCTTGATGATTTGTTCGCCAATGTGAGGGCAAGGTGCGACAGCTACCGCGTCATCGACGTTGGCCTTCAAGTTGCACACGAAATCGAGCGGGCAATTGATGAGTTCTTCGATAAGTGGCTACATACGTGGACATCCGTCATTGGAGATTTTGAGCACAAGACGCTACCCCCCTACGTCGAGATTCTCGTTACACACACTCGGCTCTCTACCTACAGCATGCTGCTGAATCACCCCAGCGCTCCGCCCGAGGTGAAGCGATCGTTCCGTGCATCCGCTGTATCCTCAGCTCTGAACGTCATGCGGGCCGCCATCCAAGGCGAGTCGCGACTCAAGTCGATGCCGAACAACACCGTAACGATGATCTGCTTCGCCGCAAGCATCGCTCTAGCCCTGAGTACGCCGACCGCTTCGAAACGTAGCAGCCAAAACCTCGCACCCAGCGTTCGAAAGCTTATACAAGAAACTGCCGCTGTTCTCGAACGCATTGGGAGCACCCCGAGCCACCGCAATGGCGCGTCCGTGGTATACGGTCGATTTCTGCGTGTTCTCGTCAAGCAAGCCCCGAGCTTGGAGGCAGCACCAGCAACGGCTTCACAGCCGTATGTACTTCCAGCCTCGCATCACAATCTGGGCATGTCTCCATCTCTAGCGGACGACACTCAGCAGTTCCCAACTCTAGAGTCCATCTCAGGCTTTGGGGATCCGCTACCATTTTCCGCCATGTCCTACAACGAGGTCAATGAGACCGTGACCAACCTCGACTTCTTCACGACACCTCAGCTTGACATTTGGGACGAAAGCTCGTATATGTGGAACGACATAATGAATCTGCCAGACTTCAACTTCCGTTGAGGCCACCAAAAGCAAAACGAACCCCTCGAATCACGTATTTGATACCTTCGAACCACATGCACAGCGCTTGGCGCCCCGACTGGAAGACTTGAGCCGCCGAAATGCTCACATCAATTCAGCATCGGACGTTCTTTTGTTCGCTGCTCCAGGCCCGGCTCAGGTCACTAGGGATGTGCTTCGGCCTTTCATCCGGGTGACCTTTGCCGACCAACGCCTGACTAAGCTCATGACTGCCCCTCACAGCCGCGGTGGAGGGTTCACTGTCTGTGCGTCGGACATTTTTCTGGCGCCGACGTTCCTGGAAGCTCTTGCCCTGCATCGCGTCATCACGCTGCCGACGGAGCTGTCTGCGCCCTGGACGGCTCTTGTTCTGGAGTGGGACCTGGACATCAACAATTCTCTTCCGCTCTCGCCCGGAGCCGCGAAGCTCGTAAATAGTACTATTGTCTGAATTTCTCGCGCAAACAATCCACACACTCTGCACCTCACAATGGACACTCTACCTTCGTCATACCGGCTACTTGCCGCTCTGCCTGCACGACTATGCGCACGCCGCCCAATCCCTTCACAACTGCGCGCTGCGCGCATAGCACCACCACACTGGCGGTTCACAAAACAAATACGGAGCATCAGCGCTGTAGCGGATAAAGCGCCAACGATTGATCGGTCCAAATCGAAGCTGTTCGACAGCGCCGATGAAGCTGTCGCTGACGTACAATCCGGCTCCACAATTCTCAGTGCAGGCTTCGGACTTTGTGGTGTTGCCGAAACGCTGATACAGGCGCTGCAGAAGCGCGGAACAGATTCGTTGAATTCATTGACAGCTGTATCCAACAATGCCGGTATTGAGGGCGTTGGTGGACTTGCTCTTCTCACTGAAAGTGGACAAGTCAACAAGTTGATCATTAGTTTCTTGGGCAATAACAAGGCGCTCGAGAAGCAATATTTGAGCGGTGGCATTGAAATTGAGCTTTGCCCGCAAGGCACGTTGGCTGAGCGCATCAGATCAGCCGGTGCTGGAATTCCTGCCTTCTACACGCCCACAGCTGTCAACACGTTACTACAGGATGGCCAAATTCCCGCGCGATTCGATAAGGAGGGCAAGGCTATCGGCTACGGTACGCCGCGAGAGGTGCGCGAGTTCAATGGCAAGAAGTTCTTGATGGAGACCGCGTTGCATGGCGACGTAGCCATTATAAGAGCGCACAAGGTCGATGAAGCAGGCAACTGTGTCTTCAGGTAAGCAGGCTAGTCAATTGTTCCGCAACATCTTCTGACCATACTTTCAGGTACACCACGAAAGCTTTTGGTCCCATAATGGCCAAGGCCGCCCGTCTCACTATCGTCGAAGCTGAACACATCGTCCCAATCGGTACTTTCGATGCCAACGAGATCGATCTCCCTGGTATCTTCGTCGACCGTATCGTTCCCGCAACTGTTCCCAACAGCATTGAAATCAAAAAGCTGCGCGACCCCTCAGCCTCTGGTAAGCCCGCAGGAGGGCATCGCGTACGCATCGCAAAGCGCGCAGCGAAGGAGCTTAAGCAAGGCTACTATGTCAACTTGGGTGTCGGCATTCCTACAGACGCTGCAACATACGTCCCCGAGGGCATCAAGGTCTGGCTACAGAGCGAGAACGGCATTCTCGGCATGGGCCCTCATCCCACGGAAGAGGAAGTCGACGCCGACATTGTCAACGCAGGGAAGCAGACCGTCACGCTCCTCCCCGGTGCATCGACTTTCGACAGCAGCGAGTCCTTTGGCATGATCCGCGGTGGCCACGTCGATGTCTCGATCCTTGGTGCGCTGCAGGTCAGCGCTTCTGGTGATCTGGCAAACTACATGGTTCCTGGCAAGGTGTTCAAGGGCATGGGCGGCGCTATGGATCTCGTCAGCAACCCTGAGCAGACCAAGGTCGTAGTCGCAACCGAACACGTTGCTAAGGACGGAAGCAGCAAGATCGTCCAGGAATGTAAGCTGCCGCTCACGGGCGCGAAGTGCGTGAGCACCATCATCACAGACCTGTGCGTGTTCGAGGTTGACAGGGTCAACGGCGGTTTGACATTGACTGAGGTCGCGAATGGCGTTACTGTGGACCAGATCCGGGAGAAGACTGATGCTGAGTTCAAGGTTGCGGATAACCTGAAGAGCATGGAAGATGAGGGCTTGGTTGAGGGCGCTTAATTATGCATTGAGATTGGCTGTGTTGCATACCATAGAGAGCGTTCTGTCAATTCAATACGATATCCCCTTTTGCTCAAAGTCTGCACGGCTCTTGTCCTGGTGCATCTGTGTGAACCTCCCTCCCTCATCGACCCAGTAACTGCTCATACTCACTATAACCCATCATCACAGTCACTCTGGCTTCCTCTCTTCATCAGTACGACCACACTGACATCATGGCGCATGACAATTTCCTCGGCCTCGATACCAGCAAACTACGTCTGCTTCGTCATCCGCATGCTAATTGGCCGTTGCGCAACACTCATGAACGGTGGACAGGGGCCACGGCTCACTGACTGAATCACACTGGGATTACGATGGCCAGCATTTCAGCTGGGCTCTACACAAACATGAATGGTCTTGGGGCGCTGATCCTGCATTTTGCGGCGAAACTGTCTTTCAGCGCCCAAATCGGCGGGTCGACCGCCCAGCTGCCCAGGTGGGCCGCCCAGAAACCTGAAGCTTGACTTGCCAATCAAAAGCTTGTGCGACGACTTTCATCATGCCCACGCAAGTACGCGATATCAACAGCATGCGCTCCCAGCGCACCTTCCCATCCCGACCGGATAGCGGACGCTGCTTACATTCACATCATCAGCGTAAGGCTTCTCGGACTCAAATCAACCACCTATCCCCACCCATGCGGCGCTTGATCCGCACATCGCCTGCTCGTTCCAGCAAAGCGCACGCTCGAGCGAGGCGAAACTACCGAGCTTATCCGCTACGCTTACCAGATCTTGGCTAGCTGGGCCACAGGCTTACGGGTTCTGGGCTAGCATGCTGTGCTCCCCATGGGGTTTAATCTGACGTATCCACTTAAGGCTCGCACGTTACGTCGGCACGGTACCGGAGCGGAATGCAATAAAGCGAGACCGCGTCCCGTGGGAATGGGACCAAGATCTCAACCACCCTCGCGAGCTCTTCGTATTTAAGCCGGATCATCAACACCAGAGGAATAGAGCATGGGCTCCGACAAGATGACTGATGAGAAGTTCGAACACCGAAAGAGCAGCACGGTGGAAGAGGGGTACGGGGATGTTGATGAGTCGGTGGTCAAGAAGGCGCTGTGGAAGATGGATGTCAGGTATGTATTACACTGGACTTTGGTTATGAGGTCCATGCTGATGCTTGCAGGATACTGCCGGTCCTTGCACTGCTGTTCCTGTGCTCGTTCATCGACCGCACAAATGTGGGCAATGCGAAGATCCTGGGTCTTGAGGCGGATCTCCACATCAACGACCATCAATATGCGATTGGTCTGTGCGTCTTCTATGCCACATACATTGCGAGGTATGTTCGTGAAGTGGGACGACGTGATCGCCAGCAGCTAATGGGGCTACAGTGAGTTGCCATCAAACTTGGTCCTGAAGAAAGTGTCACCGAAAATCTGGTTACCTGCCCTCACAGCAGTCTGGGGTATACTCACCATGTGCTTGGGCTTCGTGACCGGATTTGCTTCGTTCGTGTCTGTCCGGGCCCTCCTTGGCGTCGCCGAAGGTGGCCTTTTGCCTGGCATGGTGAGTTCAACATACCACAGTGGTGCCGACATGCAACTGACAATGTAGGTGCTCTACCTCTCCCACTTTTACAAGCGGACCGAGCTTGCTCTGCGCATCGGTATCTTTTACACTGCTGCGTCGCTATCAGGTGCTTTCGGTGGACTGCTCGCTCGAGGTCTTAATGCTATTGGTCCAGCAGGCGGACTTGAAGGCTGGAGAGTACGTATTCATCAAAGCTCATCATCGTTATGGTATCGACTAATATCCACCACAGTGGATCTTTATCATCGAGGGCATCCTAACATTTCTCGTCGGTGTCTCATCTGCTATATTCCTTCCAAATTCGATCGAGTCCGCCGGGTTCCTGAGCATCCCCGAGAAGCAGTGTGCTCGCATCCGCCTAAATACTTCCGCAGTCCACGAGCCCTTCTCATGGGCCGAGGTTCGTCGAGGTATCTTCAACCTACAGGTCTGGCTTAGCGCAACAGCGTACTTCTGCATCCTGGCCGGTCTCTACTCCTTCGGTCTCTTCCTCCCAACCATCGTGAAAGGCGGCTTCTCAACCGACCCCAACAAAGCTCAGCTGTGGACGGTTATCCCATACGCAGTCGCCGCACTCTTCACCGTCATCGTAGCCTTCTTGTCCGACCGCATCGCTCTCCGTGGACCGGTCATGCTCGCCACGCTCCCCATCGCCATCGTCGGATACGCGGTCATCAGCGTCACTACGAATCCCAAGGTACAATACGGCATGACCTTCCTCATGGCCACAGGCATGTACGCGTCCGTTCCTTGCATCCTTTCATGGAACTCGAACAACTCTGCCGGTCACTATAAGAGAGCCACCACGACTGCCTTGCAGCTCGCCATCGCTAACTCTGGAGGATTCGTGGCGAGCTTCGTGTATCCGAAGAAGGAAGGGCCGAATTTCCACAAGAGTCATCAGATCATGCTGGGCTTGCTGTGTGCGGCGTGGGTGCTGATTGCTGCGAATGTTGCATGGGTCGCGAAGCTTAATCGCGATAAGGCCAACGGCAAGAATGCGCAGTTTGAAGGTTGTGGAGATGATAGGGATCCGGCGTTTAAGATGGTGTTGTAGATGCGCGCATGGTTATTCCCTGGCGCTGCGACGAAGCACGCAAACATTGTAACGAAGTCATGAACACAATTGTTTCCAAAATATTGTTTCACCGTTAACGTCTGTCGCATTTCACGATTGTCCACTTCTGTTGGTGGCCTTGGTTTCAACGTGCGGAGTCCGGCAAAGCTGGGGGCCAAAACTCAAACAACGGTCTTCGAGTGCGAACTCCACACGCAAGAGGCCATGTGCGATGCATCGGACCTCCGATGTCCACATCAATATCCATAAGAAAGGAGGTTGTGGAGGCACACTCGTGGGCTATATGCCACTCACGAGCGTCGATGGTGCATCAGAGTCCCCCGAACTTGCAGCACTCTTCTTGAAGCACGCTTTGCGTTTCTTCGACCTCCAGTGAATTTCCTTTTTTTTCTTGAAGTCAATCACATACGTTCAACATCATGGCGAGACTCAGTGCCCGTTTCAGCCGCTTCTTCAAACCCTCTCGGCGCTCGCACTCCACTGTGAGGTCAACAAGTCTCAAGAGCAAGATCTCGAAACCCATAGTCGCTGGCGAGGACGACACACATACGCTCCTCGCCTCATCTTACCATACCCACACGCACTCGCACTCCTCATCCGTCTACACGATCTCCGACTCGGAGCTGCACAGCCTGGAGCAAGAGAAACTCAGCCGCAGGCTCGCCGACGACATCGACGATATCATCGCGAGCTACGCACACATTCCGCCCGCCAGGACCTTGGATCCGTTCTCCAACGCGCGCTCGAGCGACGCCGTCACAAGCGCACCCAGCATACCGACGACTCCCAGCCCAAGCCACCCCTCCCCGACGCCCTCCTCGGTCTACTCATGCCCCGTCTCATCCCCCGCTTCAAGTCCCCCTTCAAGTCCCCCGACGTTCATGAAGGCTAGACTCGAGCGCTTCAGAGACACGCCGCCGCCGGCGCCCGGGTGGGACAAAGTCAATTTTGGGCGCGAGACGGGATTGTTCGGGCCAGATCGGTTTGCAGCTGCTGCGCGGAACGAGGGGGACGGGGTGTTTGAGCGGGATGAAGGGAGGGCGGGTAGGAGGAAGGATTGGAGGGTGGAATTCGCTCGTCGAGGAGAGCTTGGGAGGAGCGGGTATGCTGTGTTGTGAGAGTGCTGGCGCTGCTTGGGAGAGGAGTTGGGATGAGTGGCAGAGCAGAGATCTGTGTGCTCGTATGAACATTAAGTGTTCCTTCCTCGGTCGTTTCCGTGTGCAACTGCGAGTATTCTTTCGATTCGCAAGGGTGTGGTGTCTTGGGCGCGATTTGGTGCTGAACACCATGACGGCAGTGACGCCGTGGTCGTGGATCTTGAAGGTGGCTCGCTGTCATTCGCGCTGCATCTATTGCACGCGTGGCGCTTTGAATGCTATTCCTGGGCGTGTTCTTTGTCGTTTCGTCTTTGTCTGTTGCTGCGTGGCTTCATAAGCGTAACTGACCCAATCGATACATCATCACATTCCACACTTCCCACATCTCGACCTGACCATTCTTTTCTGCACCTTTGCATGTCACCCATTGAATTTGACATCACTCACGATATGCGAAACGTTGTTGTTTGAACTGGACTTTTGGCTTCTTAAGGCTACGCTTCTCTACTCTACTCTAGCCACTTTGGGCACTGGTATCTACCTCGATCCGAAAGAGACAATAAGAAACAAACGACGCCGTGGTTTCATGCAATGCTTCGCTCATGCAAGATTCAAGGAGAGACATGATGGGTACAACAGGTAAATGATTAGGAAGAAGTACATACAAGAAGTGAAGAAGACGGACCCGAATCGGGGCGAAGAGTAACAATGAGGTTGGCGATAGTTGCAAGGCGGTGCGGAGCGATGCGAGGATACTGTACAGGGCGGAGATGAGGAAGGTTGGGGAAGGTGATGGATCGAGAGGCTAGTACGTGAACGCCTCCTCAATGAAGTCCACACACCCTTCCGTCATCCACGGGCGTACACCAGCGCGAACGCCGTCCGCCATGGCGCCAGACGCGCACACAGTAACCGCCATCGCGCCCACACGCCCGCGAACCTCCTCTTCGATCAGCGTGTCTATCTTCGGCCGCCCGGCAAACATTTTGACTGTATCGCTGCTGCTCTCAACGCGCCCCTTGGGCCGCGAGATGAACAGCTTGATGCGCAGACACTGCTTACGGCCGGGCATGCGCAGGATCTCATCCATCCAAGGACGCACCCATTCGAGGCACTCGCTGTCCGGGACGGTCCAGATGAGCACGATTTTTTGGGTCGCGGTGGTGCCGCGGTGGAAGCCGTTGATCAGGTGCTTCATGTACATGACTTGGTGTGTAATGCCCACACCGCCCGCGAACAGGACGAGAGTGCCGTAAGAATCGAGGCTGTGGTGGCCGCCGTAGGGACCCTCGATGAAGCCCCATGTTGAGAAGGTCTCGTTGGGCGATTTGCATGCGCGCTCGTACATCTTGCGTGTCAGGCCTGTTCGTGCACGACAGATGAGGGATATTTGTTTGGACTTTTGGGGTGCGCCGGGCGCCATCAGGGCGTCGCCTTCCAGAATTGGCAGCGTCATCTCTTTGGACTCCGCGGTCAGGGTTGGTGCCCACGCGACGGAGAAGGGATGGCTGTGAAGTCCGGCCATCGATGGTATCCATAGGTGAGTGTGGCAGCCGGGGCGGGGTGTCCACTCGCGGACCATGTCGATGGTGACGCGGACAGCCTCGCCGGGCATGGCCTCGACGCGAACGCGAGACTTCTGCTTGAGGGAAAGGCCGTAGTAGGTGGTCGAGGCCAGACGGCAGAACCACTCAGCGGCCCAGAAGAAGAAGATGAGGTGCATCCAGGGGACCTGGGGCAAATGGTGCAGCTCAAGGTGCTTGTAAAGACCAACCAGAGCGGCAATGACCGTCAGGCGGTGGATGGAGAGGAATGTCTCGTAGAAAGCGTGGCGGAAGGGCGACCAAGCCTGGATACCGATGAACGTGAACGCGACGGTACCGACCATACCCCAGCCATACGAACCCTCGTGGGCAAGACCGTTGGAGACTGCCGACCAGCCCGCACCCCGCTGGGTGTTGTGGATCCAAGCAGCGGTGTGAACAATGGCCTCGAGGATGGTGATACGCGCGGCCCAGCGGTGGAAGAGGTTGAAGTCATCATAGGAGACCTGGAGGATGGTGATGAGGGGGTTGTTGCGGAGTGCAAAGAGAACCGTGGGAATCAAGTTCAGAGCGGCCAATGTTCCACTGCGGCCACGAAGCGAGGCGACGGTTTCCTTATGGTCCAAAACGCTGTAAGGGAGCGCGAGACACCACGCGGCGTTCAGACCAACGTAGATGACAAGCATGATTGTGTGCCAACGACCAGGTAGTGTTCCATTGTCAATGGCGCTGCTGATCTGGAATTGGGCGTTGTGCTTCTTCTTCCAGAGGGGTGCCTGCAAGAGATGACGGTTGAGCCAGGGCCACCAGGAGGTCTGGTTTGTAGCCCAGTACGCCTGGCGCGAAGGGTTGCCCATGACAGTCAGATGACGGTTGTGGCGCCACCACATGTTGGCCACGCGCAGGCCCAGGAGTACGATGGCCATGCCGACGAGCATGTAAAGGAAGGTGTCGACCCAGAGGAAGTTGCCTACCTGGTCGACACCATAAAGGCCGTACGAGTACTTGAGGCCATCGAAGTCGGCGGCGTCCCAGCCATCGAGGAAGTGGCGTCGCGTGAGGGAGGTGTTGAGGGCGGGCTGCTCCACCGGGGAGACGGCGAGGTCAGACATGTGCGCGATGTCTCGGATGGTTTGTTTGTTGTTGTACAGGGTCTCCAGGGCCTTGTGTGCGGAGGAATGCGAATGCGGAGAGCGAAGATGGCTGTCGAAATGGCTGAAATGCGACATGAAGAGTCGGTGAATTGCGAGCGCACGACCAGGTGCGGGTTGTTGAAGTGCGGAAAGGGTGAATAGGGTGAAGATTGTCGAAGCTCTATCCAAGATGACGATGTGCGTGGTCGAAAGGGTCGAAAAGCAACCGTTCTTGATAATGTGGGATAAAGTAAAGCTCTGGTCACCTGAAATGCATCACAATGTCTTGCACGGTGTTACTGCCGGGTCCGAAGTGAGTACACAGTGGTGAGAATGGTGAAAAGGGATCGTCGGTTGTGCACAGCACGGCCGAGTTTGTCGAAGCAGATGACGTCGAGGCAGTGACCAGGAGAGAGGCTAGGAGGCTGGACACGCAGTGAAGGTGAGCGTGAAGAGCAGTAGTGCAGAGCGGGACCTTGCGGTCAATAAGCCTCAGTGAATGTCCAGGGGTGGTGAAAGCGAGTGACGTGTGGCGTAGAATGGGTTGTGGATCAGGCGAGGAAGAAACGACTGTATGTACACTGCTGCCGTAACGAAGGAGCAGCAGGGCCGTGTGAAGCGAATAAAATCTAGAACAACAGGGAAAAGATCCGCGGCGTGAAGAGACGGTCGAGGGGACAGCACGAACTTGTGGGCAGAGAGGGTTGTCTTGACTCTATGAGTGCGGGAGAGCCAATGGCTTGCGCGCCCCACCAGAGTTGTCGCGCGGCGTGAAACACCCAGCCGAAAACCAGGGGCTGCGGCCAACCAGTCGACGGGCGTGCCTGGCAGGACCGTCGAAACGGCCAGGATGAGAACCCTGCAGAGGCTCAGCTCACCGTCTTTCGAGTGGCCAACAAGGCCGTCGAGCGGGCCAGGCCGCTAATGCGCTTGACGCTGGCGGTGCTGCCGAACTCCGTCTTGTTGAAGCTGCTGCCCTCAACGTGCCCACTCTGGCGCCTGTCCTACGCAGAATTCAACAAGACAGCATACGGCTCCTAGCTCCTACAGCGCTGGCCAAGCATCTTCCCAATACTGCCAGCGTCTTGTCACACAATCTCCCAGCCTCTGCGCCGCTGAGTGCGCTCCCATGCATAGCCCTCCCAAGCGCTCCCAAGCCCTCCACTTCTTTGCTGCCTCTTCCCTGAAATTGCATCAGCAGCATCGACAGATGAACACGAGGGACCCAAGACTCCCACGCGGGAAAACCCAGCTGCTCATCCAATTCTGTCTGCAGACTCCGGGCGTCTGGAACAGCAGCTCGTCATGATGCTTGCGCCGATCTGCCAAATCCGTGATCTATCGTAACGGCCCTCCGATACGCCGCCCCTGCCTCATCTTGCAATCTCCTCTGCTTTTCCGTTCAAGAATCCGCAGAGGCCTGCCAATCTCCACTATCAGCGCCCAAGACCTGTTCTTCCGCTGCTGTTTGATTAGAACGTGCCTGCGATTCGACGCGGACTTCGTCGTCCGCTGTCAGGCGGGGGGTGCTGGGGCTGGACGTGCTTTGGTGGTCCCTGACTGGCTGCATCAACAAGCGTCGTCGAGAAAAGCGAGAGACATGTGCCGTCCACGTCTGAGATTTCATTCCCGGATCACGCCTGCGCCACGCGAGGAGCCAACTTCAAAAACCGAAGAAAGCCCCCAAGTGTCTACGATCTCCCACAAGGCATTCCCAAGATGGCCTCCAAACACCCAATAGCGGCAGGAATATTGAAACTCGACACACGACAGTTGCTTATCCGGTTGCATGAACGTCTTTTGTTTCGCGTTTCGTAGCCGATGACGAAATCGGTAGGCACCTCGCTACCGCTGTCAAAACACCCGTCTTGACTCTCACCCAAAATTGTTTGCTATCATGCATGTTTATCGTGATCACATGTTCTCAGTGCCGAAACAGCCACGTCCCGATTTGTCCGCGTGCATGAACTCACTCGACCTATTGTTTGAAGACACCACGACTCACGCCGACCACCCCACCAGATCCTTCGTGGATGTTCCTGCATGGCGACCACACGATGGAGCGCGCGATAGAGTAGTCGTGCAAACTTCTCACATGCCGAGGTGCTGAATCGGCTTACTGCGCCGTTGCAACCGATTGCAGAGGTTCCCTCGTCGTGCTCCAGCGCGAATCTCGGTGTCGTGATTACGGCTACTTGCCGCCCACAACGATGTTAATTACACAAAGCGCGGTGAACCCGTCGTACAAGCGGCTACTCCACTGTCCAGCACAGCGTTGCGCTGGCGAATCGCCCACCGCCAGGTGTAGGCTGTCAGGTGCACCGCAGACCCTCACTTCCTCCACCATCGACCGACTTCAAGGTTCCAACGTTCTGGAAGCCTCTCCCGTCCGTACAGACAGCGCAAAGCGCACGCATCGCCACTGACATCCGTGCACCCGTCAAAAAAGCTTAATGAAACGCTTCCATCTCACACCAGGCCGCAAGCAGCTAGCGCACAACTGAACAGAGCACTGCATCCAATGCCCAGCAACACCTCCATAAACATGAAACGTTTCGATATCTTAGCATTTTCGCAGAATGCTTGGTGCTGCGAGACTCATTTTCAGTGGGCTGTGCGAAGACTGTACGGCAGGCTGAGCAGACATGCCTGCGGTGATCAGACAGCCAATAGCTGGGTGAGCGAGATAATGGTCTTAATCACGAGCTTCTGGCCTTGCCGACTCCGCTGTTTAACCAAACAAGCATTCTCCAACTTCGCTTGGCTACCGACAGTGGAACCGCAATCATCTGAGGCAGATATAGTCATATGAACCAGACTGGCCGTCATCTGTGTGATGCTTGCGGAGATCACGCATCCAATACCCGGCCACCAGTGTTTTTGGTAGTGAATGAGATGGACCAGGTGACTGCCTTGCCGACTTCGACCTCTCTCTCGGTCCGTCTGAGGGGCGCCTCATACATCGAATACACCAGACGTCTGGGCAACGGACCACAGTCTACGAACGGATAGCGGCATCCGCAGCAGCGCCACGTTGTCTGAACAAGGTACCTATGCTATGAAGTACCAGAACACTGCGATGGACTACTGTGCCCTAAGATTGGACCAATGTTGCATCTAGATATCAAATATGACCACTGCAAAGACGTCTTGCAAGGAAACACTGTAAGGAGCCACCGCACAATCAACAATCACACAACCTATCGCCGCCCGCAGACATGAAAACCAGCTCACTGCTCTAATCACCGAGACCAACGTCTCTCATGAAACACAAGCACAGCAAGCTCTTCCCCGGTTCGCTGATTGCGTTCATCTTGGTGCGCACGTGAGATTGTGGTCTGGGCAACGGCTTGTTGGCTCGGTATGTGATGTCGTCGAGCGTGGATGTAAGACGAGGGCTGTGGAATGTTTTGGTCTCGTGGGTATTCGCTATCTTGCTATGCTGTATGTGTGTGCTATCAAAGTGACCTGTGCAATGCTCTGGCACTCAAGAAGACGAGCCGGGACCTTCGCCATCCTCGACGTACGCCGCCTTTTCCTTGCCCTTTGCGCTACTGCCTGGTCTGGTGCCGTCGACCGTCTCGCTCGGTGCGGGCTCCATGAAGTCCTCACTGAGCGTCTGTGTAGCGTTCCTCTCTAGTGGCGGCTTCTCACCAGTAGCAGTCGCCTTCTCACCTTCCTTCTCGCCTTCTTCCGCCGGCTTGTTAGCCTCCTCCTCCGCCCTCCTCCTCTCTTCTTCTTGGCGCTCCCGCTCTTCACTCGCAGCGACCCGCTCCAACCTCTCTCTCTCCTCCTGCGCATGCACCATGCGCTCACCAATGCCAGGCCAAAGGCTAGCCACGAAGATAGCCACGCCACGCTCAAGCGTGCGCATGCTCTCCCTGACCCAGCCGAATTGATTGTTCCGCTGTTGCATCAACAGCCTCCGTGCGGCTTCTTCGGGCGTGACATTGCGCCTCACCTCAGGAGCATGGTTTGGCTGATTTCGACCGGGGGGTACGTCACGTCCCTGCGCGACACGGTCAGGATTAGGAAGCAGGGCCTCGAAGTGTCGCCGTACAACATTGAACTGCTGGTCAAAGACGCCGAGCTGGACAATGTACACGACGATGGCGATGCTGCCGAGCATGAGTGGCCGGTACCATCCGCCGCCGCCGGCGAAGATGTAGACGAAGCATGCAAGCTTGAAGATGAGCCAGAGGTGGCCTGCTACGTTGATGACGCGGTCGGGATCGGCGGGCGCGTCGGGGTTGGCGGGTGGTGCGTTTGCAGCTTGGCGCTCGTTGCGGTTCTGGATGATGTTTTGGATAATTTGTTGAGCGGCTGCGTTATCGAGGTGTGGTTGTTCTGCCTGTGCCAGCCCGGGCTGTTGTGTTGGTGTTGGCTGGGCGCTACCTAACTGGCTGTGCAAGTTATGGGAGCTCTGCACAATCTGTTGGCCTAGGCCAGCGATGAGCTGGCGATTACTGTTGAATTGTTCGATGAAGGTTTGAGACGAAAGGGCTGATGTGAATGGCGCGGTGGTGTAGGTACCTCGCTGGTCGAACAGAACGCCAACTGGCCCTTGAGGGCTCGACAGGAGGAAGAGTTCCTGAGGTGCATCAGAAGGTAGAGTCCTTGTTGCAGCTGACGCCATTGCAAACAAGGGGTCGGAAGCGGCAGCGGCTGATGTAGCGGATGATGTAGATTGTGTCAACTCAGCCCCGGCCCTGGCTTCCTGTGCATCCAGCGTTCTGCTAAACTCATTCGCTTGCCTTCTGACGTCGCTAGCTGCCTGTCGCAACGCAATCACATCCACGTTGAGCTGCATAGCTGGGTCGGAAAGACCGCCCTCGACCATGTTCAGGTTGTAAGTGATGGTGCGCAGATGTTCCCGGATACGCTCAGCGCGCCAGCTTGGGAATGTTGCGGAGCCAGATGGCGACTGCGCGCTAGATAGCGCGTCTTCGACAGCAGAAGGGGTGAGCAATGTTCGAACGTTGTCCACCTCACGAGCAGCCTCCTGCAGGGTGCCTCGAAGTCGCGGCAGGAGCCAGCTCAGCGGCACGTTCACTCCACCTGGTATAGGCGACCCAAATGAACGGGGCGGAACGGCAAATGGAACAGGTCGTGGCATGGTTGGCTGTCCAGGCCGCAGAGGTATGTTTGCGGTGAAGTCGTTGTATGTGACTGACCAGCGCGCGCCGTTTGGCCCAATGCCCTCTTGCCGTACCGTCCTGCCATTCGGTGCTGGCAGTCCCCCGAATCCAGGTGGAAGGACGACTGGTGGAGGCGCGCCTGCTCCTTCTGTCGACGCAGGCCTAGGCTCAGCTCCATCGGCCGGCTGTGTCGGTGTTGGTGTGTCTGAAGCTGGCGCAGGTACTGGAGCGCCGCGCTGCCCTAATGCTTGTGCAATCTGCTGCTGCATCTGGGGTGGCAGCGGTATGGCACCAATGGGACCGAGCGGGTTGAGCGGTTGCTGCACATGGTGGTGATGGTGGACATGAGGATGGTGTGCATGATGGTGGTGGTGGTGGTGCGGCGGCTGTGGCCCGGCCTGTGGCTGCGAGTCTGGTCGAGGCTGTGGTATGGCTCGGAAGGGGTTCGTCTGGAGCGGGCTCGCGGGGAGCGATGCTTGCGCTGGACGGAACGGATTTGGCGGAGCGGTGGCTGCGCGTGGACCGGGTGAAGACGACGTCGAGGGAGCTTGTGGCAGTTCTCGCAGGACGAGATGCAGGCTTTGGTCTTTGGATTCGCGAAGCTGGAGCTCTCGTTAGCTTCTGCCTGTGTTTGCAAGAGCTCGGCCACCGACGTTGTCTGCACCGAACACTGTTTCCAGGGTGTCGGCGTCATTCGCGACGACCTTGCCCCGGTAGATCAAGCGCATGCGCTCAGGTCCCGGCTTCGAGGCTACGGCATCTTGAATCTTGAGCCGGAGCTCTCTCACCGTCGTCGATGCGGGGACGTCTTGCAGGTGGATGCCGCCCTCGATCTCGCTGGACGGCGACAAGACCTTCAGGTTGATGGCCACAGTCTCTTCCGCCATGGTGTGTCTTGGAAGGGGACGGATGCGTGCGAGGCGGTCGGAGTGGACGTGCTATTGCGTGTTTGTATACGTTGCGTTAACAGCGCGCTGCCGTCAGCGCCGTCTTGCCATTTGCGACCAGGAAGCAATCGCCGTGAAGACAAAGCGCTGAAACTACAGCAGGAGCTAGAATGGCCAAGACTGCGAGCAGGAGACGGTAAGAGTCCACGACGACTCTACTCTGGACAGCTTGCACGCGACGCGAAGAGGTTCCGCAGCCGCAGTCGCATTCGCAGACCGAGGCGATCGGCGCCGGCGCCTCGACGTCATTGGACGAGGAAAAGATGTCTTGCTTCTCGCTCGACGCCTGCGCGTCATCCTTCTGCCCGCCGTCCGCCAGATAGTGAACCTCTGCACATACAAGGGAGGAAATCGCGAAGAATCACAGTAGATGAAGTAGACATGGCGTCGACCTGCTCCCGCCAGCTCATTCGAGCCTCTACCCGACGGCGACCTGCTGCGTCCCACCCTGCCTGCGCCCACGCCCGCGCCCGCGCCCCCGTCCCGCGCAACTTCTCCTCCTCCCGGCCTCTCCACGAGCAGCAGCACAGGAAAGAGTCGTTCAGGTCGCGGCTGGGCGCCGCGCTCGGAAAGACCAAGATCAAGTGGGAGCCCATCCCAATCGCCCTCGGAGTCGGCTTCCTGGGCGCATTCCAGCTGTATCGCATCCAGAGGCGCGAGAAACACACGCAGACAGAGCAGGACCGGGGCGAGGATGTCGATCCGCAGGGCCGCCCCAGGAAGCGCGAGAGGATACGGCCGAGCGGGCCATGGACCGTCCAGGTCATGTCGACGCTGCCGCTGAAGGCCCTCTCGCGCCTCTGGGGCAGATTCAACGAGATCGACATCCCCTACTACTTGCGCGTGCCTGGCTTCAAGCTGTATTCTTTCATCTTTGGCGTCAAGTGGGTGCCTACACTCCTTCATATGTGAGCAAGACTGACACGGTACAGCCTCGACGAAGTCTCGGAGCCTGACCTGCACGTGTACCCCAATCTCGCCGCCTTCTTCTACCGCACCCTCAAGCCTGGTGTCCGTCCTCTCGATCCCAACCCCAACGCCGTCCTCTCGCCTGCGGATGGCAAAGTCATCCAGTTTGGCACCATTGAGCATGGCGAGGTCGAGCAGGTCAAGGGCGTGACATACAGCCTCGACGCCCTCCTCGGCTCCAACCGCCCCTCGAGGCCCGAAGACAACGTCGCCAACTCCCAAGTGCGAGCCTCCGAGCACACCAAGACACCCAAAGACCATGAGGACATCGTCCGCGCCGACGAAGAATTCGCAAACGTGAACGGCATCTCCTACACCCTGCCGAACCTCTTCTCCGGCCCCTGGCCCAAAGGCGGCAAGCCAGCCGAAATGCCCACCGACCAGTCCACCCACTCAGCCCCCTCCTCCGAAGCAGAAGTCCGCGCCGACCTCGCCCTCTCCGAGTCCGCCCGTCCATGGTGGGCGCCTGCTTCCCAGAAGACACCTACCGCCCTGTACTACTGCGTCATCTACCTCGCCCCCGGCGACTACCACCGCTTCCACTCGCCCGTCTCATGGGTCGTCGAATCGCGCCGCCACTTCGCCGGCGAGTTGTACTCCGTATCGCCCTACCTCCAGCGCACCATGCCCGGGCTCTTCACTCTGAACGAGCGTGTCGTGCTCCTTGGCCGCTGGCGCTGGGGCTTCTTCTCGTACACACCCGTTGGCGCGACCAACGTCGGCTCCATCAAGATCAACTTCGATCGCGAACTGATGACCAACAGCCTCACTACAGACACCGCTGCCGACCGCGCCGCCGAACATGCTGCCGCCCGTGGCGAGCCGTACTCGGGCTTTGCGGAGGCGAGCTATGCGAATGCTAGCTCGGTGCTGGGTGGACATTCGCTGAAGCGCGGTGAGGAGATGGGTGGCTTCCAGCTTGGATCGACGATTGTGCTGGTCTTTGAGGCGCCGAAGGGTGTTCGGCCCAGTCTGGATGAGGGTTATCAGGGCAAGCGGAATGGTGGATTCGTGTGGAATATCGAGCAGGGGATGAAGGTCAAGGTTGGCCAGGCGCTGGGTGTTGTGCATGAGGTCCAGCGATGAGCTGATATTGGCTGAAACGGCCAAGTTTGATACCCGCGCACTTTCTGTTGTACGATACCTACATGCATGGAACGATTGTCGTTTCTGATCGAACAAGGTGATCAACTCCTCTGAATCCTACACAGCGACTGCCCACGCATATATTGGGCAACCAGTGCCTCCCTTGGCATCTTCGTAGCTCAGCCTCGTCTCCACCGCATCTCGTCTCTGCAAAAGATACACGATAGATTTTGTCCTTTGAGATTGAGTTGCACACCCCACACATGCCTGTCTATACAGTCTTCCCTGTCTGATTTAGTGTTCTACCCCCGCTATTCGCTGCTGCTGAGACGCTGGATCGCGGACCCCAAGATCCGCCAAAGGCAAGCAGATGCAGCCAATTCCTTGCTGCATCCTGGCTCTTGCACAGTCGACAGCGACGAGCAACACTACCGACACGCGGAGAGGCAAGTCAATCCAAGTCGCCTGCGACGTCAGCACAAGAGCCCAAGACTCACGCACCACATTCAGACACGAACCTTTGGACGTAGCGAAGTCGCAGATACGTCTCCTAGAATTGCACTCAGACCCATCCTGGAGCAACGGGGTTCACTGCAGTATCCGCACCTTCGACTTAGACGCAGCTCCGGAGTATGTCGCCCTTTCGTACGTCTGGGGCTCTCAAGCCTCCAAGGTCTGCATTGCAGTCAATGACCAGAGTTTCTACGTTGGACAGAATTTGTTCGACTTCCTCGAGACGTTCCGAAACAATTCGCGAAACGAGCACTTCCTCTGGATCGACCAGCTGTGCATCAACCAGAACGATGCTGTTGAGAAGAACCATCAAGTCAAGATGATGGCTCGGATTTACAAAGGCTGTCACTGCACGTTGATCTGGCTTGGGGCGGACTTGGCCGCTCAGGAAAACATCGAGCTAGATGAGGAGCCGGTGCTCCACCTTGGGATGCCTCGCTCCAACGAATATTTCACGCGTCTTTGGATCGTCCAGGAAGTCTTACTCTCTCCCGCCATCTGCTTCGTGGCTGGCCAGCGTTGCATGTCATGGGAGGACGCTACCGCTTCAGGTCCGTGGGCGTACACAGACTGCGATGAGGTTTACGACTCTGAGCCTTTTTATCAGCTCGACGCAATGCGAAGAGAAGGCTCCTTTGAAGGCCAAGATCTAGAACACATTCTAAGGCTTTTTAGTCGCCTTGCTTGTGGAGATCCGCGCGACAAAGTCTACGGACTGCTTGGGCTTGTGTCCAACAGCGACACCATCAAGGTAGACTACGAGAAGACAGTTGTCCAAGTCCTGCTGGACACGTTGTTCGAGCTCGCTCAGACGCAATATCTGAGCATTCTCGCTGGACGGTCTTCCCATAGACCATTCTCGGGACTGGCGGACTTCTTCACAGATCTGACAGGACACATGATGCAGCTGCCGATCGCGTCCGCCCGGACTTTCCTTCACCGAATGAGGAATCTCGGTGTCTTCTTCGAACGGTTCCTGGAATCTGGGTTTGAGTCCTTTTGCAAGCCCGGTGGATTTTCCGAAGTGGCAATCTCCTTTCGTGAAGATGCCGACAAAGGAGAAGCAGGATTCTGGTTTGAGGAGAACTCCCAGAAGCACTTTGCCAGCGTCTTCGTTCAGCCGCTGGTCAAAACTACTTGTATGAGTTGCTGCAAGACGTTCACGATGCAAACTCGGTATGTATCTCCGAAAGCAAAAGGTGCTATTGCTGATAACACGCAGGATCTGCATCGACTGTGGAGGGAGACTTCAGATGCTGCGATCACTGGACGAGTTGTTTCGAGTGCGAAGGGACGGGCTTAATCACTTCTGAGGAAAGAACCTTCAGGTGTCGATCTTGCGTGAGAAGGAAGCGTTTGACATGCGCCAGCAAGAAATGTGGACTGAAGGTGTACTGAGTGCAATGTGGTCGATAAAAGATGTGAAGGTACAATGACTGAGCGATCCGTCTCGAAGACCTTTTGATGTTACTTGTGCACACGCGCCGCAGGTACAAGATGTTGAACTCGAAGGAAGTAGAGAGGACAGAAAGAACTACAAAGAACTGATCACGCCTCCAGTAAGGATCGCATGGAACGTTCCACGTCATTACCATCATTGATCTAGAACAGCAGAGCGACAAGACCAGCATCTGGGTGACCCAAATTCTGGCACCGGAAGAGGTGTTCAGAGACCCATAAAGCTATCCCTCCTCCACCACCTTCTGCTTTTTGGCTTCTAATTTCCCAAACTTACCCTCATTCCCAAGATCAATAACCTGCTACTTTCCTCGCGCATCCCCACCAAATCGAACCCTCTTTGGATCCCGCTCTTCACCACCATCCACAGCCCGCGCCCTTTTCTGCCCCTTGCCAGCGCCGTCCGCCTTAGCGCCGTTCTGCAGAGCCGCAAGCTGACGATAGCACGGCAGCCCATGCTTGCCATGCTCATGGTACCTGCACCAAGCGCCCTCATACTTCTCCTCGATCTTGAGCGTGAGCTTCCTCCCGACTAGTCTCAGCGCGGTGCACATGACATCGTAGAATAGCTCCTTTGGCCAAGCATCCGGATGCCTGACGATCTCGGCCTCCATATTTCTTCCCGAAAGCGACATAGCATCCGCCCAAAGCAGTCGTGCGCCGCACTTAGGCCGCGTGTGCGCGTACAAATCGAAGACGTGTTCGGGGACGAACTCAGCGACGTCGGGGGCGATGTCTGGATCCTCGACATCGAGCCCCAGATCCTCCGTCTCCTTCTTGAAGCCCAGCTTCCCTATCTTGAACTTCATCTCCAGCGCCATGTTCTTACGCCACATGTGGCACCGCTTATCGTTGCTTTTCTGACTGCGCCGGTTGGCTTCTTGCAGTGCCCGGATCCAGGTATCGGCGATCAGGTCGCAGATGTGCCACAGGCTGTTCTCGTAGCACTGGATATAGAGCGAAATTAGGAACACGCCGGTATACGGCTTAGGCATACCCGCAGCTTCGTCGATCCACATGTTTGGCAGGTCGACTTGGATCTCGGGCGAGGAGCGTAGGGAGTTGAGGATGTCGTAGACGTCTTGGGAGACTGGACGGTTGAAGCGCGACAGAGATGTGTGTCCTTTACCGGTCATCGGTGAATCGTAGCGATCCGTTGCGCGGAGATTGAAGATGTGGGCTGGAACGTGTCAGTCATACTTTCTAACTACATCTTCCGTTGTGCATATGGTGGAAGAACCAGAAGCGATGTACTCTTTTTGGTAACGCGAAAACATTCAAGAACGACTTGGTACTTACGAGGTGAACTATCCATTCCACCATCTCCACCATCGTCCATTTTAGTAACGGTGGCACATGAAGTGATGAGGTTGTCCATCTCGCTGCCATACACCACGTCATATCGCTGCGGCGGCTTTCTCTGTCGTGCGCCGCGCCTCCCACCTTGAGAGTCTTCTACGGAATAGGTACTAACGTAGTCGTCGTCTTGCACGGTGGCTTCTTCCGAAGGCGGCGCGCTAAGAGGGAATTGGTACGCGGGCGCATCTCGTTCATCTGGCTGCCCAGTCTCGCCACGCTTGAACGTGAGCTTGACCCTGAGTGGTTTCGACCCAGGTGTGGAGGAGATCGAGGGTACAGATGACGGCGCTACTTGTGACTTTGGCGGCCGTCCGCGCTTAGCGCCTGGCCGCTTGGGTGCAACGATCTTCTGCTTGTTCGGTGCCATTGGAGTGGCAACAATGGGACTCGTTACGTCGTGTTTGTTGTAAATCGCCGCAGCCAGGAGGTTGAGAATCTGAGAGCGCGACTGTGGTGAGGAGATCGAGCCAAGCGGTATTGCGGGGATTTATCAAATACGCGAGTCGTCTGCGTGGGTAGTGAAGGTGAAGGCCACGTGCGCCGAATTGACCACCAACAGCGCGAGGTAATGATCCTTGATCTAAATCACCATGAGCTTGAGACTGGCCGATAACGGCAGACACGATCGAAAGTATATTTTGAGACGATGAATGCGCGAGGATGAAGTCCACGAGTGGTTCTAAGAAGCTGTTGAACCAAGATATGATAAAGGTTGTCTTGTGAAGAAATTGGCATGGCCCTGAACTCAAGACCCTAAGGGCCTAGGACCCCAGGGCAGCTGTGCGTACATACCGTCGGCATTGTTGATCATCCTCCCAAGGCAATTGCCATTTGCATGATCTGAGGCAGGTCCCTCCCATAGAGCGCGCTACGCCCGTCGTCACCCCTATCTGACAGAAGATCTATGCAGCTTCCTCCGGCGCGGTCCTTTCTTTCAACGAAAGTGGGAGCGCATGTATATGCAGCGTGAAACAGTCCGCCTGATCCTGGATGTAGCGCTCGCACTTTGCTTCTTTGCCTGGAGCAAAGGAAAGTTCGAATTTTCTGATCAGCATTGCAATGACCATCCGCAGCTGCATCATAGCCAGTGGTTTGCCAGCGCAATTGTAAGCGCCATAAGAGAATGGGACAAAGACGTCTTTTCTAAGTATGAGCTCAGGCTGGGTGGTCCACCGCTCGGGAACAAAGTCATCCGGCCGAACGAATGCCCGGGCGTCTGTGAGTGTCAGTTTGGTCATGTAACGATCTGAAGCTAGCCTGACCTCGATGAAGCGCATACGTAGGAGTGGTAACGATCATGTGCCCTGGTACATAGCGTCCAGCAATTATTGCGCCTTCAGATGGAGTTACGCGTTGCAGGCCGCTGGGGACCGGTGGATACAGCCTTAAGGTCTCGTTGATGATGCTCAGTAAGCAAGGCTTACCCATCAGAAACTGATCATCAGTAACGTCGTCAGCGACTGGAAGGGCGCATAGTTCTTCATAGAGCTTCTCTTGGTATTCAGGGTGTCGACAGAGCAGGTAGCAAGCGTTTGATACGGTGATTGCGTTAGTATCTGCACCTGCAATGATAGCCAGCTGCGCTTCGTGAATGCCGTTGGCTTCGAAGGTGTCGGACTGCGACAGATACGTGTACAAATCCGGCGAGATGTTTTTCATCTTCTGGGGTCAGTCAAGCTAGTCAAACGGAATACTGACAGACCTGAGCTCTGTTTTTCAATGCGTTCTTGTACCACTCTCGCTTGCGGGAAGATCTTTCACGTACCTCTTTCCTCTTCGAGATAGCACTCGCATACCATTGCATCATGTAGAGGAGGCGCGATGCAACAATCGGAATGCTTCGAAGCAGATGGAACATCCACATGTTCAATATGACAAAGCCAACACTCTGTTGATATTGTAAAAACTCTCCGATGACAGGATTACGCACCCCGGTCGTCAACGCGTTGAAGGACTCGCCGAAAGTCAGATCAGATATTACATCGAAGAAGAGATCCATGAGGTGCTTGCTGAGATCGACTGGCTCGTTCAACGTAGCGTGTTTCGAAAAGATAGTCATGAGTATCCTGTAGTGCTTCACCATCCGCGGTGAGTACTCGTGCAGGGCTAATAAGATGCATCAGCTATTGGCCGTTGTCACGGAAATTGAAGAGCTTACCTTTTGTCTGGAATGCTTTGTCCCAGTGTCGTCGCTGGTACTTGTGCTGGATCGGATCACGAGTAAATTGTAGGCTGTGCGCGGGATGAATCTGCTCGTAAAATTCCCCTTTTATGATTCTGCTCCTGGGGCCGTGGATATCGTTGATGGCATCAGGGTGGCGAATTGAGAGCTCTCTTGGTCCTGTTGGATGTCAGAAGTTGACTCGCGGTCGCTGCCTAATGGACTCACTTATCCTAACGAAGTCCCCATACTCATCGTGAATGCTTTGTAGTTTAACGTAGAATTTGAGATCCGGCCATTGCTTCCCAAAAGCCCAAAAAGAAGAGATGCGCGCAGCTAGCGGTCCAGGGTAAGACGTCAGAGGATGAAACAGAAGTCGATACGCCAGCAGAGATGTAAAGAGACCGCTGGTGAACGAGAAACCGACTCTGAAAGTTTCTAAGAAGCACATTGCGAGGGTGTGGTCGGCGACAAGGGCAAAGGCTGTGAAGATAATCATGCAGAGCAGGATGTGAGCAAGCACGATTGTCGGTGCCTGTCGGTCCCATTCACCCTTCGAGAAGAGGAGCACATGCGAGCAGACCCCACTCGAGAAGGCGAAGGCGGATGTGAAGGTTGCCATCTTGGATGCGGAGACCATAATGAATCTACACCAGTCGTTGCAAGGTCTGCCACTGGGAATGCGACTCAGGCTATATAGGCCATTTTATGGCGTCGCACAAGGCCATACCTATCGGCTGCACTCAGCAATGGGATCAGGCATCACTTTTCGAACCTTTCGCATTGCGTTTCGCATTTCGCGCTGGATTAGGCTAAGTGCCCGCTGTGTGCGCGGGCACGGTGTAGGGTGAAGAGGCGGAGCAGTATGGGCTGCCATTCGCGTAATCAATGTGCCAGCTCGGGTGTCCGCACAACAATGAATGCGGTCAGTGGTATAGGCTGACATGACATTGGCTGAAATGTGAGGTGGGAAGAGGACCGAGCGACACGCAAGAGCAGGTGGGGTCTAGATAATCACGTGCTTTCGCACATCCACCGACCTTGACACTGTTGATCATCTGTGATG
The DNA here is from genome assembly GCA_001599375.1 of Phoma herbarum. Lineage (NCBI taxonomy): Eukaryota > Fungi > Ascomycota > Dothideomycetes > Pleosporales > Didymellaceae > Phoma > Phoma herbarum. The sequence continues at coordinate 525,754 of BCGR01000015.1, read as the reverse complement.
CTACAATTCGCGTGATTCAATCATTGCACCGACAAGTCACAATACCCGACAACATATAATTATGTCCCAGGATGCTATCACACCTTCTTGCGCGAGAGCAGTGCGGCCTGTCCCAAATGATACCTCCAGAGCCAAGTAGGATAGTATATTTTTACCCGCTTCCGTAGCTTGTCGCAGATCGCGATAGATCGCCAGTGCAAAAATACGTGGATAGTTTTCCCGATATACTTTGTTCTAGCTCGAGGTGCGTATTGCCTTCTTTGCCCGGCGTGTAAGTGCACACTGGGTGTTTGTTGGTCTTCGCTTACAAATCTAATATACAAGGGAGATTGAACACCGAAAGTGCCCCCAATTCCGTTCTGACACTGTAGGTGTAATTCCGTGCGAAAAGTCCGGACGAATGACGGCTGCGACTTGTTGCGTCATGTCAGGTCATCGCACGATCCCTCAATGTGCACAAGCAGTAAGTTCATGGAGGACTAGCATACATAAGCTCTCATGCCTACTTTACACCTGCATCTTATGACACTAACACGGAAAACTTGACAAACACATTATGGCGGAGCAGAAACGTATTGGACTTATCGGTCTCTCTGCGAAAGGGTGAGTGGACAATCCAGCGCATTCGCTTTGTGCTGACCTGCGTTGCAGCTCATGGGCCTCCCGATCTCACCTGCCGTACCTACAGCAGACGTCGCACTATAAGATAACAGCCCTCCAGAATAGCTCGAAAGCATCGGCCGAAGCTGCTGCCAGGAAGTACTCCTTGAAAGGCGTTGCAACCTATGCAGATGCTTCAGCGATCGCATCGGACTCGAACGTCGACATCATAGCTGTCAGTGTCAATGTCCCAGAGCATTACGATCTCACCAAGCCTGCTCTGGAAGCCGGCAAGGATGTATTTGTCGAATGGCCTTTGGCTCGCAACCTCCAAGAAGCTGAAGAGCTCACTCAATTGGCGAAGAAGAAGGGTGTCAAGACAATGGTCGGATTGCAAGCTCGCCAAAACCCATCCATTTTGAAGGCCAAGGAGATTGTAGAGTCTGGGAAGCTTGGCAAGATTCTGACCACCACGATGTTCGGCCACGGCATGATCTTCGGTCCTTCTATACACGAGGGCTTCCTCTACGGACTGCCAGTCGAAGCTGGTGCGAATCTGCTCACCATTCCCTTCGGACATGCCGTGGATGCATTGTGCTACGTCCTCGGCGAGATGAAAGACATCTCAGCTACACTTGCAAACCTTTTACCTGAACTTGTCCTGATAGGCAAGGACGGCAAGCCTGCAGGTAAGGTGAGTAAGACTGCACACGACCAGGTCAGCATAACCGGACAACTCGTCAACGGCGGAGGTGTGGTCAATGTGACATATGCAGGCGGACTATCACGCAGCAATCGTGACTTTATTTGGGAGATCGTCGGTACGGAAGGCACGTTAATCCTAGAAGGCCCCAAGATGGGGGGACACGTGCAGATGTATCAGCCAACAGTGAAGTTTGCGGCTTTTAACCCCTCGGCAGCACTGTACGGTGAGACATCAGACGTAAAGCAAGAGCTAGACACCATCGAAGTCGAAAAGGCAGCGGACATGTCGTTCAATGTTGGTAGAGCGTGGGACGCTTGGGCCGGTGTTGGGCTGGACAAAGGCCACAGCGTCACGACGTTCGAGGATGCGCTGTTGAGACACAAGATGATCGATGCCATCTACCGAAGCGCTGAGACCGGCAAGAAGGAAAATTACGTGTAGTTCTGGAGGTAGCAAGTTCAATGTCGAAGTTCATGTCGAATTCTTGAGGCTCTGCTCATTTGCATTTCGCCAAGCCACTTCAGACGCTAGCGTTTTCTGTTACGTTATGAACAACACTTCCACCGCCGCAAAGGAACTTTTAGTCAAGCTCTTTAGGCTCGGCTTAGCTACTGTGATGTCACGGTTGCTGCGCCCAATGTCTTGCAATAACTCCTTTAAAAATTCAAAGTGTTGCGGCTGCTGGCAGCTGATAGCGATGTCGTCATACCATCGAGAAGTTTGCGCTCCACGCGATCAATTCTACACTGTCTTGCCCCAACCCCAGGGCTTGGTGGAGCTTGTAGCACGAAGCTTTCAACGGTAGACCTTCCGAGGTCCACTTCCTCCAGGCCACCAACTCTTTGCGTATCCACCTGACTCCGCGGACCTTTGGATCTCCACAGGGTCTTTGTAGACTCCTTTCAATTTTGCTCGCCGTGTCCTATCCTGATCTTTTCGTGAAACCGAACATGTCGAATCAAGAACTGGAAGAGCCTGCGTCTCTTGTGCAGACCTCAAGGTCGACGACGCCACAATCGTGCAAGGAAGAATCGGATGTTGAAGCACAGAATCACTACAGCAATGGCTCCGAAGCGAATACAGAGAAGCTGGCTCCAGCAGCAACAAATAAGACCATCGACTTCGTAGCGAACGATCCGGAGAACCCCTTCAATTGGCCCACTGCGAAGAAGTACCGAGCATGTGTTCTTGCTTGTGCCATGACATTCATAGTTCAGATCAATGGCACGATGATGACCAGTGCCGCTGAGCAGATCAACGAAAGCTTCCATGTGAGCGATGAAGTGTTTCCACACTCATACTGGCCTGTATTAAGCTGGAACCTGGGTGGTGCCGCAGCACCGCTGGTTGGTCTGCCCTTGATGGAGAACTTCGGTGTACGATACACGTACCTAGGTATCTACGCCGTGCTCATCCTCTTCATCATACCGCAAGCTGTTGCCCAGAACTTCGCTACTTTAATCGTTGTTCGGATCATCACCGGATCATGCACAGCGACACTGGCAAACATCACTTCCGGAATCGTGAGCGACATCTGGTATGCAGGTCTCACAAAAAGCTTCTTCACCTCCATGTACATCTTTGCACTACTCTCCGGTCTGAGCATGGGTCCCGTCTTCGGCAGTCTTGTCGTGCAATACACTACATGGCGATGGTACGTCAAGTCCGCACAGTTGCTCTAGCGACATTCCTCGCTAACAATTTTCAGGATCTTTATCAGCCAGATAATCTTCTACTCCGTTCTCTTCCCCATCCTCTTCTTCGCACTGCCAGAAGTCCGTCCAGACGTCATCCTGCACAAACGCGCCGCCAAAATCCGGCGCGAAACCGGTCTCAACGTGCACACGGCACAAGAGAAAACCAAGACCAGCGTCTCCGATATCCTAACCGAGACCCTCATCCGGCCCACGCGCCTCCTATTCACAGAAGGCGTGCTTATTAGCCTCGGCATGTGGTCCGCCTTCGTGATTGGCATTGCATTCATGTTCACACAGAGCATCATGCAAGTTTATTCTGGTTTATATGGGTGGACATTTTTCAGCACGGGGATGGTTCAGAGTGCCATCGTGGTGGGCGAGCTGGTGGGCGTGTTCGCTCAATTGGTGCAAGATCGTGTGTACTTCGCGTCTGCGAAGAACAACACTGAGAACCCCGGCCACCCGCTTCCGGAGGCGAGACTATATCTCAGCATTCCAGCGTCATTCACTGGGCTGACGGGTGGACTGTTCTTCTTCGCTTGGACCAGCTTCTCGACTGTCCCGTGGATCGTACCGTCAATCGCATTGGGATTTGTTGGGTTTGGCATGTTTCTTTGCACGACTGCGTTGACGACGTACATCGTTGACGCATATGCGAAGTATGCTGCGAGCTCCGTGGCAGGTGTCGCCTTTCTGGAGAACTTCATGGCTGCCTTCCTGCCGCTTGCAACGCAAAGCATGTATCGAACGCTCGGTTTCAACTGGGCAAGCAGTCTGTTGGGGTTCATCGCGCTTGTTCTAAGCTGCATACCTGTTGTCCTGATCAGATACGGTAGGAAACTCAGGGAGAGGAGTCCTTTCATGGAAGTCGCAGGTCACAATAAGGAATAGGTACGAGAATGAATGATGTGTGATCGAAGTTGTTTGATTACTCGGGATTTGTATTCGTAAGAGATGGAGCTTCGCCCTTGCATCTCGATGTTCGTGACTGTAGGATGTAAAGTATCATGATTCGATGCGCTTAGACCTTGCGCTCAACTGTGTGCTCCTGGCCCTGCACCTTGGAGTCAGAGTTCTCCATCTCAATGGTGGCAGCCTTCTCGCCAGACTGGTCGAGAACCTCAGAAAGCCCACCGGATCCGGCAGTAAGAGCTGCACCTTTGCGACCAATGAGGTACCAGGGCAGATTGAACATCTCGTCGAGAGCTTCAAGACTACGTCCACTAGTCTCAGGCAGGAAGAACCAGACCCAAATAAGACCAATAGCAGTGACAACGCTGAAGAACATCATGGTGCCACCGGTGGTCATGGCCAAGAACATGAGAGGCACAGCCTTGGAGTTGCCGTACTGGTTGACGAAGTGGAAGGTCATGGCGAAAGAACCACCGAGAGCGCGAAGGCGGAGCGGGTAGATCTCGGAGTTGATCAGATACTGAATCGAGTTCCAACCCAGGGCCCAACCGAAACCACTGAAGTAGATCATGACGATAGCACCCATAGCAGCGTGCTTTTGGCTTGAGGTTTGAGGCACACTCGAGTTCGCGATGTTGTTGTCGATGAGCAGGAAGATGGCCATGTAGAGCATGGAGAGAAACTGAATGGTGATACCAGTTGACAGAGAGCGCTTGCGGCCAATGAAGTCGATGAGGAAGAAGGCACAGAGTATACTGGAGACGAACTTGACGACGCCAAAAATCGCTGTAGCGAATAGCTTCTCACTCTGACCGGTCGTACCCATCATCGCGAAATACTTGGGAGCGTAGATGGTGATCGAATTGGCTCCTGACCATTGACCAAGCAACTGCGACATGACAGAGAGCTGGAGACGGTACAAGTTGGCCTTGCTGGAGAACATCTCCCTGACGGGGCCTAACCAGGTCGTGCCCATTGTAGCCTCGCGCTCGCGGTTGAGCTGGTCGTTGATGTCGATGACCTCGGTCTGGATGTATGGGTGGTCGGCGGGCAGATTGCGAAGTTGAGCGAGGTTCTTGAGAGCCTCCTCGTGGCGACCGACTTTGATAAGCCAACGAGGACTCTCCTTGGCTCCGAAGGATAGGAGGAAAATGACGCCTGCGAACATCAAGTGCATGCTGTTGGGAACGAGCCACTGAGCATCGGTCTTGCTCGAGATGTGGATCGAAGAGCCCCAAGACGCGAAGTATGACAACATGATACCAAGGTAGACCGAGCCGGAGAATGCGCAGACGCAGAGACCGCGGATAGCACGAGGAGCAGTCTCAGCCAGGTAGGTGGGTGCAACGACCGTGGTCTGACCAATACCGATACCAGCGATGAAACGTCCAGCGTAGACCATACCGATGCTCCCAGTCGCGCTGCTAGCAAGGAAAATGGCGATACCGATGACCCAGATGAGACAGAGCTGACGGGTAGCCCAGAGACGACCGATGCGATCAGTGACAATGAAAGCGACCAGCGCACCAAGAATGGAACCCATCTGTACCATCGAGGTGATGTTGGACAGGAGTTCAGCAATCTCGTGCTTTGACTTGTGGTGGTCTTCGAGGCCAAACTTCTTCTTGAAGGGCTCGAGCTCAGCAGTGGTACCGATGAGACCCTCGTCGATACCACGAGCAGCGCCCATCAAACCAAAAACTGCAGAATTGTGAGCGAGAGGAAGTTGCAATAGCGATGCAGAGGGTCTTACCGAATACGCCATACCATAGGCGCCAGTTCAAGGACTCTTTGGGTGTGTCCTTCAAGTTCTCCCTCCACGGGTTCTGCAGCTTGAAAGGCATGTTGGGCAGATTTTTTCAAGTCAAGGCGTAACAACGAAGCGAGCCACAAACTGAGAAGTCGATGTGGATCGGCCAGACAGGAAGCGGATGAGGTTCATCACACAGGGCGGGGAAGAGCTTCTTATACAATCAGCCTGATTGTGGGGGTGCCAATGCGGAGATCTGTCGACCGTGAGTGAAAGCTCACTTTCCCCAGCCAGAACCCTGTCCTCCGGTCGTACTGCACTGTCGCACTCCACCCGACCCATGTGGAGCTTCTCCAGACAGCAAAACAGACCGCCCATCGGACTCTCCGCAACGATGGAGTACGCTAGGTTAGTCTATCGGACGCAGTTGCGCAAGGATGCTTCCGTGAGGCCTCTTCTTGTGCGCGGCCGTCAAACCTGGACCGGACGAACTATTCAACTAGAAGGCAGAGGACATGATTCAATGACGCTGGTGCAAATGATGGTGTCCGTGTTCTTTTCGTAGCCATTAATCGGGTTGCGCATGATGGCTATGGACCTATGAGACGCGCATGAGGCGTACAGAACCACCTCTGCCCAGAACTCTGACCAGACGCCGCTGAACAAAAGCCGATGCCTCAGTGGCCGCGTGCAACCCAAGCTCTAGGACGGGATGGTGGACAAGGTTACATGCCTAGCCGCTGCCAGAGCGCGGCGTGGTGCTTGGCATCCTTGAGCGGAGAAGCTTTCCTTGACTCGTCTTGACTGTGGAGCTTAGCATCGGAGCTTCCACCGAATCAGAATTGTCTGACCCTGTCTTTACAGAGTCGGAGGTGGCCTGACATGCCACTCTAGAGAAATCTTGCACCCCGCATCAACCCAGACGCCCTCTGGTTCGGCAGTTCTGGCCACGAGCTGCCAATCTCGTTGTGGGGAGGAATCACCGACAATGAGCCGCGGGGATCGCCAGGCCTCAACGGGCGACCGAATACGAATTGCTCTCGTCACGAGGCGCGGCCGCGACTCGAGGCAAGCTTTAAGTTGCAGACGTAGGGAATCCGATCCCTGGTTTTCCGTTACAAGCGAGACTTCGGTGCAGGAGGCGGCGAGGTTGGGATGCATGCGGCTCCGACTCGTTGAGCCTCCGAGTTCAGGGCTTCCACCTCGGCTACCACAAGCGGTATCCCGTCTCTCAGGCGCTTCTCCTTATTCAGCTCCTCAATTTCGCCTGGAAAGTAGATGCGGTCGGTACCAGTCATCCGATCGGAGCCCACGACACGCTGGTACAGGTAGTCCATCCGCTCTTTGAACGCGTCAATGTTCATAAAGAGGTCCGGTTTGATGGCCACAAGAAAGTGTCCTACATCTGCTGGCTTCGAAGGGTCGTAGGGGTTGGTGACATGACCCGCAAAGGCGCTGCCTGATAGCACTCCAGAGAAGACGTCCATCATGATAGCGATTGCGGATCCCTTGGGTCCACCCATAGGCAACATGACACCCTCAAGTGCCTTGGCTGGATCCTGCGTCTGTCCACCATCCTTGTCCAACGCCCAGTCGCCAGGAATCTTTTCTTGTCTTCGTAGTGCTTTGTAAATCTTGCCTCGAGCAGCGACGGATGGTGCCATGTCCATAATGAATGGCCTGCCTTTCCCTGCTGGTGCTCCGCAGGCAATTGGAGACACTCCCATCAATTTGGCCTTGCCGCCCCACACAGGTAGAGCGGGCGAAGAGTTTGTGAACACAAGACTCATCATGTCGGCATCAAGTGCTTGCTGCACTACCCAAGCTGACATGCCGAAATGGTTGGAGTGCTTCACTGATACCATACCGATGCCAATGTTCCTAGCCATCTCAATGGCTACTTCCATGCCCTTGTGGGCTGCAAGAAAACCGAATCCGTTGTGTGCATCAACTTGAGCAACGGCTGGAGTGATTCGGTGAACTGTCGGAGACGCGCTCGCGTCGAGCACTCCTTCTCTAATGCGAGCCATGTAGCTGGGGATCCGGTTGCTGTGCTTAGACATTAGTATGTACTAATGTATGAGACCATCCTGCACAACGTACATGCCGTGAGTATCCACTCCACGCAAGTCTGCTTCGACAAGACATTTGGCGACAACGACTGCATTATCTTTCGACACACCGTTACCGATAAGTACGTGCTCGACGAATGATCGTGCATCGGCGGCATTGACATGCTGCATTGCTTGGGTGTTGATGCTCATTTTGGAAGCTCGCAAGACTGGCGCCAAAAGTCGTGAAGATACCGAATGTCCAAGATGAGTGGGCCAGGCTGGTATATGAGGAAAGTTTGAAGCTTGTGAGTCAATGCGCTGTTGAGCCGCCTGCAGTAATCTGTTGCTCTTGAAATATGAGGCTCTGCGCTGCTTGCTACCGGGGGGAAGGCCGTGATGGTTCGATTTTGGCTAGGCATGCGAAGGCGGGCGGGCGGCGGCTCCCCGTCTCACGGGGGAAGTCCGCTGCGGCCAAGCTCCGTCCGTGGATGTAGTAAAGGAGCACCGCAACGCGTTCTGGGAGTCATCCTTCTCGATTTGAATTGATTCGAAGGGAAATGTGTGCGAGAGTTGCAGTGTGCAGAAATGATATCGAGTCTTGCCTCTAGCGAGTCTTTCCGATCTGCACCGGTACAACCCGAGTACTGTGGAGCAGTGCAAGGACAATGTTCGCTGCCATCAGTCCTTACAATGAGAAGGTATTATTATACTTGAGCATAGGATCATCTTGAAGATAACTTCTAATCCGTTATGCATATGTTGATCATATTCGTCCCGAGTAGATGGGCCCGAAATCTTTCGCAACATGTTGAAGTGCATTTAATTACTCCGTACCTGACTGCTGATCGTGGTAACAGGAGGAACACTTCTCCCTCATTGGCAAGTCCAAGTGCCGATATAGGAAATGAGTGCCTTGTTCCAGGGAGTTGGCTCTGACTTTGTGAAGTCGCTATCAAATCCCACCACAGGAATGTATCATGGACAGTCAGTTTCAGCAGTACCATATGATAAGACCCTTCTCCTGGATGTCACCACCACACCTCAAGGTCCTGTATGTTATGAGGTTCAGTATCTGCTCAGAAAGTTTTGCAGATCTGGGAGTCAAGCTGGCTTTCACACTTGATAAGTAAAGGCAAGATAGATCTTAAGTTTGTCTGCAAACATGTCCGCAAGGCTAATTGCAACGATGCAGACATGCCTTGCGAGTAGTTTCGCGTGCACCGGCCATCCTAAAAATCAATTGTGTACCCCCTGTTCACACTCAGCACCGTGGAGAACTGGCGCAGCCATTTAAGAACGCTTCTCTCCATACTCAGTCTCAAGGTGACCGATCGCGAAGTGAATTTCAAGATAGTTCTTGACTCCTGACTCATTGGCTTGGGCAAGCCCAATAATTTCGCAGCGGAAGCAGAGACGTCTCACGATGCTGCGATAAATGTCATCAACAGAACCCATCTAGCTTTTCGGAAATAGAAAATAGAAGCTGCATCTGAAGTCGCAATAGAGCAAGGCTGAAACAGTATTTCTACCGATCGTCAGTTGTGGAAAACGCACAAATATTTCATAGGCTAGGGGGATCGCAGTCCAAGACTCGATGTACTCGGTACATCGGCGCTATTGACATGTAGCTACTTTCAAACGCACACCGTGATTCAATACAACCATTGTCGTCGACGAGCGCACATTATGTCCTCCTCATACACGAGCAACGCGTCTCTCCACAGCAACGATGCACGCATGAGGCAAACTTCTGGAAGGACAACCCTGTGTATTGGTTTGGTCAATAGGAAGTGACCCACCCGTCAAATCCTGCCTCAGATCGCGGCAGGAGCGTCCTCATCTGCAGCTACTTGCATGTTTACTGCGCTTGAGCTGCGCCTGACGACATTGATTGCGGCGGTGCGCCTGTACTCCACGTGCAACGTTGGACGGATCAGCCGCACCTGCATTGCGGTGATCGCGATCCCGGGTGTTGAAACGGAGATGGACAACACAGCGCAGACCGCCAGACGGACACCTGAAGCTGTGAATGATCCCGGGCCTGCAGATACAATGTGAGAGCTCATATTTTGATGCGAAGGAACGACAGTTCGGCTCCAGTCGTTTGTAGTAGTGGAAATGATGGGCCAATATAATGTCGAAAGGACCAATTCATCCCCGCAACGCTGCGGACAGCTTAACTGAAACAACCCATCCTGCAGCCAGTCAAAGCCTCTCATCACGATATGTACCGAGAGGCTACGTCACTGTCGAAGTCTCATTCCGGACTTGGTAAGTATTGGGGGTTGCGTCAGCGCACACTGCGAGCTGGAGGTGCTCCGGGTGAGATGCGGCGCAGAAGTCAGCCGCTGAGTTCTGCACGCTCGCAAATGGTCTTGGCTAGTGTTTGACAAGCTGATGCCCGTGACGAGCCCTGCGTCGAATGTTCTCGGAGGACGGACTGATGATGAGGGCTCTGCTGTTTTCTGCCTCGAGCGCAGCAGAACAAAGGATAGTCACCAACGCTCCACAATACCATGAATACAGATCGCGAAAAGCAGCGGGCCTAAAAGTGGCGCATCAATCTATCAGATACCATTGGATCGTTGAGCCAGGGTTGCAGTCGTCCCTCAGGTCGACCCGTGGCTGAGCCCGAAGCAGGCTGTCCTCCGCCGCAGCGAAGTACGAAGACATTGGCTGCCGGCGCCCTTGGTCCCAACCTCACTCAGCCCTGGCTCTGACTGTCTTTCCTCCCTTCCGATTTCCCCTCGAAACCGATACTGCTGCATTTTGACTGTCTGTTGGAGCTGTGATTGCGACAAGGCCACGCACCCACCATTGCCCGCCGCACATCCACCAGCCTCGGCCGCTAGCCTTACCCACCCACGAACCGAACCGCTCCGCAGCTCCAGGGAACCGCCCGCCGTCCATTAGGCTGAACAAGGTCGACAGCGTACGATCCTTCGCCTGCGGCGCAGACAGCAGGGCAATTTCCTCTCATTCGTGGACACAGTCACTCGTTCATTTGCTTGTCGTCTCGCATTTCGCGCTGCTATTTGCGACGCTGCGTTGGCATTTCCTTCATTGGCACCTCCGCGGTATTCTTCAGGCGTACAGCAACTGAGTCGCGAAACGGCCACCAACCCCGCTGCCGCCTCAGGCGCGTTGCGATCGCGAAATGCCCTCCAGTCAGGGCGACTACATCCACATCCTCGACAATGGCAAACCCGAAGGTCGCGAGCGAGTACCATGGTACTGGCGCTTTATAGCGATGACAGCCTCTTGGATGATTTTGGGAGGGTAAGTTGCGCATTGCTCGCTGCAACACCGGAGAGCAAGCTGACATATGACAGCTACCTGATACTGCCAGGCCTGTATGCGAGAGACGAGTACCTCAAATTCAGCCAAGCCGTTTTGTCCGTTTTCGTTGTCGCGCTTCTTACCGCTGGGTACTCGTTCACCGCACTGCTGTGCTTCGCGTGTCGCAATGATGAGTTCCAGGCAGAGAACGTGTTTGTGTATGTAACACTCGCTAAATAGCGAACTCGCAACTGACCCAGCTTTAGACCGGCCCTCGGCTCATCCATCTTCGGTCTCGTCGTGATAGTGTACAACTTCCTGGGCACATCGGCTTATCGATGGAGCACAGCTGCGACTAGCTCAACCGTGCTCAGCGGTTTTGCCACCGCCCTCTATACCGGCCTGCTTTGGTGGAAACGACGTATCATCTCAAGAAGGGCAAAGCAGGGAACACGCACGAATCTTTATTCAGAGCAGTCGTTCTACACGAATTACGTGCAGAACATGTACCCGTCCGCTGTACGAACCGAGTCGCAACCGCCTGCGCCACCCGTGAACGACGACGATCCTGTCAACCAACAGATGCGTTTGTTAATGTTGCGAGACGCCAGGCCGAGTCCTGATGCGAATACCTCGACGTTCAGGATAGATCTGCCGGAGGATCCAGAGGAACGAGACAGGTTGAGGAGTCAGGAGCTGGTCGGCACGCCTACGCAAACATACATCCGTGATCGTGCGAACAGCAGGCCGGACAGTCTCAGCGAGAATCAGGCTTGGTCGCAATGGCAGGAACGAGGTCGGACGACCCAGCGCCCCTCCAACAGCGATCTGCGTAGCAATCACTCAAGAGGCTTGAGCAGAGAGGAAAGGAGGCGCGAGATCGAACTTGGAGCACGGTGAGAGGATCATCCAGGTATCTGAAACGCATGGAAAGAGCAACGGCGTTACGGCAAATGGTGTTCTTGGAGTTGACATCGCCAGGTCTGGCATGACTTACTGCTTTGGCGTACTCGGGTTTAATTCTGATAGGCGATGTTGAGATATACTTTGTGGAACGAAGATATCCTGTGCGTTTCGGCGCTGTAGTAGTACTTTGCAATCTGGACATAACACTTAGTAACACATCACAATCGTCTCCGCAATGGCACAAGCAGGCGTGGCATGTAGAATGTTACAGTCAAAGCAAGATGTCGTAATCTTGATCGACATTCTTTTTGTCGTAATCTTGTCGTGTTTTTGAATTGGTATAGGCGTAGGGAAAGTTGAGAAGGACTCTCTCGAAGCCGTCAGGGCAGCGAGGTCAGGTAAATAAGCAATGAAAGCATCGTGTCTTCGTCGTCATGTTGAGGCCAACCTTCGTGGTTTTAGACCTTGATGGCGAACTGCTTCAGGTATTCGTAGTGCTCAATATTTTCGTCAACAGTTTCGCGGATGAGCTTGGCGCCTTCCTCGCCGTACTTCTCCTTCCACAAAGCATCGTCTTGCTCTTTGGTTGTTTGTGCCTTCTTCTGCATGGTAGTTAGCAACCGCACATCGAAATTTTGCAAGATTGGAGAAGCGTACGTGTGTCCTTGGGCGAAGGTTTGTGCTGTCGATGGCGTCCTCATGGAAGCCTTTCCACTTCTCGAACTGAGCTTTAGCAAGAGCCTGATCCTCTGGTGTGTCCCAGAACAGCATCTCAGGCTTGTAGTCGATACCAGTGGTCTTGCAGACAGCTTCGATCATGCCAGACGGGTTGTCGAGCAGATCATCAGCGTCAACAACGCAGATCTCGACGCCTTGAGCACTTCCGTTTGTATCGTTTGTGCCATTTGTCTCTCCTCCCTGACCAGCAGACTTGGGGCCGACAATTCCCTCCTTGCGAAGGTAGTCAAAGAGCTCGCGAAGTTCAGAGTAGCCAGCCTCGTCCTTGCGGAGGTAGTCCCAACCAGTCATCTTGCTCAAGGGGGGTTGTGTGCAGCGGTAGTAGCTGGGAATGCTGTATTTCGGATGGCGGATGAGGAAGATGAAGTGGTATGTTGCGAGGAGGTCCTTGGGAAGCACAGTGGGGTTTCCATCCTCAACTCGAGTGTTGAAGGGATAAGGCTCGCCGGGGCGGTCTTCCCTCGTTTGTACGGGCGACAATTCGGTTGTGTTTGTTCCAACACCGCAGCGATAGTTGGACATCGAAGGGCAGATGGTTGTCGGTCTTTCTTTGCCTACAGGAGGAATCCAGTACTGTGCCATGTCCTTGATGAAGGCGCGCTTCCCCTACGCTCCGTTAGCACGTGTCTGGCAACATTGTGTATTTTCAGAGCTAGACAGTCATATGCCAACTGTGCCGTATAATGGCGCAAGCGGCCAAAAGAGGCAGTCAACACGACACCTCCCTCAATTTGGTAGGCGACAGTAGTGGAGGGTGTGACAAGCCCAGGGTTGTTTGGGTTGGCGGGGTTCATGTACCTCGGCGTTGTCTTTCGCGATCTTGTCGAAGATCGATCTGTACGTGCTGTTGGAGTAGCCGCTTTCTTGCCTCGCCTTCTCGTTCTCTGGGCCCTCATAGCGGTAGCCAATGCGCTCAGGTCCAAAATAATATGCGTCGCCAAATGGCTCGTGTACGCATTGAAGGTCCTTGCGGGTCATGAAGACCTACGGAAAGTCAGGGTTCTGCGCCTACTGGTTGTCTCGAGATACATACTCGCTCGAAGGCCGTCGAGCAGGCCCTGGGGTGCGTAGCACAGAAGATGGGTTTCTGTGACTGCATCGTGAGGTATCTTAAGGTGATACTAAACAAAGGATCTGTATTCCAAGACTCCGCAGTAGATCCCTAGAGATGGTGAATCAGGTCCAGGTTTATTCCAAACTGAACGCGAATATGCTCCCACGAGAGTAGGGGTCGACGACGATGCTTTAAGGAAACCAACGCCAGCGCAAGCAGGATTCAACTGGACGTAATCAAACCCACAATTATCGTTGAGCAGACCCTTCGACGCGGGTACTCGTCAATCTGGTGAGCTAGTGGACCTAGAACAAGCATCTTGGGGTCAATCAAAGGCACCGGACACGAGCAAAGCGGGAAACAACAACCGCTGTCGCAGTGGTACCAAGTGCGCGTGGCGTATGAGAGTGGAAGCTGTCTTCGGCTGCCTCGGCGCGTCAGGATAGCTGCGGGTTTGCTGCAAACAAAGCCACTGCCGGAACTCTCACAGCCGTGTTTGGCGATGGAGGGGTATGGCAATTAGAGATGATGTCACAGCCGAAGCGGGAAGGGGCCACAGGTGGGTCACTAGGGGCTCATAGCGCCAGGAACATCGCTCGCAGTTCGGGTGGTCGCAAAAATGACACCTTGTTACTCGCCTGGATTCAACGCGCAGGCAAAGTCGACATATTCGCGCAGTCTGGCTGAGCACGTCAAATCTGGGCTGAATGACGCTCACGGAGACCGGCATGATAGGCGGATTCTTCGCACCCTCACTCAGTCATCCCTCCTCCACGGTTTCCGGACGTCCGGTGCCCTTCAAGTTGCTCGCGAAGGTATCTGAACGACGTTCATGTGGTTAGATTGTTGGACTTCTAGTTGATGCACGGCAATTACTACGCTTGGCTGAGCAGAAAGTATTGAGCAGACTTGCAACTGAATCTAAAAGCCTTGAGCACACGAGTCTACGCGTCAGCTTGAATTTGAGGGTTTGGCTGCGATTTAAAGAGCTGGGATCATGGCATGTGAACGGGCTCGCATCCTGGTTGAATGGAGCCAGAAAGGCTTGCACAGCAACAACACACTACACGTTCGCTCGCCGGAGTGTCATGAAGCGCACGTCCACGTCAAAGACATGGCTTGCTAGCTATCAACATCTGGAACTAAATGGAATGGCACCAAGGGAGACGTGTCATGTCACACCTTACAGCAAGTACTGCTGACCCATTGAGCTTTTCTCAAGATTTTCCATCTTTACAGGCGCCCATACCTGTGTCCGGATGTATCTGCAAGAAATGTGCAGCGCGCGCTCGGCAGACCTGCATATAGGTGTATACCAGCGGCCACTGGAGAGCTATCGGTCGGATCGTGGGCATTGGCATATTTGCCGGGTCTTTTCTTGTGGGTATCGTGCCTTAAG
The DNA here is from genome assembly GCA_001599375.1 of Phoma herbarum. Lineage (NCBI taxonomy): Eukaryota > Fungi > Ascomycota > Dothideomycetes > Pleosporales > Didymellaceae > Phoma > Phoma herbarum. The sequence continues at coordinate 510,659 of BCGR01000015.1, read as the reverse complement.
ATGTTTGCCCACCAGGGATCAGAGCTTTTATGATATTTCTTCCCTCAGGTGCCATCGATGCCGAATGATTGATTAGATCTGCAGAGATGTGCCCATTCCATGGTCAAAGATTAAGTTTTGAAAAGCAAAGCCAGAGTGCATGTTGGGGATGTATATCCTGACCGAGAGCATAACGCGAAGGCACCAACTAAGCGGACAGGACCGTCATCGCTATGATAGGGTATGAGAAGCTGTTTATTGGAATGGCAAGCAGCTGACGCGATGAGTTGTAGGGCGCTTGCTTTCTAATCTATTCGGAAAAGATGACCAACTTCGCTTTGCATCAGAAAGAACATTATTTACATTGGCGTCAGTTGCGAATACGCGCAGCAGGCGCACGTTCCTAGTTGAGTGTCAGTTCCGCTTCAGGAATATCTGCTGGCGACCACGAAATCTCCCTTGTCGTTGCCGTACGCGTCGTCAATCCTCATGGTATGGCAGCATCATGCTCAACAGCAAAGTTCCCAACGCGGTCCTCCCACCATTGCATAGACCCGGGGCACCAGATAAGAAAAGCCTACAAGCTGGTCTCCCTCCTTTTCGTCAAGCGAGACAAGCATCAGGAATCCTTCCCCTTGCGCATCGAATTCCTCAGCCAGGGGGCCGTTCAGTATGGAGTCCAATTCCTCTTGCGAGACTATGACACACGCACGAAAGCGCGGAGTGCCTGGCCAGTAGTCTTCCTCTCCATTGTACTGTGCCTATGTAGCGACTCGTCTGTCGCTGTCAGAGGCTGCTTTCAACGCGGGTTACCACTTGAACGTCCTGCTACGCACTCTCGTGCTGCAAGAGACCCTGCACCGTCGAGCGGTTCTCGGTCCTCTTGGACAGCCCAGTCAATGAGTCGAACAAATCCTCCTCACCCTCATCTTGAAGATTGAGCCGCACGGGTGTGTTTGGAAAGTCTACAAAGCGGGCTCACTTCTCGTCGTATGTATCGGATATCTTGGGCATGTTCGCACCAGGAACTGAGCTCTCACGTCGGGTTTTGCGGAGCGGTCCCTCGTCTTGCTTTCTGGAAACCAGGTTTGTAAGGGCCAGGGTTGGGTAGCCATGTTTTCTCGCGTAGTTGATGAGCAATCGCTTCTTGGCTTGCGACTGCTTTGGAGGACTCTCAACTACTGGCGGCGGGCCGGGCATGTCGAGCGCAGTGGTACGAATCTGTGCAGGCAGATCAATGTATTGTAAAAGACGGATGGTTGCGATGGGGTGGTTGGTTTAGTGGAAGGTTTCTGGCGCTGAGACACAAGAGATACACCTCGTGCCCCTGGTGCATTCTCTTCAAAACCCTCTTACCGTGATAGTGGCTCGCCACGTGAGCTGTTGGCCGGAGTATAAAGTGAGAGAGTATCGCAGGGTTGGTGAGCGGCACATGCCCGCAATCGACGGCGATGCAATAGTGTCGCCACGCCGTCGTTGAAAGTCGATTGCCTGCACCCGGCATTATGGGTCTTCATGGCATTTGATATTATCCATCAGCTCTCACTTGCGTTTTCTCCGCATGCTGCTGTACTGCTGTCGCGCTTTCTAGAATCGCATGCCGTTGATATCCTACGTTCTTGCAGAGCCTTGGCTGCCACTGCTCTTTTTGCACGAGCCAGGCCAGAGGTGAAGTGAAGGGAAAGGGGGGAGTCACCGACAATAATCGAGCAGATAAGCTTGGCCGTGGCGTGATGAATATTTCCAGGAAGTGTTTTGGCGCGTGACGCGTGGCTTCGGGGCAACATGGTTTCATAAGCCGCAGTCTATACGCAGTGTCATCATACTGGTGCATTCGCGTCAGCACCGAGGGATAGACTGATGCCTGACGATTTACTTTGAGTGAGTCTTTTGAAAGGCTTCGCTGACTGTATGAATGTCTCGTGATACCGCAGGATCAACCAGATGGAATCGAGAACGCTTGCATCGGAGCTAAACTCGGGCGTACTAACTGCATTAATCAAGCAAAGCTCCACTTTCACCGCTGCCCCTCCCGATGCATCAGCCTCCGGTCGAGCAAGCTCCAGCATGTGGCAGGTCTGACTTGAGTACTTGTAAGAAGTCTCCCCAGCAGTAGCGTGCGGTAGCTTCAGCTTCCCTTGCGAAGTTTGCCGCTGGACCGGCGACACCAGCAAGCGAAACATCGTCAACGTCATTCACACATCGACATTTGCGCATCTCGCCGCGCATCTGCATCCAGAACCCAGCACCTTGCAATCTTGAACACGGTTCACAATGGCGGCCTCGCCGATAAACACGCTCACTATGCCGCCGCGCTTCAACATCGAGCTTGAGCGCACCGACGCCGGCGTGCCGTTCCGCGCCTCGCAGTCGCACATCCACCACACATGGGCGCGCACCTTCCACGCTCGACCGGAGCTGTACATCCGTCCGCAGTCGCTCGAGGAGATCCAGAAGGTTGTCACACTCGCGCGCCGCATGCGCCGCCGCGTCGTCACAGTAGGATGCGGACACTCGCCTTCAGACCTCACCTGCACCTCAGCGTGGATGGTCAATCTCGATGACTACAGCAATGTCTTGAAGGTGGATAAAGAGCACAACACCTTGACGGTGCAGGCTGGTATTCGCATGCACAGCTTGAATGAGCAGGCAAAAGAGTATGGCCTCACAATGCCAAACTTGGGCAGTATCGATGTGCAGAGCTTGGCAGGCGCAATCGCCACAGCGACGCACGGCAGCTCCATGCAGCATGGATTATTGTCTGATAGCGTACGCAGTCTACGCATTGTTCTTGCTAATGGCCAGGCGGTGCGCTGCTCTACCACACAATCTCCAGACCTTTTCCGCGCGGCACTCGTTTCGCTGGGCGGCATAGGTATCATCGTGGAAATCGAGTTCGAGCTGGTACCGCACACGGACATTGAGTGGATACAGACTATCCGCCCAATCGAAGACGTGCTCGCAGACTGGAACAACGGTCTCTGGACTTCAAATGAATTCGTGCGCGTGTGGTGGCTGCCCTACATGAAGCGCGCCATCGTCTGGCGTGCCTCAACCACCAAGAAGGAACACATCGAGCCCCAGTACAATTGGTACGGCGGTAGCGTCGGTTACCACACCTACCACATCCTGCTCTGGATCAGTCAATACGTCCCTCGCTTCCTGCCTTGGGTAGAGTGGTTCGTCTTCGGCATGCAGTACGGCTTCAAAGACGGCGCCGTAATTTCTGCCGTCGAAGAACAACGCACCGGTCTCCTAATGAACTGCCTGTACTCCCAATTCGTCAACGAATGGTCCATTCCCCTCCATAATGGCCCCGAAGCCCTGACCCGCCTGACCAACTGGCTGCATGGCGACGAAGTCTCCTCCGGCATCCCCTTCACCTCGAAGGGCCTGTACGTACACTCGCCCATCGAAGTCCGCGTCGCCAACACGACCGGTCGAAAATCTCCTCGCCCCTTCCTCGACACTACGTATGAAGACTCACCGACGCTGTACCTCAACGCCACACTTTACCGCCCGTACAACCAAGATCCGCCCTGCCGGGAGCGCTACTACCAAGCCTTCGAACATCTGATGAAGGAATATAACGGCCGCCCCCATTGGGCCAAGAACTTCCAGTCTGTCGACAACACATATCTCAGTCAGGCATATGGTAGTGACTTAAGCGAATGGACGCGCGTACGCAATGAGGTCGATCCTGAGGGCATGTTCCTTGGCGCGTGGCACAGAAGAACGCTGCTCCCGAGTAAGACGGAAATGCCGGTCTTCCCACTTGAGGAGAAGGAGGTCGTGCGTCGCGATCGCCGGACCGGCGGCCAGGATTGGATTGGCGAGCAGGCTAGGTGGTGGGATGGTGGTGTCGATGTATTTGAGAAGACGAACCCCGATTCCGAAAACCACAGCGAAAGCGGTGAATCTTTCGATCTGATGGCTGGTGCTGAAGCGGAGAGTAGTGTGCTATTGGAGAGTCTGAGGGATGAGATGACGGAGAAGGAGATTCATGAGCGCTCGAGTCATACTGAGACGGCTACGCTGCTGGAAAGCATGAGCGAGTTTGTGCGTACGGACGAGCGATTGACGGAAGAGAGGCAGGAGATTGAGCACTTCGTCAAGGAGGGAGATGATGGAAGCGGTAATTTCAACAAGATGTAAATATGTTTACGAGCGAAGCGATAGTCATCTTCACTCTAGTGGTAGTTCTGTTGGACGTGAGGGAACCATACGACCGAACCAAGCATTTTGATGACTAGAAAGGCTTGAACGCTAACTAGAAGCCACAGTAGCAAACAGGATCAGAAAATGAGATAGCCTGAAGTCTTGAAGTTGCAAACCAGGAACGTCCCGCAAGCCCTGTCTTTCCTGAAGTTGGGTTTGGGCAGCGGGCACCTTGTTCAACTGCGTTTCTTAGCCTGCCAAGAACTAAGTCACTCATATTCTCAACCTATGGGCCAAATCTCCACCTCCATTCAACTTTCTACCTGTAAGATGGATGAATTTTCATGATTGGCAATTACTTGTCTGGCCTACATAGCACCCGATTCTCTGTGTCATCCGAGGATGCATCACCTAGAACTGCAGCGATTATCTATATGTGCAGAAAGGGGAAGATTGAGTGCCCCGCGCTCCAGCTGGGCGAGGAGGCACGGCCCGCGCGTTGTTTTGGCGCGCACTCTCAATATATGTAGCTACACAACGGCGACCTTTCCGCCACCAATGTTTCAACCCCCAATTTCAGCCTAGGCTCATCAGTCACTTCTCTCCTTTGTAAATGGTAGCCTGCGAGCTTAATATCGATGTATAATGATGATGCTCCCGACAGCACACCGAAGGCGACTCCAACTGCCACCCCCTTCGAACATGTCAGCACCCTAGATTCAGCTTGAATTCGCATCCAGTAGTATTGTGAATGCGACAGCCCTGTCCAGACCGGTCAAGATGCAATAAAGTCAGGTTGCAAGATGGCGTTTTTCCAGCCAATCAGCAGTGCGAGGTGTGATGTAGTGCGGCTTGGATTTGGGGGCTGAAATGCAATCTCTCCGTTGCTTACACCTTTTCAGAACGCCTCCATGATGTTAAAGGGGTTTTTCTCCCGGGCTGGCTCACATGTAGTATCACATTCAGACCTGAACAGCGTCGAATGCAAAACTAACACTGCGATTCGTCTCGCGAGCTCACCGGCACACGTGCGGGCTGTCAACGATCCGCAAGGACACACATTCATCCCTTGCATGAGCCGAGGCTTTTCTACCGGTAATCCATACCATGGGGCGTGGGCACGATGAGCCGGAGATCTACTTCGACGAGGACAAGGATCTGCACGAGGTCTGGCCGCAGGTCGTTTTGCAGTACGAGAAGATCACCAAACAGAAATTGGACTCGAAGACCACATTCAAGAGCTTCCAGGCGAGAATCGATCAGGAGATCAGCAACTCCAAATCTAAAGGTCATGAGCACGCTCGTCAAGTCCTCAGGAACATGGGCACCTGCCTTGAAACATTTGGCAGCATCGTCGCACAGGGCGCAAGTATAGTCTTCGGCCCAGCTTCTCAATGTTGGAATGCGATCAGCTTCGTGGTGCAGGCGGCGAGAGGATTTGGTGATGTTCTAGACGGATTCGTCACTCTAATGGAGCGCTCGTCAGCCTTCCTCAAGCAGCTGAACAACTTCCTTGAACAGAAGCGCGGAGAAGGCGAAGCACGTCTACCGCGCAATCTCCGTGAACCGGCATATGGCATGCTCACCTTGTTTCTGGGTGTTCTTCAGAATTCGTACGAGCTGGCTACCAGCAAGAGAGAAAGGTTCAAGACTATGATGGGCATCGTCCTTTTCAATGACGACCGCGGGGTAGCACAATCTCTTGAGCTGTTAGAGTTGCGCATCAAGGACTTCACGAACGCTTCGATCCAGGAGATCCTTTTTGATGTCAAGGGGCTGGCTCTCCATCTGCGCGAATCCGAAGAGGAGATGAACCGTCACCAGGGCGAGATCCGAGAATACCTTGAGGCAACTTACAAAGTAACCGAGGAAGTCCTGAGCGTCACCCAACAGATGAAGTTGACCATAGATGGCCGTACCACCAAAGAGCAATACAAAGAGGACAAAGACAAGATAGCGAAAAGTCTGGCATTGCAGAAAGCCGGGGAAACCGAGTCCTGGGACAAACGGCATAGCGAGTTATGCAAAAGTCACATCGAAGGCACAGGCAAATGGCTTGAGCGTGACGAGGGATTCGTCCAGTGGAGCGATGTCAACAATCACAACAAGCAGGTTTTCGTTCTGAAGGCAGACTCTGGCTTTGGAAAGACCTACGCTTCCAACCATGTCATTTCTCATCTTCAGAAGAAATACCGAAGTGGGTCAGGATCAAAACAGGTTTATCTGGCCTACTACTACTATGGTGACGATAAAGATGAGTCTCTGGAACGATGCATTGGCTCGATTATATACCAGTTCGCTGCGGCACATGTCGGGTATGCCACAGCGGTGGCCAGCGCCTGCGGACAGACCGCTAATGTTGCGCGAGCCGAAGATCGCTGGGAACATCTCGTGCTCGGGCTGTCAAGTCACATGAAGGGAACCTACTTCATCTGCATTGATGGCTTCGACAGTCGTGGACAGCTCGATAAAGAGGAGGCGACCATTGCGTCAATCGCTCGGCGTGCTATGGCGAAGGCTGACGGCTCTGGTATCTCCATACGCTTGTTCCTGTCGGGAAACTCTGAAGCACTCGCCAGAGTTCCGCAGCCTGCTGAAGGATTATACACCATTACCTTGGGAGCCTCCAGTGATTCCTCATCCGGCCTTAACGATGACAGCGGAGGTGATGGAAAGTCGTCAAAACTCCCCTTGAACGCAAGTGATTTGGAAGTTGTGACAAGGTATCGTGTGATGGAACTCTGTAAGGCCGAGCCAGATCTGAAAGAATTCTTGACTGAACCGAACATCAAGCTTCTGATCGAAGGCATCCGTGGCAACTACAATCATCTGGAGGCCAAGATCACTGAGATCAACTCCTGCGAGACGGAGAGACAGGTCCAAGACGTCATCAAAAACACCAGTGTTGATATGGACAGAGTTCAAAGGGATAGACTCAAGGGTCTTGACGTGTCATTGAGCACTGACCAAGTCAAAAAGCTCAACGAGCTTCTTGTGTGGGTGGCCGGTGTGAGCAATGGAGCTACGATTAAGTTTCTCCAAAGCGCTCTGTATCTGACCTTCCGCGAAAACTTTCGGCTAGAGTCTGAGATCCGCAACACTTACTCAGCTTTACTCAAGACCGACGAAGACGGTGTCGTGACTTTCAAATCCGACGAGCTCATCAGGATCCTGAGAGAAAATGACTCCAAAGACCCAGAGTCTGATGCCACGGGACTGCACAATGAAGACATCTCCCTAGCTGAGATCGACCTTTGCCGCCGGTTTATCAAGAATGCCTGCGACTCGGTGGACTATTCCAGGTTCAAATTCGACGACTTCTTCGACAACATGGCACACAAAGCGCATCTTCACCTCGGTGATGAAAGTTCCGTCAACTTCACAGTCTTCACCTCATGTATAGATGTGCTCAGCGAGGATGCGAACGATGCAAACCTTGAGAAACTTCGCGATTACGCTTCAATCTGGTTTTACGAGCACCTCAAGACCCTCGTTGAGAATCTTGAGTCCTTCGAACCCAACAGGCAGTCCTTGAGCGCGACCGGGCGTAAGCTTATTGACCTCTTCTACAGTCCCGAAAGGATTGATGCGTGGTTCTCGAAAGGAACTCTCGGTGCCCTGAAGTACGACTGGTTGTATCGAGACGACTTCTTCGAACCCTTGACAAAATTTTGGAAAAACCCTCATGTGGCCAAAGGATATGCAAAAGATCCAGAGAAGAGTTTGTGGGTGAAGAAGGTCACTGCAGAATCCACAAATAGATACATAATCCTCGAGCGAGTAGCGACACGGTTGGCAGAACATTGGTTCAACTGCACGGGAACACTGGACGAAGAATATCTCTGGATCTCTTTTGGACTTGTGGCCAAGGTGAGTGGCGCCCTGATTTTTCAATGATGTTTTGCTGATAATCGAGACAGGGCGCGGGCAAAACATTTGAGGACAAAGCTCCCTCTCTCCCCGAAATCGATCAATTCTTCGCGTGGGTCAAGGACCATCACTTTGAGATCGACGATCAGACCTGGGCTTATCGCAAGGGTGCAACCTATCTGGTCTTCGAACACCACAGAGAAGCCATCCGTGAGTACGAGAGCGTTGGAGACCAGTCTGAAAGGCGCTGGGGCGTGGTTCTGGGAATGTCACGAGCACACGCACAGCTGAAAGAGTACAAGGCAGCCCTACAGAATATACGAAAGTTCAAGAGCTTGAAGGATCGGTTCTTCGAGACTGACAAAGAGTACAAACTCGCATACTGGGATGTTCTTTTGGCAGAGGGAAACTGCAACAGACAGAGCCACGACTACGAATCAGCAGCCAATTGCTACAAGGATATCCTAGACCAGGAAGTCGAGGAGGAACTATGGCCCGGACAGGTGCACACGGCTGCACTTTTCGGTCTTTTCACAACCTGGAATGAGATGAAGAATTACCGCTCGATCGTAGACTTCATGCGCGGTTGGAAAAATGCCACCGCCAAAGATCGAGGCCCGGCTTATTGGCTACAGAAGGTGGCATATGATGATAACCTTCACGGGCACGTCGCGACGGCCGCAAAGCATGCCGACGCTGTCGATGAGCTGTGTTCGCTTTACCAAGAAGTCATCGATTCTCAGCCGTCGAAGTCATCCGCAGCCGACGAGCAAGACAACAGGGTCTCTTCCCATACCAGGGGACAGTTGCAGTACTACCAAGCTGTTCTTCGATTCCACGGTAGCCACTCTCAGCATGATCATCTGCTTGGTATCCAATCTTGGGAAGAGATTGTGCAGAAATCTGACGAGCCGTCGATGTCCTGGTTCACAGCCTACAGCGCCAGTAGAAGACTAGCTCGGTCTCTTCTCGACAAAGCGGCCACTGAAAACACGGCAGCATCCTTAGAAATCTCTGGAAGTTACGTCAGCAGGCTGGAAACGCTTGCCAAATTGAACAACAGGGTCATTCGTGACCTTCGTCAGGGCCAGTCTGATCCTCGTCTCTGTTTGCTGAGACTGTACCGTCTCCGTAATGATGATGCATTGGCTTTCGCGGAGGCGCAGAACCGGCTTTGCAGTGTTTTCGACAGATGGCCTGAGAAAGCAGATGACGACTCCCTGCGGCTGCGATACCAGAACCTCGCACAGACCTTGACCGTCCTCGACAAAGACGTTGACGCCATTGCAGTTTGGCAAGCAGTGAAGCCAGAAACGTCACAAGGCGCGATTGCCACGGACACGGATGCGAACGCAGCAGACTCTCAACAGTCTGCAAGCACGAGTCCCGAAGTTGTACAGGCGAATGGCGCATCAGTCACACCTGCTAATAGCCTCAACGGAACGACAGACGCGCCCAAAGCATACATTTCCGGCTATACTTGTGACGGATGTTATGAAACACAGTGGAGGGACATGTTGGCTGATTGTTGGGTTTGCAAGAACTGCCTCTGTGTGCAGCTTTGCCCACCGTGCTACGAGAAGCTGAAAGCCGACAGCGGTCATCCTCTGGTCTGCAATAAAGAGCACAAGATGCTCTACCTTCCTCCGTTCGACCAGGATCTTTGGCAAAGCATGTCATCTGACATGGTGATTGTTGACAAGCAGTCCGTATCTCGTGTGGAATGGCTGAACAAGATTCGCGATGAGTACAAGGTGCAACAAGAGCAGATCGATGTTATCAAGATCGAGAAGGCGAGAGAGCTCAAGGCTGCTACTTGCATTGCCAAGCACATCTTGCGATGGCGAAGGAGGCTGTTCCTTTACAGAGCTGCGAAACAAGCGAGACAATCGGGACCGCCTCCACTCCGCCGAGCTCAGACTGTGAGGTAGTTACTGCGGTGATCAATCTGCAAGACAACACACGGAGCGTGGTTTGTGGGACTTCACCGGACCAGGTGCTGAGAAATAGTTATTGCAATCTGCAATACGCGGAAAGTCACTCGTGTTGCTGGAGCTCGGATAGTGCAGGCACGAAAGCATGACTGCGTAACGCCTCCAATGTAATGGTGCTGGAAAGATCCAACCTTGGTAGAGCGATTTACTCCAGAGACACTGTAGCTATGCGGAGTCGTGAAGACCAGGCTGAGCTATCGAAACACAATGCAGAAAGAGGTCGATGAAGCCAATGATTCGATACAGCACAACACACAAGTATTATCCATATATGCATGCATTTGAGGCGAGAGACATAAGTAAATGTGCACCGCGTGAGACGCCAAGTACTGAGCGAGTTGCTCGGGGGCCACGTGGATCATGACCTGGCAGGGAACTGGACACGCTGATTGCGATTACGCTCGCTATCAACTGCTAATTAACGGAGGGAGTGCGCAGTCTGGAGGGAGCCGTGCATCTCAAATTCCAGTGATGGGCGCAAGATGACTGTCCCGCAGACGATCAATCGTGAAGACGGATGGGTGAAAGATGAACAAAAGACAAAAAACATACAACAGCGGGTATTCGCTTGTGAGGCAACTCCCTCCATTCAACAACGCCTACAATTGTCCAGGAGAATGCTGCCAACAATAACGGACTTGGTGCGCAGTTTGGCACCCTTTTGGGATAATCTGCTTAGTCATATTATCTGATACCTTCGAACACGAAGCCCAAAAAGCGACCACATACCACATATGACTTAGTTCGTTGGCGGGCGTTGGGCAACTCAACGATGTACTGTTCATTGTTGCTCGAGCAGTGCGTATCCCGGTTGACTACCTGAGAAGATGGAACAAATTGTGCTGCCACAAGGCCTGTGCCACATTGAAATCAATACGCATTCATAAGCCTCGTCTCCTGCCTGCGCAGAGCCAACCAATGAGCAAGTTGGCCCCTACACCTGTGCAGCGGTAAGCGCTGGACGTCAACAGCCCACCTTGGCCTGCAGGCTCACAGTTTACGACATGCGAGCAGCCGAGCGCTGTGCTCGTCGCCAGGCTGAGCGGCTGCCAGGCTGCCAGACTCACAACCTCCCCTATATTACCTCACTCAAGAGACGCTGCAGCCACTTTAATCTCGTCCTCCTCCGCAACGACCGCAAATGGCGCGCCAACTGCGTCACGAAGATTACACAGTGGGATGGGTGTGCGCGCTGCCTGTGGAGCTGGCGGCGGCGCAAGAGATGCTCGATGAGGAGCACAGCGACCTCAAGCGCAAAGTCGCTGACAACGACGAGAACCTATACGCGCTTGGCTCAATTGGCGGTCATCACGTTGCTATTGTGTGTTTGCCCGCTGGCCACATTGGTAACAACCCAGCGGCTACAGTAGCGACGCAGATGCGAGCAACGTTTAAGAGAATTCGGTTTGGCCTAATAGTGGGAATTGGCGGCGGCGTTCCGAGCGCTGAAGCAGACGTCCGGCTGGGGGACGTAGTGGTTAGCCAGCCTCACGGGACACTCGCTGGGGTAGTACAGTACGACATGGGCAAGACAACACTACGCGGCTTTGAGCGCACAGGGTCACTAAACTCACCGCCGCAGATACTGTTAGCAGCCGTTGCGCGAGTGAGGGCGAACGAGCTGCGCAGCAGGAGCAAGTTGTTAGAGCACATTTCTAAGCTAGAAGGCATCGCCAAGTTTCAACGCTGCAAGGCAGGGTCTGACATCCTGTTCCAAGCAACGTATGATCATGAGGCAGGGCAGACATGCAATGGATGCGACCCCGACAGACAAGAAACTCGACCGCTGCGCGACAGTGGGGAGGAAGTAGTAGTGCACTACGGTACTGTCGCGTCTGGCAACCAAGTGATGCGAAGTGCTGCCGAGAGAGATAGGGCCAGCGCAGAGCTAGGGGGAGTGCTGTGCTTTGAGATGGAGGCTGCAGGGCTTATGAACAGCTTCCCGTGTCTTGTTATTCGCGGCATCTGCGACTATGCGGACTCCCACAAGAACAAACGGTGGCAGGCATACGCAGCGGGCACGGCGGCCGCTTACGCCAAGGAGGTGCTGTCAGCAATTCCGCCAGCAGAGGTGGCTGAGACTCACACCGTAGAAGAAGTGATTCAAGAAACAGTTGGTCAGTATTGCAAATGGCTTCTGCTTGGTGATGTGTCGGCGCTGATGTTGCAGTAGGACTTCCGGAAAAGAGTGGAACGCCTTTAGATGAGCGAGCTACTGCTCCGCCCCTCGACGTGCAGAGTAGTAGTCTGAATCAGAAGGAAAGAAAATGGCCACAAATTGGTCATCAAACTTGTAACAGAAGATCAGAGGAAGCAGCAGGTCAACACTTGAAGGTTAGAATCCACGGGGCACAGTTCAATAATCGAACCTCCGAAGAGAGATCTACAGCAAGCTACCGCACGACAGCTACTACACATGGGGATTCTGCTTTTTCCTGTAGAACGTGTGCTAAGAAGTTCTCCACCCAGAGTGCAGCAGACGGACACATGGCAGCTACTGGACATAGGAACCCTAGCATTCCTTGTAAGACGTGTGCTAAGAAGTTCTACACACAGAGTGCAGCAGACGGACACATGGGAGCTACTGGACATAGGGACCCTAGCATTCCCTGTAGGAGGTGTGACAGGAAATTCCACACACAGGATGCAGTACGTGCGCACATGACAGCTGTTAGACATTAGTGCTCTGATGTCTCCTAGGAGATGTTTGCTACGGATTTGTACACACATTAATTCCAGCTTAACAACATCTACATGCATTCGGACATCGGACTGCGAGGAGTTACTACCTATAGTGTCTCCACAGAAATTTCAGATTGAGACAGCAGCCAATCAACACATAAGAGGCAAGGCTTATTCAGTGGTTGAGAGTATGTTTCGGTGAGACAAATCCTCTTCAAAAGCATCTTGGACCAACATGGACCTGGGAAACGCAAAGGCAGTTAATTGTTGCTATTCTGTACTAGATCAAAAAGGACGATGGGAGTCTCTACTACAATAGCAATACACACATAGTCTACCTCTGTCTCTACGTCTCGAACGCCTCTCAAAGGCAAGAGCAACATTCTTACTGGGTAAGAACAAGTTTGAATACTGGATACATAACAGCGCCGTTAGTGGCACAAGCTCTGCCCACAATAGCGACTTGCACGGCATATAAACTGAGAACAGATTTGCACCATGAAGACTCCTAGCCTTATCTCATGTTACTGTCCATCATCACACGCAAGTGATTATTCCTCAGGGAAGTAATTTCGTTATATGATTTTGTATTAGTAACATTGTACGGGTAAAAGCAGGCTGGGTTGCTCAACAGGGCATTATTGGCTTTGTGGCAGCGATAGATGGAGTACCTACTCTTCGTACCTGCTCAAAAGGAGTCCCGATAGATTGTTAGAGTGCATCAGCCGTAGAACGCTGGGGCGGTATTGAGCCAAGATAAACGGAGATCCGTTGAATGGCTGGCTCAAATGGTAGTTAGTAGAGCATTAGAATGTAAATAAATATCAGAATTTTCGATTTCTAGAAGAGCAGCAAATACACTCTTTTCTGCACACTTGTTCGGTATTCCTTTTCTTATACAGTCATTTCTGAGTTACCGACATAAAGCGCTCATTGAACCTATATCTATTATATCTCCATCATGCGTACAGCTGGCCTGTCGCTTCTAACAGCGCTTACGGCGCTGCACGCCATTACTGTCAATGGACTTGTCACTTGCAACACCGAGTCTCCTCTGCCGGCAACCTCAGCGACTTCACTCTCTAGACTGCAGGATCGTCTGGTTTCTGCTCTTTGCCACACTCCATTAGGAGAAGTCGGCACTGTCAGCGAGAATTCAGAAGGGTTTAATTTTGAGTTACGTCGCGGTGAAGCGGTGCAGGGTGTCGAAGAATGCCAGGTCGCATTTTCTGCTATTGTTTCGCAATGTATCAGAACAGGCAAGCCTCTGGTGGCGAGTCTCACGCAGAGGCGGGTATCACTTATCTTGTATATTCAAGCAGTCCGGACGACCACCATTCGAACCATGCGCGTGCTCCGGGCCCAGCAAAGCCAGCACCAGTTAAGCCTGCTCCAGTTAAGCCTGCTCCAGTTAAGCCTGCTCCAGTTAAACCTGCTCCAGTAAAGCCGCCACCAACCCCAGTCAAACCATCGCCGGCTCCAATACCAGCAAAGACAATTAAAATTGGTCCAACAAAGGACTGCAAATAATTGGCTCTGCTTATGCAGACGCCAACCAAAAAGGGAAAGCTCGCTCGCAATATCGAAGAAGACCGGGGTGGATTTGTCGGTAGCAGAGTGGATGTCAATAATAAGGAAAAGCTCGCAAGGAGGGCTCCTGGTGATGATGATGAGTGGGACGGGCCTGGTGCGGAAGATACCAGAACCAACCACGAGGGACGTACCAAAAAGGGATCCGCGTGCGGAATTACGTTTGATGCGCTGAATTACCCGAAAGCAGAGTCGATGGTATGTATCATTCCTTGGAAGATAACGGCGGTCGTACACCGTCTCGCTTCAACTAATGCTGACCTTATTGGGAAAATACAGCCTGCTGCAGCGCCATTCTTTTCGATCGACAGCCCAGACAATTTCTGCGAGACAATTGAATACCAAGAGACTAAGACGGCAGTCTTGGGCTTAAAGAAGTATCATATCGAACACATACTAGAATGGCAGACTGTGGCCAAGTTCTTCGAATGGGTAGATCGTAAATCGGAAGCGGCTTCAAAGACGTTCAAGAATCCAGACGCAACTAGCAAACTTCCAGTACAGTTGACCTTTTGCCAGTATTTCAAGGAACAGTGGAAAGGCAGTTACCCTCAAGACCTTACCATTAATGGCAAGACTATGAAGCCGCTTGACCATGTGGCACAAGCATTTCCCGGTGTAAAGAACCGCGAAGAAGAATTCTTGTGGCTGCAAGCAACGATGAATACCCCAGCAAAGAGCAACGTAAGTATGATCGTAACATTATAGACTATGCAAGTCTGACATTCCTACAGATGTGGGCCTACAAGGGAGGCAAAGACGGAGCGGGAACCCTCTACAACGCCGAAAAGATGCGCGAATACATTATTGGAAAGAAAACCGTCGTTAAGGGACAGAATCTCGAAAAAGTATCCGCCGATCTCGTCGACAAGGCCAAAATTGCCCTACTGAAACTTAAAGCCCTTATGTGCACCCGCATGTACATGCGATCGAAGACGGTCAGCACCATCTTTAAGAAGCAGAAGGAAGAGATTGGCAAGATGCTAAGCGCCATTGACGAGGAAATGCCTAAGAACCCACGCACGCCTCCCAAAGGCCACAAGACCATCGATCCGTGGGTCAAGCAAGACCTGGGCACGCTGTGGACCCAGTACATAGACGAGCGGTTCGCCATTGCACACAAGCGCACGCACGGGGACATGGACACGTATCTGAAGCTGCTCGACGATAAGTGGTGCGAGGGCAGGCCCAAGTCGAGGCCTGGGTCTCCAGCTGGATCTCGTCCCAGCTCGCCAATCGATACGCTGGAGGAGTTGTTTGGGGCCCTTGATCTGAACGATGTCAAGAAGAAAGATCTCTGTCGGTTCTTACATAAGGTGCAGAAGGAGTGGACGGCGGAGAAGGCGAAGCCCTGGGCAAAGCCCTGGTGAAAACCCTGGAGAAGAAGCGAAGGAGAAGTTTGTTTCACAGAAGAAGGCGCAATTCCAGGGCAGGCACTTTCTATGTAGACTAGTTATATAGGCTATGTACTAAGCCTTATTAATAAGCTAGCTTAATGAATAAGTATACTAACTCTTTATATACTACAGTTCCAGCCAACCAGGGCCTAAAATATGTTCCTGCATATACATGAGAATGGCGAGCCCCTGAAGGGGACAATGAGCTGACATTTGAGGGTCTGGTCTCCACTGTTATCTATTCTTTTGGGCTCGTCATTCTTTCTATCATGTTGGGACGATCTTACCATGAGTTTGAAGCCCTTTCCGCCTTCGACGAGCTCAAGAAGGGAGGCATACTGTTTGAAAGAGCTATGGAGGTAGTTAATGAAGTGGATCGAAAGAGTCACGATTCTGATCTCGAAATTGACTTGCTACGACAATTGCTGCGGGCAACAATACGGCTACGACCTGAAGCTAGAAGTTTGCGCTGATGTACGCGCTTGGTTTAATAGCAAGTATACATCGTTCACGCAGCGGAGCACATCTGACGTCTCCACAGACACTTTTTATCGCACGATAACAGCTCTAGACTTTACACAGCCCTTCACATAAATGGTACCAAACAAGATCTGAAAGGACTTAACGTCGACAAGACTGTAAGTCTTCTTGCAGAGGTCTTGATAGACCAGCACCTGACTTCATCGGCCAGATTTCTATTGGTTACCAGTCGCTGGCTTTGTGTAGTTACAAACTTCAAGAGCGCATTTTTAAAGAACTTTAAGTAGTTGCGAGAAAAGATACCGATCCAAGTACATTGCAGCTTAGGAGCTATCTATATGCTACTTCTTAGGCTTCGGTACCCCACAGGAATTTTAAGATAAGTTCTCACTGGCTGAATGTGGCACCAACGAATAATACACCTGCAGCTTAAGAGTTTCGCTTACAGCTGTCCGAGGCTGTAAAGATAGACTCAAAGCTGATTCCAACTGGTGCCACTCAGACAAAGCATTTGCCCTTAACGATTGAGGAAACGCCCCTGGTAGAGCAAACTGAGACTGTAGCTCTATTGGTAGACTTCCGCCACGAGATGCCCTCTCCTTTAACCAAAGGTGATATTACGACCTTAGAGAACGGTTCGCGAAGGAGCCCCCAGCTTTCTGAGACGGACTCCGAGACCTAATCTGAAGGCGAGGAATATCAGGGAGGTGATTGTGCACCAACACTTTCGTCCAATGCTATTTATGCAGTTCGAAGAGGCGACGTACAAAACCTCTCAGCCCTTGTCTCTACAACACCAGAATGCCTTAATTACAAAGACCCACAAGGAAACACTCCCCTGCTGATAGCTGCTCGAGGTGGGAACTCCGAGATGCTTAGGTAGCTTCTCAGTCTTAAGAAGATTGATGCGAGCCTGCATAATAACTAACAAAAGACTGTCCTTTACTATATGCCGAAATTCGAATGAGAGACTGCCGCAGAGCTGGTACCTTTACTCATCGATAGAGGCACTGATATGCATCTCAAGGCACAGCCCATGAACTTTGGACATGAGTTGCTCTCTAGCGCAAATGTTCGTTGCTGTTCAGTCTTACAGGCGATCTTGAATGTCAGAGTGGATGTCCTTGACAAGCTTCTTGCAGGTGCACACAGCTCGAAGTTTAAGATTCCTTGTCGCATTTGTAAAGGTGGTTCGAGACTCAAACGAATCATCGCAATTGCACTGTCAACGTTCCGTGCGGATGCTCTCGGAAATGTAGTTGAGCATATCAAAGCCGACCAGACCGAAAAATCACTCGAAAAACCACTCGAAAAACCACTCGAAAACCCACTCGACTTGAGTGAAATTGAGGTCTGGGTTGACCAGAAGCTTTTGCGGTTGTTGCGTGTTCCGTTTCGAAGTGGTGTCATTCGAACAATCGACATACCGGAATCTTTTTATCGCGCCGTCACCTACGGGAAGCGACACAACACAGTACTTCACTCTACTATCACTTTCCTGTTGAACAATGTGGCACAATCACCGGGCAGCCTCTATTCCATGCTTCAAGACGCTGTACAGGTAAATAGTCTTGACTCAGTTGTCTTCATCTTGCAGGAAGCAGACAGGCGGGCCCTTCCATCTTCGTGGTGGCTCGATACCCGGACACGTCTCGAATTTTCGCGGAATCCTCTGATCTTGGCTATCAACTTGGACTACGTGATGTGTTTCAATGTCTCTGTAGATCTAACGACTCCATTTTCAAAGACCCCCTGGAAGTTTACGAGTACAGATTGCAATCCTCCATGGCCATGCTGTTCTCCAAAATACGACTGAAGCCGGAGAAAGATGTGGATACAACTTTTGTAGGCAGTCCCGAGGTACCATGGAAAGCCAATGACGATGGCCTCTATCCCAAACGCTATTATGCCTACTTTACACAAGCGTGTTTAGCTGCTGCAGTTATGGCCGCCCATCAAGATTTGTACTTCGTGTAAGCATTATATCAGAGCCGCCCGCATCTGTGCTGACCGTATCAAGTAATTTTATATTGGATCAGGCTGATCGAAAGTTCATCGATATGCAGCCTGGCCGCATGGATGACCGAATCATTGGCGAGCCGGCCGGTGTTGTTGCTCAAGCCATCTTGAGTTCTTCATTTGGCGCTGCTACAACTATATCATAGAAGCATCCAGAGACCTGGAAACATCGCGTACGTTTCAGCGGCAGTGTTAGGCACAACAGAAATCACAGACCTAATATCGGCATTACGAGATTGTGTCCGGAGGAGTATGTAGATCTGAAAGGATCCAGTAAGGGTATGGCCATAGACAATCTCATCCATATGGTCACCGGTGAGTTCTGGACGATCCGAACTCCGACACTACCTGAATTCGTCCTCATGGTCGATTCCTCTAGCCATTGTCGCTATGTTCTGCAATACCTTCACCAGCAACGCTCTTCTCGGGTGCCTTCGGCAAGTGAGGCGCACTTGGCATCAACGCAAGCCGAGACTGGTGTTGTGAACGGATGGGAACGCTGCAGATTGACTAAGAAGGAATTCTGGTGCTTGATGTTGGGAAACCTTATTCGCGAGCGCCCTGATCGCGAAGCTCTCTGGGGTGTGATGGGCGCCCAAGTCACGGGAGCTCCAGGTCTCAAAAAGATGCCGAAAAGTATGGCATATTTCAACATGGCCATACGATTCGGAAGTAAAGATGCCTTGGTGCACATGATTGACTTGGGCTGGCAGGTCAATAGCCCTTGGTGGGCATACTTCATGATACCCTATCGTCTTGCAACAAGAATGGAACGAACTTCGCACAGGCTCCATCTGTCAAGAGATTCAGATATCCCACAATGGGGTGACATGGACTCTCATCGAGGCGTTTTTGAAGCGTTCAAACTCGAACAGATGAAACTCTACCAAAACTACAAGAAGATCATGAAAGAGAATCTCAGGTTCCTCGAAAGCAAAGGTGGGAAGATGCCGTGGTTTGTGGTTTGTGTTTTGGTTCCGACAAAAAGGGGTCGTGCTATGGGCTATTGTTGCTTACGCTATTCTGTATGGGATCATTCTTCCCATGATTCTAGCGTTTGTGGCTGGTCCTTATTGGGCATGGCCCGAACCAACAAGCCAAAAGCTCGCCTGGGCTTACCTGTGGTCGATGGCAGCCGTACACTGGGGTACAGCCGCAGTGTTAAAAACACTGCCAAAGTGAGATTACACTGCACATCCGTGTAGATAGGCTTATTTACACTACACACAGGAAAATTTACACCGAATCTTATGTATTTTACACTACAGCCAATCGGCTATAGTAATTTGTGACTTATTATCTATAGATACCCCTCCTATCTCATCATCCATCTCATCATCCATCTCATCATCCATCTCATCATCCATCTCATCATCCATCTCATCGTCCTCTTATTGTCTATCTTATTGTCCACCTTGACCCCTCTCCCCTCTGATTTCTCTTATATAGAATAGATAGAATAGATAAAATGGATATAGAACAATAAGCATCTTATAGCTGTGTGAAATACACCCTCTTTCTAGTGTAGAATACACCCTCTTTCTGGTGTAAAATACACCTTCTTTCTGGTGTGAAATACACCCCTAACGCGGTGTAAACGACGGACTTTCTTCAGTGTTCTTTACACACAATTATAGGGGTGTTTTTTTTACCTGGTCTGGTACCCCAGTGGTACTGAATTTGCCTCTGTTCACGATATGGGACGGACTCTCCTCGTTTCCGGGTAAACACATCCTAATTGTTGGCTTATTTACAGCGCTGTTGGTTCTTCAGCATTTACTGCCCCTGGTACTAATCGCTACTGTCGATTTCGGCCAAAGTAGCCCCAGGGTCAACTTCGGATGGGCAATGCCATTCATGCTTATCATAATCGAATCAGGCATTTTTATACTAGGCCGTGGTATCATAACTATGGGGTATGCCTTTGCTGCGTGTTTTGATGCTTGTTGCGTATTGGTCTATTGCGCTCTTGGTCAAGAGTTTCGAAGAGGTCCGTTTGGCGTGGTTTGATGAAGTCATGAATAGCAAGTAACCTAGATCATAGGCTTTGTTTGCTTGTCTATGGAATGAGACCTTTTCGCATCGCGCGAAGCGCCTCGTTGCCTGTATCTGCACCAGTTCGAAACACTAAATCTCCATCCACATGCACTAAGCAGCTCTCATATCCGCCGATGATAGAGCAACAACGTTCATCGCAAAAATAGTACCCCAAATCACAGCCGTCAGCGCTGTAGTAAGGCAAAGATCGAGCACATCTGCACCATCCGCCTCTCGCCAAAAAGAGACACGCCTACTCTAATATAGCCTTCTTTACTATCATAACCGACGAGAATGGATGATTTGAAGAAGGGAGCGATGCTGAAGAGCGAGATGGTTAGGTCTATGATGCTATAGGACACTTATTGCGGTAAGGGAGGGGCGGGAATCCGGCGAGTCGGTGATGACACAGCGGGTAGATGAGCCTTACCATCCTCAGCGACGTCCATTCCCGTGACTGGCTCTAGCTCGACGCATAGAACTTGAAGGGAGATGGCGAAAATATTGGATATCAACACGACGAAGCGCAGCTTGAATTCAACAGTTCTACTCGAAGACTGCCCAGGTGGCCCGAAAGCCGGACAGCTCCTGCGCGGCTGGCCTCCTCAATGCGGGTAGCCTCCTCAATACGGCTGACCTCCTCAATACGGCTGGCCTCCTTAATGCAGCTGGCCTTGTAAGTGTCTTCCAAGGTTCTTAGTGTTTCTGCACTCCTGAAGCGTAGCCCCAAATCCAAGTTTCAGAGGGCGGGCAAAGCGATACCCTAGCTGTGGCAATGTATTATAGCATGGCTAACATTCCGTACGCTCCCTGAAAGTTGCTTAAACAGGGATTCGAGCTTAGTTGTTGTGCTGGCTGTGCCTTGCTTGGTGCATTAGTGCTGCACTGTTTGCGCTTGTTGGTCTGTTTCCTTGCGGCTTGGGCATCTGCAATTGGTTTGGTTGAGCTATCTTCATAATCTTCTTCGCCGAATACAGTTGGAGAAAGAGAAGTTCGAGGTTGTTCCAACAATTCGTTGATATCGTTCCAATTTATTGGCGTCGCTGGTGCGCTGCTATCAGAATATCTGTTCCCATGCGGGTTCTGCCAGTGCCTGGCTCTCGCTTGGACGTGATTTCTCGCTCCGTCGGTCGGTATAGAGCTCTGAGTGAGCACGCTTGCGTGGGTGGACGAGGCTTAACTCCAGCATACAGTTGTCTTTGAAAGGCGAATCATTGAGCTGTTGCACGGATGGGGATGCCTCAGCAGGTGCAGAGCGGCGCGCATTTGTCGTAACCAGCGCTATAACACCTCACTGACAGTAAGGTTTGCGCTATCATCCTATCAAGCAGTTGCAATTTTCAACATATACTACACTATTGTAAAGGTGTTGCGAAGTATGGTTGGAGAGCTACAATGACCACAGCATGGCCTTCAACTCGCCACCCATCATTTTGGCAACAGGACGTGATTGCGCAGGCTTTTCGCCAGATTCCGCCTTGTACTTCCTATGGAGCCATCCGACCTCGCGTGGTAAACGTGTCTCCAAAAACTTCATTCCTATACGTTTATAACAAACGGCGCCCAGTGTTGCGTATAACGTCGGTTCAGACAATGATAGATACGTAGAGTGCCTGTGATTATGAGGGGAAGGGAAGAGCGCTACGAAGCGTGGGCGGGTATCAGTTGAGCTGAAGAGCACGCTTCCCCCGAAGGAGAACCAGTAACGGCCCAGAACTGGGACACGGTCATAAAGCACCATAAGCCAGCTAAAGCAGCAGTGGTTATCTCAGCAAGGTTTTGAGTTGACCTGTAAGAATGACCAAAGCACAGGACAGCCTCTACCTAGCGGTACTGATCCTGTTCTGTACGCTTTCATTTGTTACTAGATATCTTTGCATAATCTTAGCGTTAGTCGTGTCAGCGCGTAGCATGCTTTCTTCCATGCGCGATCAAAAAATACATTACAGTATTCAAAAACAATCGTCCCCGCAGACTCGTAGAAGGGGAGAAAATTGCTAGTGGTCACCCACCTAACTACTAATCCGCCGGTACGTTGCTTAAATAGGGCTGAGCGAACGGGAAGCCTTGTTTTCAACGTCCTATGGTCGTATGTCACAGATTTTAGTAGCGTTAAAACTATATTGTCAATTGCGTTGCATCAGCCAAGATGTCTTCCAGGTGCTCTTTCAACGGCGTGAATATCGTAATATCCCGCGTAGTAATCCAGGCTCTTTCCTTTGATCGAATGTCTTCTGCGGCCACGTGTCTTCAAGTTATCGTCCATGAGAGACCGCATATCAACGAAGATGTGCGTGGTGGAAGACGACATGTACATCAAGACAACTCAGAGCTCTTGTCTTTGGTGAGAAGCGCGAAGAACCACAGCAATGACACCATTAACATGGCAACAAGACGACAAGTCTGAGTAATTGTACCTCGTGACGAGATCTTCTTACAGTCCGCTCACAGCTGGCATAAAGCGCGGTGCGCGCTTAGTGCGTCAATCGAACTGCCATACGGGCACAATGGCGACTATGGCAGCACTTCTAGAATGCCATGTCTATTTCTGGCCTTATCGCCTGGTGTCGATCGTGACGTGAGCGTTGAGATCGAGAGGCAGTCCAAGCTTATGTACGACACGTTCTCTCCCGCTGGCACTGTCGTTTTAAGGCCGAATCGTGGTACTAGCGCGGTCCTGGCGTGAAGAAGGTTACAATGCACTGCGAGAGTTTCGGAGCGGTCGGGCTTACTCTGTAACCCATAGCGGATGCGACGACTCTTGGACTGCACAAGACACACGTTCACTGTCATGGGAGCGCGTTGTCCCGGCAATCAACACAGGCTTCGGTACTCGCCATCAGCGCAGAGACCAGCAGTGGGGACTTATACAACACCTGCGACGGCTATGACGACAACGAACCACCGACTTGCGCATGGCGGACGAGCTGTGGGCGGTTGTCTGAGATAGAGAGGCTTGAAACGCAATCGGCGTACTTTGTATATGGTGCCAATCGGCGATTATTTGTCGCGGGCATTGCCAGTAGGAGAAACAAAGACAGCCATTGAGACTTCTGGAAGGACTGTGAGACAGCAAGCGCGACAGCTCGATGTAATTCCCACGTGTTGGCGACACGATTCGTGTACACAACTGCAGCCCAGAGAAGTTGGAGGCGTGGTGGTGAAGGGGAAGAAGGCTAGAAGACGCGTCGAATCTGGTTCGCGTGTCTCGCGCGCGATCGTCGAGATCAGCAGCCTCCTCTTTTTGCATTATTGCCGTCACCCGAAGCAATCGCCCGCAATCAGCTCCAGCCTGCTTCCCCCCACCCTCATTTCCATCTCTCGCGACTCTCATCCCATCTCGTTCGCAGCATCACGTCGGCGTGTCACCTTGCACCCGCCCACCCCTCAGTCCAATTTGCCGCGGTGGAGGATCCTCGCTGCGCATAGACGGCCCCATCTGATTCGACGTCTCCCGGCAGCACGACCCCGTCCGGTCAGTGCGTGCGCTCAACTCCCCACCCGTGGACGTGCCCAGAGCCTCAGCGTGCATACTGCATATTCGCCTGCAGCATTAGCAGTACTACCGCACCCCTCGCCGCTGACATGTCTCCTCCCACCGCCGCACCGCAGCACCGCTCGAAGCGCCAGTTCCAGCCTGCGATTACTAGCTACTTCCACGCTGCCCAGGACTACGACTTTCTTGACGACTCCAACGCCGACGACGACTATCACCGAGGTGGCTCGCGGCTCCGCACCATCCCCCAGGCCAAACCCACACACGCGACCCTCGCACCCACTGTGCCTGATCACGTACAGTCCAGCCTGCTCAGCGTCGGCATGCGCGTCCGCAAATCGGTCCCAGAGGGCTACAAAACGCCCAAGACCCTACCTTCTTTCCAAGTCACACCGGCCACCCAGACACCACTTCGCAAACCACATTCCGCATTCCGCGATGTCCACCCTACACTCGAAATCCCACACGACACACTAGCCTCTACCCTGCAGCATCAAAGAGAATTATTGCCGTTCTGCGGCCTAAATAAGATCGGCGGATACGCTGAGCAGCCCACCGGCACCACAGCCAGCATGTTCAGCAACACTACGGATGCGTTCCAATCAGTATCGCAATCTTTCAGCCAGCCCTTCTCAAGTCAAGATAGCGGATACGGAACAGACATACAACGCTCACGCGGAAAACGCGGATGGACCGATGACGACGACAAGCGTCACATTCCCTCAAAGAACTTCTTGTTCTCGATACCAAACAAGCTCGGAGAGGAGGACGACATACCTGTCAGCCCGTTGTCAGAGTCTCCGCCACCAACACTACCGCCACAACGACAATTTGCACAGCCGAAGACTAGACGGAGGCCGGCGACCAGCGACACAGATATGAGTATGGATATGGACATGGATGCTGGAAATATCGGGGCGCATGAAGGTAGGCTGGCCGCGGGGCATGCGAGTGATTTCGAGGAAGCGGATTTCCTGGATGGGGAGGTGGGAATGGGCGGCGTTTGAGCACCGTGGTCACTACTCATGTCGGGCATTGCATTACAGGGCTGTGGTATCAGACTGCTTTATTTTAGCGACAGCGCACCGCGCTTCTCCCTATTTCGCGGCATTGGGTAAAAGGCGTTCATCTTGGTCTCTGCTTGGCCATGTAATGATTGTGGTTCAGCGTGAGGTGTATACCCTCGGTTCCGTACGCAAAAACGTTTCTGTCTAATGACTAGCCAATTCCCTTCCAGTGCCCTGTCTTCGTCTTCATCCCGCCGATGCCTGACAAAGCTTGACTTGCGCGTCTTTACAAACCACGCACTACTCCAGTACGAAATTACTAAGCCCTCAGACACAACAATAAGCCAAAAGTTAACTAGCACTGTGTTTTCCTATTTGATCTACACCTCCATTGCGTCGCTAACAATTGTTGATAGTGCGGCCCAGCGCGGCTGTTACTAAGAGCATAGTTGCTGCTGTGATGCAAATGCAGAGACTAGTGCGGGCCAGAATACGTTGATCTAGATGAATTGTCGGAACTGCAGAAAGTACATTGCTGGAAGGTTCAAGATTGCTGATAGCAGAGATCTGATCATGCTAATGAGGAACGCGACGTCCGTCTTGCGTACCCAATGTAGACTGTCGAGGATGCTGTCGAAAGACGCCACGACCTTAGCAAGCAGTGGGACAGAGACCTCCGTATGACCGACGACGATTGGCGAGTGGATGCTGTTGCCTCTAAATTGGATACGCCTAGAATGGTCAGCATGGTGAGAGGTAGATGTTGGTAGGCTTCCCCTTGCTCTTTTCAGCGTCGTCCAAGCTGCGGCCCTCCGCCGACCTTGACGCCATCTGCATTGCTCTCATCCGGACGGGCAAGGGCAGCAGAGCATATTGGGAGGGAAAGGTGACAGAAATTCTAGATACTAACCTGATTGACGAGTCGCTCCACATCATCCTTGCTCGTGTCGCTGAGTCTATCATTGAATGCAAGGTTGCCCGAGAGGTCACTCAACATGTCACCCATGTGATTGAGGGGGTGATCAGAATGAGGTCTACTTTCAAAGAACTTCCATACCGGCTGGTTTGTTCAACCAAGATCGGAGCATAATTGATAGCGTAATGAGGGTAAATAAACGTTTGCGTCTGACCTGGGCAGGTATAACTCAAAGTTTCTTTCAGCTGTGGTTCTCGAAGCTGTCTAGTTATAGATCCTTCATTTCCAAGCTGGTCTAGAACATCAGGGATAGGTATTAGAACCTGAGGCTATCACAAAACAAACCCATATCGATCACCGAGCAATTGCTTGGAACGCATCAGGCCCTTGATTTAGAGCGAGGTAGACATTCGATATAGCAGACCGCTAAGGAACTATGACTCAGATGACTTCACACCGTTCATCTTCTTTCTCCTCTTTCTTCTTCCTGATCATCATTCTGCAGAGCCCCGACTGTTTCCAAAGACTTCTTAACAATGTTTCCAGAGCTATGCCACGAGTCTCGTTCCAGAGTTTCAGCTGCTTGACTTCAGGAAGGCTGTCAAATCTCAGACAATCATTTAGTGCGTTAGCGTCTTTGTGGACGCAGAGGATGTGTTTTACAGACACTAAGACCTTAAAGTCTATAGCAGCTTGTTGCTAGGCAACTGCTTCTCCTGTGTTAGTCTGAGCTGTGAATCACTTGCACACGTCCTTAACAGTGCTCTTTTGAAAGTGGCACTGTCCTCTCTAACAGTCTTTTGAAGAGTCTTAATAAGCACTCTTTAGCGTTTCCGGATGAACCATGCGTTCGCACAATCTGACCACTAGTCTACGAAACGTGTCCATGTGAAGTACCTGTAGACATCCTTCTTAGTGGGCTTGGCCTTGTTTTGACTTAAGAGGATTGATCGCAGTTGCCTAGTAAACCCAAAGGGTGTCCTGTAAAATTCTTTATCTTGACCCTAAGAGACCGGAGGAACGAGCTTTGGGTGCTTAGAGCGTTAAACATACTGTGCTCCTGATTGAGGTTCTCGAGTATGCGCAGGATATAAAATCTTGGGATCCAATCTCAAAACGGGGCTGTGGTCGTGCGCGCAATGCGCGGACATAGCTGGAATTGCCATAGCACTTATAAGCCACAGCAGTTTGAGAATAGAGATTGATAAGGGTAAGAGTATTAATGTATTATATGTCAAGATAAGACTGTCGTTTAGGCAAACAGATACCCGTTCAGAGCGTTAAAGCCCTATGCAATGGCAAGCATCTACTGCTCCTTGGCTTTCTCAGCCTCCTGTTTAGCCTTCTCTGCGTCTTGCTTTGCCTTTGCCTCTACAGCTTTCTGCTGCTCTACCTTGGCTTTCTCTTCATCTGCTTTCTGTTGTTCAGCCTTAGCTTTCTCAGCCTCGGCCTTCTGCAGCTCCTCCTTAGCTTTCTGTTCAGCCTCAGCTTTAGCCTTCCCCTCTTGCTGTTTCTTCTCAGCTTCGGCCTTGACCTTTTCTTCTTGCTGCTGCTGCTTCTGCTTCTCTGCCTCTGCTTTGGCCTTTGCTTCCTCCTGCTGCTTCTTTTCTGCCTCTGCCTCAACCTTGGCCTTCTCCTCTTCCTGCTTCTGCTTCTCTTCAGCTTGCTTCTTGTCTTGCTCCCTCTGTTGCTCCTCAGCTCGCTGCTTCTCGGCTTCCTGGCGATCCTTCTCAGCTTGCTCCTGCTCTTTGTCCTTCTGCTCTTGTTCCTGCTGCCTCTGGCGCTCAAGCTCGCGCTGGCGATCAACATCTCGGTCGTTGTCGTCATTCTTATTGTCCTCCCTGTTGTTGTCTCGTCCGTCGTCTTCCTTGATCTTGATCTCGATCTCAATGGCAACCTTGATGTTCACCTCCTCGTCGTTCCGGCGGTTCTCGTCTTTGCGCCGATCGTCAAGCACAGCTTCCAGGGCTTCACGCATCAGCGCTGCCGGATCTTCGATGACCGCCGAGTGCGTAGGTCTAGCATTATACAGGACAACTTCGGCAGTCTTAGTAGCAGCCAATTCAGTGGGCTTGGTAGCGTTTGCTGCATCGGTGGCCTCGGCACTGGCAGGCTCGGTAGCAGTCAAGGGGCGAGGATCGTAGACTAGAGACTCAATCAGCGCTTATACCTTGCGGCAGGTAATGTCCTTACTCATGACGGTCCGCGTCTCCTGCTTGCCCCTGTTCGCCACGATGGCTTCCTGCTTGAAGACGTCGGCCTCAACTCTCCTCTTCTCTCCCTTGTCATCGTCGACTTGGACTTCGACCTTGACTTCTTGTATGATGACCATCACAGTGCTCTTCTCTCGTTCACGTTGCGCCATTGCAGCTGCACGCAAGACGTTGTCCAGCTCCTTCTGGGCAGCGTTGGCTTGCTGGTCGCGGAGCAGTGCTTGGTTGACTTGCCGGAGCATGAGCTGCTGAGCGACGGCGGCCTCATCCTTCTTGCGAGCAGAATCGTCATTGTCGCCGTTTCTCTCCCTGTCATCGCCCCTATCTCTGCCATCTTGGTCGTTGACATTGACATTGATGATGATGAGGTTGTCAGCCTTGATCTGGGTGACTTCATCCCGGCCCTTAGCTTCGAGAGCAGCAAGAGCAGCGATCATGCCGGAACCTTGATTGGCACAAACGTCGATCTTGGGCGCATCTTGACGGACAGCAAGGTTCTTGAGGACATGAGGGCTAGCGATGGGCTTAGTTGCTATATCACCGGTCAGCGACGATCAGAGCAGACATTGCTTGTTCGTTGAATTGGGCTGACATACCCGCAAGACCAGCTGCGAGCAAGACTGTAGTAAGAAGCCTAGTAGACATTTTGTTGTGAATGAGAGCACTTCGAGGGTATCACTGAAATTGTAGAGAATTGAAGATATGGTAGACGTCCCAGACGTTTGTATCGAAAAGAATGTAGCTGAAAGAGTGACTGTTGAAATCGCAAAGAAAGAGAGCTGTTGTGGGGTAGAAACTTCATCGTACTTGCTCTCGTACCTTATATGCATACGACAGTCTCTTACGATGTGACATTGTCATTAGCCTCATCGGACCTACTGGCCAACGTGAACTGTCATCTGTCGTACGGTCTGGCGCAAAGAAGCGTACCCATCGGCCTGAGGCCCACGGCTATGGACTATCCGGCTGTGCGCCAAGGTGATATCCCATGGTGCCTGAGATTGCAGGATGTGTAACGCAGAGTTGTCAGTACGCTGCATTATGTAGTCGCCAAGAGATTGGCAGAGATGGCTGAACAGGTTGCTGTTCGTGGATGCTTACGAGACGGTGCTGAAACTCGAAAGCAACCGCATGCGACCGGATAGCTGATGTCCTACTTGGCGCAGCGCACACAAGTAAATCTTGTCCATCAACGACGCTTGGCCTGTAAATGCTGCGTAGGTGTCGTTCCCACAGCGCAGCGAGCTGGTCAAGGGAGTGGGTGAAATGTGGTTGGGTAGGTGCATGCACTTGCGGTGCGTCTTCGATGCATCGTCGCGCGCAGATCGGAGCAGACGCGCAAGGTCGTGTAAGTGCGGTCAGTCGGTATGGACGCAGCAGAAAGGGCGAATGTGCTGATGGAAGCTGCACGTTGTCGTCGTGTTGTCTATGGACTCGCGCGTCATCGTGCGTACTTCAAGACCAAACGAGCGTGCGCTCGCGGAGTGGGGCAGCTGCCAAATTGCCAGAACTTCACCACCGCGCCCACCTACATGCACGCCGTCTACAGGCTGGCTGACCGAGTTTGGAGCAATCGAAATCGCCGCTGCTGCTTGACTGCTGTTGTGCTGCCGCGCTCTTTGAATCGAACTGACCGGCGTCATGCACGAAATCGTCACTCTCCAGTTCGGCTCGCAGAGCAATCATCTCGGCACGCATTTCTGGAACACGCAGGTAAGCACTTGCACTTCTTCGCTTGAGCGGTTTCCATTCCGACCTATTTCCACTTGTTAGGCTCATCTTTAGTCCGTTGTGCTGCATGTCGGTGGGGAGGCCGCGTACCTCTTGCCTCCGTCATGTAGCTTTACGAGGCCGTCTCATCCTTATACTTGATGTTGATCAACCCCGCTCACATACCCCACGAGATGCTTGAACATCCTCGAGCTGATCGGATCTTAGGAATCGTACTTCACCTATCCGCCCGAGCCTGAGTCAGCTGTTAATCATGATGTTCACTTCCGCGCTGGCGTTGCACCGGATGGATCGGACACCTTCACTCCAAGAGCACTCATCTATGACCTCAAAGGTGCATTCGGAAGCATGCGAAAGATCAATGCGCTGTATGAGGCTGAAGATGACAGAAACATACTAGACCAGACTGGAGTATGGCCTTCGAAACCCATCGTACAGAAAGCGGCCCAAATTCCACAGTCCTCCTACCAGCAGCACCTCGATGCAGGTCTGGAACCACCTCAATTGAGCACTTCAAACATCAAGTACTGGTCAGACTATAGTCGGGTCTACTACCACCCCAAGTCCATTGTCCAGCTTTCCGAATTTGATGTCAATGACAAGCTCATGCCATTTGAGAGCTGGGATGTAGGCATGGATCTCTTCGAAAAGCTGGAAAGGGAAGTCGACTTGGTGGACCGAGACTTGAGGCCTTTCGTCGAGGAGTGCGACGGCTTGCAAGGCCTTCAAATCATGACCGGCGTCGATGATGCCTGGGGTGGCTGGGCTTCAGGCTGGATCGAGCGGTTGAGGGATGAATATGGAAAGCTCAGCATCTGGACCTGGGGTTTGGGTGACCAAGGAGGAAACACCGCAGTGCCAAGGGTAAATTTCCTTTCCGTTCAACCCAACAGCCATGTCTGACAATGCGCAGGAGAGGCGCCTGCAACAGATCGTCAACTCGTCGAGGTCACTCCAGCCGCTTGCCGAACAATCGTCAGTGTACATACCAATGTCCAACCGGCCAGCCAAGGTTCCGAACTACCTTTCTTATGACCCAACATCGGCATGGCACGTGAGTGCTCTTCAGGCTATTGGTGCAGAGAGCATGACGCTCTCTTCACGGTTGAGGACATCAAATGGCAGACACGGCACCTTACAAGACATCGAGGATACCATCAACAGCACAGGAAAGCGAAGGATAGCCAAGTTCGAGATGAGCGTGGCCGACCCGGACGTTTTATCTGACAAAAGCACAGAAGAGACATCGAGAGCCAAGAAAGTTGGCTCTACAGTTTCAAGACGTACGAGCGAGGGTGAGACCCATTTGAGTAGCTTCGACTTCGACGCCTTCACCAAAGACTATCGAGTGGCATCCCATAAAGGTGGCAAGAGAGAGCACATCTTCGCAAGAGCGGAAGCGTGCCGAGGAGCTTGGACTTTGTCGGATGATGCAGGTCGCAATCCCAGAGATCGTTTTGGTGATGGACCAAGGTTGCAAAGGTGTGTTCCGAACGTCGTGTTGATCCGCTGTTCGCTTTCCCATTGACCAAGAGGTCACGCTTGAGGCGTTCTATCGATTTGATGTGCTGTCCGGCGCATACCGCAGCGATCGAATCATATACGGGATTCACTAACGATTTCCAGATACACTGCGCCCTTACTATTCCCGACTCTCGACAGCTTCCCTTCTATTTTTGATGTTGGAACCGGCCACACAGGAAGACTCGCTGTGCATGCTGGACTCACCACAAGCACCGCTGTTGCTGAGCAGGTGCGAGCAATCGAGAAGATTGTGAAGCGACTAATAGCCGTCGACGAGCGAGAGGCACTCTGCAACGGCCTGCAGGTTGTTGCTGAAGAATATGATGAGGGATGGGACGACGACTTCACCGAAAGCGATGACGATGACTGAGCAGCCTCGCGGCGCTGTTCACACTCCGGCTCAAGCCTCCTTAGGAATTCATGCGACCTACGCTGTCTAGCGATGCTGTTGTCTCTCTTGTTGATCCTGCGCTGTCTTCAACACGAGGTGGCTTACCATTGTCGGCCAATCTTTCCCAAGCTCTAACCGTTTATACAACTCGAACCGGTGATAGCATGCACAATCTCACGCTATCGATAGCAGACAAGGACCGAAACGGCGCTTCAATATTTCGCACCTTGCATTGCATCATGATGCAGTGACGCGAGCAAGCCTCTGACGCAGAAGCTTCTAGGCAGACTTGCCCCGCGCGAGAAATCGTCTGGAAGAAAGAGCGCGACGAGCAAAGCGCGGGACCAACTTTCAAAGGCTCACCTCATCTCTCGTTGGGTGATCAACGTCCAGACCGTGCGGATATGAAGTGCATGCACACACTGTCATGACATCAGAACGTCACGAACGATGCACGATCATAATTGGTTCCCTGGTTGCTGATGAGGTGATGAAGGCCAGAGGACTGGCGATGAAAACCTCTGAGCGGTCTGCGAAGGAGTCAACAATATTCGCGGAGACGGCATCAATCCACTGCCATGCGTTGAGTTCACAGCATCTCGTGCTCTCGAAGTTTCCGAAACACTTTCCATCCTACTGTTTGATTGGGGAGCTCGGGAAAAAGCCATGGCGGCTGGCAGAACAAGCGTGGTTTTTGAGTTCGCGTCTCATAGCAGCTTGTCTGCTCCCCGCTGCGTGAGGGGCCCTCACGCGATAAAAGTGAGACCAACCTGCCTAACAGAACGGCGCCGGAAGCTTCTGCAGGTCCCGTGCAGGAACACCAGGTACCAATGTACCGACGCGCGTTCATAATTTGAGCTGGCAGAACATCAGCATCCTCAACAAGTGTCCTGCTTCAAAGAATGGGGGGTAAATATTGCGACAGGCGGGGTATGCGTCTTTGGAAGAGACTGCCCAACCTCTCGCCGGCAGACCCGGCCACAATGCTGCATGGCGCAGAACCTCCCGAACTTTCGATAGTAATGCCTGCCAGCGATCGGCTTGGTCGACTAAGGGCTTGCGCCGCAGGCAACGGCTTTCGCCATGCATCCAAGAAGCGCTGCTGCCCCGCCATCGCGATAGCAACCAGCCCGCACATCCACGCCTGCTCTAGAACGCAAAAGTTTTCCAGTAACAGTGCGACACGATCGGGAGGCTTTTTCTGACACACTTGGCCACAGGCATCTTCGACCTGCTCGAGCGAGCAATCACAAAATCATAATCAGGCTGCTATCGATAGCCTCCGCAACGCTGGCAAGGGTGTCTCATGGATTATTGAGCGCTCATAGCGCGGTATAAACTACTCACCAGATCGGCCTCAACGCTGGGGTGCTGCTATTGATAGATACCAAGCTTTCTTGAGGCTGGTCAGTTCCCTCGGTACAGCAACGGCAGCCACGCTACACTCGCCTAGACGGCCGATCGTGACTTTGACTACGATTACATCATAGCTCGGCTCTACCAAAGGTCTGATACGGGCACTTGCTGATAGGGCTTCCACTAGTTCAGGAGAAGGTACACGACAACCGTACCCACACAAATCAGTATCGACAACCACGGCGTGAGGCTCTCTGAGCAACGCGATTACGAGAGGATAAACATTTCCCATGGCGCAAAGGAAAACATGCGCGCAATCTAGGTGCCTGGCCACTTCTGCAGTATGGTCAGCACGGAAGGCAGGATGGTGGTCGAACGAGAGCTTATATCTCACTGCATCCCAGCAACGCGCCGGCATCCCCTGGCTCTTGCATGCATGCCGATACCTGCCCGCTTGATGATTGGACTGACCAAAAGTTGGTTTTACGAGTTACTAGGGCGATCGGCCTATCGTATCCCGAGCTCGGCTGCATTGTGCTTGCCTTTTTGAGCGACTCATGCTCTTACCATACCACGAGACCCACTCTTACGAGAACATGCCGTCGGTGGAGGCAGATGCAGGTCACCACCGCCCGATGACTATCAAGGAACGGTGTCGGACTCGACTCCACTCCACCACCCAGCCTAGCGTCTGCAACCTCAGCCGTCGTTCGTGCTGCATGGTGCCCCAGATGGCTGGGTGAAGGTTTAGTGGCTCTACCAGAAGATGCATATTAGGATCTGCTTCCCCTCTTGAACCTCGCTTTTCCATCAGCCATACAATAAAGGTCTGTCCGACAACAGTTGCAACTCGCTCGCTACGGTTGCATACTCACCCTCGTTCACCACTTGTGCTTCACTCGTTAGAGCACTTGATAAATCGCCGCTGGAGACAGGATGAAGGTCACCACCACCGTATTCGCCCTTGTGGGCGCGGCTGCCGCTGTCCCTCAGTACGGCTACTCTGCTTCAGTCCCGGTAAGAATCATCCAGTCCATATCAGGCGAGGCCTCGCTTCTAATCGCCGGGCAGGACTATAAGGCCTCTTCTTCGGCTTACCCTGTCAAGTCAGAGAACAGCAAGTACCCTGCTGAGTCTTCTTCTTCTTCTTCGAAGTATTGGTACTCCGCGCAGTCGTCCTCTTCTTCTGAGGACAAGCACTACACCCCCTACCCCACCGAGTCCTCTACCAAGTCTACCTGGACTCCTAAGCCGACCCCTTCCTACTCGGAGAAGTACCCTCACTCCACTTCGGACGTGAAGAGCTACCCCGTCTACAAGACTTCGTCTTCTAGCGAGTACGCTCACCCTTCGTCCTCGACTCCTTGCCCCGAGTCTTCGACTGAGTACTCTCACCCACCTGCCAAGTCGTCGAGCTACTACGCCCCGCCCGTTGTGTCTTCCAGCTACTACGTGCCCAAGCCGAGCAGCACTCCTTGCCCCGAGAGCAGCTCTTACTACGCACCTCCGCCGCCAAAGCCTACTACCGGCTACCCGATTCCGCCAAGCTCATCGAAGTACTACCCCATTCCCTCCAAGAGCTCAGAGTACTCTCACCCGGTGCCCAGCTCGACTGGATACGTCCCCATTCCCCCACCGAAGCCTTCCTCTTCGACTCCTTGCCCTGAGTCCTCCACGAAGCATGTGACAATCACCTCTACGATTCACGTGCCTCCACCTCCTAAGCCCACTACTGGCTACTCTAACACCACAACTCCTTGCCCTGAGAGCTCCAAGGTTCCTCCTCCTGCACCTACGACAGTATACCCTGTCCCACCTCCTGTTGCGCCCAGCAGCAAGCCCCAGCCTCCTCCTACCTACCCTGCGTCAACTCCTGTTGCACCCAGCTCGAAGCCAGCACCGCCACCGGAGACTCACCCAGCACCCCCAGCTTCGACTCCTTTTGTGCCTAGCAGCAAGCCCCAGCCTCCTCCTACCTACCCTGCGTCAACTCCTGTTGCGCCCAGCTCGAAGCCAGCACCGCCACCGGAGACTCACCCTGCGCCACCTGCTTCCACTCCTGTGGCTCCTAGCAGCGTGCCCGCACCCCCTGCGTCCACTCCGGTCGCTCCTCCTCCAGCGCCGCCTGCTTCGACCTACCCTGCTTCTGTCCCCGCTCCTTCGAGCCCTGCTGCCACCACATCCGCCCCACCGCAGTTCACTGGTGCCGCAAGCTCCAACAAGGCCTTCGGCGCTTTCGTCGCTGGTGCTGCTGCCTTCGCCCTTCTGGCTTAACCCTGAGGTTCTGGATTTACGTTTCTAACATTCTTGTCTCTCCTTTGATACACACTACTTTTTAACGACCCTGTAATGACAACAGTGCACCTGGCATAGATGGGTTAAATACATACACGCTCCTTCCACAAGGTTTTCATTCTTGGGTGGCATGGCCTAGCCATGGGCATTTCTGATTCTCGCTGGGGTAATTACGAAGGGTGGCGATGTGGCCATGGCGTTAGGATGGCTGGCATTGAGGCTTGTAAGTTAGGTGTTCGGAGGATAGCGACAGTAATGTCTGTACTCGGATCTGTAGCCTATATGTGAACGCTACTTTTAGCACACTGAGAGTATTAACGAGCGATGGTCTCGCTCGTGATTTTGTGTCGTGCTAGTACTCTGTCCCGATCTCCGCGGGCGTCATGCCGATTAGCCGGACTAGACCCCGAGAACGAGCTCAACCTCACGGCCCTGCAAAACTCCACCACTGATCTCATGGTTGTTCGAGCTGCGACCAGGTATTCGTTGCTGTGGAACTCGTGCTTTTCATCCAACGTCGTCCTGTCTGAGGGATATCTTGACGTTCCATGATTCATCATTAGCTGCACCGAATTCTTTTCTACGTCATACATCTCGAGGCCTCACCGATACATAAGGAGTAGATCGAAATTGGTGGCCATGGACAAGTCATATCCAGCAGCAACATCAGGCTCGCGTTCGAAGCTCATATCAGGAAACTTCAAAGAGATATTCAGCGGTCCTGGCATTTTGCACCCACAGAAAAGTTTCACTGCACAACTATACAACGCAGAACAAAAGTCGACTATGTCTTCCCACAACGACATCAAGACCAACGCAAATTCTGGGTTCCCAGATACATCGAGGGCTCCCGGAGAGCAGTTTGAACCCAGGCAGACAGCGACCAGCGAAGACTACGAGCCGCACCCTGCCAAGAGCATCAAGTTGAGCCCCGCGAGGCAAGCACTCGTGGATGACGTGCGCGACCCAGACTTACCCGCCTACCGGTCTCCACTGACACTGTTCAGATCATCGCGCTCTACTGCTGCCAGCCAACCGTGGAGCGCGTGAAACGCTACACGCGAGACTGTGTCTACGACGACCAATTTGTGTACGCCAACGACCGCTACAAGATGGCAGGCCAATGGTTTGCGCTCCCCAAGCTCTTCAAGGCCTCGATCAACGAGTCCTACGAAGTGATTCGCTCAGACAACGATCTCATCCAGTTCAAGAACAAGCAGTCTTGGACGTTCCGCGGTATCCCCAAGACGGCCACTATCACCGGCCTGGTGAGCCTGAGCTTGGACCCAGCGACCAGGGGCAGCGACTTTATGCAGATTAAGTACCATAAGGATCAGGCGAACGAGAAGGATTATAGTCATGAGGGGCTGGGTTTTAGCTTCAAGAAGTGGCAGGCGGATAATGTGGTTAAGCACATGAGTGCGCCGGAGCTGAAAGCGTTCGAGGCGGATAAGAATGCAGCGAAGGAGCATGTCAGGAAGTATGGGACTGGTAAAGAGGAGGGCGATGCGCCAAAGAGAGATTTCACTTCGTGAATCCGAGAATCTCCAGGCTAAAGTAAGGACACGGATTTTGACCCTGCAGATAGCTACTCGCCACTGTTTTGCAATGCCAGATGTACATGGGCAGCTTTGAACTATTCCGACAGTGTCGATTGATTCCTGTCTCTCTCACTTCCTCACTGGTCTTGAAACATCCTTCTCACTGGCTTCTCACCAGCCAGGCCCCTTCGATGGCGATGCGCCTGTCACCACAGGCCCAATTCGACAGTACGTCGATAACACACTCGCTCGTTTCGCGAGCAATTTCAGCGGTCTGCTCGTCGTAAAAGCTGCATTCCCGGCGAATACTGCACCAGACACGTACGGTGTCCCCGTCGTAAGAGATGCACGTGTCGCTATTTGACATATCATCTTGTCGTGAGCTTGCAGTCCTCAGGACCACTACGCTAAAAGAGCGGCTGCGTAAGGTGCTCCATTCTAGTAGTGCAGCCTGTAGCGACTAAAAGAGAGTGCGGGTGATGCAGCCAAGCCTGTCAAAGTTCAAGCGCCCAGTGAGGTTCCTAAGGGTGCTTCGTCGTGGTACTGTGTGTTGATCTATCCGGAATCTGGCTCGTTGAAGGCATTCAGTGCTATTCGAAAGTTCGCTCGGACCCCGGAAGCTATTCGCAAAGACTCAGAGGGCCTAAAAGCGTGCATCTCAATCACACATGACACGCTGCTTCGATCACAATTTCCAATCCCAGCCCACGAGATATGCGTATAAGCAGACAGCACTCAACGCCAAATCGGCAAGACGATATCAGAAACCAGTTCGAAGACGACAAGATTGTGCCTAATAAGCACGACGATCTCTACAGCATGAGCTCGCTTCGCATCCAACAGCTTAATTGCGTCGAGGTTAACTATTGCGCGCACGTCATGACAGCGCGAGCTATCGGCGGAGTGATAGAGCCCGTTGGTAAGGAACAGCGAATAAACGTGTAAGCCTCAGCAGATTAGAACGATGCAAGCCTCATCAGCATGCACACCGGGAAGTCAGCGGAACATGTCTCGTGAAGATTTTGGGTAGCCACTCTGGGAATAGCGCTATGCTTGATCCTTGCACTCGCCGCATTCATCTCTTCTTGTGTCTGCGACCCTTCAGGCGTCTCCAGCCGCTCCAGCACCCGCTGTCGCCCCCGCATCTCCGCCTTGTATATCTCTGAAAAGACGTTTTAGGGCGCCGTGAAGGTTTCCACGACGCAGCTTGATGTTTTGAAGGTAACCTGAACGATGCTTCGAGTTCTGAGCGGTGATGTCGAGGTCCCCTGCTCTGCCGAACGCGTCCACGACGTTTTGGACCTCCTCAACAGCCCTTGAAGGATGCGAGGAGACATAGCACCAACATTTGCCAGGTGGATTCAGTTGCCAACGTCAACAAAGATCTTAATGACGACGGCGTTGTGAAGACGTGCTCCTTGTACCAGGTGTCTAGTCGTGTTAGGAAGGGGGCCTTGGCCAACACAGCAACGAAAGGGAAGGCACTTACTCTCTCATCAGTCGCTCCAGCAAGTTCCATGGCAACGTAGCGCTGCCAGCGATAATTTCCAACACGGGAATGTAGAAGGACGTAGGTGACGTGCCCTGGGCGTTGTAACCGTACCCTCCAACGTGCTCGACATATGTGTCGACTAGTATGCGATGATTCTTGTGGAAGAGAAGCTCATCTCCCGCAATCTTATACTTGAGAGCGACCTGAGTCTCGAGTTGAAACGGGCGCTGATGAAGTTGTTGTTCAATGGTCTGTGTGAGGGTACCAATGAACGTATCGACGTTGACCGTTGTCACTGGACTCATCTTGACGAGCTCTCTAAGATCAGCGCGGCGGACGATCACATTTCGGCGGCCTTCGCGCTCAGGACCGAGTGCATGGCTGGCATGAGTATTGTAGTCCCACGTGTCAGCGAGATGACTCGGATCCTCTGTCCAGCCTTTGAGTCTCATGTCCTCGTCTGCGTTGTTGCAGTTCTTTGGACGCCTCACTCTGTGATTGACAACGTCGACCAGAAAGCGGTCGAGCTGAGCCTCCGTTAGGTTCAGTTTGAATTCCAGAGCGTAAGCCGTAGCAAATGCGAGGGTTCTCAAGATCATAGGAGAACTTCCGCAGTTGCTGCACGGTGAGCGCGAACCAGGTCCTTGCGTCGCTGCGCACTCTCAGCTTCGCTCCACTAGCCTCCACAGGTTTGACCGGGTCGAAGATTTCGGCAGCCGACTGCAAGACCTCGCAAGTGATGGCGAAGTTTGTGCAAAACCAGTCCAGCTCGATTCTGTCGAGCGAGTCTTCAACGTATAGTCCATGTATCCACTGTCATCGTCAGCATTGAAATGTGCCTTCCGCAAACTAATCTCACAGACGTATACGTTTTCTCGTCGGTTCTGCGTATACTGGCCGATGGCAGTCTCGTGCGCCATGGAAACCCACGCGACTTGGTCGCGCTTGACGATCTTGCCAGTGTTGGCGGACTTGTAGATAAGCTGGACCCCGCGAGTCTTTGAAGCAAAAACAAGTCTTACGGGGCTGATCTCGACCGCTCGCTCTGCCTCAGTCTCGTCCTTGACTATGACTCCAACGCATACTCTGGTGAGAATACTCTTCTTCAGGCCGACCCTCGCGTCTTTTTTCCGTTGAGTACATCGTGTTCACGAGGTAACCATCTGCCAGCGTGAGCATCCCGGCGTAGTCGTTTCGATATGCCTGAACCAAAGCCTTCGTCGTCTCTCCTTTGTGTTAGTGGGTCCAGTTTGTCTCGTTGGAGCGCCAGGTGGCTGCCCAGGTGTACTACAATTGCTCCAGGTGGTCCAAGAGCTTCTTGAAGTCATTGGTTCGTGTTTTCCTCGCATCCTTGTCCTCTGGGCGGTCCTCCGGATTGTTCGCGCCAAGGCTATTCCAATATTCCATGGGTTTGATGACGGTACGGATGCGCGAGCTCACTTCCGGTCTCTTGAAGGAGACGGGAGCAACGCTCGGGGCTGTCGAGCTTGGATACGGAATGCGAATTTCGTCATCCATGTTGATGGTCTGCTCGATATTGGGACACGCTGGTAAGTAGGGATGACCTGACTAGAAGTCGAGGCGGAAACGAACAGTGGTGCGGCGGCAAACAAGGAGAAGTTGACGCCGACCTTGGAGATACGCGGTGACTTTAGCATCCGCGGCTAGGAAGGTAAAGCTGCCTGGAAGCTCCGGGACAACTTTGTTCGTGCTCGTCCATGAGGGATACCAGGCACGACTCTCAACTTTGGTAGAGGGAAAAATTGAACATCTGCTTGATTTTATCGCCTCGAGTCAGCACGGTCGATAAGTCTGTCAGATTTGTGAAGGAGGTGATATACATAGATGCAGCAGATCGGGAGCTCTAGACACAGTTTTCGCAACGATGTTGGGCAGAAGGGTTTGTATGTTTCATGCATCTTGTTGAGGCTCAGTTTGACCAGCCACATATGGATCTCTCGGCGTTGAAAGGGTTGAGATTCGATTGGGCCATCTAGAGGTACAGATTAACGGTACTTTCGATGCTCGCTTCTACAAGCAAGCTCATTCTCTATTCTCTGTGCTTGAAGCACAAATATCCCGAATTTGGGCTGTCTTGGTTGATCCGAGCTCAAGCCTGCTGTTCAGTTGCATTCGCCAAGACGATGACGATGACGATGACAGTGATGACGGAGTAGATTTTGGCTACTGGCGCTTTGATTTGAAGAAGTTCCCATGACCACGGTGAATAAGTACGGTCATAGATGTTCAGGAGACTTCTCGGCTGAACCAGGTTCACGAGCGAACGTCAAGTCAGCAAGGGGATCAGAGGGTGAAAATTCATGATGCGATCTGACGTTCTGCAGCGAATCTATAACTTTGTCACCACAATGTCGAATGGCGGGTAATGCAGCTGGGCCTTGTTCCCGGTGTCCACAAGCACAATTTTCGTCAAAGGCCAACCATTTTGGTCCTTGTATCTGCCAGATGTCAGCAATTGTAATACAACACGCATAGGATGTGATAACTTACCCATCATAGTCATACCAATTGCACAAGTCCTCGCCAGCCCCCGTCATTCTAAAGACTTGCGCTCTGTCACCAAACTCTGCTGTCTCACTCGCGCCGCCTGCGGGTTCTAGCACCACGCCAGCAAGTCTGGAGAAGTATCGCACTCCTACATCGTCAAGCCAGCTCAACTTATCGATCGCCTCTAGCGCGCTACTCCCATTTACAACAAGCTCGCGCATGTACAAGACTTGGTCTTGAACCTCCAGTCTCGCGTACGTTAAAATATTGTAACCAGTGCTACTCACAACATCCGTGATGATACCTGTATCTCGCCCGCATCCATATGAACCCGCATATTGCTCCTCGACTTGCGCAGTGAGTGCCTCAGCAAACGCTGGGATCAAAATATCTTGCACATTGCCATATAACGCTGCAGGGTACAGCATCTCATATCCTTCGAGCCCCGAAGTTTGACTCAAGATCACCAGTCCGTAGCCGAGATTGGGCACAACGTCGATCCAAGACCGCCAGCCGCCTCCGCTCCCCGAATTGCCATAGATGCTGTACGTCTTCTTCGAATTTGTGATGCTGGTATTAGAGCTGGTGGATACTGAGCGAAGATCTAGACTGGTCTCTCATCCAGGGCCGACTTGCTGCTTGCCGTCTAATAATGTGAAGACGGGCTTCATGGCGCGGCGCCGGTCGAACGCTGTAATGAGGGAGGGATGGTCCTTGAGCCAGACGCTGTGGATATATCTGGCGAGATCATTGGCTGAGCTCCACATGCCCGCGGCTGGGTCGTAGCCATCTCCGATAATCAAGTCAGCCCAATTGTCCCCGCCAGGTACACTGATATTAGGTATGCGACCATCAGGAACCGGACCTAGGAAGCTGTTCGTCATGTTGAGTGGTTCCAGTATCTCTTGCTTCGCAATTTCACTCCAAATAAGGTCTTCGCCGGTGATCTCATTGTAGTACGATGCCGCCGCAGCTCCAAAAATCCCGATACCCGCATTGGAGTACGCCAAATCTCTCTCCTGGCCTGAACATCAAGCCCGTCTTCCCAACCTCCTCGATCACGTTCACGACGGTCTGAGCAGCCCACAACTCTCCTATACTATCTGCGGTGGCTTTCCCAGCGCTCAGAACTTGTTTAAAGTTCGTGCTGAAACTCTCTCGCGTGACACCACTCGTGTGGCTCGCTAACATGCCGAGCGTGATCTCGCTGCCACCATCGGTCCAGTCCGACGTGGTGAGGTGGAAGGAAGGCAGAAGGAGCCGAACTGGAGTATCGAGGGTGATGGAATTATTCGAAAGCCGCGACAAGATGAGAACGGTGGTCATGGCGAAGTTCTTAGTGACGGATACGACGCGAAAGATGGAGTCGCTAGTGATCACATTGTTGGTGGAATTGGAAGTGTGCAGGGCTGTCTCGTTGAACTTCAGGCTACCAGCATTGAAGATGAAGATCGGTGTGGGTAAAGAGGCGTGGACGACTGCGACACTTAATCCATCTCGAGTGACATTATCGTCGTAAGGCTTTTGCAATAGCTCTCTGACTTCTTGGAGCGCTCTCAGTACAACAGGATGGTCGAGGGTGCGGGTGTTGGAGAGCAGCACCGCCGGTGAATCTGGCACGCAAGCAGCCCTGGTCCGGCTTGTCAAGCCAGCAAATGCGAGGGCGCAAAGGAGAATCCGGACCATTGTCGCAGGGATTTGAGAAAGCAAGAAGCTTTTTGCAAAGTGTGCAGCGTACCTGCGCGCGCCTCTTATACCATTGAAAATTCACGACCCCATGAGTGGGCGCGATAAGCAAGGCTGCTTATTAGTATGCGCCAATTGGACTTTGCGCCCAGACGGATCAACAGCCTTGCGCATCCGCAGCGGTACCGTTTCTCTGGTCGTGCACGCAGGTTTGGCGTTTCTGGGAGTTTTTGGGCTCATTGGGTTGTGCGTTAGGGGTCTGGACGATATCCTGTTCGTACTGCTTAGGGTCCACCCCGGGTTTGCGCATTGACATGTCTATTCATTTACCAGCAGAGGAGTGCCCTATTCTCCTTACTACGGATCCTTGTCAACGACTTTCAGGCCCCCCGGTCCAAGACTTGCAACGGATGCTTGGTGCCGCCTTGGGCTGCTCTGCAAAAGTGGGGATAGACGTTGAGAGTCTTGAAGTAGAGATTCAATTCTTGCGTTATATCACGCACCAAACACCACTTGAATGCCGCTAAAGTCCAAATCCATGCAAATCGCTAACGAGCATCATCAATCAAAGGCACGGCCAAATAGCGGTCATGCGTTGGGTGAACATCTTATGTCGGGCTTGAACACTTCCGCCTACTCCCGTGGCTTCTTCCATAGCTCTTCTTCGTCCATCTGCCGCAATGAAGGTATGTGATTCGACGACTGTGACGGGGAGTACTCGATCCCACATGCGCCACGATCGAGTGCTAACGAATTCAGAGTCCAATGCAGCTGCTCAGACGGGTCGCTTGGCAGGCTCGAACGGCCACGCGATTGCGCAAACTGATGCTCTGCGCCTTCGCCGGTGTTCATTATGGCTAGCGACAAGGAATCTAATTCAGCCGCGAATTCCGTC
The DNA here is from genome assembly GCA_001599375.1 of Phoma herbarum. Taxonomy (NCBI): domain Eukaryota; kingdom Fungi; phylum Ascomycota; class Dothideomycetes; order Pleosporales; family Didymellaceae; genus Phoma; species Phoma herbarum. The sequence continues at coordinate 467,402 of BCGR01000015.1, read as the reverse complement.
TCTTCTTTGCTGGCTTCTTGCGCTGAGCAGATGTTGCTTGGTCGCAGTTTGGCTATGAGTTCCATCTCGTAGAGCTTGTGCTCCCGCGCAAACTCTGCTTCAAGCAATCGGCGCTCTTCGAAGAACGTATCGTACTGCTCCTTCGTCATCTGGTCCAGAGGTGGGTAAGATGCGCTGTGTTGTGCTTTCCGCTGTTCCCAGATATCGGTAGCTTCTTTCTGGACACACTCATTGCAGACAAACGCGGGACCTGCAGCGCTGCTGAAGGGCTCCACACAGTTGCTGCCGCAATCTTCGACTAGATCTGTCCGGATGCGATGTGAGCAGAGGAGTTGGTGATACAGGCGCCCTTGACACGGCGCAAATCGTTTGCTCCGAATGTTGTTGAACGGCGTATTCGATGTGGAGTGTGGCGTGGCTGACATTGTAGGCTGTGCGCCCTCTGAGTCAGGTGTGCTGGACCACCCCCATTGACACGCCATGACCAGGTTTGCGTGTGACATGGTGTCCTCTGAGACCTTGGGAGGTGCTCGAAACGCGTTGCTCGAGAAGTCCATGGTTGTTGTGTTGTTGGTGTCGACTTCGACTTGATATCAGGTGTGGCGTTTACTAGCGTGTCGCGTTGTTGCCTTTTGGAGGTGGTCAAATAGGTGAGGCTTTCAGGTGAGTGAAGCGGTCAGTCCGTGGGACTTTCAAAAGTGGTTAAGCAGTTGTATAGTATGTTGTACAAGTCTGAAGATGTGATCTTGTGAGGAGCATTGTGTGTGCACAAGACGCCTCGAATAATCTTGGGTGTGTCGCTGTTGCGTATCGCCAGGCTCAAAGTGCCGGACTAGCAGCGGTAGGGCGCAATATCTGGAGGAACGATAGTGTTGAGTCTGTCAAAGCGACATGCAGACGTGAGGAGACCTAATAACGTGATGTGCTGGGGTGGAATGGAGGAGGTTGACACTTGCTGGATGACGGTGATCGCGCCCAGGCGACGCGCAAAGTGGGCCTAGGAAGAAGTGGGTCCGGGGCTAACCGATCTCGGCGCGTGGAAGGTTCGAGCGCTCGGAGCACGATACTCAGTCACCAACACCTCAACATCATCACCCAACGTCGAAGTGGAAACATGCATTGTTCAGTCACTTTGATTCAATGCGTCTACGTCAGGCAGGGTCTGAAGAGGCAGTCGTCTATACCAAGAACCTGAAGCCGCGGTTTTGCGCTTCACCGGGGACCGCATTAATTGCACCCTCAACGTGTTCTCCCCTGTCCAGCTTCTTGTTCAGCCTGCCCAGAATTATTCTCATTACAACCGTCATGATGATTGCCAGACCTGCCGTCGCGCAGTCAACACTGAGCGGTACTGTTAGATTTGGCTGAGCACCGTTCTTTGGCTGCGGGTACATGTAGCTCGCGTAGATACTGCTCGTGTTCGATACCGCATTGATGAACGCAAGAGCTGCAGCGCGCTTAGCTGGCGGCCGGGGCATCGAATTAGAAATCCAAGCCAACGCGACAACGTATCCTGTGTAGACGCCTGGCACCATGAGCATCATGGCTACGTATCGAGGGGCCGTGCTATGAGTACATGCGGCCAAAATGAAGGCAGCGACACCGACACAGAGTGGCAGGACGATATGCCAGAAGCGCTCGCCTGTCTTGTCGGCGTGCCAAGCGTTCAAAAACGTCGTGAAGACTGCCAGGACGTAAGGTGGTGCGGTGAGCAGAAGGGTGTGGATGTTGTCGTAGCCAAGCGTCTTCACAACAGTCTACGCACAATCAGTCAAAGACTTACCAACACGATTCCGGAGATTAACGTACCGGGAAGAAGTTAGTGACGGAGGCTGAGGACACGATCGACAGCAGCAGGATTGTGAAAACCCAGGTCTTCATGTCCAGTAATGCGAGTTTGAGACCGTGAAAGAACGTTTGTTGCTCAGCCGAGGTCCAGTCATCCTCACCGATGTCCTCCTGCAATCTGTAAACTGCAAGTTGGCGCTCCTCTTCGGTCAGCCACTTTGTCGTGCGTGGGAAGTTGGGTAAGATGAAGTACGCTGTGAAGGCGATGATCACAGTGATGATGCCTTCGAGGATGAAGACCCATCGCCACGCGCGCAGGCCATGCAGTCCGTTCATGTTACCGGTGATACCGGCCGTGATCAGGCCACCGAAAGCACCTGAGATGAGCGAGCCGGAGTACAGAATCGCTGTCCGTAGACCAAGTTCCTTGCGTGTGTACCATGACGAGAGGTAGAATAGACAGCCTGGGAACCAGTGAGTATGTGAACCCTTTGGTCTCTCTCGTATACAATCGGATGATTGGCTCACCTGGAAAGTATGCAGCTTCGATAAATCCGAGGAAGAAGCGGCACGCAGCTAGACCAGCAAAGTTTTGAACGGCGCCTGTCAGACCACTAAGGATGCCCCAAATGATCATACAGGTAGGCAGATAGAGTGCGGGTTTTCCGGTCTTGTTCAAGAACAGATTGGAAGGGACCTGCATTCCCACGTACCCAACAAAGAGAATTGAAACAGTTGTCTATTCGTCAGCATCTTAACCTCTTCAGTATGCAATGTAACCTACCTGATACTGCACGCTGCTCAGATTCAGCTCGTCTTGAAGACCTGCCAGTCGAACCGCAGCAATATTGTTGCGATCCAGATAGTTCATGATGTACATGAGGATGATCATCGGCAGCAGCCGCGTATCGATCTTCTTCCTCAATTTTGCTTCAGCCGCAACTCGCTCCTCCTTGGACATAGCAGCCACGAGCGGCGGAACAGTCAACCTTGAGCTCTCCGCGGCAGCGGGAGTCGCATCGTCAACGTAGTCAGCCCGCGGCTTCTTATCGATGTCGTCTTGGATCTCCATATCGAAGGTGGCGAGTGCGTCGTTGCAATGAACCTCGGGAACACTTGGAATTAAGACAGCAAGCAACGAAGATAATCAACATCAAGAACGCCATGGCACCAAGGTAAGTCTTATACAAAGCTTGCGCTCTCGGCAATTCACCGATTGGACGCAGAGCAATCACCACATCGTCGCGGCTTGCCTGTTGAGGAAGTCATCGTGCGCATCATCCCGGACATTCAGCCGCGTGTGCTCTGGCACGACGGCCCGGCAAGTGAAATGCGTGTATTCGGTCCTTGGATTGGCAGAGAGATGTGGGAGGCTGGGTCGTGGTTTTGAGTGGTTATCGAAGTGGATCTGACACGGGATGAGCGCCCTGCGGGGTGATAATCAGCCGAATGCTCCTGGGGTAAAGGAGTCCGTGGGGTAAACGTGAACACGGGGAGCAACGCCAATATTCCCAAGGTGAGACGTTCAAGTCTAGCAGACATCGGTATTTTAGCTTGTTGGTACGAGCTCAGGTCGTGATGTCTAGTCGCGTCACGCTTTCGACAGTCCTGACGCGATCATGTAACGAACACTTACGCGACGCGCGAACCTCTCGCTACTGATGAAGGTATTGTACGTAGCCACGCATCGTGTGGCGCTATCATTGACCATTGAGAGGTTGATGTCATATCAAACCCAGCGGCACCTGACATCACTATGATGGCGACCATATAGGTAGCTCGAGGAGAAGAAGCACCATAACCATCGGGTTTTATGAACAGCTCTTCCAAATAGATTTACTCCCCTCGAATTCAGCTTCCACAAGAATCCCAAAACTCCCCGATCTCAAACCACCACAATGACAGGCGTCCAAGAACAGCAAGCCTCCAAGCTCGAGAAGAACAACCCTCTTGGTACGTCTCGTTCCCCCTACATCATTCCTACACCCTAAAAGCCTTCAGGCAAGGTCACAGACAAGGTCAAGAATGCGCTCTCCAGCGACGACAAGAGTGGCGCCACAGACGTCAAGTCCGACGACATTGGCTTCAACCCCACAGACCCTACAGGCAAGGACGGCCGCGCAGTTGCAGAGAACGACGTCAACTCCGCTGGCGACACAACGAGTCTGCCCACAATGACTGGCGCGTCGGCGCATCCTGCGAACTAGATTGCCTAGCAAAGAGCAAGCATAGTGAAGGAAGGAGGACACGAACATAGAGTGACGATGAACAATAATATGTAGGCGATATGTCATAATGTTATCGATCACTCTCAACTTGAGCATCCTACTGTGGTGGCGGATTCAAATCTAATCCCTCGACAGACAGCTTGAAGCTATCAGACCTGGAGTAGCTCCCCGCAGAGTCAAAGTCCAGCCTGCCCCTCTCGCAGTCTTCAAAGTCCACGTCGACGATCAGCAGCTCGTCCTCCCTTTCCCAGACGGGGCCGGCGAGCACCTCACCCAATGGCGAGATGATGCACGATCCACCTCTTGACACAAAATCCTCATCATCGGGCGACGACGGCGCAACCTGGTCGGTAGCGGTTTGGTTTGGGCTCAACGGCTGCTCAACCTCGTTACGGAGGGGCGACGAGCCGGAGTCGACGGCGGAGTCGCCGTTGATCTGTCGATGCTGGGTTTTGCCATCGCGCAGGGGGAGACAGATCTCATTCTTTTCTTCCGTGAGCACAATGGTGCTCTTCCTCCGTCCGCCGCCGCTCTTCTGCACTTCGGGCTGTATGGACGCGCTTTGCCCTTGCTGTGTTGTCTTTCCGCCCTTGATCCAGCTCGGGAGATGCTTCTTCTTGACGCATTGGTTTGCGCTTATGACGAAGCAACGCCCTTCGCAGCCAATCGTACGCACAAGCGCCTCCCAGGTGTCCCTTGCATCAGCTGTGGGTGCGAACCATAGGTTGACATTCTGACTGTACAGACTCTGTCGCAGCAGGGGCATGTAGTTTTCCCAGCAGATAGCCGACCCAATTGTAAGCTTGACGCCCTTGATCTCCGTTGTGACAGCTCGCAGTGTCGATGCTGAGCCCTGGCCCCAAACCAGGCGTTCAGAGCCGGTAGGCATGACCTTGCGCCTCTTTCCCAACACGCCAAGCTTTGGGCAGACAAACACAGCTCCGCAGTACAGTGTGCCGGCGCAACGCTCGACGAGTCCAGTGACAACAAAAACACCCGTCTCGCGCGCAATGCGTTCAAGCTCCTCACGGACACCGTCGCCTCTAAGCTTCTTGCCACGAGGCAGCTCGAGTCTCTTCTCTACCCAGGCCTGGCCTGCACCAGCCGGGGTGTCTCCAAGATCTACAGCATCGTGAAAGTATGCCAGAAACTGCTCGCGTCCCTCTGGTGTGCGCGCGCCAACTGCGGCTCCGAAGTTGCAGGTGCGTGGATAGCCTCCAAGGTATGCCTCCGGAAAGAGTATGACATCGACTCCTGCAGCGGCGGCGCGTTTAGTGGTGGCTTCGAGGGCATGCAGGGTTTCTTGCGTGGTCTCGAGCGTACGAGCTTGCGCCGAGGCAAGCTTCAGAAGCTGCGGCATTGTGAATGGGTTCACTGGTGTGTGGACGCGCTGTATAATACTTCAGAAGCAACGTCCGATCTGCTCAAATGTCAGATCTTATAGCCGCCTTCGTAGATACTTGCGGATATGGCGGGGATTTAAGCTGTGCTGAAGGCCGGAAGCTCCTACGTCGGGGTAATCATACCAGTGGAGTTGCAAGCGGCTCTAGGAAAGAGAAACACCGGATGATGCTCGAGGGGGCTCCGACAGCTTTATCAATCGTGGACTTCAAGTTTGTCACTCAGTCATCGTGATTGAATTATCCCCGCACTGCTTGCGGCCGCTGAGCTCGGCGGAGCTCTGAAGCGTGGGGAAGCTGGCATTGGCGAATCAGAAGGCACGCTCAAGATCAAATGCCGACGGAGGAGTCATCGGCAGATGCCGCCGTGACTGCGACGCGGAGCACTTGCACCGATTTTTGCTGTGACTCGTGGAAGGTATAAGAAGAATGACTGAAATTATGCTGCCGATATCGTGTTGCACCGAACTAGTACCAATATACCAACGCCATCGTGCAGAGAATTTGCCGGGTATATCCCCATCTATCCATGTTGAAACGCCCAAATTGCATACCGTTCATACAATGTACAGTGCAGATGTACAATCAAAAAAAGGGAATGTGCGTGTTCGAAACGCGGAGGCTGCTACAAGCAGCTAGTTGGAGGATCCTATAAGACCTCAACATAGACATGCATGCTGAGCCAAGCGACAAGGGGCGGAACGGCCAAAACGTAGGATGCGGCTAAAAGCGCTGCATGTCATGCAGCCGCAAGCGAGTTCGAAAACGGTGACCTGGAAATACGAGATGCCGGATTTTGTAGGATGGTTGGCCTCGCGCCGTCGTAAGGGTGTGCGATAGTCGTGGAGGACTGAACTCCTGCCACCGGCGAAATATGTCCAATCTTGAATGGGAGTGTGGAAGTTGTTTCGACGATGGCTTCAATCAGTTTATTGCTCATCTTGCTGCACCGATCTCAGGGTCTCTCTCTTGGCTTCTTGTCTGCGAGCTGCCTCGGCTTGATGGCCTCAGAGCCGCGCATACTGTGCGGCAACCTTGTATCCACTGGTTTGTGCCCTGCCACCCAGTCTCCTGCGGCATGGGTAGCGCAGTAAGGTTTCTAGTACTGCCAAAGCTCTTATGCGATACGTCGTCCCTCTCGTCGATATGGACGTCCAGTCCCTGGCTGACTTTAATGCCGTGCATTGGCACCTCGTTGTCGTACACTCCACCAGCTTCGATTTGAGACGTGGATTGTGAGGACATCTTGCCGCGTGATTTCGATGTCGACGAAAGAGGCACGGGTGTGCTGCCATTGCCACTGCCACTGCCCGTCTTTCCGTAGCCGGAATGACCGTAGCCGGAACGTGTTGTTGTCATGTTGAAGTAGCGGCGGAAGAAGATCTTGAGAGCAGGCGCTGAGGCACAGATGACGGCCAAATCGGCCTCGAGCGCGGTCCAGATCCACCCATAGTAGGCGTACCAGGTGATGTCGTAGGCTTCTCGGAGTCAGCATGTAGAAGTGCTAAACGTGGAGGTACTCACTGTAGTAGTAGACATACGTGGCGTAGTACGTACGCAGGATGCCGCAGACACATGTACTGTACACATTAGCTGCAAGCTTCATTGCTATGAAGAACGACTCACATAAGACTCAGTCCAAAAATACCACACAAAGCAAACTTCTGCGTCTTCGGAAGTTGCAGTTTCCAGATGAGGAAGACAGGCAGTAATGCAATGATAAAATCTTGCACTGTGCTAATTGCAGCAACGGCAACAATGATGGCTCCTTCGTCGCGGCAGGTTAATTCATGCTGTAACCTCCAGGTAAGGTCGAAGACATGAAAGAAGCCGTTCGCTGGATGGCAGGTAAACGCAATGAGGAAAACGAATGTGATGCCGTAAAGTATGCAGAACACAATAGACCCCCGTACCCACCATACGAAGGCGTTGGTCAGCGAGCCAGTGATGCGCCGGTAGAAGCAAAGGATCGAGATCTTGATGAGTGTCGTGCAGACCATGTAGTTGATCTCAATTGAGAACGTGATCTGAGACTTGTTTAGCATAGTATAGAGTGGGTTGCAAAACAAAGCTGACCTGTCTGGCAGTGATCAAAGTCTCTTTGGTCTGATCCCAGACGTGCCACTGGAAGCCATACAGGCGAATAGCTGGTTCAGTGTCAGAAATTTGTATGGCGTAGGGATGATCTTCTTACCAAGCACGACTGATATGGTGAGACCAAACAATGGTAGCATGGCAATGCTCATGATGGTGTCGTCCAGTCCGTGGTTCTTGCCGAGCCCTAGTCGCGCCCACATCCGAGCAATGTACACCAAGAAGGTGATGCCCACGAATACTAGTAATACAATTGATGAGCTCCATCCTCTGTCCTCTGGGTTGATGTAGTTCGGCTTAGGCCAGTTGAGCAGGACTTCTGAAGGCGGGTGGAGACCGCCGTCTCGAGCGAAGAGTCGGTCGACATGCGGCGCCAGGACATCGAGATGGGACATATCGATGTCTGAGTCCGTGTCGGTGTGCGATGCAATGAAAGAAAGACCTGAATGTTAGGCAAGCAGAAACGGGCTCTTAACGCAGATGAGAAGGAGCTCCTGGGGCTAGTGGGCACCCTGGTATGTGAACGGGAAGTGGGTCTTGGGTTAAAACGTGGTTGCGATCACCCATGTCATGTACAAAGGGTTTCCAATACCCGCTGACAGGTGCTGAGCTCCACTATGATCAGAGCCCACAGATTGGTCCGGTTTTGGACGAAGTTAACTGTAGTCTCCTGGTCGCACACCGGCGTGAGCGGGAAGTCGACGTCCGATAGGAAGTGCGTGAGCGGTGGTGTAACGAACAGTTTACTGCGGCGGGCTTTTGATATTCGGATGCGACAGCGCCGTCAAGTACACTTCGAGTAACCGTATGCTGCCCGACTCTCTGTTATTTCCCCGGGCTCGCACGTTCTGCATGCACCAGTTGCAGATCGTGGGACAGCACACTCGACGGTGCCCTGGCCACTAAAGTATAAAGTGGTGTGAGAAGTCCCGGTGAGGGCAGCAAGATGCCTGTCCTCACGCAGTTAGCTGCATGTGAACCAAACTCTATGAACGAGCCCTACCACAGGTGATCTGCGGCAACGCAGGTCAGAAGCGTTTCAGGTAGGATTGCCGGGGAAGGTCGCCGAACTATGGACCAAAGCATCTCGAAAAATCAGCCACCGCGAGGCGGCGGTTTGTAGAAGGGAAATCGAAGCGCTTGCTGAGACCCTTGAAAGCGAACACGAGCTGCAAGTTCCAAAACTTCGGACGGGTGGCGTCTTCGCCCGTGCATGCCAACATCTTCGACGTTTCTTGAATCTTGTTGCACGTGGATGATTTGCGCACATTATTGCAGATTATGCGACAGATTCGATATATGAGATTCGGAATGTGGTTGTGAGATGCTCTTCGTGGTTTCCGGCGATCATAGGGGATCTGCACTTTCAGACCCCGTGGAGGGGAACCACTGGGAGTCTCCGTCGCTCAAAACTCTAGAGCTATTCAAACACATATCGTCATTCCCAACTTCAGGGTGTTTAATAGAGAATCGGCGAACTGCATCGAACTTCCAAACGCTGTTATCAGCCATTTGGCCCCACTGAGTTTTCGACAGATGTCGTAAAGTCATGTCCGGCTTTCTTCGAGCGAAAGACGACCTTGGTTGTGGGTCTCAAAGATACCTGGAGTACAAGCCCAACTTGATGATAGGGTGTTTCCAGTTTGAGAGATGTACCGATGTTCAGCCCTGGTGGTTGCGAGTAAGGTGGTGAGGCGAAGGCGAGAGCAGGTCCAACAATCGTGACCGGAGGCAGACCGGGTTGCAAGGCCGCGTCGCTAAGGAGATCGAAGTGATGCTTAGCTTCGACCTGTCTCTTCTTCGGCCCTTTGCCAAGGCTCTGTCAGGGCAGACACAGAGTCACAGTCATCCTAGCGGAGACAAGCAATGCATACCAGATCTAAAGTGGGCGCGGATCCTCAACGTGATAATCAACCAACCCCGTCTCGAGCCATATCTAGGTCGCGGGAGTATGTGGCCTCAGAGACAACAGAGGCACCAGGGATAGATGTTGAAACCTGCAGGTTGTGCGATTTCGTCAATAGTGCCGTTGAGCGGTGCATCGTTCACATGGTGGTGCGGAAAGAGCCCTTGACGCACGTGCCTGACACTTTTGGCGAGTGCGCCCCTGTAGCTCCCTCCCGTGTCTCTGCTTCTGCGTCCGCTTTTGGATCTTCGCAACAAAGGCGCTCCTGGTGCGTCTTGGGAATCCACTCTGTTAACACTTGGCAGGAGAATCCTTCATTGCGCAATCCGGCATGCCTGCAGAACCCCATCCCGGGGCGATCATGTTGATCAAAGGATCTTCGCAATTTCAGCAGCATGTTCAAGTGAAGTCGACCCGAACTGCTGCCTGATCGTCTTGAATGATAACCATATGTACAACGGTTTTCGGAGTGCCGAGACGTACGCGAGAAGCGGCATGTTCTAGTTTGACAGGCATGCCACGAGATGGTCTGGAACTGCAACCGCTGACAGCCAGGAGATCCTGCCGAAAAGAGAACACCTCCTTTCGCGCATGAACCAAACGGCAACTAAAACTCACCAAGCGAAAAGATATTACGAGATGTCACCCCACGGGGATTGTTCGGTGACATCTCAAAGCTCCTGGCATGTCGTTTACAGGCCATAAGTCGCATCCAGCTGAACGGCAGTTCATGTGACATCCTGTGCCATCCTGCGTCATGTGCATCGTTATACATTGACAATTATTGTCACAAACACGCGTCAATCCACGCGGCTGGGTTTGGAGAGGCCGCATGGATACCTATCATCTTCGCGATCTCGGTCCGCCAGAGCACGTCACCTTTAACTGCATCGGACCGGAAGCTCCATTATTCTGGCAGAGATCGATCTGTTCAGTGACATTGCGTCAGTACCAGATATTAGAGAAGCTTTGACTATACTCGCTCGACACATCCCAATCTAAATGGACATACAACTTTCGGGACTAACTTTTCTTTCACAACATACCCTCGCCGATCAGCAAATGTTAACACATGGCGAACAGAGTGCACCCTATAGTACAGTCTTGTTATCAATACTTACTAATGTTACTCCACCAGCGTCAAACGATCGACTTCAAGATAATATGAAACACGAACCTATAATAAGGATCGACTTCTTCCACCACAAGCAATCCGCTTGCCAGTGTTGTACCTTCAGCCTCAATCCATAACATACGTCGCCTAGCGGAGCAATCCGATCAGCGAAACCTTTCCAACAATTCGTAGGTGTGGCTCCAGCTCACTCGGCTTGTTGCCAGCCAAGATCGGTTTTTGCCCACAGTCCAAAGTCAGACAGTAACTAACGCGCAATGCTGGGCTCAAGCGCAGGCCGCTTCGTATTCCGCGAAGAAATACCCATCAGCTGTATCCTACTCGCTCTTAGCCCACGACTACTCGCAGCGAATGTTATTCGCGCGCAGCTCATGCATCCTGGCGACGGTCCCCCTGACGGGCTTGTAAGCTTCTTCACTTTCACCTTGTCATTCTACGGGGTCAGAGCTTTGGGCCGCGCTCGAAACATGTCTGAGCTGCGATTCAGAATGTTTACGTCTGGGGACGGAGGCGACTGAGAACGAAACGCAGACGGTCGTGCAATCCAACCTGTCCGTCTGCTACGAAGGTGTATGCTTAGGGTTCGATTGCCGCGGGGATCTTGAATGATTGTCGTTCCAGAGAACTTCGGCGTGTCGAGGCGGTGAGCAAACCGTAGACGTGGCCGGGCAGTGGACCTAGAAGCCCCATTCTGCTCCTGGGAGGCGCTGTTTTGTGAGAGCGAGCAAGCTTAAGCGTTCCATCTTGACCAGAAGTCGCAACAAGGGCCGTTTGCTCATCTTTGCCAATCGAATCGGTAGTGTCACGCTTCTTGTCACCCGCTATTGGTAGGTTTGGGAGGAGCCGGGACAGCAAAGCATCCAAGGCCGTCGCATCTACAATCCGCTTATGCGCAGCGTCTCGCACGCCAGTGATGCGTCTCCAACTTCCTGGCGTACATTATCTAACTCTTTGTCCTACCGACATCGTGAGCAGCTCGAAAACGTCTCGCCGACTTGAATCTGCAAGGCTTCATCATACAGGTGTTCTTGTTCATCTGTAGCGAGCTCTAGCAGGCACATCGCACACAAAATGGACGCCCCTCGCCTGTCTTTGTGCAGTTCGATGCGCACATGGTAGCTTTGGTTTTACGGATCTGGACAGAGTGATCGCAGGATCCTACGAAGATTATCCGTATTGGGACAACTGAATATTAGAGAGGCTCGTGCAGGTTGGCTTTGCCTTCAGGTGCAATCTTGCTTTCGCAGCTCAGCAGTCGGTTGCCCATGGCTGGTGTTGGGTCGAACTGCGAAAGCAATTAGCGATGGAGAATGTGCACATATCATCGTGGCATGTGGAAAGCGCCTAATTTCGTTGGTGGCTGACATAGACTGCGCAACCATGCTTGATGAAAGCATTACTCTTCGAGCATCCCCTGGGAGGGCCTCGATTGATCTGATTCTTGGTTGATGAGGAACACACTGACCTCAATCTTATCGTGACTCGCCGTCCATGTGAAAGAAGGCGAGACATCGATCCTTCATGTGAATGAGGGTCAGAGTGGAGTGGGGCGAGATACATATGGTGTGCGATTGACGGCTTTACAAACAACTTCGAATATAGGTTATTCAAATCAACCAATTGCTCATCAATCATATGATAAGGTGTCCTGGCGCAATGGTAGCGCGTTGGTTTTCGGTTCCCGCTGAAACTCGCCAAAGGTTGTAGGTTCGAGCCCTGCGGACATCGTTTTTTGCCTTCACGTCCCCGTTAGTTGCTCAAGCGTAACGGCCCATGATTGCTGTACCTCTTTTTGTCGACGAAGGGTTGGTGAGCTTCTCGGATTGTGCGAAGTGGATATGGTCTCGGTGAAGAATCAAGATTGCATCTCAGCTCACTTTCGGCTTCAGGCATTGTGGTGATCATTCATTCGTTTCGGTTCATTCAACTCGCTGCATGCTAACTTGGGTATCTATTCTCTGGCTGTTGAAATGCCTCACCCTATTTCCTGACGCCGAAACCATGCTTGCGTCCCGACTTTTCACCCTCACGCCACTCTCCGCTGAGCGGGCAGGGCCCGATACACACGCCTACTCGTGGCGTGCTCTCGCAGATTGTTGAAATACACGAGCGTTCGCGCTCAATCGTCGATTGCAGCGCTTAGCTGGAGTATGTCTGCTTGGGCTGGGGGAACGAGGGGCCGAGCTCCTGAATGGAGAGCTTCGCGAGCCACTGGCCCATGTCGATGGCCTTCTCGAGGGGCTCACCCTTGACGATTCCGGCAACGAAGCCACCGGCGAAAGCGTCACTGCAATCATGTCAGTAAGCAGGGTTTTGAAACATGCAAGTTGAAGACTCACCCAGCACCGTTTGTGTCGTTGATCTTCTCCTCGCCAATAGCGTGGACGGGGACTTCCTTAACATCAACCTTCCCGCCCTCCTGTGCGGTGACAGCAATTGTAGGGTCGGTGCCCTGTGTAAAGACGACGGTCCTAGGCCTCTGTGTGTTCTTCTTGGGGCCGTTGGCGATAGCCTCGGCGATCTTCTTGACGTCCTTGGAGTCAATGTTGTGTGACTCGGCGAAGGCAGCGGCCTCGGTCTCGTTACCGATGAGGATGTCAACGTAGGGGAGTACCTCGTCGAGAGGGTCCTTGAAAAACTGGGCGATGAAAGGAGCGGACAGGTTGAGGATGAAAGGCTAGGTTGTATCAGCTGAGCGCTTCCTTCATGCACGCAAATGTTGCGTATCTCACCTTGTTCTTAGCAGCGGCCTCCTCAGCGAGAGCCTTGATGGCGGGCACGCAGACAGTCAAGTGGAAACCACCAACGTAGTAGACCTTGGCGTTCTCGACCTGTTTCCAGATGTTGTCCTGCTTCAAATGCTCGAGCTTGTAGTTATTGGCCGCCGCAAGATCAGTGCAGAGTGAGCGGTTGTGGCCAGTGATGACGACACCACAGCGACCAGTTGGGGTCTTCTCGTCGTAGAGGTACTCCGTCTTGACACCTGCCTCCTTGCAGATGTTCTCGAGGGTCTCACCGTACTTGTCTTTTCCCACGCAGCCAATGTACAGGACAGACTCGGAGGGCAGGATGTACTGAGCACCACGAGCTGTGTTCTGCGCAGCACCACCGGCGATGAGGACGGCCTTGTAGTTCTGGATCAGGTCCTCGTACAGGCCCATGTGCTTCTCGGGGTCGGCGAGGATAGCATCGTTAGCCTTGAGGCCGTACTTCTCGAGAAGCTTCTCATCACTGTTCGAGGTCAGAAAAGCTCCATGAAGGTGCTCAATCCCACACTCGAGGGCCAGCTTCAAGGGAGGGTCCAATTGACTTACCCAACACCCTGGATGTCCAGGAGAGGGTTCTCGAGGCAGAGCAATTCGTAGTTTCCCTTGGCAGCCATTGTGTGTAGTCTGTGGTGACGTTGATGAAGTGTGAAACTGCTCAGCGGGGAGCATGAAAGTGAAAATGGAGGGGCACTAACGGAGGTCAAAACTGCCGACCGTGGCAGGGCGAGCCGAAAACGTAACTGCCGAGCAATTGATGAATGCACGATTGCTTTCATTATAGATCTTGTTATGAACGTAGATTGGCGCAAGTTGAATACAGTGGTGGAGCGATTAATCGTGAGCTGACATTGTATGGACATGCACTCATATCACCTGAGACCCTGAAATCTGCCAGCTTCATTGGGAGACTGCATCGCTTCTCGAGCGGCGTACACAATTTCAAGTGAAATACATCTAGCACCAGTGTAAATTCTCGGTTATCAAAGGCATGGATTAGGGCATGCCACATATGTATGTACTGGATTTTCCAGGATAGAACCTGTCCTCTCTTCATGTACAACCGTCAATTTGGTGCTCTCCTTCTCCATACAATATCGTGAAAACGTGAAAGGGGCTAATCAAGCCATGATCTTCATCATCCTCGCCTCTCCGTACGAGAGCGTCAAATCATCATACTGGTATGAATGCCTTAAAGGCCTGAACAGAAATGAAATCCATTAAGGGTGTTCCGACCAGCGGAGAACCAAGTTGCTGCATGCGGAAATTGGGAATCTTGTTTTTTGGGATTGTGAAATGCAGGACAGATGCCGGTCATATGATGCAACATGCTGAAACGTGGTCTTCGATGCTTCGCTCCTCAGGGTCGGTGAATTACTAGTGTATGCAGAATACGTGGATGACAGAAAAGTCGAAAACTCCGGGTATGCAAATCGCGACGGTTGTTCTGTTGTGTTGTTGATTTTGGTCTTGGATGTCGAGCTGAGTGGGGGATCTCGCAAGGAGGATATACGCGTTGATCTTGCAAGGAAGCACAGGCTTAGGCAAGCAGGGTGGCGATGATGCACTTATCGACGGAAGAGCGACTTGTGGGTGAGCGGCGAGTCGAACGGAACAGGACCTCTGACACGTCCACCTCTAGCCAGAGGTGTTTGACCCGTGCAGAAGACACAGACATAGACGGCAGGAAGGGTGCTCGGTTTCAATCCGAGGCAGCCCATATGCAGCCATTTCTCACAGCTTTCACACTGAATCATTGATTGACCCTCGTCTGTGCCGTGGCAGACACAGCGTGTGCTATCGATCGTGAGACCGCTTCCGTCTGTTGAAGGCGTCGTGAGGCCTTCAGTGCTAGGTGAGCCATTGAAGCTGTTGGTAAATGGGTCGTAACGGCCGTGGCCGTGGCCGTGGCCGTGAGGCGTGGTGGCGTTAATAAGGTCGGCAGATGCTTGAGCCCAACGTTGGTTGTGCGCCTGAAGAGTGTTTTTCGAGGCACGTCCTATACTCATTAGCATCCTGAATGTATACTGATACGTCAAAAGCTTACCGATCCTCTCTTGCCGACTCCCAACCACCTTCTGCATGGCGCTCAGAGCGTCGCCCGGTGAGTCTAGTACCGCATTCTGACTGCTTGACTGCTCGTTGACGGAAGATGTCGTTGGAACGTCAACCAGACTGATTCTACTAGAAGCATTCCGGCTAAGTGGCCTGACAATCCTCACGGATTCGAAGGATGCAGTATCGAATGCACTCGAAGATGTCCTTGAGGTGGTCCTTGAAGTAGGCCTGGCCATCTTGAAAGAGTTGTTCCTCGAGAGCTCTTTGCTTTCTGTCCGAGCATGCTTCGACGCACGACGCCGGGACTGTGGCATGCTGAAAGAGGTATTGCGACTCAAAGTAGGCTGCGCGTCGTCGGAGTCCGACTCAGTGTCACCCTCCTCCCACAACGCTGGGTATTGGTGTCTCATGGAAGTCTGAGAGTTCTTTCGCATGTCTCTAGGGGTGACCTCTTCCTCCTCGGCCGGAACAGTCTCCGTGCGAGCTCGACCATCCGCATCGATAATCAATCGTGTACGAGGCCTTCGAATGACTTCAGGAATAGCTTTCAGTGCACCGCTGTTTGCACGTTTCAGTGGCGACGATCGGCGTGGGATGTGGTGGGCGGCACTCGTATCCGCTGAAGACCTTCGCTCCGAGATGACTGGTCGGGCTCTCCGAAATCCACTGTCGGTATTGCTGCGCTGAAGACCAGGCCAGGTCTCTTCGACGGAGCCAGAAGAGGAGTTGGTATTGCTACGGGAGTGTAAGCTCTTGGATTTCTTTGCCTTCTCCTTCTCCCATCTCGAATCTAGCATCTGCGTCTCATACGGTTGTCTGTTGGGCTTGAACGTTGCTTGCTGAGGTATGCTCCCGAATGATGCAGCTATGTCGTCAGGACTAGTGAAGCTGAATAGCATACTCGGGTCAACACCGGCCGTGGACGCAAAAGAACCAGTTTGTGAGCTATGGCCCTCGCCAGCTGTGTGTGTGTCAAAGGACGCCATGGGCCCGGCTGATGACATGCTTTGCTGCGGTTGAAACTGCGCTTGCATCTGCTCGACCACAGGGGTGTGGAAGGTCTGCCAGCCTAGGTTACCTTGAAGCTTATTGGGTGTAGGTCCAAAAGGATCCAATGCTCCAGACGTATCCACATCCATTGGCGCGGTATCAGCACCATCCCAGAAAAGCCTTTGTTGAGGCATAGGCGGCGCTGACATCTGTCCAGCGTTGGCGAAAGGCATCATGCTTGGTGAAAATGGCACTCCATCTGCGTACCCGAACATTGTCTGATTGAACATGCCATCAGACGTCGGTACTTGTTGAAGGGGGGTCCTTCGAATGACCGTAGCTGGAGTTGTATCTTGAGTGCCCACACTGTGCTGCAAATTCCTTCTTGATGTTGCATCTCTAGTCGGAGGTGGCGTCTGCATCTGAGAGAAGTCCATCTTAACAGGACCAGACAGAGGTCGCTGTTCTTCTTGATTCAGCCCAATCCTTCTTAGTGAGTTCGGATCCGGCGATGACGACAGTCTTCGTTGAGGTTCAACGGGCGGCAGAGGAAGGTTTGCGGGAGCGAAATGGTTGACATGGAACTCTGGGTCCTCAGGCGTCCGTACCTTTAAGCTGTATGAGCTCGACGGTGGATCGTTCGGTGTAGATAGCAAGTGTGAGGGTGTCTGAGCTGGAGTGTGCTGCCCATTGACTCGGGGTGTTGCCCAGGCGTCGAGGAAATGGGTCTGGTGGGTTGCCCCCTCTGTCTTCGGTGTCTTGAGTGGAGCCCTGAGCGGCGTCGAGTCGGGAAACGTCACCGACTTGGGTGTGGAGGAAGGACTAGGAAGGAGGTGCCAATCCGTCGATCTAGCACACGACCCGGGTTAGCGCTGAAACATTGTAAAACGTGAAACGAGCCGGATAAATGTTTCGAGGATATAATCTTGGACGAAAAGCGTGAAGACTGAGAGCGAGTATCGCAGACGCTGGGAACAAGTTTTGCTGGAATGCAGTTGGGAGGGGGTGCTGATGGATCGATGCCCTAGAGCTTTGGATGACATCCTAGCGCGATGCTGCCTGCCCCTCGGCGTTGACCAAACCACAATTGGGTTACTTGCATAGCAGATCTTACTTTGCCAGCAGGCAGAGTAGGCATCGATGGCTTTGGATGTACATCATGAGCTCTTGTGGCACCAACGCAGCATTCACAAGCTGACATGCCATAGCCTTAACAAAGGGGAGGACATGAGGACTCGAACTGATGATAAGAGGTCCGTACCCAAACATGTGCTGATCGAGACTCATAGCAATCCCAGTGACACAATGTCCCTGCTCTACAAGACCATGTAGCTATCGTGTAAGACGGTCGACGGAGACGAAGTTCGAGTCGTTCGAGGGGTCGGCGGAGGTGAAGACAGCGGTGCTCCGGCAAAATTTCTTGCAGCCTGGTGGCAGTCTGGTGCAGACGAAAGCAGGAGGGAGCGTTTGAGCTGTGATACCTTGAGTGACGTCCACCCAGTCTGGATCAGGGATGTGTCAGTGCTGTGGTACCGTTGATGCAGGTACCTCTGAGGGGCGTCACGGAAGCTTCAGCAGAAGAGAGGTCTGCAGGCCGGAAACGGTTGCAAGCTCGGACACCGGCGAGGAATGACGGTGAGGTTTTCTTGCAGATGCTAATAGGCGAAGCAGCAGTGGGGCCGAGGTGAAGCAGCAGAAGAATGGCTGCAAATTGGCGACAATGATTGAATAATGAATTGTACCGATCGTGGCCCGGAGAAACGAGCAGCAGCGCAGGAATGCGTCTCCTGAGCCTAGAGTTCGGGCAGCGAACAATTAGGAACCGAGCCGCAATGGGCTGTAGGCATGCTCGAGGGGATATAGCGAGGGAGTGCTCATTATTGGTAGTATTGGCAGGGAGACATGGAGAAGGTCTGATGCCAATTCACGCCTGATGAGCATGCGAGCGACGGCTTCCGCCAACAAGTGCGGATCAATAGAGCGAATAAGGGCTAAGAGGCTGCGCCAAACGTACCACGCTGTGCTAGAGCGCAGACGGCACGGAACATGATGGCTGAGAAGATGCGTGGCGGAACGACGGGTTGCTGGGTTCGAGGTGGACAGCGCTGAGGTCCGCCCAGATTTGCAACTGCGCTAGGATCGACCTGGCAAGGAACCGTTCGACACTCGCTGCTAGAACACCCGTGAACCAGTCAAGCTGCCCTGCAGGCTGTTGCTCCTGCAAACTCCTGAGCTGCACTCCTGAGCCGGCCGCTGAGCCTTCGTAAATGTTGAGCATGCAGCGAATAGGAGCTGCCGAAGGACGACCACCCTGCCAAGCCGCAGCTCGATCCGGTCCCACAAGCAACGTTCAAGCAGCACGGTCGTGTGCTCTGATATGAGCGCCCCGAAGGCGACCTCCAGAGCCTTTTCCTGGGTTATACGTACACTAGAGCCAATTGCCGTGTGCATGATTCCCCCAGCGGAGAAATGCCCTACTGTAGGACGGGCCAATTTCAGCACCTCCCACAATTAAACTTCGGCCCCTAACTGCACGTGTCCTGGTATACGAGGCCGTGCCCCATACACTCGAAGATCCTACGATATCACTCCGTCATGATATATAAGAGCACAAGCGAGTTCATGATTCCCAAACGCTATCAAACAATACTAGGTGGTTGCTGGCACAACGGTGCACAGGCAGAGGTTGTGAGACAACGGCGGGATCGGCTCTGGCCTTGTCCACGCCATCCCTGGCATGGCATGTGAGATGATCGTACCTTTGGTACCCTAGCGTCGCCGGATAGATGTCGCTATCTCATATGCAAGGTACACCCTCTCCCTTGATTCCAGAGGGGCAATTGTCATGTTAACTCGGCAGAGGCGATGCTACCATGCGGGCACATCGTGT
Source organism: Phoma herbarum (assembly GCA_001599375.1). NCBI lineage: Eukaryota > Fungi > Ascomycota > Dothideomycetes > Pleosporales > Didymellaceae > Phoma > Phoma herbarum. Next base: position 448,151 of record BCGR01000015.1, on the reverse strand, counting down.
CTAGCACAACGGGAGATGTACCCAGGGTGCCTCACTTCGCGTGCGACTCGTCAAAGAGCAAGAGAGTCAGTAAAGAGAACTGATCTTCAGGTCTTCGGGACCCCCTGCTTTGTCTTTTCGACACGTTGTGCTTCTGCTGTCAGCCGAGCCGAGTAAGCCGCCCTCGGAGGAGGTGGAACGCCTCATTTCGTCATGCAGGTTATATTCGGACTAGGAACTGAATATGATCGCATCCTTTTCACCAGCTGCTGTTTCCCTATCAAGCCAACAAACACCTCAACACCTGTACACATGCTTTCGTCAAGACCTGACGTGGTCCGCTGGTATTGAGCGACTGAAGTGCGCTCGATTATATACATTAAGATAAGAGAGTGTAGTCCTTCGCGACGGAGCTAGAATGGAGACCTGCCGAATACGGGGTCCATCTGGTATGAAAGCTCAGAGACATCCGACATGGCGTCGGTTTCCCTGCGTAGCGTAGGTCCTGAAATGTCAGACACCTCGTCGTCCTCTGGATCGTCAAACGGCGAGCGCTCGATGAGCTGTGTCCGTGAAGTCATGTGTGGAGGCGCTGCCATTCTGACGCTGCTATTCCGAGATGTAGATGCAAGGCTGGCCGGGGGAAGACTGCTCGGTCGGTATGGGGGCGGTGCTTCCTCCAAACTTCGACCGTCTGCGAAAGGGTCACGATCCACCACCGTGCCTTGTCTGCTTACGCCACCAGATCTCATAGACACAAGGTCGGAAGTGTCCATGCCAGTTAAGTATGCGCCATTCTGGCCAGATGGAATGGGTCCGAGGATTACAGGTTGCGAAGAGCTTGCAGTCGGGGGATGGCTTGATGATGGTGTTGATGGCGAGTATTGAGGAAGCGCTGCTTGTGGCGGAGGAGACGGCGGTGTGATGGGCGCTATGTATGGCCTCTCGACTGGCTTCGGTTGCATCTTCATCTCTTCTACATGACCGTTCACGGCAGCTGCTTGCCTTTGCCGCCGTCGTTTCCGTAAACAGAAGAAGATGCAGATACCTATGATAATGACCACGACTGGCACAGCACCGCCGGCGACGTAGGTGGGCGTCTTATTCGAGCCGCTGTTCGCCCCATGGTTTTCTAGACCTAAGTCGTCGTCTGTTGGCTTAGCTGGTGATGTCTCGGACTGTATTGGTGTTGGCGTTGGCGTTGGAGTGCTTCCAAGGCCATTTTGGTCTGGGTAGGCGCTGGACTTCGAGTACGAGGTCGTGATTGTTGAGGACGGTCGTCCACGATTATCACCATTGTAGCCGGTCTGCGTCGCCCAAGGTGGTGGACCTGTCGTCCATGGCCAGTCATCTCCTGGTACACCTTGAGATTGGTCGCCCGGTGGTCGATTAGACATAGCTGGAGGATAAATATCGAGTGGAGTGGGTGCAGGAGGTGGTCCTGTGATACTTGGGGGGACTTCCAGTTGGGGAACGACAGGCGTCCCAGAAGAAAGCTCGTCTACGATGGTAGAAGTTGAGTAGTCGTCCCCGTCATCCGTGTCCGTTGCGGTCGAGGTGGACTTCGGGTAGTATTTGGACTTCCTGTCATCTTCGTTCCGTCCAATCCAATGATACGCCATTGGGGCTTAGGCTCATTCACTTCGGGTAGTTGCGCGCTGACGAGAGGCGTTCTTCTATGAGAGGGATATGCAGTACAGGGTCAGAACTTAAGCTGAGTAGGAGGGGCGCCTAACCTCCTGATAGGTTTCTTTGTCGCAAAGATATCGGTAATGCCTGCAGTCGAGCTTTCACCGAGGGCAGGCTTGACTTTGTCGCTGATCCTCCAGTGACAGCGAATGCGGGGCCGGCTCACGGAGTTTACACACCCAGCTCTTGGTACTAAGACTTAAGGTCTGCAGCAGTTGATGACGCGAGAGCTAACACAGACGCGGTGATTCCCTCACAGGATGGCATGAGCATAAAATGACGGACAAGACAGCAATATACGGTCAACGGGCTGTCTTGGTAGCAAGAGCAAAAATGTGGGAGGGCAGCCCTTTGAAAGAAACCCAGCTCAGAAGAGGCGCAGACATGTCCGGCAGGTTGGCAGACGCTGCTGCAGGCTGACATGCCAATTGGCTTACCTCCGAGTACGCACTGGTTGAGGCTGGTTCTGTGGTTGGCTAAGGGCTGGTGAAGTTGGCGGCACAGCCTCCGCTGGGAAGCAGCAACCGACCCCACTTGCTCAAATGGAGCTATATTTGGCACTAGTCGTAGATCCATATTCTCTACCAACAATGAACGTTCTGAAAACCGGTAAGTCTCTAAGCCTACAATATGTTGTTGCTCTTTGAGTATCGACTGGCGGTTGTTCGGCTCCTATGTACGAACAAAACAGCAACATGGCAAACCGGTTCGGAGGCTTGAAGGCTTTGCAGATCTCTTCTGACCAGTCGTTCGTGAGAGGCTTCTAGCCTGCAGCTACCTGATCTAACCATTACCTTGGGAAGCATGATATCAGTCATCGCCAATAAGCACAGCGTATTCTCAGATCTGAAACACAGAGTCTCTCTTATCGGTGCCCTTGGTAGCCGGCACGCCGATGCTAACGGTCATTGAACCTTTTGATGCCCTGGAGGTCTTCACAAATACCTCATGGCGTTCTGACTTGCATTTCTGTACGACAGGTAAGCATGCGGCAAGCTGTGCGTTGCCACGGGATGGGTGCCGGCGCTCAGGCAGTCGTCCCATTGAGCCATGCCATGCACCGGCACCAGGATGCTCCAAATTCATCGAGGAACTTGAAATACACCGTCAAGAAAAGTTCCGAACTCGAGGCTGTTGCTCTTCGGCATGACCCGTCCGAGCCTGGTGACAGCCGATTCAGACCCTTGGCAACGTCATTGGGCCGCAGCACGCTATCGGTCGTAGTATCCCCACGCGTCGCCATGTCGAACCTCATACATATGACCCATCATGGCTGACCGCTTCAAAAACCTCGCAAAGAACGGCTGGCATCCAGAGAAGAGCAAGGCGAGCAGTGGAGGTGCGAGCGACTCGAGACTGGGTCAAGTGGTGGGGTTTGATCTCTGACATTCTCCATGCGCCCACCACTAACAGCTGCAGAAAGGATGGGTAGGCAAGGCACAAGGCAAAGACAGCCACGCTGAAGCTGCTCGTGAACACCAATCTGCGCCACTCTCAACTTTGAAGGACCCCTCGACCTTTGCGCCCCCACCAAAACGGATTCCAGGGGCATCACCGGTGTCTGGCGGACCGAGTGCTGCGCCGCCAGGCTCGGCGAGACAGCGCTTGCAGGAACGGGAAGAAGCACAGAGGAGAGCAGAGCAAGAGTCAAAGCCGCAAGGGCCATACAGGACAGACACAACAGGGCTCAGTACCGCGAACCTACCCAAGCCGCCTGCATTCAGACCAAACGCTGCCACTCCTCCTCCCCCTGTCCCAGCCGCAAGAGGAAAGCCCCCAGGTCTGCCGCCCAGATTACCGCCGCGCCAGACTGAGAATGTCGACGAGTACACACCGCCCGCTCCGCCGTCGTATGGAGAGGCTATTCAACAACCAGCGCCTGCCGTCGGTCAAGCAGCAGCGAACCGTCTCGGCCAGGCCGGTGTAGCTGTACCAGGCTTGGGTATTGGCCGCAATGCCTCTCCGCCCATTCCCCCTCGCCAGCGCACGATAGCACCGCCCCCGCCAGCACGTCAAACCTCAAACTCGTCCGCAGCAGCACCGACATCACCACCGGCGACCGCTGGCAACGGCGCACAGCTCAACGAGCTGCAGAATAGATTCGCGAGGATGAACACATCTTCCACATCGGAATCAGCACCAAGCGCCGGGACATCCTGGGCGGATAAGCAAGCAGCGCTCAGGACCGCCAGCAACTTCCGTAACGATCCATCGAAAGTATCTGGTTCAGATCTGAAAAGTGCAGCCTCGACAGCCAACAACTTTCAGCAAAGACACGGCGAACAAGCAGCGTCAGGCTGGCGGGCGGCGAGCGGGCTCAATCAAAAGTATGGCATCGCAGGTAAAGTTAATAGCCTGACAGGAGGGTCAGGCTCAGCGGAGGCTTCACAACCAGCTGGAGGCCTGGGGAAGAAGCCTCCACCACCGCCGCCGGCTAAGAAGCCAACGTTGACCTCAAACAATTCTGGGGAACCACCACCTGTCCCATTGAGCAGCAAACCCAAATTTTAGTCCTAATGCGACATGTAATCTTGTATAGACTCAACCGCGATGCTGCTCTCCTCTTATCTTCCCAATGAACGTGCTCCTCGGAAGGGACTATCTGTGATGTCTTGTGCTCCGACCAGGATGCTGGAGGAAAATAATTCAGGGTACATGCACCCCTGTCCGAACGACTCTGCGGCTTCCACGGGCGGATCGCTGGAATTACTGCTCCCGACCTCACGATGTGGATTCATCCAGAAGATTACCCGATTCTGCTAGTCTTGCGAAGCTGGAGGACACTGTTAGCACAGCATTGGCACCCACAGTCTTTAGGCGTGCTTTGATACAGGCAAGCTGTCGCGTTCGAACTTCGTAGCGTAGATCGTGTGTCCAGGCCTACATCAACCGAGGCAAATTGGCCTGTGTGATTGGCTGGGTGCCCAAAAAATATTGTTGCACCGCTAGCCTGCCGTGAGAGAGGATTTACACCTGGGCATCACCAGGACGCCTGCTCTAAAGAGCCGCAAGGCCGAAAACCGAGTGCCACATCTGTGCAGGGCCCCAGTTGAGCGCTGCGTATAATTGCGCGTACCCGCTGTTTGCTGCTCGAGTGATTTGAAGACTAGGAAGTACGCACGCGTGCCCGCAAACCAAGAAAGCACACCTGCGTGACGACGGCAGCGTCCAAAGAACGTCCAGATTCTCGGAATCCAGCCGTTGCGATTCGACCCAAGCGTCAACGGCACAGCCTAGCCATTGACGGCGCTTGCTCGTAGAAAATCCCACTGCGGTCTCCTTCACCCACTATTCCTTATCCACGCGCGCATCGTCTTTTCGCGTAAACGACGTCATTCCTGAGAGCTTTCCCTTCGCGCAAGCTTCCACCGACCACCGCGCACCGCCATCCTTACGCGCAACCTCAACGCTTCCGGCGCATTCAGTCTGTTCGTGCGCGCGCACAGCTCAACAAATTGGAACTCAGGCAGCGTCACAATGTCTGGCGCAGGCCCATCACTCTTTCCTGGGGAGGTCCCTGCGTGGTCCGTCCTAAGGTTCCCCCCAGATGCTGCACCGCCGCCCATCACGAACCCGTACAGCGGCGAGCCGACCCTTGCGAACCCGTTCCAGATCCCGCAGGACATCTTTGAGAAGGCGCTCGACCCCAAGGTCCCCTTAACCATAGCCGCGGTCTACGCCGCGTCCGTCACCTACCTCAACTGGTACAATCGCCAGCATGGCAACAAGCCGTGGAGGATGGCGAGCCACGGCTGGTTCAAGGCATTCGTGATCGCGCACAATGTCTTCCTCGCTGTTTACTCCGCACTCACCTGTTTCGCCATGTTCCACGGCCTGAAGGCCTCCTTCCCCAACTGGAGGGAGCCCAATGCCTTCGTTGGCACCGTCGATGCGCTCTGCAAGATCCAGGGACCGCGAGGTCTTGGCGATGCCGTCACCTACAACCCGGATACAAATAGCTGGGGCAGCAGGAACCCCAGCGTCCACGTTGGCCTTAACGGTCTCCCTGACAGCACCGATGTTGGCAGGATGTGGAACGAGGGTCTTGCCTTCTGGGGTTGGTGGTTCTATCTCTCCAAGTTCTACGAAGTCCTCGACACTGTCATCATCCTGGTCAAGGGAAAGCGTAGCACCACTCTCCAGAAGTACCACCACGCCGGCGCCATGCTGTCCATGTGGGCTGGTATGCGATACATGTCTCCCCCTATCTGGATGTTCGTCCAGATCAACTCCGGCATCCATGCCATGATGGTAAGCGTCCATCTTAATCTTGGGTTCGGAAGATCACAGCGACTGACCACTCCATAGTACACATACTACACCCTTTCTGCCCTCGGCTACCGCGTGCCCAACTTTGTCAAGCGCACCCTCACGACGATGCAGATCACCCAGTTCCTCGTCGGTGCCAGCTTCGCTGCTCTCCACCTCTTCGTCTCGTACACCGTCCCGGTCTCGGTCGCGCACAAGATTGCTGAGACGGTGACCTCCAGCGTACAGCCTTCGTCTATTGCGTCCAGCGTCTCTTCAGCTGTTCAGTCTGTCACTGAGACTGCCTCCGCCGTCCTGCCTACCTCCACTGGTCCGGCTCTTGCTTTCTTGTGGAAGCTTGTTTACCGCGCTGCTGGCGACGAGGGCCTTGCTGAGAACATCCCCGTTCCAGGCTCCTCGATCATTCCCGCACAGCAGCCGCACGCCCCGACTGCGGTCGCTGCCCACGAGAATCCCGTACAGCGCCTGCTCCACCCTCACCACAACACCCACACCGTGGATAAGATTGTCTACCGTACCGAATACCAGCACGTTCCTTGCATCGATACATCCGGCCAGGCCTTCGCCATTTACCTCAACCTGATCTACCTCGCCCCGCTTACAGGTCTCTTCATGCGCTTCTTTGTCAAGTCTTACTTCCGTAGAACGAACCCGAAGGCTAAGCACCAGTCGAAGCACACCCCGATCTCAAAGGCTGCCGGCGATGCTCTCCATGGTGTTGAACGCGAGATTGAGTCCATCAGCGAGGAGGGCAAGAGCAATGGAAACAACAAGGACTCTGTGCGCGGACGCAAGGGTACCAACGGGGACGTCAAGAACCCCCGCTCGAGCCTTAGCCCTTCAAACCAAGAGATGATCGACAGCATCAAGCGCAAGGTTAGCCAGGCTCTGGACGAGACCACCGACAGCGTTAAGAGCACGACTGAGAGGGCACGCGGTATCGCCGACGACGTCGCCAGCAAGGCCAGCGACGCCAAGGACAAGGTCCAGCAGCAAGCGCGAGACGCGAATGACAAGCTTGAGCAGAAGGCACAGCAGAACGCCGACGAAATAAATGCCGAGCGCGAACAAGGCCCCAACGACGTCGCCAGCACACCGACCAGCACACCTTCCAAGAAGAAGCGCAACAGGAACAAGAACAAGAACAAGAACGCCGACAGCGTACAGAGCCTGAACGATGTGTCGGACGATGAGCATCCCGAGCGCAAGACCGAGAAGGAGCCTGAGCCTAAGGACATCAACAACACACTTGGCAAGAATGAGGGCAAGGGTCTGTTCTAGGCGTATTACCTTATGCCCTGAGGCAAGGTTTGGATCAAATCAATCACGAACAGAAGGAAAGAAGAGAAGAAGTATTCGAGGAAGGGAGTACAACTCTGCTTCGAGACATGTGTTAGTGCGGCTTATACCATCTCCTTCAGGTAGACCGATATGTATGGCGTAGGCGCTGCATAGAGGTGGGTTACTAAGGGGTTTTCTAGATTGTACATAAAAGTCGGACACGGGGAAGGAGCAAGTCAGCGTTAGCAATACAAAATTTCCAGGTCACATCAAGTGCTCCTCGTTCCTGTCCCATTGCCGTGCTGCTGACACCATATCCACATCATTCGACTCGAGTCACAGTCATCTCACCGGATATCAAATCCACACAGACCGCCCAGCTCGAGAATCTCCTCCCTTCCTTTCCTCCCCGTCCCCATCGTCCCCACGTCCCCCAAATCCATGCCTCGTGCATCGCTCGCACTGACCCTTCCCTTCACCGGCCCGCTTCCCTCGTCATTTCTCGCAAAGATCTGTAACCCCCTTAGATGCGTGTCCTTTCCGTTCTGGTGGTTCTCCAAGATCTTGATCTGCACCAGGTGCGCTCTCAGCACGGGCATCTTCGGTCTGCGTTCGCGCGGGCGCGGGCGCGGGCGCGGCGCTGTGTTGGGGCTCAAGTTGGAGAAGGGCAGACGGGGGACTGGACGGGGAAGGACTGGTGTTTCATGCTGGGGTGTAAATTGGGGTGTGAACGTGGGCCGGTGCTGTGGTAGTTGCGGGACCGCGCCGGTGACAGGCGTATCGAAGGTCGGCTCGAGGTTGGGGAAGTTGCTCGGCACGCGCTGGCGCTGCGGAGGGAGTGGCATGTTCTCGCTATCGCTGGAGCGATGCTCTGAGGTGCGGCGGTTTCGTGGGCGGTTCAGCTCCAATATATGCGCATTGAATGTGTCGTCTTCGCTGTCGGGCTCTGACATGGAGGAGTCGGAGTCTGCGTCCCCGACGTTGGAAAAGTCAGCCCATTGCCAGCCTCGTGGCGATTCGAGGCGCATTTCGCCCCATTCTTGGAGGTCGTTCATGCCGGACCCGGCGAGGAAGATGATCCGTGTTGGAGTGTAGGATTCATCTTGTTCGAAGTCGAGATATAACCGGAGGCCAACGATGCGGACCAGCTTGAAGAAGTGGATATTGAGGTAGTGTGGTTGCGGACCGTCGGACTGCCAGAAAAAGTTTGGAGAGGGATGGCGGAGTTGGGGAATTGAGCAGCCGGGTTTCGAAGAGGATACTGTCCAAGATGCTAGGGTGCTGATCTCTCGCAGGTATGAGGGCGGTGGATCGAGGTTTGGAAGTGTCTCTGCCGATGCTACGAAGGGTCAATAACGTTTACAAACGAAGTACATTGCCGTGTGTCGTGGGGTAAGAGTGACAACATGTCGAGCTTCCAGGCGCCAGGCTGTGTAACAATTACGACCTACGTTCAGGCCTAGGCGAAACGAACAACACGGTAGTAAGTGATTCCAAATAGAGCATATGGACATGTGAAGGTCATGCAACGTGACACAGAATGAAGCCAGGGCGTGCAGCAAGGAAGGACTTACCGAGCCCATCCTCTTCTTCCAAATCCTCGTCCCCATCGATTGCCACCATGCCCTCTCCCATTTCCTCTTCTGGTCCCATTTCTTCCACTTCTACATCCTGGTCGCTGTCGGAGAATTCCGCCGGAGGTGGTGGCATATGATATTGTGTTCGTCTTCTCGTTGATGGAGGCATTTTCCCAAGTTTCTGTCACCGACGAGAATGCTGTGCAGTGTGCGGGTCCTGACAATTGAGAGCAGTGGCTGGGTCTGCAGGGATGGCGAGCAGTCGCTGTGAATAGTGGGGTCCAGGGTCTCTTGCAATTGAAGGCGACGAGTATTCTCGAACCGAATGGCTCAACGCGAGCTGTTGGTCCCAGCGCGACGACTGATGAACGTGTCGAAAAGATGGTCGGCGAGCACGTCTCGACTTTCCAGTTCTGTGGCGCTTCCGACTTGATTTGGAGAACGCTCGCAGCAGATGTAGTACAAGGCGGTTCTGTTGGTGTTGTTGATAGGGTGAAGGTTGCGTAAACAGCAGGGAGGGGCGAATCCCTTGCACAACCCTGCAGCTTCTCAAATCTCAGACTGCGCCCAGATACCAAATCTTACAAACCTTTGATGTCAACTGTGCTTTTTTGTCGTAGATACGAAGGTTTGCTCTTGTGCAGAGTAGCGAGCTGTCAAAACGGTCATTGGCCCGAGCGTGTGGGGATGTTTGGTTTCCAGTCGCGCTTTCCTGCAGCTTATTCTCCACTAATCCTTCACGCGCAACCCATTGTGACACGAGTTGGTTCGACGTGCCTGCAGTGTATATGCAAATCACGAGCGCCAATCGCTATCAATGCTTTCGAGCCCGCCGCGCTCCGAACGACTGCGCGCCACCAGATCTATCCGCTGTATGTTTCAGCGACGACAGGGCGCCCAACCGGTGCCTGGATTTGCTTTTCATGGTCTTTGACGGCGCGGTCCTACCCGAACTCAATTCTCGCAGCGTAGAGACTAAAACACGCTGGACCTGCGGCCGAAAGACGTAGCTCCGGGGAACCTCAATGACGGCGCCCCGGAGTAGGCACCGCGCTGTCGGTCCATGAAATCTACCATGAACAGCCTGCAAGCCTGGCCGCGGGGAGCTCAACATCGGTTCTCTCAGCTCTCAGCTCGGAAGGATGCATCTTGAGTCCATATGAGGGGTTGCTTTGCTCCTTCGGCGACCTTTCTTTTGCCTGGACCGATAGACACGATCCATGCGTTTCGTCATCAGGTTTGTCCTACCTTGTACACCTACCCTTCCCAACGTGGTGTCAAGGTCGGTGTCGTGAAACGTCGTCCATATACTCGAGCTGCACCCGATATGTAGCGATGAAGCCATCCGTTCGCTGTTGTGCTGAACGACCGTTACCGTCCCCATTCATTACTTACCTCCTGTCACTCCTTACGCCTCACGCAGTCGCCAGGGACGACACCTTCGCTAACGGCACGTTCGCTAACGGCACGTGGCGCGCGTCCTCGCGTTCATTACCATTTGAATTAACCATGGTGCATGGTTTCGACGAAATCGCCCATGCGGGCGAGCAATCAGAAAGGATAACGATCGCGTTCCTGGCGCTTGCATGGTTCTTCATCTTACTGCGAGTATGGACTCGTACTTGGATCATTGCAAGCTTTGGATGGGACGATGCGACTATGATCCTCGCCGGTGTAGGCATCACATTCCTTTCTGGTTGAAGTCGTTCGAGCTGACATGCGTCTAGATGATCTTCACAGTTTTTTCAGGAAGTCAACTCTACATCGAAGCCAATGGCGGTGGGACGCATGTCACGAGTTATGAAGGGCTTGAAAGGCTCACGAAGGTCAGTCATTCAGAGTATGTTGTACAGTGAAACTGACATGAGAAGTGGGTTGTTATCAGCGAGTCGACCTACCTTGTGGCCATGATGATGGTCAAGATCTCACTTGGTATTTTCTTTGCGCGAATTGTGGTCGCGTCGTGGCACCTCATGCTTATCTACGTGACCATTGGCGTCAACATCTTATCTTCGGTGTCGGCTTTCTTCTATTGCATATTTCGCTGCGGATCGAATGTCGACGAGTACGCTCTTCAGCAGCTGAAGCACAACTGCACTTCGAGAGGCCTTGATCGTTTCATGGCATATCAATCAGGTAGGCATCAAGTCGCACACACTGTGGCTACCTGCTGCTGACAAGCGCTTCTCAGCCGCTTTTTCAACTATCACCGATCTCGTCTTCGTCGTACTTCCAATCGTAGTCCTATGGAACGCAAACATGGACCGCAGATCAAAGTTCTCTGTCGGCTTCATCCTCTGCCTCGCCGCAAGCGCATGTATCTGCTCCATGATCCGCTTCCAATACGTCGACGGCCTCACTCAAATCGACGACTTCTTCTGGAACGCCACGAACATTGCGATCTGGTCTACGATTGAGTGCGGCGCAAGCGTCATCGCAGGATGCCTAGCGACTCTGCGTCCTCTTCTCAAGCGCGTGTTTGCGACAGCAGGCACGATCACGAAGTCGCTGCGCTCTTCTAATAGCCGATCGCATGAAAGTTCACGTCATACAACGAATTCAACGTCCCTCAACACTCACCTTAGGTCGAACGAGCGCAAGATAGCAGCCCCAAGCGCGGATAAGCCTACCTTCGCTGAATTCATCGCCGAGCGCGGCGAAGTCATCGAAATGTCAAGCGCAAGCTCTGCAGGCGGCGAGCGTGAGAGTCAAGACCGCATCCTTCGGTCAGACGAAGAAGCGGCGCTGGACTTCCTTTGGCCAGTCAAAGTGGTTGAGAGCACGCGAGAGCCTGAGCGCACGGCGCCGATGCATTCGAAGCACAGGAGCTGGAACTCACGACAGAGAGCAAAGGATCTGGACAGGGCCGCACACCGCCGCTCTTCTGCGCCATTGCCACCTGTGACATGAGTATCGCGTGAAGAAGCCGTCGCATGTAGAAGCTTGAAACCACAGCGATGAGCACACATGGTTGAATCGACCATTTGTCCACGACTGTGGACATGCTTTCACAGTCATTGGCTTATCATCTAAGCTCGTTGCCCAAGTATCATGTCGCGTAATGCGGAATACTACAACCACCGTATACGAGCCGCGACAACATTGTCGTGTCGCGGAAGCATGCCTCAGGGCAGGAAACGGTTGGGAAACTTGCTGTCAGGTCGCGTGCAGCCAAGTGCACATCTTTCGATAGCCCTCGTTATTTTACGGACTCGGGCAGCCTGTAGCCGGCAATAGTGTGCACGGATCGTTGACGATCTCCCCGCGGAGATCGTAGCTTGGATAGCTAGATAGTCTGTAGATCAGTAAATCTGTCGTAGCCGACACAACATCTACAACCACATTGAGACAGTTCTCCTGGATTTCATCATGACATGTGATATTGCGATCGTCTACACAGTCGCGGATCCACGCCATTGAAAGGCAGAAAGAGACGTCTCCACTTAAAAATGACCAGTCGTTTAACTCATGTTCGCCTGTCTCCTTTGTCGTCTCTGCGACGAGTCTATTTCTTCGAGGCGGCCTTAGCAAGGTCGTCGAGAGCCTCGCGGCGCTTGAACTTGGCGTCCTGGATGACACCTAGGTATGTTAGCTTTAGCCGTGAGATATGGAGTTTGTTGTACGCACTAGCATCGGCGTCGGAAGAGAAGTTGCCAGTCCAGGTGATGAAGGTCTGGCCCTCGTGCTTGCCAGAGGTGACGGGGTAGGCGCGGATGGTCGAGACGACAGAGGTATAGCTCAGCTCGGGCTTAGCAGAAATGACGGAGTAGGTGATGTAGTGGTCGATGCTCTGTAACCATGTCAGCCCTTGTGTATGCGAGATGTCTGTGCAAAGCCATCCGCGTAAACTTGGTTCAGAAACTTACAGAGTGCTCCTCCTGCTTAACCTCCAGCGTCTGACCGTCCTTGAATGTCCACTGAACAATGTCGGTCTCGGGGGAGGCGCCCTTGACGAACTCGCTCTTCTCGAGCTTCGACCAGAACTTGCTAAAGTCCTGGAGCTTGATCAGGTGCCAGACATCGCTGAAGGGTGCGTCGATGACGGCAGACTCGCTAACAGAGGTAGAAGTGGGGATGGCAGGCATTGTGAATGGGCTCAATTGGTTCTGTGTTGTGGTTTTGGGTTGGGTATCTGGGTTTTGAGTGAAAAGTCTATGTAGAAAAGTATGAAGCAATTGTTTGTATATTTGCTTGGCCACAGCGTCATGAGGAAGGCCCCTCTCACCCCACTTCGATCGCACTAGCTACGCGAGCTCCTCGTTCGCCACCCCTCCGATTCAGCCTCGCAATCACGTATCGTGAACTTCATTCATGCAATGGACCCCGAATATAAGTGCCATTAATAACAAGCATCGGCATCGTGAGCTGCCTACTTGTGGTCACAGAATAAGACCTCATACAGGGCACTCAGGTCTGTTACTGCATTCATCACCTGTCAGACCTCGTCTCTCATGGCAGTGATGCCTTCTGATGCAGAATTGCGTCATTGCTGCAACAAGGGAACTTTGGCTGCAAACAGCTGCGCGGGGAAACCACAAGGATTCGCTGGCAGGTAGATAGCGGACATCTTGGCAGCTTCAGACACTCGCCCGCAGTATGGATGAGAGTTGACCCGTGGGTCCACACGTCGTTACCAAGGCGCTGGTAAGAGTCGCGACTCTCCGAACGCATCAGAAGAGCATTATTGCTGCAAGACGATGGTGGACGCGTTTGTCGCCACAATCGGCGCCTCATGCGCCACATCGGTGGAAACAAATACCGACAACTTCTCGAGTCTTTCCCGTTTGGGACACCCTGGAGGCCGCGCAACCACTTTATGCCTACCACTGAGAAGGCTAGGCACTTCCATAAGACGCGGCAGCGACGCCTATCAGCCATGACTCTTCTCAGAGGTTCCGCTTGCTTCGCAGGGTGTTAGAAAGAGCTATGTTATTGGCCTGTGACGCAACGGGGCGCGTTTGGTGGCCACACGAGGCTGTGGCGAGGAGGGGTGAACATACGTACGCCTGCCACGTGAATCTTGATGCCTGGACAGATGAGTGTGTATAAGTGCCCGAACAGGCAGATTGTAATGTTTTCCCTTCTCATCATCAACACTCACAATGGCTTCCTTCAATTACATGAACAATACCGCTCCCTTCTGGGACTTCATTGCCAGCCTTGAGCAGCAAGGCAGCAACCATCCTTTCTTTGGTCAGAACGGTCAAGGTCGTAGTAACGACAACGAGCAAGGCGAAGGCCACGAAGGTCATCATCAACCTCGACCTGAAGGTTCCCATCCTCCTCAGTTCGATCCTTGGTCATGGGGACATCAGGCCTTTGGTGGCCTTGGAGGCTTGTCTCATCGCGGCCCCCCTCCCCCACAGTTCCCACCAGCTCGCCCGTGTAGCTCTACTCCTCCTCCTCCTCCTCCTCCTCCTCCTCCAGGACCTCCCGGCCCTCCTCACCATGACGAGCACAATGGTGAGAAGGACGGCGAGAGGAGCGATAACGACAACGACAATGACAACGGTGAAGATCCATCAGGCTCGGGCTCTGATCGCGAGTGCAGAAATCGGCCTGATCGCCATGGCCGCTGTGGCAGCCGCCGTGGCCGTCACGGCTTTGGAGGAAGAGGAGGATGCGGTCCTCACGGTGGTCCTGGTCGTCATGGCCCTCGTGGACATCATGGCCCGGCTCATGGTGGACTTGGCCGCGGTCCTCACGGCCATCACGGCCCCCCACACGAGGGACATTTTGGAGGTCCTCACGACCAACGCGGTCCCCATCATCACGGTGGACCAGGACGACGCGGTCCCTGGGGCCATGGCGGGCCATACGGAGGACCTGGTTCTTTTGAAAACGCCTTCTGCGTACCAGCCTTGCAGCGCGACGCCGCATCCCTCTTCGCACCGCTGTGGGAGGCATTCACTGCCCAACACGCTTCGAACCAGAACAACGATACCACCAAGAAGGACAACGAAGACTTTACTCCCGAAGCTGATATTTTCGACACACCCTCAGCATACATTATTCACATCTCATTGCCCGGCGCAAAGAAGGAAGACGTTGGCGTGAACTGGGACGCCGAGAAATCCGAGTTGTCTATTGCTGGCGTGATCTATCGCCCCGGTGATGAAGAGTTCTTGAAGACGCTGGCGATGAATGAGCGTAAGGTCGGACCGTTCGAGAGGAAGATAAGGCTAGGCTCTAGGGCGAATCCGGCGCATGTTGACGCGGACGGCATCATAGCGAAGCTGGAAGATGGTGTGCTGAGGGTTGAAGTTAGAAAGGAGGATGAGGGGTTTGTGGAGATCAAGAAGGTGGATATTGAGTAGATACCAAACGGCGAGATTCGTCTAGACGTAGCCTCACATTAGGTTTGATTTTTTTTTCTCAGTACAAGGCGTATGGAGTAATATATGATTTGGAAAATTCTTGACGTCCATTTGCGTGGTGACTGTGCCACAGCACTCTGCCTGATTCAGCCATGCTGTAACGTAACATACACGTTCTTATATTGTCTTACTGCCGACGTTAACACAGAATTTGATATTCACAGGCTTTGTTACATCTTTCCAGTGAGCCAAGGAAGCTTCGCAGCCGCAGCAGAATAAGCTCGTCGCTGCTCAGGGGAAGTGAAAAGGTGATCCCTAATCCCACAGCGCTTTCGGGTGCAAGGGTTGCGGTAAAGAAGCTCCGGCCTAGCCAGTCAGCTCAGTAAAAGTCTTCATGTGCTGCTGGTGTCATAGTCACACATCATTCGAGGCTCCATGTGATCTAGCTTGCGGTGCAGTTGGAGCTGGATGAAAGGCCAACTCGAGGGGAAGACATTAGGGAATTGCTTCGGTGGAATAGTACCGGCGAACTGGCCCTGGGAGAGGTAGACGCTATGCTGAGAGATAGGTGCAGCACTGAAGGCGTTCGTGGTCGATGAGAGTTCGCGGTATCGGCGTTGGAGCTGCTCGTACTGGATGCCACGGGCCTCGAATTGTTGGTCGGGCACTTTCAGCTCTGCCCGCCTGCTCGCAACTTGGCTTTCAATAATCCAATACTTGCGGCGAATGGCGAGAAGGATGAGTGCTTGTTGGTCTTGGTGAGGTAGATTGTTGATGAGCTCGAAAAGAAGATCGACATATTTCTTGGTGATTTCGGCCTCCCTCTGCTCCTTGAGTTGCAGCTCGCTTCGTAGTGAGGCGATGATTTCGCCTCATGGGTCCCGGTCCTGGTCTTGGTCCACCATGCTGACGTTTTTGGAAAGGTGAGACAATTTACTGCGGAAGTGGTGTGCTGTTTTGTTTTTGACAAAGCAAACAATGCAGAAAATCTGTAGAGCTTACCTGCACACTAAGTGAACGCATGCGCGCATTCACCAGATTTATCAATGCCGTCTCTCGTGTTGCACGAGAAACTGGCCATAGCAGCAAAGTCATTGTAGTCTTCAGAGTTTTCATTATATCGCAGATAGTGCACAGCTGTAGTCTAACTACCTCCCGTAGTTTTTGAATTCTACTCTTATGGCCGGCGTTGCAACTCGAAAGGCCGTCACTGACTAGCTTGTTCACTCTTTTACTAGGTAGTTAGCCGCAGACGGCGCACAAATCTGCTCCTTAACCTTTCATAACTCATGGAACCACCCGTTGTGGTCGAACTCTGCAAGCGTCCCTTCCAGAAGTATCTTGCTTACGCAGGTCCAATCCGGAAGAGAACTTTGCGACCTACCAAATCCCTTACTGGGGCACTCTCGTATCACGAGAATATAGAATAGTGCCTTTGGCCTGCATCGTGCAATCTTTGTCTGCAGTGGTGTGGATTCGGCCCAATACTTGTCGTAGACCCATATTGCATGATTCGGGGGGCAGATTGGAAAAGCGGAAAGAGCAGTTGAGGCCACAGTCCTGCTGGCGGAGGTTCATCATATGGAAGTTATGGTGGGTACATATGTGAGCGGACTAGAAGATTGTGATCGTTACGCTGCCGCTCTCGACCGTGGAGTGATGGCACGCACCAGACAATGCGGCCCTCTGGCAGAGTGTGAAGGTCTGAGGTGTTGCATGTCGACGATGGTGGGTCGTGCACGCGCCTTCCAGATTGCTCGCTTGTCGGCCTATCAGCGTCGTGGAGTGGGTCCGCCGCACCAGCGATTTTGCCCTCTCAATAACTTTGCACACTTCGCTCGACCACGATACTAACCACCAGCAAAGTCAGTCGCCATGGGTCGTGTCATCCGCAACCAACGTAAGGGTCGCGGCTCTATCTTCACGGCCAACACCCGCCTGAACAAGGCCCCCGCCCAGTTCCGCACGCTCGATTTCGTACGTCTCGATCCGTCGCAATTCGCACGCCGGGAGGAAGGCGAGAAGATCTTCGCACAGCCGACAGACACCTCGCACACCGGCGGGCGCACACACAGGAAATGGCTAACAACTGCAGTCTGAGCGCAATGGCTACATCCGCGGTGTAGTCAAGGAGATTGTCCACGACAGCGGTCGCGGCGCTCCTCTGGCCAAGGTCACCTTCCGCAACCCCTACCGGTTCAAGCACAACACCGAGACCTTCATTGCCAACGAGGGCATGTACACTGGCCAGGTCAGTGTCCCCGCAAAGTACGAGAAGTGACGGGCTCGTAACTAACCCACAACAGTTCATCTACGCCGGAAAGCACGCCGCTCTCACCATCGGCAACATCCTTCCTCTCCACTCCGTCCCCGAGGGTACCGTCCTGACCAACGTCGAGGACAAGTCCGGCGACCGTGGTGCGCTCGGCCGTACCTCGGGTAACTACGTTACCGTCATCGGCCACAACCCCGACGAGGGCAAGACCCGTGTCAAGCTCCCCTCTGGTGCCAAGAAGGTCCTTCCTTCTTCCTGCCGTGGTATGGTTGGTATCGTCGCCGGTGGTGGACGTACCGACAAGCCCCTCCTCAAGGCCTCGCGTGCCAAGCACAAGGTAGGCGCTCTCGACGACCTTTGCCGGCCGCAAAAACTGACTGTGATTAGTTCGCTGCCAAGCGCAACAGCTGGCCCCGTACTCGTGGTGTTGCCATGAACCCCGTCGATCACCCTCACGGTGGTGGTAACCACCAGCATATCGGAAAGGCCTCGACCATCTCCCGCTACGCCGTTGCCGGTCAGAAGGCTGGTCTCATTGCCGCCCGCAGGACAGGTCTGCTCCGCGGTACCCAGAAGACCAAGGATTAAGCGGTTTATCGAGTTGGCGTTGGTTCTTAGGATTCATGTCAAGATCAATGACAGCGCCCGGCGTTCTCGCACAGAGCATAGCAGCGTGTGCAGGGCGGGGCGTTATGATACTTCTCCGGTCACGCTTCTCGGAACGTCTACGCGCATGATAGGCTATAGGGAATGTGATACCGAAAAATGCATGGACTGTACTTTTGGCAATGTGAATGATCTCTCAAACTCTTTCTCTACCATAAACATACTGTGCTACTGACACGCGATGGGCGAATACACACTTAAATGCTCTACTTTTGGACACGAGACTCATTTACTTTCTGAATCCATAGTTCAGAGCATGGCCGTAATCCTCTGCCTCTTCACGTCTCCTTGCCTTCACGCTGCCAGGGATGCTTCAGGCAGGGGCCATTAAACTGCCCAAATCTCTTAAGCTGGATACTACCGATACGCAAACGCCTGACTTTGAGAAGTCAAGGTCTGCTTTGAAGGCTACATCTCGTCTGCCATCATCGTACCAGTCTTGCCATCAATCCGTGCGCTTTCCAAAGTCGTGACCACGCGAGGACACTAGTCCCAAATCGCGGCTAGCTCGACATGAATCAAACCACCCTCGTCTTCACTTAATCAATCAAAGCACTCTCATCCCGGCCCGAGGGCCACTTCAACATTAGAATGGGGTCTCTAAACGCGCCGGCATTGCTCCAGCAAGCAGAGAAGATTCTGCTTCACCCCGTCCACCCCCACCTGATCGCCCACTGCCCTACTATGGACCTGATCGCCGTCGTGACTGACGAAGAGAGCCTGGACGTGTACCGCATCAACGGACAGCGAGCATTTGGTCTGAAGCGCAAGAACGATGACGTCACTGTCGACACGATTCAGTGGGAGTTCAATGGCAAGAGTATCGCGGTCAGCTGGAGCGACGGCAAGACAGACCTCGTCAGCGCCGAGACGGGGAAGGTGGGCTTGAAAGATCTGGAGCTACCCAAAGATGCTTCAAGAGATGGAGAGAAGGGAAGAGTAAAGTGCATTGGTTGGGGGTTGAATTTTATTGATGTGGAGGCAGTCAAGAGCAGGACGAGGAAAGCGACGCGAGGGTTTGACCTCAAGACTGCGGAATGGGATGAGGCCAAGGATGGCGCAGATGTCGAGGACTTCCTGCAGCGACAGCCCGATCTGCAAGCGCTTGATTGTGCGCCTGACCTGCCAGATCAGCTTGCTGTTATGGATGTTGAGACGCTGTTACCAAAGCTCCCTGCAATTCCGCTGCCGCCAACGCTGCCATTCATGAGGCTGAGCCAAGCAGATTCGGGCGCTTTCAGTTCACAGGCAGAGGTGGACGCCTTGCTGCACTCACATCACTTGAAAGACTACAATTCGGTGGACATGTTCGTTCGGTGCTCGAATCGTGGAACGGTCCATCCCTCTATCTACGACTCCTTGGAGACGGTCACAGTCAGCATACCACCAGCCTGGAATATCGAGAGCACTCCATTGCTACATACAAGTCATCCGTATGGTTGCAGTCATGGTCTTCTCCTGCAGACCACTGCCTCTGATTCTCAAACGAAGAACATCGCCTTCGTCCCTCTCACACTCAATTTCATACCGAACGCAGGTATATACCTCCACCTTATCGCCTCCAAGACCTCGCAACTTCAAAACCTCCTCCTTTATATCACACAATGTCTTCAACGCATACGCACATTCTTCAAGCAGGCCACCGATCTCCCCTCAAAGTTCATGATGAACATCACCGAAACGCTCGAAGAGAAGGGTCAAGGCGATCTCATAACAAATCTCTTCCATCTCGCCTGTACAGGCGCCTGTCCGCCTCTCATCCGCGAGTGGCTCGTCGACGAGCTCACCGAACAAGGGCATAAGCGCTGGGATAGCACAGTCACAAGCTCGCTCACAACGCTGCAGGCGCTGCTTCATGAGAACCTGATACCGGCGCTCGACCGCACAGCCGCGGTCATATCGCGCCTGCGTGGTCTGGCAATATATCACGATTCGGACTGGATCTTCAGCGGCCCCGTAAGCCAGTTCACGGCGCTTCTTGATGTGCTGCAAAACATGCGACACCTGGCTCATACGGTATTATCATACGTCACAGATGAGAAAAGACAGTTCCATGCATTTAGCAGGTGGTTACGCTTTGTCATTGACTTTGAAGCCACAGAGCCCGACAGTCAGAGTCGTGCTGAGATGGAGAGTCGCGACTCAGGCGTCGATATCGGGTTGGTCCTTGAGTACGTTCGACATGGTCTGCAACAGAGCAGTTTGAAGCCGTTCCTGATGCCTGAAGTCATGCTGGATGAAGAAGACAAGCAGAAAGAGGTCGTGAGTTATGAGGATACGAAGAAAGCCATTGGCGTGGCCGAGGAAGGACAGAGCTGGCGACCTGATGCATTGTGTATGGAGCATGTCCTGGGTCATTTGGCCAAGGGTACGACGGGGTTGTTGCGACAGGTCAGTAAGTGGCAGGAAAGCGGGATGCAGATGAACAGTGGCGTTATTCTCTTCCCATGTTCTCCCGCAGGCAACGAGACCGTAGACATGCGGATGGTCTACGAGGTGAGCCACGGAGCCTCTCTATCATTCCTTTCGCTAATGGATACGTACAGCAGCCTGGCTCTAAATTGTCACCGTCCTCAACAAGCCTATCAACGTACATCGCCATCTCCGCCCCGACTTCGAAAACGCTCACTATCCACTGCCTCACCCACGCCTCAGCCATCACCTCTCTACCACGCGATCTGCACAGCCACAGTATCGCCTCCCTCTCCTTCCCCGGCAGGGTCATCTCATTCTCCTTCGCCGACGACTCATCCCTGCTCGTGCTTCTGCACATCCCAGAGTCCAGTTCGAGCCTCACCTCCGACGGCGAGTCCGTCTCCGGCCACAGAATCTTGCGCATTCCGTACGCTGCCTCACACAACTCCTCCGACGCCAAGTCCAGCTCCAGCAATAGCGAAACAATCCCATACACCACACTCCCCGCCGACCAGGCATCGCAACATCTCCTGCCTGCTGGCGCCCCTCCGCCGTCGGCGCAGGAAACGCAAACTTCACCCGAGCAGGTGCAGACATACACGATCCACGTCTTCGCGCGAGGAGAGAGGTTCGTGCCGCACAAGCTTGTCGTGAACGGGCGGAAAGGGAGGAGAGTGGTGGTCGTGCTGGCCGAGGATGGGAAACACTACCGGGTGCTGGACTTGGACTACCCGGAGCAAAGGGACGGCCATGAGGAGGCCGATGAAAGAGCAGAAGGAGAAGTAGGGGAGGGAGATAAGGAGGGGGATACGGTCATGAGCGGGCTTTGAAGCGCGCTCTGCATGTCTGAGCTTAGCGAGTAAGATATGCACAGATGCAGATCATGCTGTGCCATGTGAGATAGCACAGTGTTAGACTTGGAACACGGCAAGCCAGCATGTGATGTGATAGACGGTGAAGATAAGCTGATATTCTTTTCGTGCGAGGCGTTCAAAGTCCAGACCCTATCCCGTGGGGTATACCAGTCATGCCAGTCATAGTACAAATACAATGTCGTATGCCAAATGCCATATCCTGAACGCCAGCCGCAGCGCCAGGCATGCGGTGCTCACTCGCCTCTTCTATACAAACGCTCAGCCTGTGTTTTATACTCCAGCTTTTCTGCTTACAATGACTCCTTCTCGGCCTCGCACTGACGCCGCCCACACTTCTACCTCGGACTGCTGGTGCGCTTCGGCTGAACGTTCTCCCTCTGCACCCTCAAGCTGCGCATGTTACTCCCCGAGCTGGCGCGGCCGCCCAATCGACCGTCTTCGTCGAAGCTCTTACCTTTCCTGTTATCCTCATCGTCGCTGTCCGCCAAGTCGCCCAGTTCAAACTGGTTCTCAACATCGTAATCGTGCATCAGCCCCGCGCCCTCTCCTTGCGTACTTCTCCTCACACCGCTGCCATTACTCTGCATATACAATTCCTGGCTGCGGCGGGCCTGCATGCTGCGCCGTGTGGGGAAGCCGGAGATAGCGTCGCTGGGAATGCCGTCCGAGAGGGCGTTGCCCAACGTATGGGTCCCGTTGGGGTCGTCGCGCGATAAGTTGAGGAGGTAAACGCCGGAGAAGATGATGAGGAAGCCGCAGAGAAGCGAGATTGTGTTGACGGCGGAGGTTGTGTTGAAGCCTTGGAAGAGGAGGCAGGAGGCAATGAGGGTGAAGGTAGTGAATGTTACGTAGTAAAGGGGATTGACGCTACGGTATGTTAGTACCCGCTGTTCTGTAAAGAGAGGGTGGGGGGATGGGAACGCACATGTTGGTGCTGAACTGCGACAGCGCTTTGTTGAAGTAGTTCATCTGAGTGAGAATGCAGCCTACGACGATGATTACAAAGACATAGGTCGAGGGGTGGGTGAATTGATTATTGCCCGCGAATGTCATCTTAAGTGCAATGCCGAAGGCTTTGATGAACATGATGGAGACGGAACCGGTGGTGGCGCAGATGGAGAGGTAGATGAGCGGGTTCTTGCGGCCGTGCTTGGGGGCGATCTTGTAGATCATGAAGACGGAGAAGACGGCGACGAAGAGGCAGTAGACGAGGAAGCCTAGATGCTGTTAGCTGTGTGCAGTCAGCGTCCTTCGACGGCGCAAGAACGTACCGGGCTGGAGGGCCAAGTTCAGGATCTCGTCGACCGAGGAAACCTCCTTATCCGGGGGCGCATGCAGCACAATGATGACACTCCCGATCAGGCAGATGGCGCAGCCGATCTTGCCCAAAAGACCCAGCTGCTCGTCGAGGAAGTAGCTGCCCAGCACGGCGCCGATCAGCACACTCAGAGCGCCGAGCGGCGTGACCAGGATGGCAGGCGCAAAAGCATAGGCAGCGAAGTTGAAGATCTCGCCCAGGACCATAGTGATGATGCCAGCCCACCAGGTCGAGTTGCGCAGGTACGAGTAGCCGTCGCCGTCGAAGCCGTGCTTCTCCATGGACGCATTGAGGCCCTTCTTTGTGATGACGAAGCTGGCGCCGATGGCGAGCGACGACGAGACTGCGAGGCAGAGGCCGACATATCTGGGACGGTCAGCGGGCGGTGCTTGTCGGCGGGCGCTGCAGCGTACTTGTCTTCTACCATGATGCGGCTGAGCGACTATCGCCTAGCTGGGCGGATATGAATATGGAGGTGTGTGCAGAGATGCGCCCGGATGCGCCGTGTGATGGCTGCAGTGGTATTGCGAGGAGCGCAGACGGTGCGGTGTAAGTATCGATAGTAGGCTCGGTGTCGCTGGGTGTCGTTGCGCGTGTCGGCTCAGCAGCGCAGACCTCAGCACTTGAGCTCGGCTTGCGACGTCGCGTCCTGGTGGTGCTACTGCTGCCGGAGATTCGAGCTGGCGACGTGGGGATGTGTCGATGTTCGTGACAGGCAGAGCCTTGGAATCGATGCGCGTTTCACCAAACGCCGCCGAGGAGTCGAGGGCCGGCCCACCGAGGGATGGACACAGGAAGGCGCTGTGGGGCCACGAGTGCGTCGTCACCTGCAGCGAAGGGGTGCGGGCGAGGTGGAGACGGACGGTGCTACGGTAGCGAGCGTGCAGTATCTACAGTGATTGCAATAGGAGAGCGAGAGCGACAGAATGCAGCACGCGCACAACCTGGGGAACAGCTGGTTATCGATAGATTCAATTCAACAAGTGTCCAGTGGCGCAACCGTTCAGGTACCGTCTCGCCGTGGCAGGGTTCGGCTGGCTCCCTGTGCTGGCTGTGAGGCTGAGCAGCCCAGAACGCTAGATCGATGCAGGGGCGCGAGGGGCTTTCGTGCGACACCCAACGACTTCACGCCTTTTTCAGGCCAGACGCGTAACCCTCTATTTCGGACTATGCGGATGTGCCTGACGATCCTTCATTCTTGCCTTGTTGACGCAGATCCGCACGGAACGGTTGCGACTGCCCATCCTCAGCTCATGTCGAGGTTCTGCTTGCAATCGAGTCTGGTTCGTGGAAAGCCACCGCCATTCATGGTTGGCTGCATCTCGAGGACACAGCTTTAGTCACCATCAACCACTCCTTGCGCAAGACACGATGCGAATGCTGACTACACGTGAGTACGAATCTGTAGATTCAACTAGTTGTAAAAGCAGATATGTAGGATACAAAACGTCCAATCGCAGCATCCGGACGACGTCAGCGCAACACGAGCGTGCCGAAAGATGCCTGAAATAGATCTTTGCCGACCCGCAGTCGATATTGATACCCACTGCTCTCGTGAGTGACGCAGCTCGTCTTCCAGTATCTTAGCAGCCACGCATGCGTTCTGAACCGTCCTGCGATACGAATTGTGACAGCGCGGAGCGCCGAACGAATTCCTTCCTCTTCGGTCCTGGGGTATCGTTGCCGCCTGTGCCATGCCGTCCCAAAACGCCTGAATCCGACACTCCAAGTATGTACACCTCAACTCCTCAATGATGATTTTTTGGTCTTTTGCCTGGTTGTCCATGGAAAGAAGCTGTGTACACGCTGACATACCTTGCTGTTGCGCTGTCCGCAAGCCTTCCAGGGAAGCAGAGGCTAGGTGGACTCTTACTTATCAGACCTGTGGTTAGTGGATTGTTAGTAGATGCTGTGAAAACGTGGCTAGGTGCAAGGTCGATGTCAATGCTCGCCAGCTGGTGGAACAGGTTGATGGAGAGTCGAGTCGGAGGAGGCTGGTGGGAAAATCCGGAGAGGGCGCATTGAACGTAGAATAGAAAGCTAAAGGTTAGTATGCAAAGGACCTTCGAAGGACATTGAGAGTGACGGGCTTCACACCCTGGCTCTTTTTGCGTCTGGCAACCAGAAAGTCAGCATCGAGCCCTCTTGCGAGGTGAGGAAAAATCCATACCTGTGGAGTCGGGTGCATCATCAATCCCGTTGCCAACCTCATCAATCGATCGCTTCTGTCCCTGAGGAGAGGATGGCTTATGATCGTTTGATGAGGTCAACGCAAGATCTGCAGCCGAAGACGCTGTAGCTCCAGGCTGTTCGACCGCGCCGCCCTCGTCGTCTTCGTAGACCTCGGTGTCATCATGCAAAACAACAGCGTCTTCTCCTGGAAGATATGGGGCAGGATCCGCATCGACCGCCCACTCTGGGGCATTGTCGAGATCCAAAAGAGCATCGGCATGCGTGACATCCTCAACAGCTTCGTAGGTCTCGTCGCCATATTCGCCATGATTGGCTTCATGCAAAGACTGCTCGTCAAAGCCAAAGTTGACCTCTCCATCCATCTCTTGGTAGTTGTAGTCGGCAAAATCATGGTTAGTGTCGCCGGAATAGCTACCATTGCCCTCGAACGGGTCTTCTGCAGCGCCATCCGCTTGATGGTTCCGGAAGGGATCGCCTTGCTCGTACTTCTCGGTGTAGTCTTGAAATGCATAATGGTTGGTATCATCACCGTACTGTGTCTGCGTAAGCAGCGTGGTATCATCGTCATGCTCCTCAAGCTCAGCCTCATCTGCGTCTGCGTCGTCATGTTTCTCATGTTCGGGGGCAAAGCTTGACTCCCGAATTCCTGTGATGTCGTCTCCTTGGACAGTGGACGAAGATGGTGATGCCTCATGCTGAGCGGACTTGTTTCCCTGCTCGTCTTCGTCGTCACTGTAATCGACGAAGTCTTCGGCTTCCTGCTTCTCATGTGCGATTTGGTCGGGCGTCCTCTCATCATGAGATGCAGGTGCGTGTTGCTCAGCTGCCGTATCGAGCTGTGGCTGACGTTCTGGTTCGGTTTGCCCTGCGATGTGCGAAGCTGCTGCATTATCGGTAGGGTCAAGGTTAAAAGCTTCTTGAACATCGTAAGACTCCTCATGTTGAGCGTCTTGAGCCTGTCCGGGCTTTTGTAACAACGCTGCGTCTCCATGTTGCTGATAATCTCCTTGATTGAAGCTCTCTCCGTGCTCATCTCCTAGCTCTTGTCCCTCAGCGTCGCCGGATTCTTGCCCCCCTTGTTGGTCAGCTTCTTGATCCTCTTGCGCGAGGCTGTGGACAGTCACAGGGGAGCTAGCGTCTTCCTCTTCGTTTTCTTCTTCATCCCATTCGACACGATCATGTTCAGTCGAGGCACTGGAGTAGATATTTGAGAAGTGAGTCTCACCTGCAGACACAGCGGCATCCAGAGCCGAGTATCCACTTCCCTGCTCCGCGTACTGCGCAATATCAGCGAGCAACGTCGCGAAGCGTGGGCGGAATTGCAGTGTGATGTAGAAGCACTCGGGATCGTCGTTGCCATCTTGTGCCTGCAACGTATGGTACAAATCCACCATTCGTTCCAGAGACACAGCTACACAAGCAGTGTTGTCTTCATAAAGCTCCATGTTGTGCAAGTGGTCGAACCGGAAACCAATCTCGTGCTCGCCGGACACATCGTCACCGAGGGATAGTCTACAGGCTTGGAAGAGATGCGATATGCTAGATTTGGCCGTGGACAGGTCTTCGAGCAGGAAATCACCACTGTCGTCAAGGTCATGATGTTTGAAAAGCCACAGCTCATTCCCTGCATAGTTGACAGTCACTGGCCGTAGCTCGATCTGGTGGTCTTCCTGGTGCACATTCTCATGGTCTTCGTTGGCCTCTTCTTGCTGCTCTTCCCGAGGTTCTGCCGCAGCCTCATCATCGTGTTGCGAGTGCTCCTCTGTTGGAAGTGCAGCGTCGCCTTCGTTATCGGCGTGGACGATCTCTTCGACGTCTACGTTCTGCAGCTCTGGATTTTGTGGGTCATGCTCGCTACTAGTTTCTACTGTCTCGATGTTTTCCGCGCCATGTTCTTGTATCTGCGCGTCCTCACTGGCAGTGGTGATAGGCTCTAGCGGCTGCTCGTCCTCCTGCGTCTGCACGTCCTCAACGTGATCAGCTTGCACAGGCGTCGTGTCTAGATCGAAAGATATTTGGACATCTTCATCTTCAGGGACCGATGGACTTTGCATCTTGATTGGCTGCAGCGCCTCATCGTCTGAGTAGTCGATCAGGTCCTCGTCTGGCGGCGCAAGCATGTCTGCTTCGATGGAGGCTGCACTTTCGTCCACAGTCTGAGAAATCGCAGCGTTGTCTTCATTGTACACCTCTTCCTCGATCAGATCGCCATGGTCGGCCATGAAATCGTCTTGGTCGATGTGTTCTGATATGTCGATACTGCCTTCTGTGGCTGCGTCGTTCAGTGACATATCATCGTCGTGGACCGAGTGTGCAGTGTCTAGATCGAGATCGATATCGCCGTCGCCGTCGCCAAAGTCGAAGGCAGTGTCAGAGAGGTCATCCATGTTGTCGTCTGGCGCGGAGACCTCGAAAGATGGTATAGCCTGTGCGGTAGTAGTCATACTGGTTGTCTTGTATGAGTGGTATTCAGCCTGTGTGAGGGACACCTCAACAGTGTAATCGATCCTAACGCGTCTTAAGCGCGTGTGGCGATACAGCAAGAGCGTGTAAAGAACCTATGCTGTTCGACTTGCAGACGAGGGTTGAGGGCCTAGGATCGCATCGCGTCGACAACGATAAAGTCTTCAAGTGCAAGGGCGGACAGTGGGTGGGGGTCGAGGGTAAACTTCGAAGGTGTGAAATAAAGGACAAAGAGGGTTCCGTGGGCCTGTGACACGCCAAGGCTGATGGAGACGCACTTTGCGAATCAGAGGGGAGCAGTGAAGCGTTGTGGGCGGATACGGAGGCTCGAAGACGAAGAAAGGGGTCTGCTGGGCGCATGCAACGAATTATTGCCTTGTGCTGCGTAAGGTCTGATCCTGCGCTGAGGCGGTCGTAACGCGGGCAAGGGAGGAGCTGCGGTGGTTAAGTGCTGCGAAAGGTGCGCTAGCGAAGGCCCCTGCCGCCACACGTGATTCTCCACATCGAACTTCCAGGTGTTCAGTGTCGCGACATGCACAGGTGCTTGTGATAGAGCTGTGTGACTGAGATCTTGTACTCGCAGTTGCCTGTCAGCCCATCTACCGGACTCCGTCCTCAATTCTCCCCTCCGAATTCGAGTCTCGACATCTCAGTGGTAAAGATTCCACTCGATCAATACCCCCCTCCATCCTCAACCCTCGAACTTGATTCCAGCACCGGAGCTCTCCCAGCCTCCACGACCGCGCCTTGGGAGTCTACACAGACACTACCTGCCTTCGACCTGCCAATTGATCACTTCTCAGCATGGTACCATCCCCACCGCACGCGACAGGCCATCTGTCAACAGCAAGCTGACGAATGCAGGTGGTCCTCGCAGCGTCGATATGCACGCGGGGCGGCAAGGCCGTCCTCTCGCGCCAGTTCCGTGAGATGCAGCGCTCCCGCATTGAAGCCCTCCTCGCCTCGTTTCCGAAGCTCGCCGACAGCAACACCCAGCACACCACCTGCGAACAGGACAACGTGCGCTACGTATACCAGCCCCTTGACGAGCTGTACATGGTCCTGATCACCAACCTGCAATCCAATATCCTGCAGGACATCAACTCGCTGCACCTCTTTGCCCAGGTTGTCTCGTCAACATGCAAGTCGCTCGACGAGCGCGAAATCTTGAGGAACGCATTCGAGCTCCTCACGGCCTTCGATGAGATTGTTACGCTAGGATACAGGGAAAATCTCACCATGAGCCAGATCAAGACATTCCTGGACATGGAGTCGCACGAGGAGCGCATCCAGGAGATCATCGCGCGGAACAAGGAGCTCGAGGCTTCTGAGGAGCGCAAGCGCAGGGCCAAGCAGCTGGAGATGCAGCGCAAGGAGATGTCGCGGTCGCAACGTGCTGGAGGGGGCATGGGAGGTGGCATGGGCGGCGGCATGGGCGGTGGTATGGGACGCCAGTCATCCTACCCTGCATTCACACCAAGCGTGCCCACGCAGACAGTCCCCGACACATACGACAGCTATGAGGCATCGAAGAAGGCGCCGGCAAAGCCCCTGGCCCTGGGCAAGAAGGGCATGCAGCTCGGCAAGAAGAACAAGACAAACAGCGCCTTCGACCAAATCGCCGGCGACCTGCCCCCAGAGAGCGAGCCTCTCGTCGCACCCAAGGCCTCGGCACCGGCCGCTGCTACCACTGCCAGCGCCCGCCAGTCGACCTCGACCGACCGCGAAGCCATCCACATCACCACCAACGAGACCATCTCGGCGCGCCTCGACCGCGAGGGCCTGCTCAAATCCTTCGAAGTCAAGGGCGAGATGCAGCTCAAGATCAGTGACGCCTCGCTGACACAAGTAAAGTTGGACCTGCAAACAGGCGACACCCGCGGCGCGCAGCTGATGACACATCCCAAGGTCGACAAGACCGTGTTCCGCAACTCGCAAGTTATCCAGTTGGCCGACACAACCAAGGGGTTCCCTGCCAACATGGGCATAGGCGTCATGAAGTGGAAGCTTGCGCCGCGCCCTGACGACGTGTCCGATCCGCCCATCACGTTCCGCGTCTGGGTCGAGGAGAGCGGCAGCACGTTCAACATCACCGTCGAGTACGAGCTCACCGGCTCCGATGCCCTCAAGGACGTGACCGTCACAATCCCGTACGAGACCGACGAGCCGAACGTAGGTTCTTTCGACGCCGTGTACGAGGTCAGTGGCGATAGCATTGAGTGGAATATTGGCGCTGTGGATGAGAGCAACAGCTCTGGCAGCTTTGAGTTCGAGGCCCAGGCCGGAAGCGATATCGAGTTCTTCCCTATGCGTGTCAGGTTCAGCAAGAGCACGCCGTTTGTTGATGTCGACGTATGTTTCAACCTCTTCTCCCGAACCGAACCCACGCTGACTGAATCCGCAGGTCTCCAACGTGACACTCCTCTCCATGAACCAGGACATCGGCTTTACCAAGGATGTCCGCTCCACCGCTGACGTGTACGAGATCGCGTGAGAAGGCATGCGTGTTCGAACTTCTGGAATGGATGGCTACAAAAGTATAGCAAAGAGCGGTTTCGAATGAACGTCACGAGCGATTTGACCTGCTTCTCTGCCTTCGCCCCCTCTTGACGTGCTGGCCTTGACTTTGACTGGATTGATGAAGTGACACTACACCATCGCGCACAGTGAATGTCGGAGAAGCTGCGGCGAGAGCGGAACAATGTGTTGTGCATCAGCGTATTCGATCTCAGACTTGACCTCCGTTCAGCCAATACGACAACCACATGGATACATGATGGCACATTATTGTATGAAGCGTGTCAGTGTGGAATTTGTAGTGGATTTATTACTTTGTCATTTATCTACGTAGTCTGCAGACGTTTTCTACAGGCGTATTCTGTAGGTGTGCTTTGCTTTCTAATTAATTATAGTATCCAACATGATGGCACATCGTTGTGTAAAGCGTGTTAATGTGGAAGTTGTAGTAGATTTGTTACTCTGTCATTCATCTATGTATACTGCAGGTGTGCTATACCGTCCAATCAAATCATGGTATCCAACCTGAACGCTCAATCGAATTTTGCAAGACGCCGCCTGCTAAACGCTCGCTGATATGTGAAGAGAATTGTCAAATGCAGACTGACGTACTGTGGAAGGCCGTAAATGCATGCAATACATATAAGTGGTGTGAAATGTACGCCGCCTTGGGCGCATAATCTGCTGTCGGTGGTATCGGATTTTCTTGCTCATACAACAGCGTCGCCCAGATAACTAAAGTCATCCATGAGCATGTCCAGCTGACTCGTCGAGCTCTCCCGCTGAACACTGACCCTCTTTGGTCTCAGCGTAGCCTCACTCTGGATCGTCTCTTTGCTCTTAGATTCATCCTCGGGCAGACTGTAGCCCTGGAAGCCGAGACCAAAGCACGCAGCCTGTCGTCTAGGCATGGTCTCCGGCTGCTGGATATCGAGATTGAAGAGATCGGAGCTGAACGACATGGCGGAGAGACGGAGGGTGTTGAGGTCAAGTTGTGGTGGTGTAGAGGCGCGATCGGTGGCATAGTCATCTTCATCTTCTTCGTTGATCGTCGTGGTTTGGGCTTTGTTGAAGGCTGACTCGGCGAAAGAGTAGCCAATAGACTGGCGCAGGGGTGAGCCTGCATCGCTTGAGACGCTTGTTGCCGAGCTGGAAGTCGGCGAAGCGGCTCCGTCGTCATCAGAAGTTACACAGCTGTCGAAGCTGCTCCATGTTGAGAAGTGACTTCGCTGCTTTTCAGAGATCTGCACTATGGGCTCTTCGTTATTCTCATAAGCTGACAGAATGGCATCAGTCACGGTGTCTTCTGTGTCTGCTTCTTCGATGGGCGTTATCACTTCGGACGACGAGGTTTTGGAGGCAAATAGTGGCGCTGGGGTCAGGTATCGCGGAAGGGCAGGGAGGTCCTTCTGGAGGGGTGTTTTACGCAAGGTAGTGCTGCGGCTTCCTCCATAGCTTGATGATGGACGCTCTTCAGTAGTCGACACCAAAAATGGGACCGGTCGCTTGAGTACGGGCGCAGGTTTGAAAAATTGAACCTCTCTAGCTTGTTGAATGCGACTCTCGAATTCGTGCTGGAATTTTGGCGATGAAACCCAGGGATCGGTCGCATATCGGCTGCGCCTCGTTCGGCTGGTGTCTGCTGAGTTGGCTCGATTGCGGCCGGGCTCGACGTCGAACCCATCACTAACGATGGCTGGCGGCACGTACGAGCGACGGCGTTGCACGGGTGTTTCGTTAGCTGGCAACTCTGCTATGAAAGGCTGCGCGTCAGTGAAAGGATCGACCGGATGAGATGAAAGGGGTAAAAAGTCCTTGGTGATGGTCGGTATCGAAAGTGGTGGAGGACTAGATCGCTGGGGCCGAGAGAAGTTTCTGGGCGAACACGGTGCTGTAGGCTGGAAAGCCGGGAGAACACCATCAGCTGTCGTGCTGATGAGGACAGGTGCGCTTATCTGCATCTCCCTGACATCAGACGAGCTTCGCGACCTGGAGCGAGCTCGCTTGGAAGCGAACCTATCCTTCAGATCCTTGAAGTCTGCGAAGAGTGGCGTTGATGGGAGCAGTGGCGACGCGGACGCGCTTCTAGCATGCCGCATTACGTTTGGCGACAGGAATTGGTTCGCTGGAGGATATGTAGCAGACTTCGGAGCCCAAGGTGAGGGCAAGGGCAAGGCATAAGCTTCGCGGTTGGAGCTGTGAGGCCTAGGAGACGGTAACAGCTTGCCAGGAGGTACCGGCGTCAAATATCTGTCCTTTGGATCGAGTGTGAATGCTGAAGCATCTACGATGGAGCTGCTGCGATTGCGCCCTTCGATTGGTATCTCAAGCACGTTCACACTTTGCCCTGGCAGCAAAGGGCATACCGTCGTCGAAGGCTGTGAGGGATTATGGCACTCCTTGTCGCCATCAATTTCGTACTGCGGCCAGTCAGTGATGTTTGCAATGATGATACCGCAAACTAACATAATACCAGTACGTGCCACCCATCTTCAATGGGCCATCTCGTTTCGGTGATAGCATGCTGAGGTCGCCGTCACAGAAAATGTCCAAGAAAGTGAAGCAACCTTTCCAGATGCTGCGCCCACCTCGGGTATCAAGCTGAAGTCTGTACCGCTTGGAGAAATTGTCCCAAGATCCGAGCAGGACCACACTACGAAGTGCGGCCGGGCATTGACTAGAGAAGGTTATAAGATGCAGATGTCTGGCGGCGGCACAGAGGGGTACACATACAAAAGAAAAGTATGCAGCGTGGTGTTATCCATGGCCATAAGCGCGGCGCGGCTAGGCTGCTCTGGGTAAGAAGGATGAAATCTGAAGCGTGTAGGCGTCTAACTGCCGGTATGCTGCATGTAGAGGTATCAAAAATAGTATGCCATGGGAGACGTTGTGTTGGAACGCTGCAGCCGCCTCGACTATTTGGTCTGTTCGGAGAATAGCTCTGTGATTCAAACAAAGACGTTTGCTGATTGGAGGCCTCTTGGAATGTTCAGTGCAAGTGCAAGGTGAAACTGGTTCTCATGCGCCGATGCGTGTCTGCGGCGAGGCTGACTGGGGCTGATGCAGACGCAGTGCTCAGAAGGACCAACAACTCATCAAGTTCAACCAGAGTAAGCGCGGATTTGCAGCCGGTCAGGAAAGTCGATGCAGGTTTGCTTTGCAGTTGGTGGTCGTGATGTGCTTGCTTCGTATTGGTCCAATTAGCGCCAGTTCGCGAGGTTCATGAGGTTCATGAGGATCCCGCCAGAGCGCTTAATGACGACGTCCGAATCGCCGACAAATATACCACTTGAAACACAATGTCTGATGAGGTCCAAAAGCGTTGTATGTTGCTGCCCAAAAGTCGAGGTAAGGAAAGGTACAAAGACCGCGGTTAAGGTTGTGATGTACCTATCATGATGGGAACTAGACATGGCAGGACCTAGCGAATGGCAGCCATGGCGGCTTCTATGTTAGCGAGTGGGGTGGATGGCAAGAACAAACTTGCAGCAATTGCAAGGTTTGGACAGGACCACTGATGAGACACGCCAGCATGCACGCCCTCAATCAAGCTATCGTTGGCGGCGAACGTCGGCGGATGGGGAAATCGTTTGATATCCCTCATTTCCAGGGCCATCGAATGCGTTATCATGACTTAAGAACATCTCCAACCGGGTACCGTGAGTCCTGAGGGAGAATGAACCATGGTCTCGCACCCGGGTTCGCCGTCAGCCGCATGTCGAGATCAGCATGGTGGTGTTGCTGGTACATCCTCCCGCGGAAATCGCGTAGGATCGAATCAGCCAGGGTGGTTGCCTTTGCTGGGAGCTGAGTAGATCTCATTTGGTGTCATCTCCTGCCGTTGTTGGCCAGCAACGTGCGATGCGATTCAGGTTCGCGCGCGTTACTGGTGGCGCTTGCCTGAATGAGGCACGGTTCAGGAGTGAGATCCACTCACATCAGCAGAGCCATCCACGAGGGGCCTAGCATCCCGCCGACCATGCATTGACGAACTCCAGCTGCTGTGGTACCTTTGCTCGTGCACAACCAAGATTTGGCATCTTTGAATAAACGAGCAAGGCAGGGTGGACTCGTGAAGGACGCAATTCTGTGGAGGAACACACGAACAGTTCACATACAATTATCGGTGACGAGCTGAAACACACGGCCTCCGCTCCGCCGCAAGCAGATTAAGGCTTACATAGCGCCAAAGTTCAGCAGCCCGAAGCGCTGAAGGCGGCACAGCACGGGTCCAGTGCGCTATCAACCGCTGTCAGAGCGCTTTGCGAGACAACACTGCCATGATTGCCATGTGCTGTAACTTGGAACAAGCGCCTGTTACGCATCGATGACGGTGGCGCATTGATCGAAGAGCTGCCGCATGTTAAGTAGTATTTGTTGTTCCTTGGATTCCCACACCCATGCAGTGGGGATCCCATCCTCGTTTGATCTCCATCAGGGTGCAGTCTCGGATACCGGCTCTAGGGCCACGCAAGGTTTATCGATATTTCAACAAACCGAGAAGACGGGACATCGTCAGCTTCGGGCGAACGCCTTGCGATGTTCCATAGGAGGCTGGTAGAGGTTGGTGACACCCGCTACGGGAACGAGCACATTCGCCACCTCCTCTTAACATGCCGGTTCGATAGAGAAGCGACAAATGACACACCACAGATTTGATCGCCAGGCTGTGCGATGCTATGCGTGCTCCAATAATGCAAATTGAACGTCGCACAGCAGTCAAGAAGTGGTTGCAGGAGTACATTGTTCACTGATGCACGCTGTTGACGTGGCAAGCAGATCTGCCTTGCTCACTGGAAGCTCGTCTCTAAGATGCCTGGCTTGCGGTCCTCCAAGTCGAGAATCATTTGTCCGAACAGTCCATTGGCCCACGAAAACCACTGCCTTGTCCAGTCGCTCTGGTTGAAGCTGTTAATGCTCTCGTGTATCAGTCCAAGTCTATCAGTACTGCTAACAAGTTGCCTAAGCTCGCTCGTGATCTCATCGTCGTTGTCACTTGTCAAGATGCGGACGATGGATGCCATGGGCCATGCCATACCCGGACCTTGGTGCGGTCCTCCAATGGCGCTGATGACCGGTCCGCGCATGTAATACGGGTTGGTGGCACTCAAGACGAGGTTACGTGTGTTCATGTAGGTCTGCTTGTCGACGCGATATCCAACAAAGGGTGCAGATAGTAGCCCAGGGATGTTGGCATCGTCCATAATGGCTGTCGAGCCAAAGCCATCTACTTCGAAGGCATAGACCTTGCCGTAGGTGGGATGGCTGACCGTGCCGTGGGCTTCGATAGCGTCGCGGAGCGAGTTTGACAAATCCGACATTTGTTGGGCGAGTGATGCTGATTTACCCGCGTTCAGCTTCCCCATAATCTCGGATGTGGTGTTGAGATAAGCACTGAACATCATATTGGCTGGTATGTATAGTTGAAAAATCGTTGCGTCGTCACTGGGTCGAAATCCACTCCTGATGAGACCGGTGCCATTAGCAACAGGGTTGCCAATGCCATCGTTGGAGAAGGTCTCGGTCGCGCGTGTCGTCAAACGCGTGAAAGTGTAGGGGCTCTCCAAGACTTCTCCTTCTGGACCGTACGTAGGCTGCATCATGTTGTGTGCCACTCATAGGACCGCTTCGATAGCTGGAATCCATTTGAACTTCCCAAAGAATTCATAGTCGCCCGTTGCCTTGTAGTAGTCGGTTGAAATCTGTAGAAATGCTCCAAGCGAGTCGAGCTCGTACTTGCACTCGAATACTGATTGGTTGGAGTAAATAGGAAAGACCATGTCCTCACTCGCCGCGTCGTTCAGAGCGACATCGATGCCGCTTTCCACGGGCGGCTGGAAAGAATTGCAGTAAGGCGAAGTAAGGAGGTAGCGAGCCTGAAGGTTGATGACGCCGCGATAAAGACTTGCAATGGAGTTTGGGTCACTGCTAGCATTCAGAAGCGGCAAGTAGCTTTGCATTTGGTTCGACGAGTCTCGGAGCCACATCGCGTTGATATCGCCCGTGATGACAAAGGTTAGTTCTTCTTCTGCATTGTCCGCCGCAGTCCCTTTCCAACGGATGGCCGTGTCGAGCGTGTTGGGGTATGCATTCTGGAAAAGCCGGTACAGATCAGGATCTTTTATGACCGTCTCGAAACGTGTGATTGTGTCTTCCAGTCCTTGACTCTTAAAAGTTCGACACTCCTCCGTGGGCCGCTGGTATGCCAGCTGATATTTCCCAGAGCTCAAAGGCTCATGGATCTCCTTTGCATAATTGATGTATTCTGGACACTGTGCTGAGATCAAAGCAGGCAGGAGGCAAGAAGCCTTGAGTACATCGAACCGGCGCATTGCGAGAAGCGAGATGGTGGAGGTGAAATGCAAGACAGGATCCTGGAAAGCCAGAAGGAGACGGGATCCAATCTCCATTATGTATATCCTACTGCGACGCACGAGGGGCTCCAAAGTCGCGTGTGGGACGTCGATCTGCACTTCACGTTGCTCGACCCCGCTGTCCATTCATGAAGGGGAGCTCTACCGGATGTAACGTAGCAATTGACGAGGCTATTCGGCAATAGACTATCGTCAATCAACGTCATTAGGCTCGTCCGTGAGTAGAGGTTGTCAGCAGATGCGGAGCTAGGCATGGAAAGGCTGTCAAAAGGAGAAGGTGCTAGTCTCCATGGCAGTCTGCTATAGGCTGTGCGCTCCTGCACCCATGAGTTCGAGGGCAGACGGACTGTCAAATGACCGAACAACGGACGGTGTGGATCGCAACATGAAGTGGACCTTAAGCGTCGGTGGGATTGCGGGGTGGCTGCAGGTCTCTTTTGGTTCCGGCATGCCCCAGCCTGACGATGCCAAGTGTTGGCGAGGATACCACCTTTCGGATTTCTCGATTTGATGGATGAGTCCGACGGAGCGACACCCAATAGCTATCAGCGGTCTGGCTGAAGGATTGTCGTGGATGTGACACCGACAAGACAAGGCTGTTGAGGCTGGCGTGCTCGGGCCGACTCTCCCCTCAAAAAGCGGACAGGATCAACGTAGAAAACCTCCTGACGTTACGATATCTTGCACATCCGAGGCTTGATTACCCTTTATGAGTAAAGAAGCCACCGCCAGCCTCAGGTCTGTAGGCCGACAGACTTCCCTCCAGCATACTACCGGGGAGCCTAACAAGAACGAGCACGCGGGAGTAGAAATTGCTCTCAAAAGCGCCACCTACAGCGGGCGTGATGGTCGTGCGTGCTTGCCAATCGGGGCATCGCACCCTATGAAAGTTTACTCGAGGTTCAACGTGGATCGTGGAGATCCTCAACGACCACAATAGCGTCTCGACTTCTGTTGGTCGTAGAATAGTCTTTGCTTTTGCACGAGCACATCTGAGCAGTGACTCCTGCATTTCCAGTCCAACCAGAGGCTGATGGTCGTGAACACCTCCGGGCTGTTGCCCACTTCTGCGTTGCGGATTGCATCGACCATTGTTGGTAAATACTAAACCCTGCCACCACACAATGCCTAATCTCACCTCGACCACACTGCATATTCGATGCCATAATTGTATATGCTTGCTTGATCATAGTGCACCAATAACGCTCGCTTCCTCAGACTCATAAAGAATCTACCAGCGTTCCTCAAGGCACGCAATCAGCGGACCGAGACAAACAGACGTACTCAACTGGCCCAAAAACAACAATCGAAGTGACAACGGATATCTGAAGCAGTACACACAGTTCCCGGAGCAACCATGGCTGGTCGTGGCGAATACCGGAAGCAGCTGGCTGCTCTCTGGGCTACAGCCAAAGCACAGAACCTGAAGTTCAAGGACATTGTGCCTGAAAATATGGAAGAGGAGTTTTCGCATATGAAAGAAATCCAGGAAGCTCGAGACATGGTCAAATCCCTTCAAGAGCGCGAGAATCAGCTGCAGGCAGCAAAGGAGGGCTTGATCAAGAACCTGAACGAGAAGCAAGCCGAGATCGACAACCTCCCGGCTGAGTACCACTCTGCAAAGATTGACTTGCAGCAAGCTCGGCGTCAGATTGCTAATAATAAGGACACGATCGATGATCTTAACAATCGCATCGAGCGGTACCGAGCTCAAGCTAAGGAGATTGTAGCCAAAAAGCAGACCAATGCCGCCGCTGCCGAGAACCTCGAGAACTTGCAAATGGAGGTACAGAATCAACAGACCATCATCAGCAAGCTCAAAGATGACAATCGCAAGTCTGCAGCACTGTTTGAACAACTGCGCGAGACAGATCGAAAGGCTCTGATGCGCAAAGATAGGCTGCTGGAGAAGAAAGATAAAGAGCTGGCGGAGAAAACCATGCAACTGGTTGAGAAAGACACAGAATTGTTAGGGGCTGTGAATGCACTGGAAGGAAAAGACAAAGAACTGGCGCACCTGGGATATTTGCTCGCCGATCTTCGCCATCGGATGCAGAAGTCAAACGACGAAAATACTGCCCTGGAAGAAGAAATTGCATCGTCAGACGACAACAACGTTTTGAAGATGCTCGTCGGCCCATCTCAAGATGACTTCCTCGCTATGCAAGCAGAGAACATCGATCTACTGCAGCGCAATTTGCGTTTGGCCGAGGACAATCACGCTCTGGAAGAACAGCATATTCAGATGAAGACACAGCTCCGTGAGGCCCTTACCTCGCACGGGTCTTCGGATCGTATCTTTGCTGCTGTCGTGTCCGAGACCAAGACTTTGTTCCGTTTCTACCAGACATCCTCCCACGTGATTGGCTCGTTTGCTGACTTCTTTGCAGCGGAAAAAGATACGGTCCAGTCGCTGTCCAACATTGGAAAAGAGCTGGATTCGATGCAAGAGGCTCTCAGCGGCTACTTCGAAGTCAAAAATATGGTTCGAGCCATCCATAGATCGCCCGACCTTAACGATACGGAACAGGTCGCATTGTGCAAAGAGCTTGACTCTCTCGCAGCAACGGCCTCCGAGTCAGTGATCAACTTGGAAAATCTCCATATAGTCCTGTGGTCTTTCCTCGACCAGCTCTCTCATGACCCAAAGATGATGTCAGATCTAAATGGGGCATTGTGTGACAAGGATTGGCGTCGTGCGCGTCTTACTGACAAGTCAATTGCAGCTGATCAGAGTCAATAGGTGAGGATGGCCCTATAAATTGACTGGACGATTGAAGGCAACGCACAGGTGCCGTGATGAAGGGCGTTATGTATGTAAGCCCGTTTCGACAGGGAGCAATAGCCGGTGAGGTTGTTTCAACGTTCGGTGAGACTGTTGTGCGGATAAAGCAGAACAACAGCGAAATCTTGTAATCACCAGAAGAATTTGAAGGCTTCAATATGCCTGCAGATAATCTCTAAGTCCCTCCCTAAATTTCACGAGAAGCTTGCAAGAAGCTGACGGGAACGTCTGCTATAGTAGGTAAAGGTACCTCACCGAACAGTGCACTATGCATCTGCATTTGCACAAAGACCGCAACGAGTTCAACGACGCTTGGGAAACTCATTGTGTGATAGGGTATCACGCCGGACCACGGTTCTCATAGGAGGGAGCGGGGAATCTCCACCTCAATCCCTGAAACCACTTTTTCAATACCAAGCAGAACACTTGCGTCCAGCGCGTGGCGAGAGTTATCAGGAGGACAGCAATATCCGGCGAGGCCATTTCACTACTCGGTGAGTCACTCTTGCTGGGAGCTGTAGCTATTAGAAGACCTATGCGTTTGCAAGACGCCTGTAAATGACTCGTGAATACCTCCCTTGCTCTAGCAAACAGCCTGCAAAGGGACTGATCCTTCGTTGCGGTTTGGAGGCTTTGAAAAGTATCGATGTGCCTCACCACACATTGACACACTCTCAACGGGTATTGTTGAGCTTGTTGATTTGTTTACCGCACACGGCGAATAGGGGACGTCGACTGAATGATCTCCACCCTGCAGGGTCTCAATACGCGATCATTAGTTTGGCAACCAACGATCAATTCAGCACAGTTCCTGAGTTTCGACAACACATCGCGTCGTTTCCTCAGCAGAATTTTCTCGCGTACGTATTGCATCGCCCAGGGCCTACAGACCTCTATATTAAGCGGAATACTCTTGATCAGTTCCATCACACCTGTTTCCCTAACTCTGCACTCGCTTTTGCCTCTGTTGTAGCTCTACAGTCCCTATAGATAATGAAGGTCTCTCTTGTTTTGGTCCTTGCTGGCCTTGGTGCTGCGGCACCTGCTGTCTTCACCAAGACACCCAGGCACTCCGCAATTGATCTTTTGCCTACTGATTTCCCTTATTCCCGTTTCCCCGAGGCCGTGAGTAGAGAGAATTACCTTCCTTTGCCATATCAGATCTCCAGGCCAAACCACCCCACTGTGGATCCCCTGAGGAGGACACACGATCGTCGTGCTGAGATCGTTGCTAATACCAATTCCTTGGTCTCGTCGTCTGAGGCCTCTGTAAATCCAGTATCGACTAGCACTCAGACCACCTCGTTGGCTAGCCCCTCTGCTACTGATCCCTACGACACCGGCTCCCTCGACGAGGACCTTCTTTGGTTTAAGA
Source organism: Phoma herbarum (assembly GCA_001599375.1). Lineage (NCBI taxonomy): Eukaryota > Fungi > Ascomycota > Dothideomycetes > Pleosporales > Didymellaceae > Phoma > Phoma herbarum. The sequence goes on along the minus strand of BCGR01000015.1, from coordinate 407,783 downwards.
ATGATCCTGCTTACTCCCGCTTGGCTGAGGAACAAAGCGACATTCCTTACCCTTACGAGCTGGTGATCGACAACTACAACAAGACTGCCATTCACCAGGCCATCGAGACACAGTGTGCTGAGGCGTCCGACGAGTACGACGAGTACGATGCCTCTGCGTGTGCTCAGCACTGCAACGAGCACCGTGCGTGTGGTGCTTTCGCCATCTACGTCGAACGCGAGGCATCTTGCACCAACTGCTCGGACCCTGAGGCCATCGATATGATCAAGTGTGATCTCTACAACACCTACCTACAACAACCCGATATGCGGAAGGAGGCCGAGCAGGAGAGCATTCAGGGCCAGACAATTACCCGTGCTGTCCGTGCTTACAATGGATACAACAAGATCCAGGAAACTGTCACCATGACCGCTACTCGCACCCTCACCATCGTCAGAGAGGGCTCTTCGGTTGTGTACAGGACCCGCACTGTCCCCAATTTCAGCCCAGTCACCATTACTATCCACCATACCACGCCTGGAAGCAACAACACAGTCACTCGCACGGTTTCTGGCCCCACTCTCGCTGTTATCCCTACCATGCCCACTGCCACAGTCACCAGGACCTCAACCGAGCCCGATTCTGCGGCGCTCACCACCGTCATCAAGACATCGACTATGGCTTTTTCCGTTGAGCCTACCACTATCACCAAGACGTTAACCACGTCTAGTGCCACCGTGACTGAGACCGTCACTGAGCGCATCAACAGGACAGACACCATCGTGATCACATCCGCCACCACTGAGACCGCTGAGCCAACAACGAAGGTCCGCACTGCTGATCCTACTACCGTCACTGAGACACGAAGCCTTACCCTCGTCGTCTCTGCAAGCGCGAGTGCGAGCGCGGAACCTGAGACCGACAGCAGTGATAGCGAGGATGAGGTGCTGATGGCATGGGAGTAGATTTTAGCCGAAGGAAAATTTGCGTGAGAAAAATGCGAGAGAGCAAATGGGTTGTTTGGCTTCGGCATAGCGTATTGGCGTATCGGCGTAAGGTGTCCGAGACTTTGGAGGCGGTTTCGTGATCTCATGAGCTTTTGCGAGAATTGTTGGAAGGGTATGGGGCACAATGTGCCGACAAGAAATGGAGGTCCAAGGATAGCTTTTGTGGAAAACAGGATAAAATAATCAAAGAGGGATAGTATCTCACACAGGCGCCCAAACTTGCTCTCCGTAATCATACGTGGCCTTGGAGGCCTCCATCAAATTTCAGTCTAAGGTATCAGTCTATCTCCGTCAGCGCGTCTATGCCTTGCTATAGATATCAGCATCGAAGTTCGTTGGGAATTTGTCCCTCCCCTCAGCATCAGCCCTCACCCACACGGCCACACTAATGCCAGGGCACTTGAACAACCCATACCCATCCTGATCAATTTCGACCTCACCTTGCTCCCAGCCCAAGATATCTGTCCATTTCTCACCTGCATGCATTTCACCAACCGCCATCTTAATCTCGCCTGGCCCCTTGTTGCTCATCACGCAAGCGAGACCGGCCTTCTTGTCCCAAGTACCCCGGCGAACAAAGCCGATGCAGTTCGCGTCGTCGAGGTAGTCTTCTTGCGAGCCGTAGGCGTAGAGCTTGCGTGCGAGGATCAGATCGGCGAGTTTCCCGCCACATGACGGGTCGTCGGCGTGTTCGCCCTTTAGCCCGTAGAGGTCGCCGTAAAAAGGGCAAGGGTAGCCCTCCTTGCGCAGGAGAATGAGAGAATAGGCCAGGGGCTTGAAGAAGCCTTCGACGGGGGTTTCAACGGTCTGTCCGGGCTGTGTATCGTGGTTTGTTACGACTGTGACTGCGCTGACGGGATTCATGGAGACAAGTGTCTTGTCGAAGACCTTTCGTAGATCGGCATCGGGTGTCTTGGAGAGCTGGGAGAAGTTGTTGAGGAGAGGAGAATCATAGAGTGAGAACTTGTGATTCATCTCATCAAGCCAGTCGCACATGAGTTTTGCATCGCCGGACCAGAATTCGCCGACAATGAAGATGTCACGCCCGCATTCATCGCGCAGGTTGTCGACCCATTCGTTAGTGAAGCGCTCCGAGAAGTGCTGCACCGCGTCGAGGCGGAAACCCTTAAGACCGAGCTCCTTGGTGATCCACACGCCCCAATTCTTTACGTCGGCTTGGACCTCTGGGTGCGAATAGTCGACGTCGGCGAACATCATGTAGTCGGCATTCCCGCCTTCCGAGTCCACGGAAGAGCTCCAGCCCTTGTTGTCGCCGAGAATTTTGTAGATAGCCTTCTTCTCATTGGCTTGGTTGTAATCTGTTCCCGAGAAGTGCTCCCAGTGGTACTTTTGAGACGAGTACTTGTCACCGCGGCCGGGAAAATCGAAACCTAACCATCCTTCGATCTCATATGGTTCAGACGCATCCTGTGTGCGATCGTTGTTGTCCACTTCTACAACGCGGCACTTTTCGGTCTTATCAGCTCCAGCCTTGTGGTTGAGAACGGCATCCCAGAAAAGCCCTATCCCGTGCTCTTTGGCGACTTTGCAGAGCTCGAGCAGATCTTCCTTGGAACCCCACTTGGTACTCCTTTGACCCTTCTGGTCAAACTCGCCCAGGTCGTATAAGTCGTAGATATCGTAGCCATTGCCTTCTGGCGATGCCGCTTTGCAGCCTGGAGGGAGCCAGATGTTGTCGACGCCAACAGCCTTGAGCTTCGGGACTTCGGCGGTAAGACGCTTCCAGTGCTTGTTGTCAGCAGGCACGTTCCATTCAAAACCCTGGAACAGGGTGTAGTTGTCGGGTGTAGGCTGTTGCTCTGCTTCTCATTAGACGCTAGCAACAGGCGTTCTATCGGCACTCGTACCGTCGGAACCCATGTTTGCTTTCTGGGGCTGGAGGTGTTCAGTGTGATGTAGTGCTCAGCTGGAAGAGTGCTGCTACCGCCACTATTTGAAGACACCACATGGCTGCGAGAACCATGGTTTTTATTTACGTAGCGGCCGCGGTAAACAGTAGCTTCGTCAACCCCTGCTGCGTGTGTAGCAGGTTTCTCTACCGGCTGTCCTACAGACAGAGCCACGAAAGCCGGTCCACTATACGAGACCGCTGTTTTGCTCGCGGTCTGGATGCTCTTGGGCTAAGCGCGGCTCAACAAAAGCGCCCTCTGACGTCAGGCCGCAGACAGCTTATAAGATAGCAACCGCGGACCAATCCATCGAGCATGAAAGCGACGCGTGGACGTACATACACCCTTATGTTACAGAAAGAGTCCGATATAAAATCAAGATTGTTGTAGCCAACAGAGAGTCTATCCTTATGCAATAGATGCATCGGCAGACACGGACTGCCACCCAATTTTCTGGAAATATGCGGCTTGCATCCGACTTTCTCTGCAACGCGACAGGCAAAAAGAGTAATCACCGGGTGTCAGTCTGTGCCTTACATGCGTGGGTGACAGAGAACAAACGTTGTGATGCATCAGAAGAGGGTCATTGTGAGCTAGTCTCGATGGAGTTAAAGCCAAACGTTGAGAAGTCACGATGCGGCAAGCAGGACCTCTCGACAACCTTCAAGACCCTTCATTGTCATTATTCTCAGTGCTCTTATTCTAAGCGTATGGGAATGCTAGCTGCATGAATGGAACCCGAGAGCGCACTTACACTGTCAAAATTTCGAAGGTGAAGCGAATACCACTCAACTGTACTCATTGATCCGTGGTACCTTCACCCTGAGGTCGGTGCCCGACGCAGGCGCGTCACGGCTCTTTCTTCCTATATGAGAGCAGCCAGGCTACTCCTCTACTTTCCTTCTCGACCATCTCACATCTCCCGTTCTTTCAATCACATGTCATCAAGCAAACGCCAGAAGCTATCCAGCATGGCATCACCAAAGCAACCCTCCATCGTTCGCTTCTACGACCCTGATATCAAGGCAAAAGACGCACTCGGCCGTACACAAGAGCAGATACTGGCTTGGCCCAACAGCCAGCTCGAGAACAGCCACAACTACATCCAGATGCTTTTCCCGCTTCCTGAGGGTTCGCCTTTCAACTATGCGGCGCCGATCATCGACCTCGAGACAATGAAGGCATTCCGCTCAAACAGCGAACTGAGACAGCGGCTACGTGCGAGCTTTGAACGTATGCTCACCTTCTACGGTTTCGCCACCTCGATCCATCCTGAGCCTGAGTGCGAAGAAAAGAAGGACGTTGAGGAGCCCAAGCAATCGTCTACCGAGGAGGCATTCAAGACTATTCAGGCCACGTCCAACACCAAAGGCAGCGCTTCAGAATTGCAGATTCCCGTGACTGCCACGAGCGAGACCACTACAGAAACAGCCATAGACACAGTCACTGCCGGAGCAGCATCGGATAAGCCTGATTCCTCAGCACGCAAGCCTTCATCTCGAGCATCTCCCTTCAGCTACTACGTGGTTCGTGGGCCCAACTTTCCCAAGGCCTCCCGCAACTGGGCTGTCCGTATGGATCACAATCACCTGCGCATCACCCGCATCCTCCGTTGCCTCCGCGTGCTCGGCCTGCAGAAGGAGTGCGAAGCCTTCTTCGCCGCCCTGAAGCGTGTATATGATGACCCGACAGTTAATATTGGCCCTCGCTCATTGGAATTCTGGACTCGCGCAGTAGAGCGTCCGCTATACATGGCACCTGACGGCGAAGAGTGCGACTGGCTGGAAGCTTGGGAGAAGGAGCAGCAAGAGGAGATGGAGCACCAAGAGGCAAAGTAGAAGCGCACATTGCATTCGCTCTTTGTCATGGTTGGAGGTAGAGTTCGGAAAATGAAAGACATGTCCGTGATATGCTGGGTCCCGGTATTTGTTGAGTGGTGGCGGAGGAGCCCTTATCGTGAGAAGATGCTCGTCGTGGCCGACGACCCTTAGATTTGGACAGAGTCGGACTCTTGTGTCGCAGAAACCGTTAGCCATGCTACAAAAGTGAATGTAATCTTCAAAGCCATGATCACTGCGCAAACGATACACAGATAGACTCTGAATTTTTCCGAAATTGCGGAACGATGCTCTTACTGTTTCCGTTGCGACCCTATGGCGCGGAGCTGAAATGTAGAACTTTACCGAGGAAGTAGTCGCGGGCATGGAAGTAGCTCCAAAAGACGAACTGAGGCTTATTCTATGCAACACAACATTAGTCATGTTGGATATGAGACGACACCAGAGCCACATATGGTTGTGCTTAATGAAACATATGAACGTTCATTCCTCAGTCTCACAGCTGTGCTGGCTAGCTCTGCATTCCCTGTGATATATACACGCTGCTGCTGTTGTTCTTCTACCTCTCTTCTCAATCGCCCTCTAAAACTCAGAGACAGTATCTCCCCTCCTCTTTCCACGGAAATCCCACTTGCCCTGCCCATCATTAGCTATTGTCGCCTTCTCATGAAGCCATCCGCGCCGCGGCATGTCCCACTTACATCAGTGATGTAACCGAAGTAGCCCAATGTCGCGGGGACAACGACGACGTACATGGTCGTAAGGAACGCGGTGCGCTTCGTCCAGCGGAAGTACTTGTGGCGGTTCACCACCATGTCTGTCCTGCGTTAGCCGCGCCCTCCCTGCTTCTTGCTCTGCTGCCCCGAAATCTCCAACTCGACGGTCGTTCGGAGAATGTATCTTTCGACTACGGCGAACCGTTGCGTGGGCGCGCGGGCGACGTACTGTTCCATTTTATGATCGCGGGATCTTTGTGGAGAGCTGTCTTTCGTTAGCAATTGCTCGGCATTGCGCCGCGTGCGCTCGTTTCTGATGACGGGAGAGGCGTGCCTTCGTGTCCGCCGGCCATTTTGACGGTTGTGAGGGTGGCAAAGCGCGGCTTGCGGGGTGTGACGGGGGTGTGGGTGCGTGGACAGTGAGTTGAAGCTGGTGATGTCGGCGGGCGGAGGTGCTGGGCTTGGCAGCAATGTCAGCCTTGCGTTCGGGCAGGCGCGCACCACCACCACTTCACAGGAGCCCCTGCTTTACCAAAGAACGGTCGTTCGAATATTGTATAGGTGTTTCCATCTTCATAAGAATTCATCCTTGATGTTGTAGATTAGCTTGTACGCTGAGTTGTGGCTTTCAGCGCTTTCCCAACAACGCAGACGTCAACTCTGCGACAGCTGCGTGCTTTCAGTCTGTATCTACTGTTCACAGATTATGAACATCGCATGAGCATGCTCCTTACAGACCACCACCTGCCGTGAAGGCTGTCATACCTCCGAATCGCTTTCTTTATATTTAAGCACTCTTCATGTGTGTCGGTGTTGACATGGACCGCGGCTCAAAGTCGCTCCGCAACACCGCCGATTCGACCGGCCGTTCTTGATCAAAGACTGAAAGGATATAAACACCACGACACCTCTTGCAAACCTTGTCTTCCTCTGCTCACAAGACGAATCAACGTATTTGTCATTCTCATAATTATACGCACCCAACATGTCCAACCAACAAGGCGCAAAGATCAATGTCTACTGGTACGTTGCACGTGGACGCAGCCTTACTATACCCACCATACTATCAATCTATAACTTCCATTCGTCGATATTCCTCCCACGATCTGTGAACCGTTCCACACCATGAGCTGATGAAAACTATCAGGCTCGAGAAGTCTCGTGCCCAGCGCGTCATCTGGCTCCTCGAAGAGCTGAAGCTCGACTACAACATCGAAGTATTCAAGCGCGACAAAGACGGCCGCGCGGGCCCAGAACTGAAGAAGTTCCACCCTCTTGGCCGCTCGCCTACCATTGGCATCACACCTGCTGGTTCAGACAAGGAGGTAAAATACCAGGATTATGTGCCTAGTCCAATATCGGCTGACTCTCTAGGTCATTATCACCGAATCAGAGACAATCATGGACTACCTGTGCGACCACTTCGGCCCCTCGCTGATCCCTCGCCGCTACCCAGAAGGTTGCGACGGCGTCGTCGGCGGCGAGACAGAGGAATGGATGCGCCATAAATTCCTGATGGACTACGCCGAAGGCTCCTTCCTTACCCCGTTGATCGTCTCTCTGATCACGTCCGGCATCCGCAGCGCGCCTGTGCCCTTCTTTCTGCGCCCAATTACCAACAGCATCGCCAACAACGTCGATAACAAGTACACCAATCCCGAGCTGACCAACCACTTGGAATTCCTGGAGACGTATCTGAAGGAGAGTCCGAGCAAGGGCGAGTACTTCTGCAGTGACAAGCTGACAAGTGCGGATATCATGATGCATTTTGCGCTCGAGGGCGCGGTCAAGAAGAAGGCGCTGACGGAGCAGGCGTACCCCACGCTGTATAAGTATGTCAGGAGACTGCAGGCGTTGGATAGCTATAAGCGTGCGGGACAGGCAGTGGAGAAGGCGAGTGGAGAGAAGTATGTACCATTCTCGGAAACTTGAGGGATAATAGAGCTCTGGCTGCTACGGGCTCTGTGGAGATGTGATTGGTTTTTCTTGAGCGGAAGGTGGATAGTTCCGCAGATTGTTGAACGTCCATCTTATCCATCTGATCAATATGTAGTCTTCCAATAGATTGCAAGATCTCCTTTCAAGTTTGGATTCCAATTGACTACCTCCGAGAGTTCGCGGTTTCCGAGGGACGCTCTTAGTCACAATCGCGGTCCAAGTTTGTGAAAGAGTGATGAGAGATTCTTGTTTAGACACGAGTTTGAAGGGAGATCGACAAGGTTGGAGGCCTTCGATGTCCACCGTTGGATCACCAGAAATATCTATCGTTGCTTGTAGTCCTTACTACGTTCATCAGATATCAAGAGCCAGTCTGACATGCACTGACTACCTCCCATAATCTGATCATACGCAGAAGCTGATGCTGTATTCCGTTCATCACGCAGAAGACACAGGTTGCGTCATTAAGGCTCCGTCTATTGTGCAGCTAATCTCATAAAACCGTACTGTTACAAGTGCCACTTCGGGCGTGCTGAACGTACAAGTAGCTAAGCGGCAAATAAAACGCAAACACATGAACAGAAAAGGGGAATATATCCATACCAGCCATATGCAAAAAAGAAAGACTTTTCCGTGCACTACAAAGTCTTCCTCTAGAGACTCAATGTCGTGGCTGTCCTGGTATCATCGCTCCACCACTTCTCGCTCGACCATTTACTGGGTCTTGGAGATCTCAACGCCACCTGTGGCTCCAAGGGCTTTCTTGATGTCGCCTGGTCACGTGAGTTAGCATTCGGAGCTACTGGTGGTGTTGGGATGGGGATTAGCGACTTACCGTAGATGGCGAACTGACCGGCGGTCAGGGTACCGACCATGAAGAGACGGGCACCGATACCACTGTAAGAGCCACGGATACCGAGCTCCTTGGCGATCTTGATGAGACGGCTGGTGGTGCCCTCACCGGGCTCACCCTTGGTCTTGTTGATCTTGGACAGCATGGTGTCAGCGGGCTGGGAGATGATGGCAGCGGCGAAACCAGCGACGAGACCGGAGCCGAGGTTGTAGACGGTCTGCATGCCGTTGGAGGTCTTGCTCTTGTCGACGACGGAGTAGACGGCCTCGTTGACCTTCTCGAAAACGACGAACTTGGCGCAGGTGTAGGGGATCCTTTTCACGTGTCAGCTCTGTCCAGGATTGCTGGGGCTTAAGTACTTACTGCTTGAACAGGATAGGACCGAAACCAGAGTAGAAGGCACCGACACCCTCGTTCTTGAGGATCTTGCCGAAACCACCGATCAGACCGTTGGCGAACTTGGGGTCAGAAACGAGACGGATACGGGTGGCCTCGAGAGGGCAGAGAGCGATATCAGCGATGAACTCAGCGCAGGCAGCGGCACCGAGGTAGACGGCGGTGCGGTTGTTGGAGGCAGTCTCGTAGCCGAGGGTGTTGATGGCCTGCTGCTTGAAGAACTCGTAACCACCGAACTTGAAGGCACCCTGGAGGAAGTAACCAGCGGCGGTGGGACCGAAACCGGTCCAGACGGCGCCAGCGCCCTCATTGGCGATGACCTTGCGGAAACCACCGATCAGACCGGTGTTGTAGGTGACGGGGTCAAGCTGGATGCGGGTCTTGACGCTGGACGGTTGTTAGCCAGGAGCCCGCACGTCATCGGCAAATACTGTCGCGGTGCGCCGGGAGAATTGCAGGGCAGCCATTGGCGCACATCAATGCAGCTACAAGGTGGGAACATACACATCGACGGGGGTAAGAGCACCGTGAGTGACGGAGCAGCATACGGCACCAGCGAAAGCGAAGCGCGAGTACAGAGAAGCACCGGTGGGCGCGTCAGGCGCAGGCATGGCAGCAAGCTTTGCCTTGGCGGCGTCGACCTTGCTGGAGCCAGTGGCAGTTGGGGGAGGAGCGGTGGACATTGTGAAGGGCGATGAACGACGACAGAGGACTGAGTGGAGAGGTTGTTGGTGATGATTGAGAGACTTCACGGCTCAAAACTTCAAGGCTCAAAAGCTGGCGCGCCAAGCCGCTTTTCAGGTCCCATCCCCCGAAACGCTCCGGCCAGCCAACGGAATTAAGTCTTATCGAAACCCGACTCCTACTTTTCCCTACAGCGAATCACGTCACTGCGCATTAGGGCGTGGACGCTCAACAACACCCTTAATCGCGCAGCTCGATGTTATGAAGTCTGTGCCTGCTGCTGTTGGAGTTCAAGAATTTTCAATCCCTCCGTTGCACCTCCCGGATTCAACGATCATGCAGACATCAAACACGACACATCCTTTTCGCTCGCGCAGCGACAAATCCTAAGAAAACAATAACAGCACCGGTTATCGCGGGATCATGTGGGAATCAGAGCTTGGACAGCAGAATGCACCTTGTGGGAGATACTCACGACGCTGACCTACACCTCTGCTGGTTTTTGCTCATCAGCCGAACATTCTCTCGACGAGGCACAAAACCTTACTTTTCAGCAAGCTGGACTTCCTCGTCGCAGCCGGTTTCTGCTTGCTTGGGCACGCGCAGAACTTCATCCAACGCTCGACATTGGGTCTTCGCTGCGTCCAGCATTACTTCGAGACGATTTCCCACTGTGTCCGTCTCATTGTGCATTTTGGCAGGCTGGGCCCGTATATTGAGAATGTCGGTAATGCCGCGCGGTCACAAAGGCCTGCACGTCAACGTTCGCCAGCCCATTCGATCTCGACGGAGTCTTATCCTCGAGCGCAAAGCCGGCGTCTTATAGCTCGTGAGAGCAGATTGGCGCTCATACCTGCAAGTGCATTGGCGTTGCTCTGAACGGCTTGGATGTGAGCACCCAGCTCTGGGGCCTGATTCTGCAGGATCGGCTCCAGTCTATAGTCAGCTTGATGGCAGCCTCTGGCTTGAATTCGTCCCTGCTGGCTGCTCCCCAGAGCGGCGTGTGTTGCCCATTTTTGCGCAGCTTGAAGTTCTCTTAGCTTTTGCAGTCCCACCAACCTGACTACTGTCAGTTCTCGACGACTAGTCTTAATCTTGTCGTTCACCTTCGTTACCATGGTCTCGCGCAACTTGTTCTCGAAGGGTTGCATCTTCTTTTGCAATTCCGCAACTTTGGCTGGATACAGCTGCACGCGTGCTACGCTCAACGAACGCGCGATGCTAGACAACTTCACTGCGTTCACGCATGCGATCTTGATTCTACTTCGTTGATCAGCGCTTCCATCGTCAGCAGTCTCAGTCTGTCGTCCAGATCCGGTGTAGCAATGCGAATGTCTGCCCACATTACTACCAGAATATCGAGGAACTCTTGTCCTAGAAGTCTGCGATCTCTGGTCTCAGTACTGCAAACGCTTGGGGTAGCTCTGAAGAAGAAGTTTTAGGGACTGGCTTTAGTCAGAGCCGCGTGACGGCGCTTTCAAGCAGGTGTGCTCGTCGCTCAACGGCTACCCTCAGCGAATCTCTAGCATCTCCGTGTGCTTCGAGATTTTCACTTGCTCATCTGTCCCATGCGAGGAGAATTCTGCTCATATCGCCGCACACTCCTGTCCTGCGTTCTTGCGCCAGTGCACTGCACCAGTGCACTGCGAAGTGCAGCGAGTAGGTCCTCGGAGATTTGGCCTCGAGGGCCCCGGCCTTCGCGGATACGCTGAAGGAATGTCGTATCTGGGAAAACAGAACCACTGCCCAGCGCGTTGTGTGAGCCTTGTCTGCCCTTTATCTCTGTTGGATGTTCTTTTTTCTAGTTTCATCTTACGGTATGCGTCGTCTGCCAACAACTCCTCGAGTCTGCATTGCTCTTGATCGCAGCGCTGTTGCAGCCTTGATCTGCAGTCGGATAGATCCCCTCTGAATGAGCACTCTTGCAGAAATCTTCCGAGGTCCTCATTGACTTGGTCTGCCTCGTCGAGACCGTTGTCGTATTGAGGATCTGAATCCACCAAATGTTGTTGAATCAGCGCTCTGCTAATGTGCTGTTGCCGCCTTTTGAACACGCTGAGACTGCCCGTAGTGCTGTCTTGATATCTGGATTGTAGAGGAAAGACTTGAAAAATTCCATATTGCTGTAATAATGGAAGTCGTTGCAGCGAAATGTCACTTCATAATCAATTGATATAGCAGCTTCAAGCGGTGACGTTAGCGTGAGGTATCGATGGAAATTATTGACAAACTCTGGCTTCACATCAAACCATACCGCGGAATCCGCACGTGTGGTCTTTAGAAGTCAACCCAGATCAGTTTGCTCGAAAACGTGATGGTTCATAGTCAACGTCTAAATTTGCGATCTGTATCAAATGTCCGATATGCAGATCCATGCCGCAGATCCACTGAACGGTTCAAGATCAGGCTGTTCGGCTAGGGTTGCCTGCCGAACAGGGATGGCGCACCTGTCATCCAGCCTCGTCGTGCAAGTGAGAAGAACCGTTGCAAGGAGTCGTGACAGCTCGTAACTTATAATTGACCTTCATCCTATCGATTGAACAGCCCGAGCGCATTCAAGGACACGGCCTTGTCAACGGATTTTCTGTAGACATGCCATTACCCGGCTATGCACAGCTGGGGTTGTAAGGGGGATCATCGATGCCGCTGTTCCTTTCGGCAAAACACCAATGGTCCGTCGCTTTAGCCCACCCAATCAAGAGCATTTCAGAAAAGCAGTGTTGACAAGCACGCTGCGCGATACAAAGTCGCGACTGGAGCAGCGGCAGCAGTGTCTTTTGCACATGCCATGCATGGCGGGCGTACCTGCAGCGCAGAGAGCCGAAGGTTCTCGCGATAGCGGTGTATCTTGACGCGTGACCTGCGATCCAGACTTGCACTTGCCTCGTGCGCGCACCCGTCAAGGTCAAATTTCCCGAGTGCCCGCTTTCTTGAGTTTGCACCCAGAGACCCTTTTCCCAAACTTCAACAACAACTCCTTAATTGCCCTGCATCTGCGCTCCGAGGACCTTCTGGCTGCTCTATGTCTCTCATTCAGCATGTCACACAACAAGAGGGTACTGACCGCGAGGAGGCGCTCGTCGACCTGTTCTTATCGCCGATAGACCGGCTCGAAAGCCGAGAGCAGGCTTCGGAGCGTCGGCTCTCTTTGCAAAGTCAATACTCGAACGCAGGCTTCTTGCACGCAGGCAGGTCAGTGAGGCGTGTGATCAGCTACGATACGCTTCACAAGCCCCAGGAACCCGTTGCTGGAGACCTTGACGGCGGTGTGACACAGTACAATGTGTCGACATTCAAGCGTGCTGGTAAGCGCTCCCGCGGACCCTGTCACAAGACCACTTTGCTAAGATCTACACAGCGCAAGTCCTCGCGGTCGTCCTTGCTTGCTGGTTTGCCAGCGGTATTGTCTTTGGTTTTGCAGCTTTGAAACCAATCCTGATCAAGGAAGGTGTGTACAGAGATCTCTGCACACAGGAAGAGCTCGACGAGGAGGTCGAAGTCTGCTACGAACAAGATCTGCGCCTCAACTTTTTCTTCTCACTCGCGTCCACTACCGCCAATGTCTCTGCACTTCTTGTTGGAACAATGTTGGATCGTTATGGACCGAGAGTCTGTTATCTCGTTGGTTCGGCTTGCCTCGCTGCTGGCAGCATCATCATGAGCCTTGCCTTCCAGATCGAGGAGTTTGACGGCTATACAATCGGAAACTTCTTCCTCGCGCTTGGAGGCACATTTGTGTTCTTGCCATCCTTCCAGATTGCTAATGCGTTCCCCAAGTACAGTGGTACAATTGTTGCGCTTGTCACTGGCGCTTTCGATGCATCCGCAGCGGTCTATCTTTTCTACAGACTTGCATATGAGGGCACTGATGGGGCCTTCAAGCCGCAAACTTTCTTTCTCGCCTACCTGATTGTGCCTGCAGCGATTGTTGTCGCCCAGCTTACCTTCTTGCCGACTGAGAATTACAAAACGGCGCCTCAGTTGGAGATGAAGATCCAGCGCGCTGTAGAGAACGAGCGCGATGTCCACACTTCGGATGAAGATCTCCCTGATGATGAGGTATGGAGGCGCAGGAAGAATCGCAGCGCACGACGCCGTAAGAGGTTGAGCAAGCTCGACCAGCTCATTGGAGACGAAGTCTCGAGGAAGAAGCAAGAAGAGAAGCATGAGCATCAGCTTGAAACGTCGGGAGTCTGGGGTGCTCTGCACAACAAGACTGCTATCGAGCAGATGCTTACGCCGTGGTTCATTCTGTTGGCTCTTCTCACTGTCATGCAGATGGTCCGTATGAACTACTTCATCGCATCCATTCGTGAGCAGTACGCCTACATGCTGGGATCTATCGACCTAGCGGCTCGCGTCAACGACTTCTTCGACTGGGCACTTCCCCTCGGAGGTGTTCTCAGCACACCTTTCCTCGGCATGCTCCTTGACAATGTCAGCACTCCTGGCGTCCTGCTCATCATCGTCGTTATTGCGACTGCCATTGGCATCATTGGCTCAATCGCCACGCTCTGGGCAGGATTTGTCAACGTTCTCCTTTTTGTCTTCATGCGCCCTCTCTACTACTCAGCAATGTCGGACTACGCTACAAAGGTGTTCGGATTTGCAACATTCGGACGCGTTTACGGAACTATTATCTGCTTCTCCGGTCTGATCAATTTGAGCCAGACCGGAATTGATGCTCTGACCAAGAGCACGTTCAACGGGAACCCTGTACCAGTCAATGCTGTCCTTGCTGGACTTACATTCGTTATTGGCATATCGCTCGTTGTCTACGTGACAGTCCAGTCCGTTCGCATGCGCAAGAAGCTTGATGAAGAGGATGCTATGACTGTCACCAACACGGATGTTGGCAGCATCATGGAGAGCCTTCTCGAGGAGGATGAGCCCAGAGACTATGGCAGTGTTACTCCCGGTCGCCCACCCAGGGACTACGAGCAGCCTGGGCGCCCATCGAGGGAATACGTCTAGTTTCCAGTCACGATCTGGGTCGCCACACGAGAACCTGTCCCCACTGTTTACTGATGCCCGCCATCCTTTGGTTACGGAGCGACGTACATACCCACCACGATTGTTTGTGGCGCGTTATAACGATTCAGCGACGGAGCCAAGATCTTTTTGCGCATGTCCACGATCTATGGTTCACGGCATTTTACGCACTTACAAAAGCACTGTCACTATGTTCTGTACCTGCTCTTATCTGCTGTTCTCATATTTGGTTATTCCATCTTGCCCTTTTGTACTCCAGGCATTGTTTTAGCTCGTTTCCCGTCACAATATTCAGCATCTTCCTAGCGTTTGTATGAGCGTACAAGCATTGCTCGAGACTAGATGGTCTACAGTAGATTCGACACTTGAAATGAATGTATCTGATGAAGCTTCGCAACGTTCAATATGATGAATGACATTGTGTTCCGACGTTATCTCTCCATAGCGTCGGCGACGCCGAAGGATTCTTGAGACTTTGCTACCTGGCACTCGCGGTGTTGTTCGGAGAAGAACAGAGATGGGCTTTGCGGATGCTGTAGACTGGCACGTCATGCACACGTACAGTGTTGCGGAACAGACGGAGCGACGCAAGAGGAACGGGAACAGGATCAATTAGTTCGATGCGTTTTCTAGAAGTCCACGTGCATGGGCTGGGACGCATCAGCGCTAGGGAAGGTCAATGAGTGCCCTGCATACATGGCTGGAGAAGTTTCCGTAGCGTGATGGTAAGTAAAGCCAGTCATCTCTAGACGCAGCATACGCCACGATCGACAGCTCTATCTATCACGGCGATGCATCTCGGTGTTGCGTGTTCGGCCGACTTGACGACGAAGATCCGTTCTGGCGTGCTCGCGACTGGTTGGCCACCCGAGGCTTAACGTTATTCGAGCATAGGGCTGGTCAACATGGCGGACACGGTGCGTGCAACTTTCCGACCTGCACTGTCGATCGTGGGACTTTTCAAAGTTCACGCCGCGCGACCAAGGCCGGCGGGCGAGGTACCTAAACGCCGCAACATGGCTCACGTCAGCACATGGAAGCAGCAGGCAACGTGGGCCCAAGGCACGCAGACTTTCCTGATTCCATCGACAGGCAATGTGTCAGCATCAGCCCTGAGGCCTATTACTCACACTCACATTCACGGTCAGGCTCAGGTGCGACTAGTAGGAAATCGTGGTTCCGCCAGGCCCGCGCTCGAGCCGAGCAGATGTAGGCCTCTTCTGGACGGTTCGACGTTCGTGCGATCGCTACGTCGGAGATGACCACGGTGACAAGACGTCGCGTTGAGCGGCGCTTGGTGCAGCGACTATATGACCAGCAGCCGCCGCAAGTGAGGCTCTGCACGCACCAGCACGTCCCGGCTCGCAGTACAGCCCTACAACTCGCACTAACACGCACTACTAAACACCGATTCGGAAGCTCCCCACCTCGAAGCTCCGTTTATTCAGCGGCCCATCAGCAATTGCAAAGCTGCTCGTCTCCTCCCAGCAGAGGGGGTTTGAGTGGAGTCGTTTCGGCGTCGCGGCGGTCGGTCGGTCGGTCGCTTGCGATTGCGGAGAAGACGTGAGGCGTGAGAGCGGCCGTTATTGGTGCTTATGCCAGACCCACCCGATCCGTCCAACGCTCGCGACCTTGTCCCTCAGAGCTCTGACCAAGCAACACCATCATCATTCCCGCCCCAGGACGCTCGCTTTGCGCGTTACCATGCGCCGGAGGGCAACGCATACGCTCCAGGAGGCTATGCGACCCCGACGCGGACCCAGACCCAGACCCAGACCCAGGCACTTTCGCAAAGCTCTCCTCTGATCTACCCGAACCAGAGCCTCCAGCAGCCAGCTGCAAGCCCGTTCCCGAGCTACTACAGCCTCGACCCGTACGCGCAGACGGCCTGGGACTGGACGCAGGCGCTCGACTTCACGCAGCTGCCGACGCCGTACGAGCCGCAGGGCGAGCTTCTCCAGGAGCTCCACGACCGCAAGCACCCGCCGGCCGAGTTCAGCAGCCCGCTGCTCGTTGATCCGCTTGCGCCCCCGCCGCGCCCGCTGCCGCCCAGGATGAAGCGCAAGTCGCAATCGCAGTCGCAGTCGCAGTCGCAGTCGGACGCGCAGCGAGAGCTGGAGGCCGTGCAGAACGAATGGGATGCAGGCAACCCGACGAAGCGCCGTGCCATGTCGCGCGCATCCTCGACCACCTCGCAGAGTCCCGCGCCGACCGTCCTCGCCGATGCCCAGGCGTCGCCCATCGCCAACGCCGCGCAGATTGCCGCCCAGGCGAACCACTCGAGCATCCACAACAGCGCAGGCGCGCGGAAGAGCGCAACCAAGGGCACCGGCCCGCAGGGACGAGAGACGGATGTCTCGGAGCCGCGGCGCGTCGTCGAGTCGTCCGGCAGCGCAGACACGCTGCCGGCGGGGAGGGTGTTCCCCATCCAGATCGGCTCCGCCCTCTTCAGGCTGTCCGGCGCATCGCTGTGTTCCGATGGTGAGCACCACCGCCCCCTTCTCTCCAAGCCCGACCAAGACCCCCGCTAACGCCTCAAGAGCACCCTCCTACTTCTCGCACTTCTTCAGCGAACAGCTGCACAGCGCCGCCGGCCGCGCGAGCGACATACGCACCCTGTACATCGACCGCGACCCGGACACCTTCCGCGACATCGCCCTCCACCTGCAAGGCTACCACATCGTGCCGCGCGACGGCGAGCACTTCGTCAAGCTCTTCGCCGACGCGCAGTTCTACTCGCTGCCGCGCCTCACCAAGCAGCTCTTCAAGAGCGACATCTTCATCGCCATCGGCGGCACCCCCTTCCGCATCCCGCGCGACTCGTTCTCCGCGCCCGGCAACTCGCCCAACTACTTCTCGCTCGGCTTTGCGCAGTGGTTCAGCACGCCGTCGGAAGTGTTCCCGGGCCTGGACCGCAATGCCCTGCTGCGCCCGCCGAGCATCAGTCCGCCGAGCGTGCCCAACAGGAGCGGCGCCATCTTCGGCGAGCTGGTGAAGATGCTGCAGGGCTACGACGTCGAGATCCGGAGCGCGACCCATCGCGCGAACCTGCTGCGCGATGCGCGCTACTTCCACCTCAAGGGGCTGGAGCAGAAGCTGATCGACTGCGAGATGAGCCACAACCTGAAGAGAGGGCAGAACGAAATCCTGATCCGGCTCGAGGACATACGGCAGAGCGGCGTAGGGTTCCTGGCCGACGCATCTGAGGGAGACGATGCGAACGGAGGCGTCGCAAGCGGAAGCGTCACGTACGCGCGCCCGTACACCGACGACGCGAGCGCAAACTACCACCTCGTCCTCGAAACCAGCAGCAGCGAACCCGCGACTCTACACGTCCAGCCCTCCTCCCCAACCGCCGCCGCCGCCATGGTCGCGCACGTCTCGTTCCAAGGCGACACGCTGCGCCGCATGACCGCCCTGCTCAACATCGTCGCCACCAAAATGGGCCTCGCATCCACGTCGTCCATCGCCGCGTCGCCCGTCCGAGTCCGATTGCACGCTGACACGAGTCTAGTGCTCGACGGCGTCGATGTCGACGCAGCCAGCAATGCCGTCCAGAAGCAGAGCGCAGATGCGAACTGGGTGCTCCGCAGAGCGCATTGGCGGATCCGCGTCGAGCCCGCTGCGCCAGCCGTGCACGGCGAGACGGAGGGCCGGGCCGTGCTCGAGGCAGTCAAGATCGAGGCGTTTACGCAGGAGCGCGGAAGAAACAAGGCGAGGGCTTTTCTGGCCGCATAGCCGAACGATGGAGTTGGGATGCAACGCATGTAGCGCCGGCGCTTTGGTGACTTTTGGATACCCCCCCCCCCCCCCCAAGAGATTGGTCGTGTTGTGTGGAATTGTCGTGTTCATATATATCAAATCATCATGTCAGTCTGACCGCCCCCTCTTGCCCATGTTAGAAACACGCTGCATTGCTCTGCTACGCTACGTCGTGATGATGTCCGTCCCAGGAAGCCACGCAAACAGCAAACAACTCTGCTCCACCAGATACGAAAGCAGAATGGTATCACTTGGAAATCAACGCCAGATCCACCAACGCCCAAGGCCATCATACCCATCAGAATGTCCGCCAGCCCGTCTCGGCGCTCACTGCTCCGGCGACTTCTGCGCCACCAGCGCATCGATTTTGGCGTACAGCTCGCTCGGATCCTCGAAGACGTACCACAGCTGCTTGGGCACATGCTCGAACGCCTTCTCGAAGCGTGCGGGGTCGTTCTTCTTGCCTTCGTCCATCTCCGCGACGCCCGTCACCTTGCGGATGTAGATGGCGCCGATCCACTTGGGGAACTTCTTGTACGCCTCGCCGTACGCCTCCGGATCCGACTGCGTGCTGTCCCCGATCAGAATGAACTTGCGCTTCGGGAACCACTCGTGCACTTTCTCGATCCGGTCCACCTTGTACGCTTGCGTGCCTTGGGTCAGGTTGGCCAGGAAGCCCGCGAGGTTCATCCACGACGCGTCGCGCAGCAGCATCGTGCCCGCCGGGTAGTAGGTTTCGCGGAACTGGCGCAGGAACGGGTAGAGGTTGTACGGCGAGGCCGAGAGGTACCAGAAGGGCGGGTTGTCGAGCTTCTGCACAATGTGCTTGTAGAGCTCTGGCATGCCCCTGATGGGCTCTGGGTCCTCTGCGAAGGTGGTCTTCAGGATGCCGACGGGTGAGGAAGTCAGGGTCTTCTTAATGGTGTCATCGACGTCGGAGAGGACGGCCCAGCCCTTGGTCTTCGCGAATGTTGTCTTGAGAGGCGTTGCAGTCGCGCCGATGGCGTTCGAGGTGATGGTTTCGCCATCTTTGTAGTCTGACCCGGGGATGGCCAGCTCGTCTGTGCTGATGCCGTCTCGCCCACTGGGCCCGAGTCTAACTTTCATGCCCTGGAGGTCGATATTGACGGCATGCGCGGGCAGGATGGCGTCCAGAAACGGCTCAAGCCTCAGCGCTATCGTCTTCTTTGCTTCTTCATCGTCTGCCAGACCGATCTTCTCGCTGACCCAAGCTACAACTTCAGACAGATCCTTGCCGCTGTGCCTGACGAAATAGGCCGCGACGAACTCGGCCTTCCATCTGCCCAGGCGGTTCTGATAGGCAGTGTTGTCGAGGAGCCAGACATAGTCGGTGTCGTCGTTGGCCTCAGAATAAAATGGGTTGTTGCGCCCAAGGTATGACGATAGGTTGTCCTTCAGAGAGAACTGGAAACGGTTCGCAAGTTTAGGCATGTCGGCTTCGAATTCTTTGAAATGTCCAGCGCTGCGAGTGATGCGGTCCTCTTCACTCTCTTGAAAGCGCTGCCTGGCTTGGCCTGCCATGGCTCTTGCTGGTTCATGTGCCATATCGAAGGGTGCTGGTGATGAGTCTGAGGTACTATTTGGCGGCTGAAGGTGACGGGTGCCTGATGGAAGGCGAGGTCAGAGGGCAGATGTTTTGCACGAGACGAAGGCCCGCTGGGGACGCCATCTTATGAGAGATATTACTTGCTGCAGCCCTCTGAGCTCGTCACGCCTGGTGGCAGGCATGCAGGCGCAGGTGACGTCGCGCTTGGCGGGTGTGGAGCTACAGGCGGGGACGATCATGATCACCATTGCCGAGAAGCGAGATCGATACAGAAGCAGGTGAGCAGCTTTTGGAGGCGCTCATCAACATGAGTTGAAGGCTTTGCCGTTATCTTCTGGCTCTACTCAAATCCTCTCGCATTGTTTCCGAACTTCTTTGTCTCTTTGTGAACACTCAGTGGCACCTGTGCGGCCATGTGCGCACCGCCCGAGGCTCACATATACTCTTGGCCGAAACCTACACTGCTTGGAGTAAATCATGCCTTCTGTTCGCCTGCTCCCGCTTCGAACTGCCACGGCGGGTGCCTGTCAAGCGTGCCCTCATGTTCTTTTGACTGTCTCTGTTGTACTGACTTAGCCAAGGCACCGCAGCTTGACAGCACTGTCGACAGCGAGAGGAAGTACGCTGCACGTGCGTTGAGAGCTCTTCTGAAAGGAGGCATTCGAAGTCCAGTGTCACCTGTCGAGACGTCTGTCGTGTGTTGCCAGTCTCGAGCTCCACTTGTTCGTGACTAAAAGGTCCCTGCATCACATCACGGAAGTGCGGGTGCATCCATGTGTAAGGTGGAGAACAAACTAATACCTTGGAGAAGTCAAGTCCAGCTTGATCGCTGGGAGACTTTCCTCATACTGAACGCAGTCGTCATGACAGCCCTCAAGCCTCTCGGCCTAGAGGACGGCTCGAGAGATTCTCGAGAGACGCGCAGCTCACACCCACACCAAGGCTCCCGTGACAAGACAGCCGCGCAAAGAATGCTGCCGTGGCTGCGAAGATGCGCGCTCGCCACACGTAGTACGCGGCGGTTGACGTCTTTACCGACGCCCACGGTCTTGGCTGGAGGCGCAGCAGCTCTATAGATGTGGACAAGTCCGTGCCAGCATAAGCATGAGCACCGTTGACGTCGGACGCCTTACCGCTCCCCGGGTCTCACGAAATCAAATCTCTCTCTGCCCGTAGCTCGTTTGCGCGCAGCGTCTTGGATGTCTCCTGATCCCAGTCCATTGCCGTCACATCAACGCTGCTTGCTGATCTTGTCAACAAACATCGCGGAGCCCCGGGTACCCCACTACTAACTCCGCCGCCATGGCTCTCAAGAAGCGCCTCGGTTTGGGCAGCTTGATGCGCAAGAGGTCCTGTGAGTCAGCCAGACCTCACTCGTGCGCGGCACTGGACTGACTGCGCGCTTGCAGCACAGGATGTGCCAACAAACAGCGACGCCGACACGCCTGACGCGAACGCCGCTCGAGGAGTGGTGAGTCGCGCCGTGATGCGCCTCGGGTGACTGAGCTGATACGGAGACAGAGGCTGTTCTGCGAATCTGGCGCTGCGAACTCGGTATGCCCCTCGTGCTCCATGTCTTGTTCTTGATACTTACCGGCAAGTACCAGGGTGAGGAAGTCCTCCACCTACCCACCATCGTCGAAGCCGCCGAGTCGAGTCCTTCCGCCGCCGCCGCCTCTGCCGTACAGATTCGCACGTTCCTCTCCAAAGAGAACTACAGCCGTCCTCATGTCCAGTACAATGCGATCATGCTCATTCGGATCTTGGCCGACAACCCAGGTCCGTCCTTCACGAAGAACCTCGACAAGAACTTCGCGGACACAGTGAAGCACCTACTGCGCAACGGTCAAGATCCTAGTGTTGCGCAGATCCTCAGGGAGACATTGGACGCGATGGAGCGCGACAAGGCGTACGACACCAACCTGAAGACCATGTTCGCCATGTGGAAGAAGGAGAAAGGGCTCATGGAAAACGCTGCAAAGTCGTTCGGCCCTCGCAGACTCAATGCGCCAGGGTGGAGCGCTGGCCAGCAATTCCAGGGCGGCTTCAGCAACGGTGGAGGTCGATCGCAGTCAAGAGGACTGCCTCCACCAGTCGAGCTGGCCGGGCGTATAGAAGAAGCTCGCACCTCTGCTAAGCTGCTTCTCCAGCTTGTGCAGTCGACACCACCCAACGAGTTGATTGGCAATGACCTGGTCAAGGAGTTTGCAGAGAGGTGCATATCAGCTCAGCGGAGCATACAGGGCTACATTGCCTGCGACAGCCCCGCTCCGGACGATGATACAATGCTCACCCTCATTGAGACGAACGAGCAGCTTTCGCTCGCTGCATCGAAGCACCAGCGTGCTGTTCTTCAGGCTCGTCGTGCTATCGGAGCTTCGCCGTCACCTCCAGCACAGCAGCAGCAACCCCCTCCAACTCTGCCACCGGTCAGCAGCGCTCCTTCGACGGTCCCGGCAAACTCATATGAACAGCCGCTGCCGGCGCTGCCTCAGCGCAACGATGTGCCGTCACCTGTGGACTCTATGCCGCGCGACCCTTATGACCCGTTGCCGAATGCAGCTCCTGACGGCGCGCCTGCTTCTCAAGCACCTGCTGCTCAGATTCCAAACAACAGCACACTGCCTTCCTCCCTTCAGGCAGCGCCAAACCGGCAGAGCACTGCTCCTCAGCAGCCGCAAGAGGAGAACCCCTTCGCCGACCATTACACATCGACTTACACACCACCCCCAAATCCTCGGTCAAACGGCCATGGCGGCTCGCCAGACTCATACCACCCCGGCTATCAGTCAACACCCTCATACATGCACCGACAGGAGAGTGCAACAAACAACTTAACCATGCACGGTGCAGTAATTCAGGAGGAGCGTCCGCGGACCCCAGAGCACAATGCAGCTCAGCCACAGCAACACGACGTCTCCCCGATTGCTGAGCGCAACACAATTACATACAGATACTAGGGTGGTGTTGAGTGATGAGGGTGTATTTCTAATCAGGTCACGCATACGGACCAGACGCGGACGTGTTGTGGGGGCCATGGCGCGGCTTCAGCTTGTGTCAGGTAGCCGGCGGACGATTGGTGCAAATTTGCGAGTAGCTATCCCTTCTGTCTACTTTTTGAGGTTTGATATCTCAGATCAGACGTTTGAATATGGCGGAGATAGATACCACTTCCGTTGCTTGGATGTTCACTGTTCGAAATTGCATTGTTCCAAATGCGTCGCAGCCGAGTACTCCATGACATTGCTTGTGACCTCATCGCTCCCCCCACGATCATTCCTAAGCAACTGCACACCCTGGGTCTTTCACGTTACCAACACGCAATATGGACGTCAATCACAAGAACAGTCTGACTGCATGGCGCCCCGGGCCCGCTTATTGCTGCGCATTTGGCTGACAGGAAGAGCCTCGCAATGCGAACCACCAAAGTGGAAAGCCAGACCGGGCAACGACCCCACTAAACCACTAAACTGAGGCGGAAACGACCGCGGCTTAGCGCCGAAGAATTATAGATCCGTCATGTCGAGGTCTTTGACTAGGTATATACACTACTTCATCAGCCCGTCCGCCCGTGGTTGAAATCCGAAGACTCCCTCATGGCCTCTACTGCCTGCCGCAGCATTCCATGGCTCGCTCGCTCCCGCAATGCGTCGACACGGTGATCATCGGTGAGGACTCGTGGTGTTGTGGTGACTTCTGACCGACTTCCGCTGATTAATGCAAGGCAATGGCCCCTCGGCGCTCATCCTGTCCTACATCCTGCACGGGCACATTCCCTACTACATCGGCGGGCACTATGACAGCATTCTGGATGCAAAGCTGTCCAAGGACCCGAACCTACTGCACCTGACCTCGGACCTCTATGCGCACTTCCTCTCCTCCTTGCGCTACTCGACGGCAGCATTGCCGGTCAACACGCTCCTCGACACGCTCATTCGGCCGAATGCGGACACCGAGATCAACCCAAAGTCATGCATAGAATGGCGCTACGAGCCTGACAAGGCGATATCGCACGTCGCCATTGGCGACACACAGCAAGTGGGAGGGCAGTGGGCAGATAACCCAGTTTCTGCGAGCGCCGACATTGGCACACTGAGTTACGCTGAGCAGCTATCGCTCCCGGGCTATTCTTACGCGGACCATCTGAGCGAGATTGAGAGAGAAGATGACGCCGACTTCGTGCGCCCCTCACGGACCGAGTTCGCAGACTATCTTCGCAGATACCCAGAAGCTGTGGGGATTTCAGATTCGGTCTTCACAAGCACCAAGGTCGACGATGTGTACCGCACATCGGGTGGCTTTCTCATTGGATCGTTAGGCATACGGTGTAAGCACCTGGTGCTCGCCTCTGGCATCTTCACAGTCAACATACCGCCGCCTCCGCTGCTTGCACCCATCGCTGAGCTGGACTCGCCAGAGGCGCCGTTGCTTGTCGTCGGGTCTGGTTTCTCTGCGGCAGACATCATCATCTCCGCATCGCCGACGCGTAGGATTGTTCACATCTATCAATGGGCACCGGACAAGCGACCGTCTCCTCTGCGCGGGTGTCATCACTCGGCGTACCCAGAATATGCGACCGTCTATCGTCAGATGAAGCTTGCAGCTATTGCATCGGCCAAGAGCCGCTCAGCGCGGACACCTCTTCCACGCCGCAAGTCGAACGCCAATCCGTTCTTCAGCCAACGCGACTGGACTTTATACGAAGGCCTTCCAAACGCTGAGATCATCAACGTCTCTGCATCTCCTTCCACTAGCACAGCGACCGTGGAAATCTGCCTCACGTCAGGCGAAATCAAAGTCTACGAAGTCGGCGGTCTCGAATATGTCGTTGGCCGGCGAGGCACCCTCTCCTTCCTCTCTCCTTCCCTGCAGGCCGAAATTCTCTCGCCCATACCCTTCGACTCTGCCAACCCTAGCCAAATATCCGGCCGCACGCTGCGCACAAAAGCCGAATCTTCCCTCGAAGTAGCCGAGGACGTATTCATAACCGGTAGTCTGACTGGCGACTCTCTGATTCGGCATGCAGTCGGTGGCTGCGTGTTCGCCGCTGGTCGAATCCTGGGCGCCATTCCACCGACCTTCCTGCCGACCTCACCTACGACAACGTCACTCAGCCGTGCAAGTTCAACACCGCGCTCTGCAAGCCCAATGTCTGATGGCAAGAGCGATTCAACAGACACAAGCCCTGTGTCTCGAACTGCAAAGTCAGGATTGACCACGCCAGGCGAACTGACGAACGGACATGCTGATCTACATCTTGACAGACGGAAACTGGTAAAGAGTGTGGAAGTTGCGGCTGCTTCGAATCGATACTGGGTTGATTCTGGATGGTGGGCTGGAGGATTAGGGCCGGGGAGAGCAGACTTGTAGCATTACATGGGCAGCGAAAAGTGTATACCGCTTTCACATTCCTCAATTTGCAAACATACTGCTGATGGAACACATTGGACGTGAACAGCGCGACACCACACTGTGATGCTATCAGGGCCCATAAGCACTCTTGGTTTTTCAAATGGAAAAGTGAGCATGCCAGGCGAAGCAAAGTATCTGCATACTGCTCGCGACCGTTGGTGAAGTGTTGAGCTTGCATTCACCTCCCGACCGCCCCACCGTGCAATCGTGATTGCAAGCCCACAAGCAATACGCCGTCGTAGTCCTTACCCACGGACTACCCGCAAGAAGCAATCGAGCGCAACGTCACGACCATGGCAGAACATGCGTACGACGATCCTGATCCGGTCCCCATACACACTCTCCTCATCTTCGCCGTCTTGCTCTGCGCATATTTTGCCTGGCTTGGCTCCGTCGCAGTGCGCCTCTACTTCTACAAAGGTGTACTTGCTCCTGAGCCTGAGAGATTCGTCATCTTGCCAGCGTACCTGCGCGATCGCAGCCCACAACATGGTCACCAGAGGCGCGTGACGGCGTTTCCAATCCCTGCTCCACCGAAGAGCCCAGCGCGCGAGCTTGCACGCCTTTCCCGAGTCCCAAGTGTCAATATTGTGGATGATGCAGAGCAGGTGCCTGACCCTGAGATTCGCGCCTTCCTCGCTGAGCAGCAGCGCATCTCGCGGCTCCCTGCCTTCGTACAAGTAGGCTCTTCACGTGCAATGCTGACCTCACGTACTAATCATTACCCAGGATGACTGTGGTGACGGGACCGACTTCCCTGATATCCCGTTCGCAATCACTCCTGTCGAAAAGAAGCAGCAAATACTGGCGACTCCCAGTCTCAACCGGAGCCCATCAGCGAAGTACAAGCCTGTAGGCCTGAAGAAGGTCGGCCTGAAAGATTGGCTCATCATCGACAAGACATACAAGGACATCCATACGGCCCGTGATCACCTCCTGACCAAAAAGAACGCTGAGTGTATACAAGTCCAGCGCGATGGTGAAGATGCATGCGAAGAGCTACTACACGAAATCGTCAGCTTGCTGGTGTCGAAATACCCGGAGAGCTTCAGCATCAAGATAGTCAATCGATGCAAGCACGTGCGCAATGAGATCACCAAGGAAGAGTGGTCCCTGGTGCGTCCTTTCGACTGCCATCCGCTCGAGGTGTGCGCGAGACTAGCGATGAAGGACTTCAACATCTTGGTGCAAGGTGATTTCACGCAGCAGTACTATTTGTGAGTCGGTTTCGACTTATGTTGGAAGTAGCAGTGGACTGACAAATTGCTTCAGGCAAGCCAGTGCGACACTCTTTCCATCTGGCTGGCGTATGCGCAGCTTCGTCGGCAAACCGCTCTCGTATATGCAAGACCAGGATGTTTACCAATGGGATGGTAAGAGTATATGCTCATATACTGCGAGTTACATGATACAATTGACGATACTATAGACATCCCCGATGTGCTACCTCTCACATCCTCTGTGGACCTCCTGACACGCAGTATGCTCTATGTCCAGACCTGTCCTGACTCTAGGCCTCTAGCGCACCTGCTCTTCATCCAAGAGGCGAAGGATTCCTTTCCCGGGAACCTGTCGTCACTCTTGCCGCAGCACATCATCTTGAGACGAGAGCACCAGTCGTTTCACCGGCTGCCTAAATCAGGGGCCATAATCTTCTCCACACGGACCGAAGTCAGCAGGCTCACAGAACTGGACCTCCATGGAAGACGGAAGCTGGTGGATGAGATCAACGGCTGGGACCGGAAGATTGCGACGCGTAAAGGTCTCGAGCTGTGGCAGAGGGCTGTAATTGGGTACTGTGAGGGCAAAAGGCCGGTCAGAGGCGACGATTAAGTGGGCGAGTGGTTCAAGTCTGCAGGTCCTTGGAGCTTTCTTGATGTGGAAGAGAGTCTTGTTCAATGCAAGTCTGGTTGATATAGATTCAATAATTCTGATTGGTTCATGTACAACTTGGGAGGTCTTCGGGGACATTAATACGGTGGTGGCAAAGCCTGACTATGAAGGTATTCGGAACTTTCTTGAAGTCTACGATAAGTCGTGTAATGAAAACCGGTTTGCCAACCTACGCAATATTTCTAATTGGGCGATGTGTGACTGCGGAGGTCTTCAGGGACCTCAGAGGAGCTTGCTACCACTAGATAACCTTACACCTCACCACATTTATGCTATGGCTGTACTTTGAACCAGACTTTGAGGGAGCCTGTGTAGGTATTTGAAACGAATTTTTGTAACTCTCTTCATATATAATGCTTCCCTCAGTGCTTTCCAGTCGTCTTTCTTCATCACAACTCACTCGAAAAGTCCGACACACTTTGAACTCCAACTTCAAACTTCAGCCTGAACAGAACAACAACAACAACACAACAACCATGCCTTACTTCAACATCTACATGCCTGCCTACCTGGTTGAGGCTCTCTTCCCCAGGATCAACTCCTCTTCCCCCGAGAGTAAGTAATTGTTCTCATGCTGAACACACCTATAAATACAATCGCTGACCAATTACAGTCGCCGAGGGTGTCGAACTCCTCTCTGAGGAGATGGTCAGGAGTCTGGAGCAATACACCTACTACGTCCACACCAGCCAGCGCCTCTCCGCGGCCATCGCGGCCCTCCGCAACACCTATGTTGTCGTCGAAGAGGAGGCCGAAGATATGGACGCCAATCTGGAAGAGCTCGACAATGAGCACGAAGAAGTCGTGGCCCAAATAAAGGACTATCATTGGGCCCTGAGCGTCACCATCATCAGGAATATTTTCTTCCCTGATGAATACGCACTGCTCGTTGAGGATTTCAATATTCATTTTGATGCCCTTCAGGGGTTGGAGGAATGTCTTTATGATATTCAAGAGGATGTTTTTGCAGGAGGAGGCACTTTTGGACTTTCGGTACGGTCAGCTTGAAAGCTGGGACTCCCACCTTGGCGACTTGACCGTCCAGCTGGAGGAGGTGTACAATGCGGGAAGGGATGCATGGGAGGAGGCAGGTGCCTTGTGGGCGGATAGGGATGAGTTGTTGGAGCAGCACGGGTTGGCTCCAATCAGAGTCTAGGGGTTTCCGCTGGTTCGTTTTGTAGCGTTGGAGGCGTCTGAGGTTTCATTGGTGGTCTTTCATGTTGGTCAGAAGGGTTGAGCGGTCTCTGGAAATATATCAAGTTGTCTTCTCGGTAGCGAGGATCCCTTGAGGACCTTCAGCGGCGACTGTCTGTTTCTAAGTTTATCCGATTTTATTTTGTATCCTTCAGTGAACCCTATGTACGCCTGATGATTTCCGTGAACGCCTTGTCGTCGCCTACGTAGCCTCCGACTGCCAGAATCAAGACGCTCATCCCACTGCATCAACTAACTCCAAGCTCCTCATCTTGTCCCCTGAATGTATGGTGACTGCCTCCAGCCTCAGCTCTAGGCCATCATGTCGTTGCTCTTGCCGCTGTCTTCAGCTGCTGCAGCCTGTTCAGGCTGCTCAGCACGCTCAGCGCCCTCCCCGAGAAACTCTTCGGAGTCGCGGTACTGGATAGGATCGGCCTCGATGTCAAGATACTCCTCGCCACGCAAGAGGCTGTAACCCTTTTTCGTCATAGGTGGGACGGCGCCCGACATGAACTTGGCCTGGCAGTTAGGGCATTGCTGGCAGGATTGCTTGGAGCTGATATTGAGGCTGGAGAAGGCCTTCTTCCAAGGCACGCTCTTCAGCACAAAGTAGATGTGAACCAACCTATCAGCATCAGTAATTGCAGTAGCTTTGCGAGAAAATCTGACTTACATGCTCAGAATCATAGGGGCCGTGACATAACCGGTGAGCAGGCCAAATCCACCAGCGCTAAACTCCCGGATCTCAAGGGCCCAGCAAGGGATCAAGGTACTTATGTAGCCGAAGACTGCGACCAGATCGAGGACTACAAAGTGCAAAGCACGAGGCGTCTTGCCATGTTTCTTCATGTAATGCAGGCTGAGTGCCGCAGAGGCGACTGTGACTGCCAACGGAACGAAGATGAAGCAGTATGCCGTGACATGCCTACGACCCTGGTGCTCAAGCGAGAGAACTGTGGCAGCGATGTTCAAAGGAACACATATGGCCGTGGCCAAACACGTTAGGAGACGGAGCGGGCGGTCAAGGGCTGTGGGCTCCATTGTTGGTCTGTCGAACTGTATTGTGATATGCTAGCAAAGACTTGAACGTCGAAGGTTGATAAGTATTCGATGATCCCCAAGGCAACAACAATCCTGCTGCCAAGCTGGAGTTGTAGCAGAAGTGCGTGTATCCACTGTACGCCTTATTCAAGCACCCAACCACCTCCCGCAACGGCGGATACTTCGATACAAAGAGCCCCTCACTTCGTATTCGGACAAGGCGTTCTGCAAAAAGATCCTCAAACAGGGGCCAATGATCATGCGAAGGAGGCGGTGGAGCGGATTTCAGAGCGACCGAAACGGCATGGTGGTTGTCGGGCGCGTCGTACGCATGCGTATAGGTGAACCGCGAGGCAGACTTCTGTTGTTCGTCAACACGATCTCCAAACAGAACGCTCACAATTCAATAATCCAATGCGCACAAGTCTGCTAATAAACGAAGCTCGACTTTTTTTTTTACACTCTACCTCTTTGATTCCATATGAGAAGACCCTGCGGCGTCTTTTTCGACACTGACACTCATCGCGGACGCAATGTTGCTTTGGCTCCGAACGCTGACACACATTGAACGATCTCCACATCAATAGCCGAACTACCCGTAGACCGCGAAGAGGCAGTCAAGACGATTTTTAGCTCTTCTACAGGGAAAGAATGGGAGAAGTAAGATTATGCAACTTGCTGCAACTTCGTGTGCCGACAGCATTACGCTTGTAGACGCTTTTTCAGCGCTGCCATGCGCAAGAGCCTCGTCCAAAGCCGCCGTTAGTGACCGAGCAGTCTGGGGCGTCAGAATGCCATGCGCAGATGATCCGACAGCTATATCCTCGCCTACTGCATTCATCGTGAACGTGGCCCAGGCTGCAGCGACTCAGACGTGTCTCGCTCACGCGGTGCGTTGGTGTTGATGAGCGTCAGGCTGAACGCCAGCGTGACGCAGGCGCAAGCACAGACCATGCGCTAGGATCATCACTTCCCTTCACCTTCTTCGCGCCTTTCATAACGCTCTCATGCCTTTGCTCGCAGTCATTCGAGCTACTTTCACCGTTTGTTGGCGAAACGTCCCATCATCGTGATCATCAGCGACTGCTGGCGGTCATGTGCGTTCATCTCATGTTCGTCGCTACGAGTCGTGCGAGCAATGGGCGATACCAGCCACTGGACTTGGGCTTGCGCAATACTGCGAGAGCACACGAAAACGTCTTCATAGTACCTTACGATTCATGAAATACTTCAAGAGCTACAGAAAACTATCCACTGAGATCTGCAGAGCTTTGACGATCGAATTGAAGGCTTCCAGCAATCGCACTGGTTAAAGCCAGTCGTGATAGCTGAAGGGGCGGCAAGCTTCACACAAGAGTTATTTAGCAGGTATGGGAATAAGCTTTCCCAAGTTCAGAGATGTCATGCCTGCTCTTTGGTGGTTGACATCGCGGATGTGACCTGTGATATGTCAATATAGGTAGTCTTCTGCGACAACCGTCCATCGTGCTACACCCGCGTGTAGAAGGGAGCGCTCTGCGATACAATTAGTGTTGGCCGCGACTCGTGCCTTTAGTATCTTCACACCCTTATCTACAGCGCGAGGCCACGGTGACCACGTTTCTGACATGACGACGCTTTCACTCCAGCCAGCACGTGCCAAGCACTACCTTACCTTCCAGGTACCCCACGATACACTAGCACTTAGCTGAGTACACTCGCTTACCATAAAACCCTCGACAGCTACCAGCGAAGCGGTCGACTTCCCTTCGACCACCCAATCTCACCACGGCTCTTCTCAACTTCCAGTTCCACCGACGCCACGTCGCGCAAATTGCAGTCATGGGCCTCCTTGCATCCATCCTCGCCACCTGCATTGCTGTTGTGCTGCTTTTCGAACCCATTCACGCTGTCTACATCCCTGGTCCTGACGATGCGCACATCTACAAGTCCGCTGTTGCAAGCTTCTCAGTCACCGACGGCCTTGAAGTGAGCCTGTTCATGCCCGTGAATAAAGCGGACTGTAATTCTGAGGAGGATAGACTGTATATGACAGCGGAAGTTGCTCATGCCTCGGATATGCAGTTCTTCGGCAACGTCAGCACTGGGGTCTTCGACAAGATGAAGTACAAAACCTGCAAAGGCAGCAGCAAGGTCATCGATGCCTCCAAGATCCCACTCGTATTTTTCGAACCTCAAGTTGGCACTAGCCGCTTCTTATACAGCACACTCGCTCGCTTTATGGCTGCTAACGGTATGGCTATCGCTATCCTCGACCACCCTGAGACCCCATCTTTGGCAACTATTGATCCCTTCCATGACCTCAAGCAGTGGAGCGAGATAGTCACCCAGATGGTCGACGCACGTACCAAGGACATCAACCTCGTGCTGAAGCAGCTCAGTGACGTCAACCTGCTGCAGCGCCAGTTCCCTGGACTCAAGTTCAACTCACCATTGGACACACAGTCCTACTCCATCGTCGGTCACGGCATTGGCGGCACGACTGCAACAACGCTCAGCACTCTTGATCCTCGCATTCGCTTCTCAATCAACCTCTCCGGCACCCCTCCTCTGCTGGAACACCCCACTTATGCCACCATCTACTTCTTTGGCCGCTCTGACTTCCGCCGCGAGAACGATATCCACTGGCCCACTACATGGAAGTACCTCGCCGGACGTGCAACCGAATGGGACCTCCAGAATGCGGGTATCTTCGACTTCTCCGACCTGCCCTGGATCGTCGACCTGGCGCGCCAGGATGAGAAGATCACCATCGACAACGTCAACGGCCTGCGTAACTCTCTGGGTCCGTTCGGCTTCCACGTAAACGCTTGCTACTTGGAGGCCTATCTCAAGGCTGAGCTTACGGAGCCCAAGTACGGTTGGGTGGGAGACTGCGTTCGCATCTTCGACCAGATGAAGCCGTATCCGGGCGGTGTTCATTAAGTGCTGTTCACTAGGTGGTATGAGAGGCCAGGCATATGACGAGATGCCTTAATGGCGACATCGTCCGTCAACGATGGAATCAGGCTACATTTGTACGTACAGAACAAAGGGAGGCAAGAAACCTGGATGATATTGGCACGAGAATCGTAAAACTATCGAAAAACCGCAAATGATATCCCCTCTGCTTAGTGGGCGCCTCCTTATACGTCTAGACCTGGCTGTTTCTAGTCTTCAGTTAGCCTTCGTTCAACAGTTGTAAGAGACTTGCTCACAAAACTCACACGAGCCAAACCGCAACCCTCGATCGCACAGTCGTATGATCGGTTCAACAATCTCTGAGACATATTTGTGCTTCTGAAAAATTACGGTGGCTGGAGCGTCTGAGTGATCGCTGATGGCAGGATGATCCGGTAGTCTTTGCGTGTTGGTGTCATGGAGAGGAAGCGGGACCGCGAAGATCGCAGTACAGAGACTGGCCGAAAAAAGTAGACTTCTGACAAGCATGTTGGGTATGTTTCGGCAGACGTTCATATGAGAAAGTCTTGATGGATGTTGAGAACAGTGGTGCCTGAGATCGACAGCGAAGGGTCGATGGGTGGCCGAGATGCTACCGAGGAATGTCTCGCTTGGCAAGGGTGCAAATGGGGATGAAAGTGGTGTACTTTTGATCGATCTATTGTGCCGGCTGTGCTCCTGAGACCCGCTGTAGTTCTGTGTGGCTGCATGTTGTGTTCTTGAGTCCAATCTTGTCACCTGGAAATGCTTCGGGGCTGCATTACTCAGTCGACATCTAATCCAATCTCTCGGTTATTCCATCGACAGCGAAATGCAAATGGACCGCGTTGCAAGCGCAAATGCTGGAAGCAGCTTTGACAGCGGGGTTGTGCGTGAACGTGTCCGTGGATAAAGTTGCTGCACAGTGGTGACTGGTTGTGCGGCATCGTGCGCACCCACGGGAGCCGGCAGTCAGGCGCACCCTGATGGCCATGATTGGAATGTACGACGTCAATCAGAGACTACATGACCGTTGCGTGTAACAATATAGGAATTTGACAGTAACCACCTCTACTGTACACCTGCCAGGCTTGCGACTTGTGGGAGGTCAACCCCTTAAATATCCTGTGTAGCATATGAACTGTTTGAAAGGCGATACCACGTAGGTTCAGACATCATATCGCCCCGCGACGGTGAATGGCACGGACGCTGTAGGTGTGATGGCGAGCGCGTTCGTTCGAAGGGACGGAAGCTGCACAATCACCAGCCCATCAGATCGACATCCTGAAGCAACCAGCCGAGTGACCCAAAGAGTAAGATGCCATGTATATCGGCTCACGAGGACAGACTGTGTTCGTTCGAAACTGGTAGCGTGTCAGCAAAAGTCTGCCGTGGAAAAGATGAATCGTACTGCAACAGGTCTGAGAGTGCATGTCCTTCTTGTCCGCTCTACACTACGTCTACCCTCATGATCCAACTCTTCAAGCTCGATATTAACCATTAGTGTTTCATTCGAGGGCTCCGCTTCGAACGGGTTGACTAGTCCTCCTGTGCAGAACGTCCTGGTGAACATATGGAGACGGAGCATGATGGTGGATATGAAGATGCTCGCAGGCGCGGTGATCCTTTGCAGGCATCGCGTCCCTAATATAATCCTCTTTGGTGGCCGATGCGTGGCCCTACATTCCTGTGCGATTGGGTCCACGAGTCTTTGCCCCTGCCATGGTGCTTGGTTTGGAGGATGGCGTCATGTAGTGAGCAGGCTGGATGAGCGTTTGCAGTGAGGCTTGTCGTACTGGCTATCAACGTACCTTGCCGTCGTACGACTGAGTGGCTGCTACTTCAGGAGGGAGGCTCTTGGTATTGTGGTTGTGTTGTTTACCCTAGTTGGACACTAAGCTCGACAGGGCCTAGCATCGCGCTAATCGAGTGAGGAAGGGAAGTGCACGTCTGCCGCGTTCTTCTCTCCGGAGCTCTCGAACCTCGCGACGAGACAATGAACAGCACTTGCCGCAGCAGCACCGCCGACAAGCCGGAGATTGCGGCGGCCGCTGATTGGCTGTCGGTGATATCTTCCATCATCTCTAACGCCTTGCTAAATGCTATTACGCCGCCGTAGCCGCAGATCTAGCTTCCGATCGTTCAGATGACGTACAAGTGAGGAGACACAAGTGAAGATACCCGGAGAAGCTAAGAAAGGGCTCGCTCGCGGGCAGCGAAACTGCTTACGAAGGACAACGAAATGCGGGTTAATGAACCCCCCGAATTGCTGGGCGCACGTTTGTTTGCTGGTGACGATCACCGGAATCGTACCCTCACGCTATAAATTGGCCAGCCGAGTCGCAGGCTGATATCCCCAGGAGTAAGTAGTTCCGGAACGAAGTGGACCTGAATCCACGACTGCCTCGCGCCTACAAAACTCAGGTCATTCTGCGGTGAAGAGCTTATCCTTTCGATTGCAAGATGTTCATGATATTGCCAGAGGCCAGAGCTGAAGGGCTCGAGGACGTTGGCATGTCCGTGTCGGAGGACATGCGCAGTCGGGTCAGGAAAGCATGCAGTCGCTGTCGCGCCAAGAAGGTCAGGTGCAATGACCGATGGCCTTGCACTCGATGCGAAAATGACAGCGTTGTCTGCAGGATTGAATGGACCATTGGTAAGGAGCTATCCAAAAGGTGTGTACGAACCTGACTGCCGCCGCGACTTTGTGTTGGAAATAGGATGACAAAGTGAGCAGTTACATCGCCACACTGGAAGACCAACAGCTCTCATTTCTGAGGGCTGTGCGAAATCTAGAGTATCATTTCCCAGAAGATGACAAAGTGCAACTCCTCTTGCAGCAGTTGCAGGCTAGTGAATTCGTTACAGGCCTGCTCCGTCCATCACTTCGGTCATTGGAAAGCTACACGAACGAAATTGACCCTCATCCATGGACTATTACAAGCACAGAAACTCCATCAACCTTCAGCGGTTCCTCGAATGATGACTCCAATCCAATAGTGGACTTCGAACAACTCACTTCACTGCTGAATCAGAGCGATGCTATGGATATTCGAATCGTAGCTAGTGCCTAGCGGGACCTCGCAGGCGCACGCCTGGTCTCACGCCCACAGCAATATTCTCGGTCCATCTATCCGCTTGCGGCGCGACAAGACTCTGAGACATCCTCATCACTCGACAGCCCGTGAATAGTACAACAGGCGTTCCACATTTTCGACACCGAAGAGTAAACAATGTGTCTCCCACAGCAATAAGGCCGTTGAACTTGAAAGGCGTATTCTCTGCTGTTGCTACAAATGCCACGTAGGAAGCCGCTAGAGTCTCCAGAAGTTCTGTCCCTGCGACCGAGCCTGTCCCGCGTTCTTAGCTCTGGCGTTGATGTACTCGGAGACCGGGGTACACAAGCTCTTCATCTGTCCTACTTCCTGACTTCTCTTTCAGCGCAATGTGGCGCGTCTTGTAGCGTTGGTGCACTGCTTTTTGGCGTGTTTTTGCAACGTTAGAGAGACTAAATATCCGCGCGATGGCGAACGATTCCAATGCGTCTCTCCCGTGCAATTTGACAATGATTACGTCAATTTGGCTCTTGACCAACGCAGACGCGACTCCTCCAGACTGTGGTCAGGTGGAACCCTCAGGCTCGTCTTGACTTTAAAGCCGAGATAAGTCAGTCAGTCAGGAACGGGCTCTTTCAAGAGATCGCGCTTGGCGAGAGAGCAAGGAGATGCAGCGTTCATTGCAATGATTAATCTTCAGATTTTGAGGATTCTATACTGATTGGCTCACTTGTGCATACCCAAGAACATCGTCTCGGCTGCCGTCAAAGTCCTGTTTTGCAATGACTACACTTACAAAAGCGCTCGAATTTCGCAAGTCATTGTGCAATCTGCTGAATGGCAATCGTGCATGGCTTTACGCCTTACCGGAAACTTTCCCACCAGTTGTGGGTTACGAGCGCTGATTCCGGATCAAATCCTCTGTTGTGCATCTCCGTCCAACTTCGGATGTGGTTTCCTTCCTGTATTATCAAATCAAGAGAAACAGAGCAAATGATATATCAGAGACCTCGCTGGTGTCATGTGTGTACGATCGACGCAAATCTGGAAAAGCATAAACATGGTAAGTCTAGCTTGCTGCGTCAAAGCAAAGGCGAGTGATCTTCATGGCTTTTCGAATGTCGTATCGAATTTCCCACTTTCCCATAGCAGATTCAGCGAAATTGGAATTCTGATGGTGCATGTGGGGCCGTTTCGCTCGGTCGGGTCCCAATTGCGTGATCTTGAACGCTCACGCCTCGTTCGCACGCGCTATGTAAACGTCTTGAATCCATGTAGTTCCGGACACAGTAGCTCAAATCAACAAATATTGCACCAAAGCTCTACCTTCCCGTTTGCTACGATCTGATGCCCAACAGCACCAGGAATTGGCGATGCACAGCCTCCTCGAAAAGAGCATCGTTACTCGCAGCCATCCCTCCAGAATGACGTCTGGACAATGAAGAGGTACCGGGCGTGACAAAGCTCTTCGATGTCACAGCCTTGATAACCATATTCTTGAATGCACGGGAGCAACAAATCACGGCGTCAACCCCTTTGACTATCTTGAGCAATATTCAACGCTCAACCTGGACCACGATCGAGGTGATGAAAGTTTTCTGTCACAGGGCTGCAATCGCACACCAACTAGTACCTGCAGCGTCTCCAGACACAAAGGGTAGTCTGCTGACGCGCAACAGACACCCTGTCTTTCTGAGATCCGCTTCAAGGACGCAGACAACATTGCTACCCTCTTGGACTCCGTACTGCAAACCACCGGCCGAGCCGTAGGCCCGCTGCACGGTCTTCCAATCAGCCTCACAGACAGTTTTCATGTCGAAGGTCTTGAGAGTGCATGCGGCTACGTCAGATAGATAGGGGATACGAAGTCCAAGGATGACGAAGGGGTCCTGGTGCAGAGGCTAAGACAGACTGGTGCTGTAGTCTTCGCAAAGACAACTGTGCCGATGTCGATGTTGATCAGCAAGACAACGAACAACATCACCGGATCAACTCTCAATCCTTACAACAGGACTCTGCAGGCGGGTGGAGCTTCCGGCGGAGAGGGTGCTCTTCTGGCTTTGCGAGGGTCGCCATTCGGATGGGCGGCCGACATCGCAGGATCCATTCGCATTCCAGCTGCCTTCAACAACCTCTGGGGAGTGCGGACTAGCTCAGGTCGCATCTCAGCAACAGGTCTTGCAAACAGTCTGCCTGGTCTACCTACAGCTGGAAGTGTAGTTGGTCCGATGTGCGCCGATCTCCCGTCACTGAAGTATATGATGGAGTGGTATCTTTCCTGCAGGACATGGGAGGAAGACCACAAGGTTATTGATCTACCCTGGAGGGAGTCAGCTTACAATGGTACGCTTACTGAGATGTGCCACTACGGACAGCGAGACGGACGCCTGGTTTTTGCAGTCTTGGCCAGTGACGAAGAGGTCTACCCGCACCCCCCGGTTCAGCGAGCCATGCAAATCGTGACGGAGGCACTTCTTCAAAGGGGCTACGAAGTGATCAAATGGCAGCCTCCCTCTCATCAGATTGGTACGCAAACACTGGTATGTTGGCCATCTTCATCAACGTGGCTTACTGGAGCGCTTCTTGACGTGGTGTAGTTCCGGGTCCTAGGCGCATCGGCGGGCAAGCCAGTAAAGGACGCAGTCCACGCAAGTGGCGAACCCCATATACCTCAACTGGCAGACTTGTTCTCGAAACAAGTCGATGCGCTCTCCACGCCAGAGTTCTGGGAACTGTGTCAGCGGAAAGATAAGTATGTCGAAGACTATCACAAGTACTCGAAATCTACCTCCCAATTGACGAAGAGTGGACGTGCTGTCGACGGGGTCATCTTGCCTGTAGCTGCACATACTGCAGCGCCCGAGGGAATGTTTAAACACTATGGTGAGCACATTGTGCGTTCTCCTCAAGCTCACCTAACACTCGCAGCATAAACGGCAGTCCCAGGCGTCCTGGACTATACAACGGGCTCCATACCTGTCATTTCTGCTGATGAGATTCTGGATCCTGAAGTTTTTGAACACGCACCAGTGAACGAAAAAGACTTGGAGAACTGGAAGATGTGTAGGTCTTACTTGTTGCCCTTCATGCAGGGCCATCCCCTAACAAGGGTGATGCAGATGATAGGCGCGTTTTCCGTGGATCTCCCATTGGCGTACAGCTCATGGGCCAAAGGCTCCAGGGGGAAAAAGTCCTAGCGATGATGGAAGCCGTACGCCAAGCGCTTCAACAATACGAGCAAGCCCCGAACTTAGCGATATGATCCAACCTGTTTCGGAGCGAGGCTGGGTATTGCGGCGATGGAGGGGAACTCGCCGCGTCTTGACGCGAAACAGTCGGCGCCAGCCTCACTTTGCAACGACAAGGCCGACCAGCACACTGGAGAACGCACCCTCCTAACACCCCAGCCAGTATCATCGAGGTCGAGCATAATTTTTTTTGAAGGAATAGAGACTTCTGCTTGAGGTTCATCGAGTAGCGTGCAATTGCGGAGCCGAGCTCCGTTACCCTCATGGTGAATGCTGGATCCACTTTCCCGTACATTCCACCCGCCCGACCCACTCTTCTATAGAGAACAGCTATCTTCCTGGCGATCTCTGCGCTACATGAGCTCTCGAGATCGAACTCAGTTTCTACCAATCCTTAGGCGATCCAGCACACGAGGCGCTGAGCGACCTCCTCGACCATGACGACACTGTCTTTACTGCGTTTTGCTCAGCGTTGTGGGTCGTGGCTTGAGAACTTTGTCCTTTTTCGAGCTACATGTAGAGATTGCCTAGGCGGTTCCGTGATTCTATTCTCCGGAGTGCTTGTACCCGGCGGTAGCGGATAGCTGTAGCCCAACATAGTTAGTTTCCCAGTCAAGACACCACTGTTAAAGCTTGAGCAAGGCCCAAAAGCCTTAGCCTTACTGTATACCTATTGAAGACATAGGTGTCTCCTACATGTCTTCTTGAAGTTTGCAAGGCGCAATTCGCAGCAGTGTAAGTACGAGATGGCTATCATTGTGGCATCTCACTCCAGAGGTGGTACCGAGCCAAGAATGCTATGTGAGCGGGTGAGTTCTGCTGTCTCGCGTAGTACTAGTGTTACACAGTGCTAAAACTGGCTCACAGCTTGCCCATTGCCGTCAACACGAGCATCTGCGAGACATCAAGCATCAGCATGCCTGATGTTTCCCATCGTTTGGTTGACAGCTCACCTCAGATGTTATCATACCACTGCAGCTTCGTCAACAATTCGTCCGGGAATAGAGTTTCTGCGCTTCGGGTTTGACAGAAGTTCCCCTGGCAGTACGCCCTGCGTTGAGTTGGGAGAACCGAAGCCGATGCAATGGAAGTCCGGAGGCCTTGCACAGATATAACTGCGAAGCCGTCGCAGGTCAGCAGTCCTTCTCGAGTTCACCTCATCGACGAACACACTCCACCACAAGCCATGGATCACGACCTCACCACGCGGATGCTCCCGCCCCGGAGAATACAGCATGTCACTCGCGTCTCGTGGCCAAGCTTACAGAATCGGGAATGACTGTCTACCACCAGGCTTGGTGGTGTGGTATAGAGACCACATGATGTCTCCAGTACAACTCAGGCACGAGAACGAGGCTGCGGTCGCCTCCATAACTTGGCCTCGGAGCCAGCGTCGAAGCGCGCAAGCGAGATAACTGTCTCGTTCCTTCATGCAAGTAAGAAAGCTCTCGCTCTGCTTCCAATATTGTGGCGTACTCACCGCCTGCCTGTAGGCACATGTGGTATGTCAGACCTGTCATTGCGCATCGGCGTGGGGCCTTAGAGTTTGTACGTACGACTGATCCTTGCCAGATATGACCGTGAAGTAAGACGCCTGCAGCGTGTCTTTATGGCGCAAGCTTTGCTCCTGGCTGGGCTGACAGCTGCAATGTGGCGCAAGCTTTGCTCCTGTTGAGTACCTTCCAGACCGATCAGCCTGACGCACAAACAGTTCTGGGTCTCCATATTGTCATAGGAGACGATTTCGCGTGCGCTTGCGTCTCCGTAAGTATGCTGGTTTTGACTGCGGCGTCGACAATCGTGCTTTATGTCCGCCGTCTCCCGACTGCCTTGAATCCAGTTCCATCATACAGATCGACTACAACGCCACACGAACAATGGCAAAGATACACGCTGAGTCTTGGGTGGCGCTTCTTTCAAGCTGCTTGCTCCGTGGACTGGATTGGCTCACACGCTTCTTGTGATGCTTTGTCCGGCGCTGACAATCGGCTCCCCTCAAAACTTCCGGGACGCCACTTCCCAACAATAGGAATTCACAAGCGAGCCTAGACCGGTTTCGGTCTACCTGCGGAGATCGCTATGAGCTTTCTTCGACGACCTTCCCGCTGGCTGACAGCAGCGCCGTCACGAAACTACCGAGAGTTCTTTGACGTATTCGAGAGCTCGGGCTTCACTGTGTAACCCACCAACAGCAGCAATCCGCACAGGCGGCTGCATGCGCATTCCCCACTTTCCGCACGGACAAAACGCATGTACTGATCACAGCATTTCCCAGAGACAGCTGTAGCGACCGCCATCTCAGCACTATGCTGTACTTGGTTCTGTCGTTCCGTGCTTGTATGCCGGAGCAGTCCTGCTGTCACGGCTTGATATGCCTAGCTTGGCATTTAATACCCAGTTGCGTTCCGGGAATCAAGGCGATACGACCACATATCAACAAAGAATTCACTAGCAGAGGCCGAGCTGCCGCCTGATGCAGGACTCGAGCTTCCAAATTAGACATCCTTGTGCCGTTCCCTGCGGCACATCGTGTCCATGACGAGACGGGAGATTGGTCTAGGAGCTGCCACCTTGTGTAGACAGGGAGCTGTGGAGCAGACACGGCTGCCGTTGGTGTCAGCTCTCCACACCCTCTAGCGACGCCATGATAGTCCACTGATCATCGCGGCGTCTTTACATGGGAATCAGACCAGGCGACCACAGGCATGATATAGTCCCCTTGTCCCACCCGGACCACGAGGTTTTCAAGCCGCATCACATTTCACATCTCATATTTGAGATCATAGCACTCGCTTCACAGGTGCTGTTGACACCTTCGGCTGTACTCATTCTTTCAATATACTCATTAATTGTAATGATCTCCACGATCACCAAAGCAACAGCCCTCCTGGCGCTCTTACCCTCAGCGACATGGGCGCTTCCCAGTGCGCATATAGACGTGCCTTGGAAGAAGAACGGGATATTTTCTGGCTCTGCAGCGAGAGCTGTCGCCGAACGAGATGATGGCTACCCCACAGGTTGCAATCATGGACCGGTAGCGAGATCCTGCTGGAGAGACAACTACAATGTTG
Organism: Phoma herbarum; assembly: GCA_001599375.1. NCBI lineage: Eukaryota > Fungi > Ascomycota > Dothideomycetes > Pleosporales > Didymellaceae > Phoma > Phoma herbarum. The sequence goes on along the minus strand of BCGR01000015.1, from coordinate 366,307 downwards.
ACACTGACATGGATATTGAATGGCCTACAACTGGAGTAGTCAGGAAAGTAAGCTGACGATGTAACACTTGAGCTTTCGAGCTGCATATGCTGACCCCTGTAGTACCACCTTGAGATCACAAATGTCACAATGGCGCCAGACGGCTTCGAGCGTCCCATGTCGGTTTTCAACGGACAGTACCCAGGACCAGTAGGTTAAGTCTATCAAGTTTTGGCCCTTCAGGACTGATCAGAGAACAGACAATCGAGGCTGACTGGGGCGATGAAATCGAGATCACAGTCACCAGCCATCTCGAGAACAATGGAACGGGCGTGCACTGGCACGGACTGCGACAGCTCGGTTCCAATGAGATGGATGGCGTAAACGGACTTACCGAATGTCCTCTTGTACCAGGCGGAACCAAGGTATACCGATTCAAAGCTACGCAATACGGCACATCGGTAGGTAAAAGCTCTACAAAAAGTATGATTCATGCTAATTGAAATAGTGGTATCACTCGCACTACTCAGTTCAGTATGGCGATGGCCTTGTCGGACCTATCGTTATTCATGGCCCTGCTACAGGCGACTACGATCTCGATCTTGGAGTTCTGCCATTCAGTGACTGGTTCCATGCCACCACCTTCACAGTTAACCACGCGACCCTCCATGCAAAGGGGCCACCAACTGCAGATAATCTGCTGGTTAATGGTTCGATGACGTCAAGCTCTGGCGGCCAGTATGCAGTTACGACTTTGACTCCAGGGAAGACCCACCGACTTCGTCTCGTGAACATGGGCATCAACAACTGGGTCCATGTTGGAATCGACGGACACCCCTTCACAGTCATTGCAGCAGACTTCGTTCCTGTTGAACCATTTCAGGCGACATCCCTCAACATTGCAGTCGGTAAGATTACCCGGTTTTCATTTCCCACGCGCATGCGCATGCGCATGCACATCCGCGCGCGTTTATGCAGCCTACCCTAACTTGCAAATTTCAAAACACACTAGCAACGTTTCACTGACCCGCCACCTGGTTAACAGGACAACGGTACGACGTCATTATCAACGCAACCCAGCCTGTAGGTAACTACTGGCTTCGCGTGGGCACGGGTGGACGTTGTGACGGCCCGAACGCGAATGCTGCCAACATCGGTAGCATCATTCGCTACGCAGGCGCCGAAAACGCGAACCCGAACTCTACGGCTGCCGCGCCTCTACCCGCTGGGTGCTACGATGAACCAATTGTCCCTTACGTCAAGACGCATGTCCCTCAGGACGTTCCCGAGGAGTTGAAGCTTACATTCACTGACACTGGTGGCTTCAACAACAGCGACCTTGTCCAGTGGAAAGTCAACGATGTGCCCATGCTGATTGACTTCGACAAGCCCACCCTACAGACGGTCTTTGAAGGCTTCACCGGCAATGAGACTTGGGGCAAGACCGAGAATGTCATCGAAGTCGGTGACAAGGGCCATGCGGTGAGTTGCACCTAGTTTTCGTGATATGGCTGGTCTAACGTTTCACAGTGGCAATACTGGGTGATCCAGCAAGACAACGTCACCGCGCCTCCCGTCCCTCATCCCATTCATTTGCACGGTCATGACTTCTTTGTTCTGGCGCAGCAAGCGAACGCTGTGTGGAACGGCGATATTTCAACCTTGAACATGGACAATCCGATCCGACGTGATACAGCCACGCTCCCCGCGCTCGGCTACCTTGTCCTTGCGTTCGAATCGGACAACCCTGGAGCATGGCTGGTAAGCTCCAACCACAATCGTTTGATTGATATTTGTGCTAACGAAATGCCCCAGATGCATTGTCATATCCCATTTCACGTCTCTGGAGGTCTTGGCGTACAGTTTATTGAGAGGAAGTCCGAAATTTTGAAGTACAATGGTGATCTTGGTGCTATGCAGCAGGGATGCGCAGACTGGCAGAAGTACTCCGCAGAGTACTGGCCCAATGGCATTCTCATCGAGGGTGACTCAGGGTTATAGTCTGCATGCAAGACGCGTTATTTTGCGATCAGGATGTCATTTCGCGTTGTTCCAATATTACAGCCAAAGTGCTTTAATGTCCACCTACAAGAATTCTCATATCATCAATATTGATCGCCGAAATGCTGACATGCAGTGTCTCACATCTCGGAGTCAGTTTTTGTTTGATCGAAGTTAGGATAATGCGCTCTACCTTCCACACCATTCCGGAACCCTCTTTTTGCTGTCGACCGCGGGCTAGCAACTCCAATGACATGTTTGACTCCTTCTCATACTTGCACGTCCCGGTTTTGCCACGATCTAGGGTCTCATCTACCGGGGATATCTATTGCCGCGGGTATCTCCGTGTAATCCTCGTGCGTACATGCGACGTCAGGCCTAATGCTGCTGAGGACCAGCAGGCATAATACAAGTCCAAGCAGAAGCGGAACGAGATCCCAAATCATAATCGCAAAATTACGGACTGCGCCCTCCTTGACTTTGACCACCGGCCATGGCCTGGGACGCAGTCACGGCCTCCACGGTGCTGCATGAGTAACGGTGGCTTATGCCTTAGGTTCTTCGACTTTAGATGTGAGCTGAGTCGTAGCATTCCCATTGCTCGTACTTGCCGGTCTCGCCTTCGGTAGATCCTTCTGGAAGTCGTTGTTGCCGGCCGCAGATAGAGCTTCCGGCTGTTTGGGCCTGGAGCAGTCTTGGGGCTTAGTAGCTTCCGGCTGCTCGACGACGTGTTCGTTACAACTGAGGGCCAAAAACGGGTTCTGAGTTTAACGCAATTGCATTGCCCTTGCTACTTTGGGCGTGGTTGCATAGGAACCATTGAGGGGTAGCATCCTTGTTGTTAGCCGATTTTTGTTCTCTGTACAAAGACAGTTCAGTCACGCAAGCATAGCATCAACTACGCTGCTGACCCGGTAGACCAAATGATCGCGCTCAGTGACAGTGTTGTATATCCCGCCTAGTGCGGATCCGGCCTTTTTCTGCCAGTCAGTATTGACGAAAGTGTCCTTCAAGGGGCATCTATCGCCGCCCTTAACATCCAGCATCTCTGAAGAACACATCGTGAAGTGCCTAGGCATGATATTTCGCCAATGAGACCCTCAATCTCCTCTCTTCTGTTATTTGAGCCTGTTGCTGCTCTTTCCGCCTCAGCTCGGGCAGCTGCAGCTTCCTGTTTCGGTCTTTTCCTGCCAACAGCTTCTTCCTCCCCAGCTTTCTGCTTCGCAGTTTCTTCGTTAACTTTTTGTTGAGTAGCTAATCTTTCTAGCGGTTTCTGTGCTCTGCACAGCATAGCACGTTCGAGCCCTGCAGCAGCGCACACTTCGGTTTCGACTTTCTTCAATCCTCCGAACGCTCTTTGGTCGCTTCCTCGCATTCCGTACGCGCTCGGTCTGCTACCTGCCGTAATCGCTCCTTTGCCAGCCATACCTTCTCTGCTCTTGCATGATCGGGTCGTTCTTTCTCTTCCGCCGGAGCAAGTCGTCGCCCCCGCTCGCCTACCCACCGACTGCGCCTTCGCTCCATCTTTTCGCGATACTGCTGGCACTAACACGGGAGATTACCATAGGAGGTATTGTAATATTGGTGCCACTTCTCTAGAGCCTGTTACACTCGGACTGAGCGACCCTCACGCGGGCAAACTTTCAGCTGCAAAGAGCTTGATTGGATTCAATACTAAAAGTTTTGTATATGCTTTATGGATCTGTCATGTCTTATACGCACAATCCTTCAAATCAGAGCGAGAAGATACGAACCCTTCTGGATTTAGCGTTAGAAGCGCGTGCGGGGAGTTTGTCCGCATGGTATGGCGGAGACACTGCAGAAATGCTTTCTGATCTTTAGATGTTGTTGCTTTTGGATTGATGTTGCTAAGCTCCCCAGGAATGGCCTGGATGATTGGGCTGGACAGGACGCTCCACAGACATTATAAACGATCTCTGTTGCCGTGATCTGGTGTGGTGGGTACTTATGCTCAGTGTCTTTCCGTCGTTCTGTGGCGTGAATTACGGTGAGGCCTGGTTGGCTGTGAGTGGTTTTCCGGTACGAAGGTAAGTATGAGGATGCAGTAGACGAGGGATTCTTTTCAAATGGGTAGGCTGAGACTCTATGGACCATTAAAGGTGAGAGGCGTATTATGTCAGAGGTTACGTTGACATTTGCCACGGCAGGGACAAGCAAGCATGACCAGAAATGTAGACCGCCATGTGTAACCGCAGGGAGGCAGGCCTTCGAACGCTTAGTCTTGTCCAACCGTGACCTGATCGGCAGACTCCTACTCTTACCCTTGGATTGGTTAACGGCCAAACTGACTTCGATTACCGATATCAACACCATGCTGCTGCATTGAATGAGCGTAGTCAAGGACACTCTTCTCCCAATCTTTGAAGACCTCCTCCTTGTCCGCACCTTCAAGGACCCGATCAATTGCTTTGGCGAGCTCCATGGCATCCAGCGCTGCCTGATTGGTGCTGGCTGCAGTATGCGGTCGAAATCCTGCAAGCGCATCGCCGATCAACAGGACGCGGTTGTCCTTTGACAACAAAGCGGCAGGACTGACCACATCCGTGATGGCCTGTATGAAAGGTACTTTTGTCTTGTTGACCAACTCAGCGAATTGTGGAGGCAACACATCACTCGCGAACTTCTTCTGTCGTTCCCACACCCTCTCTGTAATCCCTCCAGGCGGCAATGTGATGTGGTGTCTCTTGCCGTCTTTGTCCGTCATGAGTTCGACATGCTCTGGCGACTCCTCCTCGTAGTTGACATACCATACCCAGTTCAGCAATCGCTTTCCGGGCTCAAGTGTGCCGTTGTGTCCAGGAATGGTGTAGGCAAGGATTTGGATACCCTCGGTGTGGAAAAAGGGAAACTTCTCGACAAACACGTCAGTTGCTGCTTGAGAAACTTGTGTTTCGGGAACAGTGCCTCTCCATGCTACGTAGCCAGCGTACTTCCTCTGCACACTCGAGTCAATGAATTTGCGAATGGTGGAACTGGGTCCGTCGGCGCCAATGAGTATATCTGCGTCGAATGTTACATCCTCTCCCTTTGATGTTTTGGCCTTGATGGACAGAGCGTCCGAGCTTTGGAAGTCGATGTCGGTAACCTGGTGTCCGTAGTCGTAGGTCGAAGTGCCTTCGTAGGCCTCAGGTGGAGGCGGCTGTGCGTAATCGGACTCAACAGCATCGAAGTTTGCGCGCAGGACATGATATAGCAGATCCCAGCTAGTCATGTGCTGCTCTCTGTTCTCGCGATCGATAACATTCCCACTCCTATCAAGGTACAGTCGTTGATGGCTAGTGACTGTGAGGGGTGTCTTCGTCCTGTCGTGCTCCTTGAAAAATTCTTGCACATCGCGGCCAGCTACCACACCTGCACCTTGATCGTGAAGTAGGGGTGTCGGGTTCCGTTCAAGGATGCGGATATTCAGATCTTTGCGCAAATGCTTCAGGGCGACTCCGGTAAGTAGACCGCCAAGTGAGCCGCCTACAATAGCAATATTCTTAGGATGCGCAGGCGTCATGTTGGCGAGTTCGAAGGCTGGATTGGTGTGACACCGGTGCGGGGCAAGTGCGCACCAGGCCACTGTCTTCTGCAGTCTCGCTCTATGATTGTTGTCATCATTACAGAATGAGAAGGGCAGGTGGCAGGGGTGATGGCGCTCGAAGTCGGGAACATCAGAAAATGACGTCATTGAACACGCTGCGCTTCAAACGCGTCTCAAGGTAACAGGACCCTAATATCAGACTGAGAGATTTAATGCGTTCTGTCGAACCAAATAGGCTCGCCTTCCATCTGGGCGCATAATGGAATTCCCAACCGCTGGACCGCACCATTTTCTCGAACTTCGAACTCTGCCTTCATCTTCCGTCTGCTTATGTCCAGCAAGCCCTTGTACTCGGCAGCAAAAATCATTCCTGAAAGATGATCAAACTTGAGAACAAAAGGCATGCCCCGGTCTCTGCAGTCGGCTTCCAGCCGTCCTCCCTTGACAGTTAGCACCAACTTGCGATAACCGGGGTTAAAGTATGTGCCTGTAAGCTCTTCCAAGGGCACAGCTAGAGGTTCTGGCGGTTCAGGTGATAGCAGCTCTGGGTCCTCCTTTTTCTCTTCTTCATTTTCGTCTGCCTGACACTTCCGCCAGTACGCAGGCCAGTCTGTACGCTCCTTTTGCGGGACCTCGAGCACGTCGTCCATCAGTTGATGAAGTAAGATTTGATGAACGTAAAACGCGTCGTCTGAGTTCCCAAAAACCACAACTCCCCAGTCGTGCCCCGGAAGGAACCGCATCATAGCCTTGAAGCCGTAGAATGAACCATCGTGGCCAACAACGAGATGCCCGCGGTATGACTCCGTGATGAGTCCTAGCGCATACAACGCGTGTCCATAATGCGGAAGCGCGTCGTTCCCCTCGAATGGGACGATGGTTCGACCCTCGACCAAGTCCTTGTGAGCACCCTCAGACAATGGCCCTGAGCGCTGGACGAGCGCACGCATCCATTTCCCGTAGTCAGCGACGCTGCTGAAGACGCAGCCTGCTCCTTGTCCCTCCGGCTGAGCGTATGATGGAACCTCGAGATATGTCTTGATTTCCTTGTCCCAATGGTAACCCATCGCCAGAAGGTCTTTTGCGCCGCCGGCTTCAACAATGCCGGGAATGTCGTGATACGTGGTTGTCATACCAAGCGGCTCCCAGATTCTCGTTCTCACAAAGTCAGGATACAATTCGCCAGTCACTGTCTCGATAAGATGTGTTGCAACACTGAACATGAGGTTGCTGTACTGATAGTCCGCTCGCAGTGGTTTGTTGAAAGGCAGATCCCTCAACTTGCGCGTAATAGATTTTGCGTTGTCAGGCTCCGCAGCGCTCGTGCCGAACAGCGCATCGTCATGTCCTGGCTCGCCTGTCCGGTGACTCAAGATATCTTCGATGGTTATGTTTGCTGTCAAATACAGATCTGGGCAGACGAAGTCGTCAGGTAGCAGCTCGGAGATCGGTGTTCGCCACTGCACATGCGGATATGCTTCATCGTCAACGAGCAGCGCAACACATGCCGCAGTGAAAGATTTGGACGTACTTGCGCAGTCGAAAAGAGTGTCCCCGGTGCAAGGTACGCCATTAAGATGAGCCACGCCGTAGCCCTTTAAGATGTTAGCAATGCCGGGAGCGAATGTTAGCAAGACGGGCCTTTGCGTGGATTTGATCGCCATGTACAATCGCGACTCCGAGTCCAGGTACTTTCCATTCACCGATGAGTCTCTCAACGTTTTGATCGAATGCGGCGGTCGCATGCACCATACTTGCCGGACCCAAAATTCACCTAGAGACTATTCGGCGCAAGCAAGAAAGAAAGTGAGGAGGACGTACTTATGTCGAAATCTGCATAAGAGGCTCCTTGTCCGCGGCGCTTTCTGCAAGTACGAGACCAGCTGCACGTCTTACTAAGACCGATGTGTAAGCGGGTGCCTGGAACGGCAATCTGAGAATTTGAGAACGATGCTAAAGTAATACTACAGAAAATGACTCGACTCATAATGAGTATCTCTCAAGCTCCAACTGTCACGCCGTTCGGCATCTCCAGCCCGATCGGTAACCCAGCGATGTACGGCGCAAGAAACTTCTCGCCTCTGATCGAAGTCAGCTTCTCCTCAACGTCCTTGTACATGTCGTATGCGTTCATCTCCTCGATTGTCAGCTTCTTCTTCTCATCTTCGACCTTATACGTCACGCAATTATCCTTGTTTGCAGAGAAGCCAATGCGTTCGTTGATATTGTACGCTGCCTTTGCTGCTGCGGCTTGCACACGGGTCGCACGCGGTAACCTGACCTTCTCGTAGACTTCAAGTGCTTCTCGTACATCGCCTTGGAAATAGGACTTGTTGAAGATGATTCCAAGGGCAGCAGCATCCTCGATGGCCATGCAGGCGCCTTGACTCTGGTGAGGCATCATCTGCACACGTTAATCAAGGAGACACATACAAGTTTGCAATACATACCGGATGACCTGCGTCGCCCAATAAGCAGACATTGCTCTTCTGGATGTATGGGTAAGGGTCGTGTACCCACAGTCTCCACGGCTGTACTTCGACACCAATCGCCAAATGCGCCTTCACTTGTGCGTCGAGCTCAGGATAAGGAGCAAGCAATTCCTCCACTGGTCGGTCCTCAGCTCCCCAGGCCTGTGTGGTGTAATCGCCCCTATCGCGAGGAAAGAAGCAGTAGTACGAGAGCAGTTTGCCGCCGTTGCAAGGCGAGAGTACAATCTTGTCCCAGGTACCATCTTGGCCGCCCCAGTATTCCAGTGCGGAATTTTGTGAGTAGTCTACTAGACCGAGCCTGACGGCCTGGTCGGTGCTGACGTTGGCGTGCAGACAGCTGGAGTCTGCGGGGCGTTTTGCTGGATGGATACCAAGAATGCCGCGAACCGCTGAGCCGATACCGTCTGCGCCAACAAGCAGGTCGTGCTTTGCCTGCACTCCGTTTTTGAATGTAACAGTGCCGGCCTTGAGGTCGATATCCTGACACTGCACAATCATTAATCTCCGCTTAGCTTGCAATAAGGCTCGCACTTACCGCATGGTTGACAAGTAATTTGGCTGGTGTTCCCTCACCCTCCTGTTGCAGTGCGCAGTCCTTCAGCATTGCATGCATGTACTGACGATGGAACATATTGTACACGAAACCCCACTTCTCCTCGTAATCATCAAGGCTGAAAGTAGATACAGGCTTGCCTGTCTTCCAGTCGCGGTTGATCAGAGATCTCAGGACAACGGGATCACCCTTTGCGATGTCGACACCCCATTCGTGCAGCCATCTTGTGCCGTTCGCTGCGCAGGACACTGATGCGCCGACCTCGCCGGCAAAGTTGTGCTTCTCGTAGATTGTGACGGTATGTCCGGCGCGGCGGAGGGCTATGGCGGCTGACATTCCCCCTATTCCACCCCCGATGACGCCGACATCGAGTTGTCGCCAGCCTTGGGCCATTTCTGTGCTGGATCTGATGGTGTTGTTGAACTGGTCGTTGACGGAGATGCTTCGCCTGGAATGATGAGCTTTGATAGGATCGCAGTGTGCTTTGGGTAACTCTTAATGCTCTACGAAAGAACGCGACAGGCCGGATTCAAATACATCATGCAGCAGCCAGCTGCTCACGCTGGTCTACGTTATCGTGAACACGCCGCCAACCTCCTCGCCTATCCGCGCGTATCGGAGGACGAGGCACAAAGCCCATGATCGCGGATAAAGACCCATCTGAGCTTTTCTGACAACGCCATTAGTGCTGATTGGGATGCTCAGCACAAAGGTGCAGGGTTGGGTATCCGCAACTGCTGAGGTGGAAGAATGACGGAAGGTGCGGAAGGTGCGTCGGAAGGAAGATTAAGCGCGCTGAACACACTAAAAGGTGCAATACCCGCGACAGCATCAATTGCGGTTATCGTAGGCTCATTCTCTTGGCGAACACCTCGACATCGAAACTTTTACCTGTCTTTGTCCCTCTCACAGCTTCAGATAGGTAGCGTCGCGTTTGCAGGTAGGCAAGGGCCCCTTTCCTGCTCGATACGTGCAGTCGCATTCACGATCAAGTTCGCTAGTGGGCTCGTCCCACACTTCAACCCCAGAACGAACGCCTGGCTATGCTGTAAGAAGGTCAATCAGTCACCAATCGACGTAGAGGTGTATGGTTTCCTGCATACCACGTCCGCGAGGAAAGGTGCCGTGTGCGTATGATCCATGGGATAGTTTTCATCCACGATTGCCTTTCCGAGCAGCCTCTGCGCTTGCGCAGCGTACTGCCCATGCTGCACGAAGAACACGTTCGCAGCTGGTCCCCCTAGTGCAAGAGTCGCCAGCCTGTATTCATCAGTATTTACCTCAAGATTGGACGTCTTCGGACTTACTGGCTGTAGTAAGAGAACACTGGAGACTTGTACGAGTAACTGCCCGACTCCCAGACGTTTGTTGGTAGCTGTTCGTTGATGACTACACCAGCAGCCCCTAAGTCAAGATACCTCCCCGCCACAGCCTTGATGTAGGTTGGGAAAGTCTGGACAACTTCCGTTGCGTTGCTGCGAAGTCAGCCAAGATGAAGGGGCGTCTGATGCAGCGACTCACTTGAACACGACTGTGCACGTCTCATCACTCGCCCCAGGGCAATCTGCTCGACCTTTGTCACCAGTCGAGCTGGTAGACCCATTGATTGGCGTTCCTGCATCATTGATGCCAAATTCAATGACGACCCAATCTCCTGGTTGTAATCCTTCGGCTATGCGGTCGAAGCGGCCCTCGCGGGTGAACTATGCATCGTCAGCAAATCCATCGCCTCGTCATTCCGTGGTCATGACCACATACAGAGCGCGCAGATCTTCCAGCGAATGCAGAGTTGTTCACCAAAGCTCGGTCGCCGAAGGAGTACTTCAAATACTGGCCCCAACCCTCAGTACCATTCTTGCCTCCCAAAGGCGCTGTTGTCGAGTCGCCTGCGAGCCACACGGTTGGCGCCCTTGCTGACACAGAGAGCACAGCGCCGAACAAAAACGCGAGGGTTGATTGGAGCTTCATTTGCTACCGTGACAATCGTTGTGGGCGAGAAAAATGCAAGGACCCAGGCACATGGTTGTCAGTGTCCCTGCCAAGTGCTCATTCTTATACACATGCATCCTCCTGCCTGCCCGAAAGGCGAATTAATTCAGCCATTTCGTAAATGGCAGAAGACCATTCATGCGGAGACCCCGCAGAGTCCGGGGTTGATCAGCGCTCGCAGGCTTGCAGGTCGGGTCAACAAGGACCGAAAATCTTCCGGCCGGTCGTGAATACGCGAAACCCCAAAAGAAATTGTCCATATTATCGTATTGTGCTATCAGACCCCTTTATGTTGAGCGGATATATGCATGCGAGGGAAAAGAAAACGAAGTGCTGAGTAGACAGATGCAAGCCGAACTGTCGTGTTGGTCCTTCTGTCTAAAGACACGACAACGTTCCAAGACCAGGTTCCCTACAGACAAGCGGAGCCCATTTGTTCAGCTGGTACAGAATATTTGCATAGATGGGAACGTCGATCAGCGCTCGTAGAGCTCAAGCAGAGACGCTACGTCCGTGGAGCGCTTCTTTTGCACCTCCGCAGAAGATGCTACCTGATCCTATCGGCGCATACTAAACTCGATGTCGTTCTTGCGTCCAGCCTTAATATTGGGGTCGTACCAGGTGATGCAAACGGCGAGTGTGGCAATCATCATGAGGCAGTCGTAGATGTACAAGGGCCACTCGTGCTGGAGAAGGTATGCCTCCTGAGTGGTGATTAGCGCCCAGGTAAACGAGTTTGAGGACAAATAGACTTACCTTACCCATAGCGTACTCGACGACACGGCACATATTACGGATAGTAATGAAGGCACTTGCAGCATAGAGGAAGCGAACCATCCTCTGCCACGGAATGTCTGCTGAGGCAGCGGTGGGTCTCGACTCCAGTCTGCGGTGCCAAGTACCAGCGATGATGACAAAGAACAGGAAGATTAGGATCTGGAGAATAAGACCCCCGAGAATGATGTTCTCGCCCATCTTGACGCCATCTGTGTCCTTGGCCTGCACAAGCATACCAGCACCGCCGCTCTGAATGAAGAAACAGAAGACATCGCCAGTTACGAAGATCTTTGTGACCCAGTTGGCGCGCACGAGCGAGTAGGTTGCGGAGTCGGTACGCATGATCAGTCGGCCGAGGATCATGTAGATGGAGGCAGCGAACAGGATGGGAGCGATCAGGATGAGGACAGACTGGATGATATAAGGCGTTTTTGAGACTGTATCGTTATGTGCTGCCGCTCTGGCGGCGTATCCAATCGTCTCAAACTAGACAGAGTCAGTATGAATAGTAAAAGTAGACGCCAGGCTTACTAAAGCACCAATCACGAACGGTATGCAGAACCAGGTGCGGCTTTTGAAGAGTCGGAACACATGCGCACTTGTGAGAAGCGCGAAGACGATTGTAGCAATCACTCCACCAGCAATCGAAGGTGTGTAAGGCCAGAGGACGTACTCGGGCTTCGTAGTGTCCGCCATGGCGGATGTGAAGCGGTTCTTAGCCAAGTGCTCAGAGTTGACCAGAAAGGCAAGCTTTGGCTCCCGGTCGACCTTGCGTGCAGGAGACTTGTTGTATGCGTCGAACAGGTCGTTGGGGTGTTGGAGAGCTCAGCTTTGGAGGCGGTTCGTGGACACGGAGTTGATCGTGGGGATGTAGAGAACATGAAGCCTTATGTATAGCAGCAAAAGATATCTGCGTATTCTCAATACGCCGTATTGCGCTGTCCGAGCGATATCTGAGCTCTAAAACACGCCTACCAGACTGCATGTTCACAGGTAAACCCTCCACAGACGTGACCAGATTTGGCGCTAGTCGTATACATCTGCACGTTGATTGGACCGCGTACTCGCTTGCGGATCCGTAAACAGAGTGCGCAGGGTTCTGCCGAGCAGTCGCTGAAAGCTTCCGTTTCGCGTCTCAAAAGCGCTTTCTATCTCAGATTTAGGGCAGTCACTCAGCGCTAAGAGCTATTTGTCGTCTCAGAGCCGATGCGATTTCGAAGCTACGACTTTCCACGCAAGAGTTTACCCACCTGCGCAGCTTGAGGCTGTGTAAGTCAGTAACTCGATTCGAATCAACATTGCGATAGGTCTGACTTACATGCGCAGATCATCTGTAGCGACTTTTTGCTACTGCAGTGTTCGCAAGCATCTCCAGAATCGGAATAGTTTCCCCGTGTTTGGCTTTCTGTCGGGTGTTAGGCCCCTCCGTAGACCAGTATCTTCGCCCAAACGCAATGATGTAACACAGTCTTGACTTCACAACGGAGTATAGGCTGAGTTGATCGGCATTTAGATTGCTCATCCAGGATTGGAAACGTTCTGATGGCCTCGGAGCTGCTGCTTTGGCCAATCCAGCCAGCCACTCCATTCGTTGGGTACCAACGCTTCGGCAACACGCATTATCTGATCAGAGATACCTGTCAAATACCAGTATCGGACGCTGCTTCTTTGGAGTAGAACGGCGTAGTGCGCGTAAATGATCAACGAGCCTGGCTGCCGCTCTGAAAGCAATTCGACATAGCGATCGCTTACAAAGTGAAGCCAGATCTTGAGAAGTGCGTCGGACGGCGGTTCGTTGGACCTCTCTGCAGCCTCAAAGGTGAGGACCAGAATGTGGATGGCATAGCCGTATGCATCGACGATGTCTGGCGGGTAAAGCTGGTGAATGGCTTCGGCGAATTTGCGCAGTTGGACAAGCTCGGTGTTGACTGGTGGTTCCCGGGTGAGCCAGTCGATGCCCTGAACGTCTTTCGGAATCAGTTTCTCCAAGACAGATGCTTTCATTGCGTTGTAGAAACTCGAAACCATTGGCCGGACCCTTCTGGTCAAGGAGAAGTTGGAAAGTAGGGAATCGAATGCGTGTTCCACATCGTGACCGGAATCGACAGAGCTTGCGCAGGAGTATGGGAACAGGACTCCTGCGAACATAAGGACAGCTTTGAAATTGCTCTCGTCTATGTCACGAACAGAAGCTTGGAAGGTCGCAAGAGCAGTATCATGGTGCCTGCTGCCTATTAGAGCGTAATCGATTGCTTCCGAGCTGGATCCTGAAAGCCGGCTGAGATGAAGAGCGGAGAGGGCAAGTAGCACATGGAGAAGGAAGGGATAATCGAATGCGGTATGCACGACTGCAGTCGCGTAGACTCCATGGGCTTCTGTATCAGCTCCAAGACTTTGAGCGGTGACGGTCGTGTAGTGGTGCAAAAGTCGCAGTTGAAGTACATTGGGGGTCGTTGGATCCTGCACCGGTGTAACAGACAATCCTGGAACAGATAGCTCAAATACCCCGCCTTCTGCTGATGTGGGTGTGTGCCCGGAATTCACGGGCAAAGGCGAGCCTGTTGAGCTTTCACGGCTCTTGGTATTTCGATACTCGCATGATGTACCTTGTTTTACGCAGTTCGCACAGCTCGGTTGTTGTTCGTCACACTGTTGATGATCAGCACTGCTCTTCTTCGGCTGGTCTGATTGGCCCAGACACACCTTCACATGTCGAGCTTTGCAAGGAAGGCAGCCGTTCCGCGACTTCTTGTGTGGCTTGCGCGTCTTGACCTTCTCCATTGTGGCGCTGTCACAGCATTGGCATAGTGACTTCTCGATATCTCGATTACGGAAGGGAATTGGTTTGAGCTAGGGCAAACAAGCGTTCTAAGGAAGAGGCCGGTGCCGGTGCCGGCGCTAGTCATGCGTCATTGCCGATCTTACATCCGCCGACTTCAAACCGAACCATCTCTATTCTGCAAATGCATCCACTACGGCCTCTTGCCTCGTATCAAAGACTTACAGTATTATGTACCTGAATCTTCGTAGTTTTAGTCATTCATATCTCTATTGTGCTAGCTCGGTCGCTGAGTGACGCGGGTTCGATGATAAGTGTTTTGATTAGGGAGCCTCCGAGAGGCACCACGTCAAGGTGAGAATCGCAGAGCAACCACGGGCGATACATATATGTGCTGCGTACCGAAAACCCTTCTCTCGCAAACTTGCTGCATACAATTAGCGTGGCATACATCCTGCGCGAAGTGGTGGCTAACAGGGTGCTCAAGACGGTTCACATAAGTAACAAAATGTCTTCCTAAGTCAGATGGCCTCGACAGCTTGTCGAGCGCATTAAGTCAGACAATTTTTATATATGTTCGGCCCAGACAGCGTATTTGGATGGCTTCAGTGTTGAGTCAGTACTGGTAATACATTTACAACTTCGACGACAGCTTGCCACTTTTCTGGGCGGTATATGTCGCGATAAGATCCATCAGCGCCGGGCTGAGAACGTCATACGACTCCAGACCCTCCTCCCTGAATTTCTGGCGAACTCCGTCCATCCCCTTCGGATCGAAGCCCTGCTCGACGATGCTCGAAACAAACGCCGCAAATTGAGGCTCCTGCCAACCCTTCGAGTCACTGAGCTCAGTATGTACGAAGTCCAGACCTTTGAAGGGGTGGTCGTTGACGATGCGGCCGTACATATGAACTCCGCATTCTTTGCATGCATTGCGCTGGATGGCCGCTGCCTTGTCGACAGTGTGGATCTTGTTGGCGTTGGCGGTTACGTTGACCTGGTCTGCGGGCAGTACGCCCACTACGGAGAAGAGCGCGCCGGATGGCTTCCAGCATTTTGAGCAACCGCAAGCGTGGTTATGAGCGACATTGGATCCAAGTGTCACCTCGACCTTGTTGTTTGAGCAGTGGCAGTAGAGCTTGCCGCCGGCTTTATCGGCATCGCCTTTCTGGACACCGGAGTCGACGGAAGGATGTAATGAAGGAACCATTGTGACTGTGAACGGGAGGTAATAGCTGATCGTTTTCAGGTTTTGCTTTTCAAGGTCACAGAGGTCGGACTCATGTTAACAGACCGAGAGCTGCGATGCCGCAATATATACACCTGCGGTTCCGCATCCCGAGTTGCGTTACACTCCCCTCACTGCGAGTACCCACCTTATAGATACAGGGCCAATGGCGAAGATCAAAGAGTTCAAAGAGCTTGGAGAATGGCGCAATTTCCTGCATGGACCTGGAGTATGCGGTCCGGGATAATTGTGGTTTCGATAAGTGTGAGTATTGGCCATTTTCGGATACAGAACCCCGCGTTCCAACGCGGAGCCGCCTTTCGCCTCACGGGGCTGTTGTGGGCGCCTCACGGAGCTGTTGCGTGCACCTCAACAGTATGAGAGCCCTCTTCTCATCGATCTTGTGGCAGAACCATCTCTGTATTTATCAATCAAGGCTACAGGAACATGGTGAATGGGCTCTGGCAGAGGACGGGCGCAAAGTCGAGAATTACCAGAGCTGCTGTGGACGAGGTGCGGGATGGCGCTACGGATCAGGTCCCGATTGCCTGATAAGCGCATTGATCCCATATGTACAACAAGCAAGGAGTCGTCGCTGCATCGATGGCAAATCTTGTGGACGCGGTCTCAAGTCGTTCTGATTCGGCATCCACGAAGTAAGATGATGCATGTATGACTGCGGCCTTGTTGACCTGAATGGCAAACTACTCCGACTTCCGCAAGGCGCAAATATTCGGAAGCTAGAGACAAAGTTAGGAGGCTCGACCCCTCGCAAGACATCAGGCGATTTTATTTTATTGACAGAAATTGCTGAGTACTTCTAGAGTACATCTAAGAGGAGACTCGGAAGATTTGAAGATCCTGGGACTAGTCGTTGCGGCGCTGTCGAGGTTATACGCTTTCACGCTTTCTTCGTGTTTCAGCCCCATGAGAGTCCGGCCTCGCAGGCTTTCCCTAGATCAACATGCAAAAAATCGGTAAATGCAAGATTGTGCGGCGAATATGCGGGCATTCAAACTATCTATACAATAACATCATCTTACGTCAAAGTCAAAGTCAACTTCTTTGATGGTCGACCTTGGCGTCTGTGCTGCTTCAAGACCATGTTCTTACAACTCAGAACGATTTGTGCCCGAAAGACCCGCGCATCCTCAGATCTCTTCTTAGAACACAAGGCATCGAGAAGGTGCTCAGTTATGAAGCCTAAGTCCAACACACAATCAATGCCGGTGCTGCTCTTGCTCCAGCTGAACCAAAACGAACTTCACTCTAGGAAAGGTAACGAACGGCCTGACTAGACGCTTTGCTGCGGCTAAGATCGAAGGAGTCAACTTTCCGAGATCATTCCATAGACTGGACGCGACCTATTCAATCAGAACGTCAGACTTCTGGCAGACGCAGACGAATTACAATACAATTGGTTCCAGAGCAACATTAACGCCCAACGCCTGTTCCTCTCGATCACTTTCCATTCATCTCAACTCCGCACGATCCCCTTCTTCTTCCTGCCCAGACTCTTTGCTCTGCGAAGCAGTCGGACACACATACTCCCCCTTCTCGGGATCAAACCTACAGATCGGCTGATCCGGGCAGATATACTCACCAACCTTGGGATCGAAACTGCAAATCGGGGGCTCTGTCGATCTTATTTCCGATGGCTGGTCGGCTACTGCATGCATGAGTGGCCTGATCCGAGTTCTTTCGTAGACGTGCTCACAGGTCTTTGATTTCTTGGCCTCGTCAGCGCAGTAGCTGAAGCCTGGCTCGAGCACGCAATTCCCGCGGTCCAGGCTAGGGTTCAGACGTATCAGCTGCTCGACATCCACATTGATCGTGTCTGCAATTGCTTCGCAAGAAGTCTTGGATGAGTGGGCTCTGAGATGCTGCTGCGACGCGTCGATGACTGCTGGTGCGCTCAGCGAATCGAACTGGTTGTAGTAGTAGTGGCAGTTGGATGAGGTGCCGGGTGCCAGAGGCAGGGTAGCTACAATACCGTAATTGCTCATCGTCGACCCGAGAGATATTGTTAGACAGATTCAGAGAGGAACAACGAGCGGGGTCGAAGATGGAAGCCTGATACAGGAGAGAGCTCCGAGCTCGAGCTAATGAACGCGCTAGCGGTATGCGTCGTCTTTCGTATACATTCGCTCCTTCCCTCTTGTAGACCTCCAGCTGCGCATGAAATCGACTCTCGTTAGGGTTCTGATGAAGCTCTGATGGATGACTGACTCATTCGTTGGACCAAACGTGGACTGCGCAATGACCGATCTGGTTCTGGCGTATCCTGAACTGCGTCATAGGCGCACAGTCAGAAAACCGTAACATAGGACGTCAGGACTTGTCGGAATCTGAAGATAGAAGAGTGCTCGCATTTACGCCCAAACCTCGTTCCGAAGTCTTACACAGAAGTGCAGTTGCCACACGAAATATGTACGTGTTCAAAACGCCATGAAATGCCATCGTCAAACCACTTCCGCCCTCCACTCGAGGGCAATCTGCCGCTCCAAGGGTATCATCACCAGCTGTTGCATCTTCCTCTTCTATCGCGGACGAAAACACTCAGTCCAATGGCAGATACTGTCCAGTGCTACTCCAGACAGCCATCCCCATGCAGCCAGGGCATGTTCGAACACAGACCACGGTGCTGGTGCATTCGAATCCTTCACGTCCTGCCTGCTCTACTCGTCGTCCGTGTCGGTATCAGTGTCTGTCTCGCTCTCGCTCTCGACGTCGCCTTCTGTGTCACTGCCACTCGAGTCGTCATCGACCCGCTTCTTCTTCGGGACCTCGCCGCCCTTGAGGGCACGCATCTGACCAGCGATAGTATCTGCAGTACTGTTAGTCGAATTGTCGCGATGTGCATGAGATGTTAACGTACCCTCATCAGGCTCGCTGATCTCACCCTCCTCCTCGAGCTCCTCGGCTTTGCTCGCATCCTCAACCACCAGTGTAACCTCCATCTTTGTGTCCATGCCAATGTAACTATCGCAGATCATGTGCATGACGAAGGTGTAGCTGCCAGCCTGAGGTGGTGCGCCAAACTGCATCTTCAGAGTCTGAACGTTGTAGGTTGGGTTGCCGCTCTCATCAAGGATAGGCTTGTCAAATGTGGAGAATGTGAAAGGTGGGACAGCGATGCGGCCTTGCTTGCTATCGGCAAGGAAGACGTGATATCTCGGGGCGTGATCGCGGGCGTAGTACGGTGCGTGGGCGAGGGGAGGCTGAATGGGCTTCTCGCCGGAGCGGTCAGTCTTGCGGCCAGTGATGGCAGCAACGTCACCCTCCTCCGGATCGATGTCGAGCAGGTCCTTGGGGTTGACTTCGGGGACGTTAGAGGCGCCAGATGGGATGAAACGCCCCTTTAGAACAAACTGAACCAAGCTGCTCGGTGTGACAAAACGTTCTCCGACAACCTTGAAGAAAGCCTTCTCAACGGTGAAAACAGGTATCCGTGATGCGACTGACATGGCTGTGCTGTACTGCTCCTGCGAGAGAAGACCACCGATGCGCGCCCTGCGCTGACCCTCGGGTACCTGCATGAATTCCTGAATGGAGAGATGTGTCTTTGCGTGCTCGGCCTCGGCTGCCGCCGCGATGGCCGGTGTGAAGTGCGGCAATTGTTCCAATGGAGAAGCGCCAGGCCTCAGTGCTTGAATCAGGTTCTGCGATGTGTGGTACGCGGAAAGGACGGCCTTCGTGCTGCCGTAGGCAAGTGCGATCGATGTGTAAGCTTCGTTGAGGCGAATAGCAATCGGCGCGACCTCGAACTTTTCATCGTCGAGGGATTCGTCGTTGAGCTCAACGCGGCCAAGGTATGCCCAGAGGAGTGTCAGGACCTTGCGTCGTCGGCTGTCTTCGAGGTCGTCGAGCTTTTGTCGGTCTTTCCTAGTAAGCACCTGTGAGACAATCGAGTCCGGTTCGCCAAGGACCTTCTGCTCCAGCTTGGAAAGACCGTTCTCTGCCTTGTGCCCTGTGAAGATCTCGTTGAACTCCTCGCCAGTGCTCAGAGCGCCGATGACGCCAGTCTCGCCCTGCTCGTTGTCGTATTCTCGGAAGATCTTGCCCGCACTCGCGATGAGTACCTTCTCCTTGGTGAGCTTTTGGGTTCCGTACCACCACTTTCCGACCATGTAGGGGAGGATGACACCGAGCAGGACCGCGTAGACGAGCAGGACGTATTTGCCGGAACCTTCTGTGACGAGCCACTGTGGCAGGGCAATACCAATGCTGAAGCTCTGCTTGCCATCAGGATGCCCGTACTGCTGGTAGTTGTTGCGGATTTCCTCGTCGGTAAGCGCCTTGTACGCCTTGGTGACATCGACCCAGTGGTCGTTGATCGACTGGATCGTGATGTTTTTCGAAGGGTCTTCGCGCGCTTTGTCGGGGTGCAGTCTGATGGAGAGCTTCTTGTAGTGCTTCTTGATCGCCTTTTCATCCGCGTTCTGTTCTCTTTGTTAGACTGCTGCCGAAACAATCGATGTGGCTGCATGTGCGCGTACCCTTGACACACCGAGAATCTCATAGGGGTCCCAGATCTTGGTGACGGTCCGGGCTGTGACCCAGATCAGGTACAGCATGAGTGCGTTCAACGACCACCCGCCAACCATGAGCACTCCCCGCTTCGTCCTCCGCTCCGCGCGCTTCTGCTTCTTCCGCTGGCCCTGGATGAGGTCGGCATGTTCGGGGGTGAAGTCGGACTCTATTGTTGTTCCGGTGTTCTCGAGTTCTGTATACGTGTCAGAAGGTCGGCGCGGGGTGGGCGCAACGGCGGGTATGCGCACCTTTACTCGGTCTGAAGAAAGAGATTGTTGCTGGGACAGTAACCAGTGTCGTGACTGTGAGGATGAAGTAGGGGAAGAATTGACCCTGCAGGCTGTCAGTGGCGTAGCTATTCGAGTGTGCGCGTAAACGGACCTGCTCATCGTAGTTGTAGTCTGTCCCGGACGACATTTTGAACGCGTCTCACGAGGGGATGGTGCAAAGAGAGCGACTGTAAAGGAAGTATATCTAGTCGCAGACCGGGCGCATGTGTGGTGGAGGAATGTTGTCTCAAATCCGGGGCATGACAGGTAAAGAAGGGTCGCTGTCTCAAAAGAAGGTGCTGGACAATAAACGTAGGGTTGCGACCACCGTGTTCATTCATAGCGCCACAGGCATGAGCCACTCCCGCGTTCTTGGCAAGGCACTGTCACTAGCTTACGTCACATGAGCTTTCACTAAACTGCTGGTGGCCTTTCGTGAAGCAAGAATGTCGGGCGATACGCCGAGTTGTACATGCATGTCATTTAGGTATAAGTGTTCCTCATCGCCCAATGCTCCAACAGCTATGCCTCAATAGCTCCCACGGGTATGCGCCGGTGCCGTTATACAGCATCTAACAAGAAATCCCAAAACTCCAGATTTACAACTGGTACAGTCGCAACCACATGAGTTACATAGTTTGATAAAAGGATAGCGAGTTCCATAGACATTTTGCACCACCTCATGTGGTCGTTGTGGCTTCAGGTGCACCTGCAACGTCCAACCCATTCGCGCCATCCTGTGAAGGACTCGACACCGCATCGAGCGGCGCAGCGTGCAAGGCCGGCTTCGGGGCTTTTCCAAGAACACCTCTCTTGCGCTTGTCGATTGCGTCTTTCACCCAATCTGCAACCTCCTTGTCAACAACATCTTCGCTGGGCTCGGCAGGGCCTTGGTCGCCAGCAGCCACACCGCCTTCTGCTGCCTCTGCTGCTGCAACTTCCTCCTCGTCTTCTTCGGTGATCGTCTCGGGCTTCACCATGGGTGCAAGCCATGCGTGATTGAGAAGCATGGCATAGGTAGGCCGCAGCTTTGGGATCTTGTTCAGACACCCACGAACAAAGTTGCGTGCAGCTTCGCTGTAGCCCTCTTCAGGCAGATCCGGAGGTTCTCCATCTACAATCGCCTGTGGTTTGTCAGTACCGTGGTTCTCGATAGATAGCAAGTCGAGTGAAACTTACGCTCAACTGACTGAAGATGTTGTTGTAGGTCTCAGGCGGGTACGGGTAGCGACCAAGGGCGCACTCGATGATAGTCAGACCCAAACTCCAGATATCACTCTGGACACTGTAGGTGCCTCCTCCAGGATTAGCGCCTGCTTGAGCAACACCTCCTGACGAGATTCGCTCAGGGGCCATGTAGCTCTGACAACCAATGTTGGTCTTCGCAATACTTGCGACCAGGTTACCACTGACGCCAAAATCGCAAATCTTGATCTGTCCCCGTGTGTTCATGAGAATATTCGTAGGCTTGACATCGCGATGAATGATGTTGTGCTCGTCCTTCAATGACTTCAATCCCATAGTCGTTGCCAGTGTGATCTTGCGCAGAACATTCTCTGGGACACCGTCGCCGTAGAGTTTGTCTATCGAGCCGCCATCCATGAACTCCATACAGATATATACAGCGCCTTCCTGGAAGAAAGCACCGTAGAAATCAACGATGTACGGCGATACGCAACGGTGGAGAACGTCCAGCTCCATAATGATGGCAGCGAATTTCGAGTCGTCGAGCTCCAACCTTACTTCTTTCATGGCCATGACAATGCCAGTGCCACTAGAGTATTTCGAAGCAGCAGGGCTAGGCTCGTCGCTGAAGTCCTTCCGCGACGGTGAAGCCGGTGTACCCCTGATGCCTCCAAGACCTCCACCGGCCTTCCTCATGTTCACGCGGGGTCTTGCGTGCCGCACTTTGTATACTGTTCCGTAGTTTCCCTTGCCAAGCTCGTCAAGGGTATCAACTTCATCTAGCGAAATGCTGAAGGACGTGCCATTTGCGAATTGGACGCCGTCGGGGCCCAAGACAGCCTTGCCTGCGAACTTAAGGCTACCGGTCTTGGTGTCGATGAAATCCGAGTACTTGTCCAACGCGGTCTCTTGCTTCTTAGGCTCTACGTCCGGGGCGCCGCCGTTCATTTGCGAGAGGGTCAGGCCTGGCTTCTTCTTCCCGGCCGGGGCACCGCTAGCGGGTGCTGCTCCAGGCAGACCACCCAGCTTTGGTGCACCACGTCTTTCGGCCATAGACAGCTTAGGTTGAGGGCCACCGGTACGGGTTGTGACTGCGGGTGCAGAAGCAAAGCTAGGCAAGGGCGGTTTGCCTCCAGGCAGACGACCGGCGAAGCCAGCGGGCACGCCACCTGCGAAGCCAGCGGGCACGCCACCCGCCATGGGGCCCTTGGGAGACATGTTGTTTGGTGCAGGTCCAGGGCTCTGTGGCAGGTTCCCTGCGCCAGCCGGTGGGGCACCTTGTCGGCCCAGACGCACCGCCTCGAGTCTCTTCAAGATATCTGCGTTGACATTGAGGCCACTGGCTCTGCTGGCCATGGTGGGCGGAGGCTGGCGGAATCCGCTGCCAGGATTCCTAGCAGCATTGATATTGCCCAGAGGTGTCGACGACGGCGTCATGTTGGCAGTAGCGCCAGTCGTGAAGCTGGAGCGTGCGGCGGGGCGCTCGACATTGAGCGACGACGGGGAGGTAGCGGAGGGGCTCGAGGGGAAAGGAGGAGAGGACGGGGAAGGGCTGTCGAAGGGAGTGTCGCTGAGCTCGCCCTCGGGGGTGGATGCGGCGGAGTCGGCCATGGCGGAGGAGAGCGAGTGACTGTCCTGGAGATATCTGGCAGCCTGCTACTGCGGGGTGGAGGAGAGCGGGAAGAGACACAGAGGACAGAGGAGTCGGTAGTAATAGACAAGCGAGCGGACTGCAATCAGGTGACGATGCCTCCACAGAGGAGAGCGGAGTGCGATCTAGCGATCTGTGGGTGGATATGAGGTCGAGGGGACGTTAAAGGGCCCCACACACGGGTGGCGGTGCGGTGCGACCAGGATGCCAGAGTGCCAAAATGCGAGTGACGTATGCACAACGAAATCCCAGGATCGTGTCAGGATGAAGAGCGCACAAAGACGGTGGCCAGGAGACGTGCTGCACGGCAGGCGCTATCCTCCAAAATTGCGACTGACGGCTGAGGCTCCAGTTTCTGGCCATGTGCTTTGCCGGCAGGGCCGCTTACATATCGGCTTCTGATGCCCCAAAGCCTGCACAACTTCTCGATCCGGCCAGAGCGATCAAGACACACACGGGGCGATTGACAGACAGCCACGCCAGCGACAACAGGATGCGGTAATCGTGAGGACCCTCTCGGGCTGCTTTTGTGGAGCGCAGCGAGAGCCATTCAGGGTCATGCACAGGGGCAGCCTGGCGATTGGCATGTTTGGGCCTGCAGAACGCGATGCCCATCGGTCAGAGCAGCATCTGCCATGCTCCAGCAATGACGGCACTGCACGATGCGCATGGGATTCTCGATGCGGCCCAGAACCTGCAGCTCCGTGTGGGCGTCTGAGCGCCTCGCGAACATGGACCGGCGCAGCCGTCTAGCCTTGCCTCGCTGGCGCGCGGTGCTCACTTTAGCGCACCCAGCTGGGCAGACGAAGCAAGCTCACCATCGCAGCAAAGTTGGATGCCCAGAGTAGGCTCGTCTTGGCTGCTGCGCTGCTCGCAACTGCGCTGGGTCGCCGCCGCTGTCCACGTCGCTCAAAAGTGCATCAGTCCTCGTCTCGACCGCCGCGCAATCGGCATTGCTCTCTTAAAGTTGCTCTTGACGCTTCTCATCCGCGGCGCGCTCCGCTCAGTTGCGCCTCTGTGACGTCGATCAGCCATCCTCCGACTGAAACAAGACGCAGGGTGCCTCAAAGCACGACAGCATCCCAAACATCCTCACCCACGCCCGCACCTGCCAATCACGTACCAGGCACTGCGGCACCTCCGAATGCCTTTCTTCACGAGTCCCCAGGCCTTGCGCCTGCGCGACCTCGCTGCCAGTCCCAACAACTTTGTCTCCATGGCCTCGCAATCGCTCGACTATGGCAACAATGGCGGCTTCATGGAGGTCTTCAAGAAGAAGGCACACAGCTCGCATCCCGACTTCGCCAACCTCACGCTGCTGGTCTTCGAGGCTGTCATGGAGGTCGTTTGCGTGAGCGCGCCTGGTTACATTATTGCCCGAATGGGCCAGTTCGACGCAGAGAGCCAGAAGTTCCTCGCAAACCTCAATACACAGCTGTTCACACCATGTCTTAGTAAGTACAAAGAATCGACGCGTCGTAGCGCGCTTAGTGCGTCTCAATGGCGTGCACTGCTAACATCACAATGCAGTCTTTACCAAGCTTGCCTCGCAGTTGACTGCTGAGAAGCTGGGAGACCTCGCTGTGATCCCCGTCATCTTTGTCGTCCAGACCATCATCTCCTATCTTGCTGCACTCATCGTTGCCAAATGTTTTGGCTTCAAGAAGAGGCAGTCCAACTTCGTCGTCGCAATGGCTGTATGTATCGCCAACACTGCTAGACGAGCCTCGGCTGATAAGCGTCCAGGTTTTCGGAAACTCGAACTCGCTCCCTATCTCTCTCGTCATCTCTCTTTCGAAGACGATCTCCGGCCTTCATTGGGACAGAATACCTGGCGACAACGATAACGAAGTCGGCGCACGCGGTATCCTCTACCTGCTCATCTTCCAGCAGCTAGGACAATTGGTACGATGGACCTGGGGTTTCAACGTTCTTCTGGCCCCTGCAGACACATACAAGAAAGAAGACGGCGGCACCATCGATTCCCTCGAGAGCGGCGAATACAGCGAAGAGGAAGCACAGCGCCTGCTGGACGACTCACACTCGGATTATGAGTCCGGCAATGTCACGAGCTACGCTACTTCCGCCGGGACTAGCGACACAGACTCGATCGAAGACCGTGGAGACGTCTTGGCAGAAGCCGATTTCATCACACCTACAAATGGCAATGTTGCAGTCGCAGGAGTGGGAGACTTTCACGGCAGGAACGGCCACGCCAACGGGCACGCCAACGGCAATGGAGCACTTGACGCTCTGAATTCACTTAAGAAAGACACCATCCCCAAAGGTCCTAAAGGATGGGCGAAGCGAGCGAAGTTTGGAATTCAGCATGCTGCAAGATCAGTCTCGAATGCGTTCTCCCGCGCAGGTCGTTCGGTCTTCAATGCGCTCCCCAAATGGCTTCAGCAAAGTCTCTCAAAGGTTGGCTCTTTCATTGCAAGGTTCGCTAAGGGAGTCTGGGCCTTCATGAATCCTCCTCTGTGGGCTATGTTGGCAGCCATCATTGTAGCATCTGTCCCTCAGCTCCAGCACCTCTTTTTCGACCCCGGTACATTCGTCAGCACCTCTCTGACCCGCGCTGTCAACCAAAGTGGCCAAGTCGCTGTTCCTCTCATCTTGGTAGTCTTGGGTGCCAACCTGGCTCGCAACACTTTGCCAAAGGAAGATCAGCATTCCATGGAAGATCCCAAGGTGGAGAAGAAGCTTGTCATTGCGTCTCTGATCAGCCGCATGCTGATTCCAACGCTTGCCATGGCTCCCATTCTGGCCATCATTGCCAAGTACGTACCCGTCAGCATCGTCGACGACCCTATCTTCGTCATTGTCTGTTTTCTGCTCAGCGGCGCGCCCACCGCCTTGCAACTGGCCCAGATCTGCCAGATCAACAACGTCTACATGGGTGCTATGTCCAAGATCCTGTTCCAGAGTTACGTTGTGTGGATCCTGCCCAGTACGCTCATGTTGGTCCTGTAAGTCTTACCCATCACAACATTGACGTTCATATCAGCTAATATGGAAACAGACTCGCGTTGGAAACTGTCGAATGGGCAGCGTGATAAGCGCATGCATTTGGGGTTGTACACTAGTCTCGTTTTATCCGCCCTTGTCTCCTACAGAATAATTTTGTACACAACTGAGAAAGGAGCGCATTTTCAATGTCATTATAAGCACCATAGCGCGGCGTTTGGGCACAAGTAAGCTATCGACAGCAAGCTCGAGTAGACACATATGCTGCAAACATATTAGAGGCTGCGTAGACAGTGCGCGCCTGCCCTCCAAGCAACACTGCAACTGTCACTTCGAAACTTGGCCCACCGTGTCATCGCAATGTTGGGATTCGTGCAACGCTTGCCATTCAGGTTCCCAGCCCTGACGTACATCGCCAAGGATGCGGACCCTGAAAGCCGCACGCGTATGCGAAGGCAAGCACATGCAAATCAAGTTGAAAGATGCGCCACGTTCCAGCGCAAACCGTGCTACGAAGACCATGCGCTCAAGCGTCAAGAATCCTGGAAATCGTTATCTCTCGCTCAAATCTCTCTCACTTGCCTCAAAAGCCTTTGCAGCCCCGAGAACCAACCAAGCTTGGCACGTTTTGGGCTAGTTTACAGCAATCGATTAGCTGCCCTGTCCCACGTGCCTCCCACCAACTCCAGCTTCCATCCTGCGCACACTTCGAGGCTATTTACCAATTTCACTCCTGCGCCTGGGTGTTCGTAGTCCTCGGAAGACTTTCCAGCTTACCTTACCGGGCACTATTCGCGCACATCTATCCCGATAGTCATGTCGCCCTCCAATAAGCAGTCAGACGCTGCGGAGCTTCCGCGCAGCAACATCGTGGAGGCGAGCACGTCACCCCGCGCGCATGCCAAAGGTTCGTCCTCCCCATACCAAGACCAGTATCACCTGCCAAACCCATGCACCTACCCATGTCGCTCGGAACATTCCTTCTGGCTGTCTCGTGCTCTATTGGAAATTCGATTTCGTCCCTTCAATGCTGGCGCGAAATGCGGGATACTCGCTCAAAGTCACTTCGACTTCACAGCAGCCTTTGTGCGGTCCGTGGTGTCAAAACAGAATTTCACACTTGAAAGAAACACTCGTCGTGTACAGCGATCTGAGAGACAGACACCAAAATTTCGAGCCCTGAGCAACGTGACCCCTCCAACGCAACAACAAAATGGACATTCGCTTATACCTTCTTCGCAGTCGTCTCATTCCCTGACGAGGGCATCTCACCTCTCATGATCGCAAAGCACAAGGAGCTTGAGGCTAAAGACTACCTCGACCTTGACAAGCCTACTAGACATTACCCTGCGAGCATTAGTGGCAAGCGACTGTCTGGCAGGCCCTCCATCGAGCACATGAGCCCTTTCAAATCACAGAGTCAAAGCGGAGAACCAAAAGATGGCAATCCTTCACTCACGTCTCTGCTTTCCGAAAGTTCGAATGACGCGCATCACCATGCTCATGCACATGAAAGACTTGCGAAGCATGTCCACAGCTGGCTCAAGTCTGAGCGAGCAAGGCGTGCCACACGCAAAGCAAACCGGAAGGCTGCTAAAGATGCCAAACACGGCGAGGACCCCAAAGAAGGTTCCAAAGACCACCTTGAGGTGCCTCCATCCGCACGAGGTAGGAGCGGCTCTGACTCTTCTGACGGGTCAGACGCGTTGGATCAGCTTGCAGGCATCCTGGAGAAGACGCTGAATATGACACCCGCGGATGCTAAGAGGAAGGTCAACCATGTCCGCCGTATGTCGACAGGTCTCAAACGTCACTCGGCCATCTCGAACGACTCGGACTACTTTGACTCTGTAGACCAGACCGTTCCTGGATGCGATGTCGTCCTTGATAACTCGAAGACAATGGCTTACAGCATAGACGACGCAAACTCTGAGCCCGAGAACGAAGACACACAGAGGCGGCGACGAAAAGAAAAAGAGGCCTGGACAGCTTTCAGGTTCGAGATTCTTCGTCTAGCACACACTCTTCGACTGAAAGGCTGGCGAAGAGTGACAATGGAGCAGCACGACGAAATCGAAGTCCAGAGACTCAGTGGTGCGATGACAAATGCTGTCTACGTTGTGTCTCCTCCAAAGAACGTTAAGCCGAAGGAGGAACGTGCAGACGGCGCTCCCGTTCCGAAGAACCCGCCTCCGTAAGCTCACATGAAATTAATGCAGAATCGAGCTGACACATCTTCCAGCAAGCTTCTTCTCCGAGTATACGGGCCGCAGGTAGACCATCTCATTGATCGTGAGCAGGAGCTCCAGCTGCTACAACGTCTTGGACGTAAGCGCATTGGCCCACGTCTGCTTGGCACGTTCAAGAATGGTCGCTTCGAAGAGTTCCTCCACGCAGAACCGCTCAGTTTCGAGGAATTGCGCCAGCCTGAGACATCCAAGCAAATTGCCAAGCGTATGCGGGAACTCCATGAGGGCATCGAGCTTCTGAAACCTGAACGCGATGCCGGCCCATTTGTCTGGCAGAACTGGGACAAATGGGTGGATCGCTGTGAGCAGATTGTTTCTTGGCTCGATCAACAGATTCTTGAGGGCAGCAATGTACCTATCAAGTCTGCTGCTGATCGCTGGAGGAAACGAGGCTTGATCTGCGGCGTTGAGTGGCCAGTCTTCAGGCAGATGATAGAGAAGTATCGAAGGTGGCTTGAGGAGCAGTACGGCGGCATTGAGAGAATCAACGAACGCATGGTTTTTGCGCACAACGACGTAAGCCGAACTAGTACCAAACGTACTTGACTGAACACTGACCATTGCAATAGACACAGTACGGCAACATTCTTCGCATGAAGCCCGAAGGCGAGTCACCGCTACTCCTTCCCGCAAACCAGCACAAGCAGCTTGTCGTCATCGACTTTGAGTACTCAAACGCAAACGTTCCAGGCCTCGAGTTCGCAAACCACTTCGTAAGGCATACACACCTTGTCTACCAATTTCACTCTCATTGACCTACATAGACCGAATGGTGTTACAACTACCACAACCCTGACTACCCGTTCGTATGCGCGACAAACTACTATCCTACGATCGAGGAACAGCATCGCTTCATCCGGGCATACCTGATGCACTCTCCAGGCTTCACCACCCCCGGTGGAGCTTCCTCTAACCCCCCTACACCTCACCTTGGTCCCCTTCCTACCTCTGCTAGCACCACTGCTCTTACTGCCACGGCCGCTCCGAGTACTATCTCTGCATTCATGTTGGACTCACGTGCACCTCCAGGCCAATCTTACCAAGAACAGGAAGCTCAAGCTGAGCGCAACATTGAAGAAGAAGCCCGCCGCCTAATGGCTGAGACTAAGCTCTGGCGGATCGCCAACTCAGCTATGTGGGTAGCCTGGGGCATCGTCCAAGCCCACGTCCCCGGTCTGCCCGACTTCGACGCGGTAAACGGCGCGACGGAGAATCCTACCGCCGCAGCCTTGGACGGAGCAACGGCCGAAGTCAGAGCAGAGGCAGAAGCAGAAAAGAACGTGGATCCCGCCGTGAGTACCAAGGAGATAGAGCCAAAGGACGAGGCCAAACCGGAAATCCAGCTGGACCAGGATACTGATCTATACAAGGCACAGGAAGATGAGGAGTTCGACTACCTTGCTTACGCCCAGGACAGAGCTATGTTCGTCTGGGGCGATTTGGTTGGGATGGGTCTTGTCAAGAAGGAGGAGCTACCGGAGACGCTTAGGAACAGGATGAAGATCGTCGAGTACTAGACGCAGTGCGTAACCCGCTACGATGTAATCGGCACTGAACGATTACGGGGTACACGCGAAAGAGAAGAGGCCGTGTCAGCTGTAGTTGAACAGTTGAGCAAGTTTTGCACTCGCGATGAACGATAGACAGGGATCTTGATGTGATCGGACTTGATCTATGGCTCTGTAAATATCCCCAACAACATACACAAATGCAAGGCGACAAGCTACCAAACGCCCTTGGACATCGTCGCGACGTATCCGGAGATGTCATCTCTTACCTCGCGCTCACTTGTCCAACGAGCATCATCTCCACGAGTTCGCGATACATTCGCGCATCGCGCTCTGGAGGATCAGCCACTCAGTGCTTCGAATACACTTGCCACACCGACACACCCTCGTCAAAACTTGTTTCACGCTCCGCACCTACTCCGCGCGACAAGAGATCTCATGTGGACACTCATCCACTGGAGATCGCACGACGCTTTGCCACACCCGCCATGCCGAGCGAAGAAACAGGTTTGGGAGCTTGCACGCGCCACACAGCTCTGCCAGCCTTCAAATCAAGGCTCGAAGCGTGCGAGAATCGCTGCCGGCTTTCCAGACGCCTGGCAAGACTACGATCTCGCGCCTGCCGATTCTTGGGACTCCGTGGCGCTTGCAGCCATGGGCCTATCTCGCTGTGTGATTGGTCGAGCGTGCATCTATGTGAAAGCGATCTGATTGGTAGACATCCTGATGAAGGATATTTGCTGTCTTTTCCTCCTTCCCAAAAAGGAAGTAATTGGTGGATATTTCTATAAACAGAGAGATTTAGGACGTTCGAGAAGCCCCATTGTAGGATTGTTAAGTTCATTCATGGGTGGGGTTGTGGAAGTCTTGGTCGCGCAACGCTGGTTGGCAGGTGTGACGGGCGGCTCTGCGGGATGGCGGGGAGCATTCGTTAACATGGGTGGATCTCGTTTCCTTCATGTGAGGGGCCGAGGGCGGTTGGATGCTTGTCGTTTCGCAGCCGGGCGTACGTTTGTACGTTTGGTATGCGCGTCCTTCTGCGCGCATGTCACGTGTTCGTTGTTTCTAGGTCATGGTGGCTTGAAGCATGCCGATGGTCGTGCGCGTCTTGTGCGACTCGCTGAGACCAGCGTCAGTCTTATGCGGTCCCCACAGCCGACGCTTTTGATGGCATCAGCGAACGCACCTTCCCTGCACCCTTCATCATCGGCATCCCCAGCCTCCCGGAAACAACGCTGCCGTTCATCAGCACTCAAAACCATCAGACGTTTCCCCACTACCATGCCAAAGCCAAACGCCCCAAAATAGCCTAATCAGGCGCTGCAGTGGGTCCTGCCAGCGGGAGCCAAGATGGATCGAGGTGGTTTGTCAATCTAGCGAGGCGCCCGACCAGGGTCTAAACATAGCTGACTCCATCGATTGGCCGAGAATGTTTGGAATGGCGAGATCACTGCGCTTGCTTCGTTCGGCGAGTGGGACAGGCGGCTGTAGGAAACGTCGAGAGGGAGTTTCTACGCGCTGGAGTGTCGTGTGCGTGGCAGGTCGCGAGGCGTTGTGAGCGTTGTATATAGGAAGGCACGGGTCGTGGATGGGGTGACTTTGTTCACTCCCAAGCCTTGCAAACATCTTCACCCTTGACACTTTTGCTTACTCTTTCGGTTCTATTCTGGTTGTTTGTTGGTCTCAGTCAGAACGAGCATATTCTCTTACGACATCACGGATCGCGTCGAAACCAAGAATCTTGGGGTCATCCTGCGAAATCACACTGCGATTTATTTTGCAAGAGAATCGATCAGAAGTCTCGGCGTCATCAGCTTCGAGTATAATATCATTGCGATCATCGACTGGTAGCAGCGACACAGACACGGCACGACGATCACCCAATTCACCGGATCCCATACATAACATTCAAAATGATCTTCACGAACACACTCTCTGTCATCCTGGCCCTTGCGCCTGCCACTCTCTTCGCGGCGCCTGCACAAACCATCGACTCGATAGCGCTTGTCATCCCGAGGGATGGTATCTCGCCGCGCATGATTGATCAAATGGATCAGGCGAGTGCCACCTGTGATCTATCGAATGCTGCTCTTCCTGCTGGTAAGCTCATGTACCTCCTCTGCAAATACGAAACTGTCTAACATCGTTCAGAAGCATTCCCCGGCCTCCCAGCTGTTGGTGAGGGCCTCAAGCTTAAGCACATCGCAGTGGGTCGTGGTGTGCAGAACTACACTTGCGCCACCGCCGCGGCAACCGAGACGCCTAAGGCCGTTGGCGCCGTAGCCTCGCTCTTCAACGCGACTTGCGACGGTGTTCGTGCCCCTGCCGTGCTTGCGTCTGTCACCAAGATCGCACTTGGCTACTCCATTCCGACCACGAAGCTGGCTGAGAGCAGGCTGTCCGGCCACCACGAGTTTACTGAGAAGGGCGTACCATTCTTCAAGCTGCAAACTGACAAGGTCGACTTCGGCACTGTGCATGTCAATGCCACGACCAAGATGCCTGCACCCAAGGATGCCAGCGAGGGACCTAACGGTCTTGGCAGTGTCGCATGGTTGAAGCTTGTCAAGCTCGACGGCGATTACCAGGAGGTCTATCGGATAAACACTGCTGGAGGTATGGCGCCCAAGACATGCGAGGGGGTACAGGGCAGCATCAGTGTTGACTATGCTGCGGAGTACTGGTTCTACGCATGAGCGTCGGAGCTTCCTAGTCATCGGTAGTGGTCCGATCGTTTGTATAGAGCATTTGTCGGCGTTAGAAGGCGTTCCTTGTCTCGATCATCCTAATTCGACGCTTGTGAGTCGTAGATGAGTTTGCGTTATACCCATACTTCAACCTTAGTCGAAGCCACAATAAAGAGTGTTCTCCGTAATGTCGCCTGTGCCCTTGTCGATCGTTCTCAGATGTCGTCCTTTTCATCTCGTTTCTCGCGGCGATAGCGGCTACTTCTCTTCCTCATGAGGTTGCTGCTTTCTCTTGGTGGTTCAAGCTCATTCTCCTTGGTCTCCATGGGCTCCTTCTTGGGCCAATCCTTGCAGATATCGATCCTTGATCTTGGCGCAAAGAGCTCCAAGAGGACGTAGAGCAAATAGTCGACAATGACACACAAGCAGAATAGCTTGCCAGCCCAGATACCGCAGCCATAGTACCTCTTGAGGCGTTCGATGAGGGCAAAGCTCTGCACCCCGGATCGACCTCGTGTAGCACTCCATACACCGGCGGCACCTGCACCCTGGTAAAACTCATCATGGCGAATGACGCCGCTGATGCCGTCGTACACCCTTTCTGTCCGTTGCGCAACGTCTGTCCAAGAGTACATCTGCTTCACCTGATTGTGGAACAGATCTGTTCTGACTTTGCCTTCACGGAGTTTCGCGATTGCACGTCCTGTCGCGGCGACGATTTCATCCTCTTCGGGTGCTGCAAACTCCGTCATATGCGTGGGAAGCACTTCAGGGATACCCCCGACTCGTGTACACACTACATACAGACCACAAGAGGCAGCTTCCACAATGACTGTGCCGAACGCTTCCATCAGGGACGGGTGTAGGTAGATGTGCCCTTTAACCATGACGTCCCGTACCTCCTCATGACGGACCGCACCCATCATTAAAACTTTCTCTTGCAGTACGTTTCTTTCGATCATCTGCTCGAGGTCGATAGCTTTGGGGCCGTTACCAGCGATGAGGAAACGAACATTGGGGTTCGCAGCAATGATTCGGGGGATGGACGCAACGAGCAGATCGGTGCCCTTGTTGTAGTACAGGCGAGAAATGACGACGATTGTGATGACATCGTCAGGCCCAAGAGGCTGTCGAGGGCCGGGCGCCGTTCGATGCTTCGAACCCTGCGTGTCTTGCGAAAGCGGCCGGAAGTTCTCGGCCACCACGGCGTTCGGTATGACGGAGACCATGGAGGGATCGAGAGAGGCTCTTAGGACGGTGTTCTCTTTACTTTCCAATGTCAGTACACTTGGCTGAGCTTGAGGGACCGCGTGACATACCAGGTATGGCTAACGCCTATGACATGATCTACGTCGCTCAGGGTGAACTTCAAGAGCTTGTTCGTAAGTATAGTACCGGCGTCCGCGAAGCCAAAGAGACTGTGGTCTGTGAAGACTGTCCTCAGCCCCATGGTTCGAGCGTGCAAGATGGCCTCGTGGCACAGACTGCTGAGGCTGGCATGGCCGTGTACGATCTCGATTCGTTCGCGTATGACGATGTTGCGGAACACCGGGAAGAAGGAGAAGACGGTGGGGAAGGCAGTCTCGCGGTAGATGATGAAGAACGGCACATAGTAGACCTTGAGACCATTGGTGAGGTATCGCACACCTGTTCGCCCGGCATATGCATGGGTGATGACTATGACCTTGTGCCCGCGGTCGATGAGCTTCTTGGGAATAGTTAGTAGAAGGAGTGGGCTTACTGGGTGTGACTTCTTACAGTGGACAACTGGTACATGTGACTCTCCACGCCTCCTACGTTCCATGAGAAGATGTTCCAGAGCGTGCGGCACAGCTCATACCAGGCTGGGGGTAGAAGTTGTCGCTAACCATGCTGCTGCTTGTTAGCTAGATACAAAACTGGGCCAAGCGTGAAGGCATACGCAATATTGTACGGCATAGCTGCAATGTGTGGAACGTATCCCTCCACTATATGCGACAGCAGCCGTAGACATCACAAGGCCGGAATTGTGCACGGTGCTTGTTGGACCTTGAGCACCGTCGCGACACGAAAGCGTGTGCAAGCGCGTCATGGGCGGTCGGCGTTTGGGGCAGCAACCTCCGCGATCTTTTTGTCTGGGCCTAGAATTTCTGAGCACCGAGCAGCACCTTCAAACCCACTGAGTACCTCCAGCCTGCGCCATGCCGGCCCCGTTATTCAAGCGCTTCGCGCCGCCGACCTCCGCGACCGCAAAGGAAGCATCTCCACTCGCTGCGCCGCCAAAGAAAGAGAAGAAATCCAAGAAGACCGCTGAGGCAGTCGCAGCACCAGTCGAAGACGCCCAGGACGATGTGGTGATGGAAGATGCACCCACACCAAACCCCCCCAAGAAGTCCAAGAAACGCAAGAGCGATTCGGTGGAAAAGGACGGCGAGCAGGATGAAGAGGTCTCGAAGAAACACAAGACTGTTTTCTCCAAGTTCGAGAAAGCAGCAAAGTTGGCTGAAGCTAGGAAGGATGAGACTGTGGAGTCTGTACAAGAAGCTGAAGAAGAGCTTCACGGTAGGCAGCATCTATCTCTCTGTGTGTGCACGGCTGACCGTGTCCTAAAGACCTCGAGCCCATGCCACAACCAGCGCCCGTGCCTGAGCCCGAGTTCGCACCCACCTTTTCAACCCTCCCCCCGTGGCTCGCACGTCCAATCACCGTCGAAGCATCCAAGATCACGCCTTTTGAGGAGCTCGGTACGCAACCCTACTACGTGAAGAGGCTCGAGAAGCTGGGCTTCAAGAATGCGCTCGCCGTCCAAACCGCGCTGCTGCCAATGCTGCACAATGGATTCGAACAACATCTGGGAGACATCTGCGTGTCTGCGAAGACCGGCTCAGGAAAGACGATGGCGTATCTGCTGCCCATCATTGAGGCTTTGAAGGACCAGGCAGCTCCATTGCTGTCCGCAGTAGTCGTGGTTCCCAGTCGACAGCTCGTCAATCAGGCTCTTCAGGTCGCCGAGGAGCTTTGCGCCGGAACAAAGATAAAGGTTGGCACTGCGCTTGGCAACGTCCCTCTGGCGACCGAGCAGAAGGATTTGGTCAAGATGCGAGCCCAGTACAACCCCACCAAAGCGAAGCTGCTCCACGCAGACGCGGCTCAGCAACTGGAGACCGGCTTCGTT
The DNA here is from genome assembly GCA_001599375.1 of Phoma herbarum. NCBI lineage: Eukaryota > Fungi > Ascomycota > Dothideomycetes > Pleosporales > Didymellaceae > Phoma > Phoma herbarum. Next base: position 330,759 of record BCGR01000015.1, on the reverse strand, counting down.
GAGAATAGTGGCATGCTCGATGATCTCATGAGCATGCCCCAGGATCACATCCCTCGCTACGATTCTGGCGTCGACATCCTCATCTGCACGCCAGGCCGACTGGTAGAGCACATCGAGCATACGACGGGCTTCTTGCTCAAGTCAGTGCGCTGGCTTGTCATTGATGAAGCAGATCAGCTGCTTAATCAAAACTTCCAAGGCTGGACGAGCGTTCTCATGAACGCACTGCATAGCGATACGCCACCTGAATTCATGAATGCTCAGGAACGCCTTAGAGAACGCGAGAACGGCTCTATCTGGTCCATGGCTCTGCCCGCGCGCAGACAACTTACAAAGATCGTTCTGAGCGCAACAATGGAGAAAGACCTGACCAAGCTGGGCACGCTGAAGCTGAGACGCCCGAAGCTTGTTGTGGTACAGGATGAGAGCGTCGACGATCAGCCTCTCCAGACTGAAGAGAACGTGTTTGAGCTTCCTTCGACCCTCGACGAGTATGCAGCACCGGTCAACGACGGCGCGAACAAGCCTCTGCACCTACTGCATGCTCTGCTCAACTATGTGTTTGCCGGTATAAAGTCTTCAAGCATCCGGGAACCCTCGAGTTCAGACTCCTCGGACTCGGATTCGTCGTCAGGTGAGTCCGAGGCAGAAGACCAGACGACGATCGCGGATCACATTAGCCGAGTGTTGATCTTCACGAAGAGTACCGAGAGCGCTTCTCGGCTATCACATCTTCTCTCGCAGCTAGAGCCATCGTTCAAGAAGTACATGAAGACCATGACTCGTGCATCTACAGCAGATGCTGCCCGCAAGCTTCTCAAGTCATTCAGCACGGGCGATGTAAAGATCTTGATCGCCTCAGATGCAGCATCGCGAGGTCTTGATATCCCCAGTATCACCCACGTCATCAACTACGACATGCCAACAAGTATCACAAGCTACGTGCACCGCGTGGGACGAACAGCGCGTGCAGGCAAGTCCGGCCAGGCTCTGACACTCTTCTCGAGAACCGAAGCCGCATGGTTCTGGAAGCAGATCGCTGCAGGCGACAACATAAGGCGAGGTGACAAGAAGGTCACCCGCATGGATTGGAAGGAGAAGGATGTTACAGGCGACGGCAAGAAGAAGGCTTATCGTGCAGCCCTCAAGCAGCTGGAGGGTGCGGTGAAAGGTAGCGCGGATAGAGCCGAGTAGATCGCTCAGCGATGATCAGTACTGTTGATCAGATTGTTGGCCGTCGGCCAATCCGACTAAGATTCGATGCGCGCATCCGTGAGTACCTCTACAATAGCAGTAGATCAAGCCTTAGCCTAGCACACCGTTCATGGTAAGCTAGGAGAACGCTCGGCGCTGTAGTAGGAAGGCGATCTGCAGGTTCATATTGTGGCAGCAGTCGCGAAGCTTTTTGCGATAAGCAGACAAATGCTTGATCACCACCATCACGTCGGCGCCGCTGCGCTGTGATGCAAGACAAGCTTCGAGAAAGCTTGACGCCATTGCTTGACACCCTCCTCTTTGAGATCGCGCGCCGCGGCAGATGGGCGCTGCTTGGAAAGGAGACAGGGCTGATGTCGGGATGCGTTGAAGCTATGGCCAGAACAGGCAGGTTAGAAGTACACTTGAACACTCGGCATCTGTTTGGCCGAGCGTAGAATTCGCGACGGTGCATTTGAACACTCCTAATGAATATGATTGGTGTGTTGAAGTCTACAAGATTCGATGCTAAATTACCGGGCAGCTAGTCCGGTGAGGCGATCTCGACGCCTCGATTCTCTCATGATCATGATGACCAGAAACAATGCTTCTGCCACCTTTGCCACCTCCCTGAAACAGCTACGCCCGCTGTCACGACGTACGCGCTGTCCTAAGAACTAGGGTCCACAATAGCACATGTCCACTCAGGGCGAGCAAGCCCTGGTACGCGCGGGCCGACGTTTGCTCGATTGGCCACAACGGCCGGCAGATGCATCTCCACGTCTGCTCTTTACAGACTGACGAAGCAGTCGCAATCACAGGACTTCATGCCGTCTTTGATGCCGCAAGCAACATCATGCATAGCATGCTCCCTCAGCTCCACACAAGCCGCGCGGGCCGTGTCGAAACCAAATGAAACTGTGTGGCTTCAACCAATCCACTCTCATCTCCGCAATCCTCTGTTTCAACGCTGATCGTTCCTGGATTCTAGCGGCTGTGGCTGCTGGATGCCGAGGTGCATCGCCAAGTGTGAAGGAGCAATGCTTGGTTTCTCGGATATTGATGCTTGACTGGTTCGCAGGGCTTATCTGCTGCAACACCATGCTTCCACAGCGGCGGATTCGGGCTCTTCCATCACGTCAATGGCCCAACTCACGCGCCTCTTCATCTGATGGCGCTCCAATGAGCAGAGGACAGCACGACACCTTCCCATCTTGGTTTGCAGACTCCAGCACAGAGAAAGCGTAGCTGGCCACCACCGACTACGCCATTCGCGAGGATCGTCACGACTATCCTCTCGCCTAGCAACCAGCGCCTAATCGGGCATGTCCCTGATTGCCTTCGGGCCTTCAGTCGCGCAAGACCTTCAATATCTGTCGCAAAAGCCGTATGTCAAGGATGGAGACCAAGTTCTAGCATCATGTGCTACGCTTGGGCGTACAATTCTATGTCCGGAGCGCGACCCAGAAGAGAAGGTTGTCGATCATGCAAACCCCAGATACCAAGGTACCTGCCAAGATAGGCGTGGTAGCTTAATTTAATTGCGAAGGTGTATGGCCCCACATGGCATTAGCGTATCGTGTTCAGTGTAGATGAGGGCTGTGCGTGGCAGACCACACCGTTGCCTCCTGCCGCGATCAAGACGATGCTTGTTATAAAGCCAAGTCTGTTTCCATCTCTTGGAACTCATCCTCCAGCAGGCTTCAACGGCATCACTTCGATCGACCATTCTTTCGCTATAGATCTTCGCTTCGGTTTTCCTACCGGTTATCGAAAATGCCCTCCTTCACATACCTCACAGCGGCTCTTGCCCTGACTGGCGCTGTTGCTGCCGGCCCCGTCCAGAAGCGCGATGCGTTCTCCGTCGAACAGGTCAAGCACAGCGTTCACCTGAAAAACGGTCCCGAGCAGATTGCAAAGACACTCCGCAAGTACGGCAAGGTTGTTCCTGAGCACATCCAGGCTGCTGCCGACGCACGTGCCAACGTATGTTCATTTTCTGAAACCTGTGGAGTCTGAGAACGAGAACTGACATCTGTCAGACTGTCACTGCTGCTGCCAGCACCGGATCTGAGCCCGCTAACCCCAGCGACCAATACGACTCTTCCTACCTCAGCCCGGTTACCGTTGGCACCACTACCCTTAACCTTGATTTTGACACTGGATCTGCTGATCTGTAAGTGAATTCATCCCTTACTCATCATCCAAATGACGCTAACGATCGCAAAGCTGGGTCTTCTCCAACCTCCAGGCTTCTTCTCAGCTTGCTGGTCACGACTACTACAAAGTCGACTCTACCAAGCTCAAGAGTGGCTACTCATGGAAGATCAGCTACGGCGATGGCTCTGGTGCATCCGGCAAGGTCTACGCTGATAAGGTCACTGTTGCTGGTGTGACTGCCACCTCTCAGGCTGTTGAGGCTGCCACTTCCGTCTCTGCGCAGTTCGCCCAGGACCAGGACACCGACGGTCTGCTTGGTCTTGCGTTCAGCAGCATCAACACTGTCTCGCCCACCCCCCAGAAGACCTTCTTCGACACTGTGAAGAGCTCCCTTGCTAAGCAGCTCTTCGCTGTCAACCTCAAGTACCACGCCGCCGGTACCTATGACTTCGGCTTCATCGACTCCACCAAGTACACGGGTTCCATCACTTACGTTCCCGTCGACAACAGCCAGGGCTTCTGGGGCTTCACTGCCGACGGCTACAAGGTCGGCTCTGGTTCAACTGTCAGCGATGAGATCGATGCCATCGTCGACACCGGCACAACACTGATCTACGTCGACTCCGCTATCGTTCGTGCCTACTACTCCAAGGTCAGCGGCGCCAAGCTCGACAACACACAGGGAGGCTATGTCTTCCCCTGCAGTGCCACTCTGCCCAACTTCTCCATCGTTGTCGGCGGTGTAGCTCAGACGGTACCCGGCAAGTTCATCAACTACGCGCCCGCTAGCACCAGCACCTGCTTCGGCGGTATCCAGGACAACTCGGGTATCGGATTCAACATCTTCGGCGACATCTTCCTCAAGAGCAAGTACGTTATTCACGACGTTTCCACCGGCAGCCCGCGCCTCGGTTTCGCGCAGCAGGCTGGTGTCTCGGCCTAAGTCCCTGCACTCTTTCCGCGGGACTTGAGCGTTCGATTGGCAACGGCGTTTTGCTCCGGCGCGCACATGCATGACATCGTCTAGCAGACACGGCACGGGACGTGAGGCCACAGGTCCAACTTCCTTTTTTTACCGGTGAGGTTTGTGGTGTGTGAATGAAGGATTCAAGCACATCGCGACAATGACGGTGAAGAAGGGCCGATTGCGCGGCATTTTGGTCGGCCCATTTTCGTTTCTTACTACACACGCTTTTACCATTTCTTATCGGCATGCCGAATCTTTGATTGTAGCGTTTCCGTCCCGAAAGCAACGCGCATCGCGAGCGGGAGCTTAGTCCTGTCCTAGTCGAATTGATACGATGATGAACACTACCTTGTCCCGTCCATTTGCTGTGCTGCAGTGCAACGTGAGGCGGGTTCTAGGTAACGTCGAATTGGTGCTCGCTTTCGAGTTCGGCTACAAGGACGAAGGAACGTGCCGTTCGCATGCTGTGGATGCCGAGTCACGATGCAGTATGCGCTGACGTGCAGTCCGGAGTTGAGACCGTGGCAAAGCTGTGGGAGACACTGGTGTTCCACACTTGTGCAAGCCAATCCCCTCCCCTTCCCATCTACGGAGTAGACATCCGCGGAAAACCTCACCGAGTATAGCAGGCGATGGTTTTGCTGCATGTAAAGTTTGTGCGTATTTCGCATGCACGGAAGCAAGTATGATTTTTATGTCCACGCAAGCGGATGGGAAGGACAGCTGCAAGGCATGTTGATACCATGACTTTCCGCGGAGAACTTGGCGGTACATACGGCGATTCGTCACACAGGTGGGAAGGAGGCTCGAGCAATACCGAGACGAGTTACGCTTTGAAACCGATCTGCTCTTCTATTCGCTGCAGTTTACTTCCTAGCTCGTGAGATGCATGAGTTGCGGAAGCATAGAGTAGACCGCAAGACTCTCCTGCACAATATCAGGCTCTGATATAGCCGCACGCATTTTATAGACATATGTATTGGAGGCATGCGTGGTGAAAGCACTACTGCACCATGAAATGAAGTGTGAAATGTGAGCATCTGGCAGATTAGGATGTCAGCGGGCGGATTGGTCAGTCTGACAAGCACTGCTGGGCTGACAGCTTGTCATACGGCAGTTGACAGAGTATCTCAGGACCGCAACAGGCAGCAAATGAGAAGCGCGTGGAGGGAATTGCGGCTTTGTGGTGTGATTTTCTGGCCAAAAAGCAATTCTGGGCGGTATTTGACATGCAGGCTTCGGCAGTATAGACGGGCAATGACGTGGGTGGGAAAGCGATCAGGCAAGTGAGGCTTTCGGCTTGCTCTGGAGCATGCATGGCCGTTGGGACGCAATTATGCTAGCCTGAAATCACCACATTGGTACCTCAGACGTTATGTTTGAGTGCCCCATGGCCTGGGGAAGTGTAACCTTTCGTTGGGTTTATCTTGGCAGGTACACCGCTAAAACGCACCTCGATCATCTGGGAGAGTCGTTTCGCACTGCCGAAGGAGGCTTTGTCTCACATACAGGCCCAGATGCGTGGTCCGGTGTGCAGTGTCGGCTCTGGGCGCGGGTCAATGGCGGATATGGCCGCCTGTGCTCGTGCTGTAGGGCTATCAGTCATCCTTTGTTTCCCAAGCTGACCTCGCCGATGCATCATGCGGGAGCAGGGTGCGTATCCAGCAGATGTACCCTGTAGAAGGCGCACTCGACCCTTCGCCCAGTGCAGTAGTACAAGGCTTTTTTTCGCGGCGCAGTCGAAGCCGTACCATTCGAAAAAGTGACGGTTCAATCAGACGAGAGCGTAGATTGCAATTGAAGAAATGACCATCGAATGAGAACGAAAACCAAGCAGATCCTCGCTTAGCGTAGGTCCAGGGTATGTTTCCTAAGGCGAACAGTGCTCCGCAATTGCCGTACCGGGCATCAGCACACTCGGGCCGGAAATTTCGACCATGATGAAGAAGTTGTAAGATGGTCCCAGCTATCCAGGGTCGAGGCTTACGGGGATTCGGGATGATGCGCTAAAGCCACGTGGCGGATGTAATTATCTGCACGTATGCAAGTGGTAAGTAAGTGCGGCCGCATGATCGATATTGGTGGCTTGCAGGCAGCCAGGCGCGACAGACGCCGTGGACGACGTGAGAGCCGAAGTCTCGGGATTTCCTTTGAGATTGAGTGTTTGAGACAAATATAGCCTTTGGGGGTATAGTCAGCCTCAAGACATGCAAAAGTAAGGTGCTGACCTTATGAGAGGCGTGTGTTGTCAATGATTTTCCGAGGGTTCGTTCTTATTGAGATCGATGTTTTATGGTCTTTTGCAGGCCAGTGTGACAAACATCCAATACGGTAAGCTACACGTTGCCCAGAAATCGGGCATGATGGTTGGGAAATGCGGCAGTAGTCACAAGTGATGGATGTGTTTAGAGGAAATGGTGGTAATGTGTGGCGATTTGCTCGTTGTGCTTGTGGTATCTTTTCCGTACTGTCACCATCGTTCGCACAGTGGACGCTGTTGCGCCACAGGCCGGCCAAACGAGTATGCGTTCAGTCAACCTCAGTTCGCACCGCACTGCTTGGTACGGTTGCGGACCACAACCAGGTATTTGTGGAGCCAAGTTGTGTTAATTCAAAATCTGCCGACTCAGGCCCTTATGATCTTCGCCTTCTGTTTCTTCTTCTTGCCCTCTGCGCCACTGCTTGCACCACTCTCAGCTCCTCCAGATCCTCCAATCTGGCCCTGCATCTCGGCCATCATGTCCTGTAGAAAATTGTCACTGACACCTCCTCCTGTAATGGCGGGAGAATGGAGGGGCAAAATCTTGTTCAATTTCCAGCCATTTGGCACTGCAGGCTCCGGCATCTCCTTGGGCATAGGCATTCCAGCAATGGGCAACCTGAAGGGTGTGTTCCTCTGTGTAGGGTGCTGCTTCAGGTATTGTGCGATCAGGATGTAGAGATGATGCTTGTTGTTGATGTCCGGGTTGGTCAGCTTTCCGTCCTTCTTCAGCAACACCCGCACCCTTCCCGGGTTTGCCCAATCCTTGGGATGTGTTTTGTCTGGTTCGAACACGGTGCTCAATCCCAGGGACGCAGCGGCATCTGCCATCTCTCGAGCTAATGGGTTCTCGACTGCCAGTTCCGACCCCACACGTCGCCCTTCTGCCCTTGTTCTCGATTTGTCGAAGTATACGGGGTATAAACATTGGTAATGCTTGGACTTCTCGCGGTCTGCTGACGTCTTAACATTTGGCCCTTGTGGTTGCAGCATCTCCTGGCGGTCTTGGGTAGAGGCGGGGATGTTCCTTGCCGATATGATTTCATCGGCCCTCCTTGCAGCAAGCAGCTCGTTCATATCGTCAATGTCCATCTCAGAGGGATCGGAGTCAGACTCGCTGACTTCTTCTATGCGGGGGTTCATCGTGTGCGTATTATGAGGTTTGCCCTGCCAATCAGTCAGTATGGGCCAGCTGGTTTGCAGTCACCCAGAAAGAGTGCACTCACTCAGTCGTCTGCCGCGGCTGGCTTCAGTTACGTGCAGCGTCGCGGCTCTGGCGTCGGTGCTAGTTTGTTGATGTGGGGAAGTTAGATGTCTTGGCGGGGAAGTCGCGACGTGGGCTTTGGGAAAGAACTCTGGACGGTCGGCACGCGGAAGTGCCAAGCATCTGTCACGGCCCGAACGATCAACTTCCGGAACGGTAGTCGTCAACTTCGACCGTGACCATTCAGTCTTTTTCCCTTGCTAGGTTCACCGCTTCCAATGATCGTGCTTGCCTGCAGCGCGGCTATCTCGACCATGGTCCATGCAGCCACGTCGCGCCATCCAACCGTGCATTCATCCTGACCAATGCTCATGTCGACCAATGACTCTGGCTGATAGCCTTGTTCTCCTTCACACACTGAATGGCCTTTCCCGTAGGCCATGGGGCTTCTTGACGTCGCCCTCGTAATCAGTCCTCCAAACCGGTGCTCATGAGGCTTGTCGTACCGTCACCGGTAACCAGTCAGCGCCACCATGTTACACCACAGACGACGCCTCGCAGACATTGACCGGCTATCTAATTACTTTGCCTAGCAGCAGTGCAGCAAAAATTCTGGATCATTTCATGGTATCCCTGCAAATGATCAGAGGCTTGGAGGAAGTGGCATGAGACACTCGGGATTCCTTGTCCTAGAACGAGTGCACTCGCTTTTCGTCCCTCGACCCTAGTGGTTCCTTGTCACCGCAAGCAGCGTTAGTGAAGGCCGGTACGCTACTAAGGCGAGCAAAGGGCATACCCAGAGCTCCATCTCAAGCATGCCAGCGCAAGCACCACTAGCTGCTCACGGTCGACTCCGTGCCGAAACCATTCGATCGCCCTCAAGGCAGGCTAAGGAGCGGTCAGTCCGTGTCAACTCACAAATCATCTGCGCGTGTTGCCGCTTGGTGGAGCATCAGTTTTCTACTGCAAGGCCTCGAGGAACCCGTTACACAGAACTAGATTTAAGCTGACGTGGTGTGCTCAGGAACCTATGCACGCAGATCGGTAACTACAACAACGGCCATGTTCGACATTTCGCACAAGCTTGACCCTAGACCTGCAGCATGTCCAGGTTGTCGGGTGTCAGCCTTGGCTATAGGCTTAGTCGTGTCCGTTATGATTTACATTTGACAGCCATGACAGGGATGATGCTACCCGTGGAGTTTTCCTCCGTATGTTGATATGTTTCTATTCGCTAGCAGAGCGGGCATACACTTATACTCCGATCCATCCCAGTTGGCTCAACCATGCAGTTGTTCCCGCTAACTGCAAGTATCCTTATGTGCATCAAAATGCGTGATGGCTTACCTTCCGTGGATCCGGCATCTGTGCCGCTCCATTCGAGGTCAATACATTCCAACGGCAAGACCTGAGCATGAGCACCAACAGCACCAAATATGGAAAGTCCAAAGCAAGGCTCGATCCGATTGGGCTCACGCACCATGTCCTGAGTCAGCGATTCTCGTTAGGCTGACGGCCATGTTGTTGCCTCACTTCCACACCGCAAGTACCCTGATTTGCGAATCTCGCGTGGAAAGGACTGTAATTCCGCGCCAACATCGTGGCTCAGGGTTACGAGGCTTTAGACCTGCAGCTTCCGGACGGCCCGATGAGGAAGGCTCGGGGTGCCGAGACTCAAAGTTTGGTAGTGCTCTCACGATTACCGAAAAGGGTCTTCTCACAGAGCAGCTGCTTGATCACATTACCTCCCGCTCTTATTCTCAGCCACGCCGCAGTATAAAGGTGACATTCAGCCCAGTCCATTTACAACCCAATTCATTCACTTTGTTCGTTCCAGAGGCCTGCTCTTGGTGCATATAAGCACACGCCACATCAAGCAACATTATTTCATCTTTCGTCAGACATTCGTACCAGTCGATATGCCATCTGCCACCATGGCGCCTTCCGCTGTACGAAAGCCCCAACGAGTCATGGCTCGCCGTACATCAAAACCATCTGCCATTCTAAATAAAGCATACCTCTTCAATCGTAGCGTCAGGAGCGCGCCACTGCGCATCAAGCGGGCCTCGGCGCAGACGCTCTATCTCGACAATGGCTGGAATGTGCTTGATGCATCGGGTGGTGCTGCTGTGACGGGCATTGGGCATCTGAATACGCGCGTCGAGCAGGCGATGATCAAGACTATACAGAATGGCCTTTCTTATGTATCTTCTTTGATGTTCGACACAGACATCACAGAGACCTTTGCACGCTTCTTAATCAACACAACGGATGGGAAAATGAGTAAAGCGGTCTTCTACTCCTCTGGTAAGCCGCTCGAGACCGGCCAAGGACGCCCCTGACAGTCACTATAGGAACCGAGGCCAACGAGGCAGCATACAAACTTGCTCTGCAATATCACGCCACGGAGAAGGCGAATCCGGAGTCGACCCGCACTCTCTTCATTGCTCGAGATCGGTCATATCATGGAACCACACTAGGTACTCTTGACATGGGTGGACACAAGGCACGACGAGAGCTATGGGAGCGCGTTCTGCCACACAATACACACCACATCTCGCCTTGCTACTCCTACCGGAACCTCGAAACAGGTGAGACTAAGGCGGGGTATGTGACACGCCTCAAGAACGAACTGGAAGAGAAGATCAAAGAGCTAGGTCCTCAGAACGTGGCCGCATTTATTTGTGAGCCCGTAGTTGGTGCTGTAAGTTGAATCTATCTCACGCAACGATTGTGAGACCGTATACGGTAGGCATGTTTGGACATGATGAGAGCAGTTCGGCTATCGACACGAAGATCACGCCCTATCCTCGCGGAGCTTGCGGTGCTGACTTCAGATACAGGCACTGGGCTGCGTGCCGGCCGAAGCCGGCTATCTCGCAGCAATGAGAGATGTCTGCGACCGATACGGAGTTCTGCTTATCTTTGACGAAGTCATGTGCGGAATGGGCCGTACTGGCTACCTCCACGCTTGGCAGAAAGATGGTGTTGCACCAGACATCCAGACAGTCGGTAAAGGTCTTGCTGGTGGTTTCCAACAGCTCTCCGCCATGCTCGTCAACCCGAAGATTACCGATGCCTTTGAGTTTGGTCCCGGCTCTGGCGCTTTCAGTCACGGTCATACCTTCCAGAACTACCCACTTGCTTGCGCTGCTGGCCTTGAGGTCCAGAAGATCATTCAGGAAGAGAACATGCTGCAAAATGTCAGGGTCAAGGGTACCAGGCTGTCGAAATTGCTTAAGAAGCGTCTTGGTGATCATCCAAATGTTGGCGATATCCGTGGGGCAGGTCTCTTCTGGGGTGTAAGTATCACTAAATCAGACACTCATTTCGCTGACTCTGACTTTCCGCAGATCGAATTCGTCAAGGACAAGCAGACCAAGGAGCCTTTCTCAGCAGATATGAAGCTCAACTTCAAGATTTACGAGAAGGGTATGTTGCCAACATCCTTCAGGTCAGTGATTCTGCTGACAGCACGATAGGCCTCGCTCCTCCTTATGAAATCCACATTTACCCCGGCGGCGGCACTGTCGACGGCTTCAACGGGGACCACATCATTATCTCGCCCTCCTACAACGTCACTGATGCCGATGTTGATGCCATCGTCGACCGCGTCGGCCGACTTGTCGAGGATTTCTTCAGCAACCTCGACGCGCCTTCCAACCCTGCTGCACCTTAAGCGCGCCCTTCCGCCAAATCCATACCCATACATAGACATTGCTTGGTGTTGCAACTTTAACGAACTACCATAGGAGATCCACGACGTACAAATGTTCTTGCTTTCGGTCATCAATTCGGCGTGCATGCGGTGGTTACTGGTTACTGGGAAGGCTGTCTGAGTATTCTGTTTGCGTGCTCGTGCGAAGAACGGATGGAGACCTCGAGGCTCAGTACCTACGAGGCTCCCAATTGAATTTGTATAGCAAATTAGCGTACAGGCTCGTACTTTCGGTAGAATCCTCACTACGTCCCCTAACGCAACCATCTTCTTCTCTTTATGTCTTTACGCTCAGCGTTGCCCGCGCTGCATGCAAAAAAAGTCATTTTGTCCTCTGGTGTTCACATGCAGAGGTGCCAGTAGATTACTCAGTGGTGCGAGCTGGATGACGCTCCAGGCTGAATAGCCTTGTCATTGGTGGACAAAATGTGAGGCGAAAGTTAACAGCCGCCGCGAACGGTACGCCGAACGGTGATGTCGCCAGCCGTGAACCCGCTGCAGGCATCCGCAAAAAGAACCTTATCGGATGGATTCCGCGAGTGCAAGAATGACTTCGCATGCTCACAACTCAGCCAGACAGTTGCACACCTTAACCTGCAATGTATTAGTGTGGGGTATAGCCGACCAAAGCGCAATTGTTTGCACACTGCCAATATGCACAATAAGATTCATCAGCGCCGTTCAGTCCACTAGGAAACAACAGACGCTGTGCACTGTGTGCGCTTCATCGACCCTAGCACGGTAATCCCATCATTGCCTTATTCACAGGATGCCGTCCATCAAACCCACTTGCACGTGGCTTCATACTTCCCGGGCCCGAAAATAATCGACACGTGACACATTGCAGACCGAGTGTCATAGATGGCAATCTGTGTGCAACAACCCCTTTTCTCCTGAACTTTGCAAGTGTCGAAGGTCTTGGTTTAAAGACTTCTGCGACATGAAAGGCTGAGAGGTGAACCGTGCATGGAACCATCGATGGGAAAGCCGAATCGAGCGTGCCGGCTGACAGTCAAAAGATGCAGTGACCTGCACGGTGAAAGCGATGTGATAAGACGAAATTCACGTGAAGGACTGGGAGCTGATTGCTTTGAGCGAGGTAATTATGAATCAGGTCTCACAGTCCAAGGTCGTCGGTGGTTTGGAGTGCGGAGTTGGTGTCTCGAGGTGGCAAAGCTGAGGAGCTAAAGGCGGTTGGCATCACGGTTTTTCCTGCACGCAACATGACGAAGTGTAGGAGTGGAGAGACTGCACAAAAGCGCACATATTGCAGGCTTGCGGCGCGCAAGTGGCGGGGGATGCATGGTTTGCAGCGAGCAACGAGCACACTTGGAAGAAGCCGGCAAAATGAATGGTCATGTTGCTGGAGGGTCTGATGGAGGCTCCAGGGCCGCCGACCTGATATTAATGAGCGCGCAGAGCGCCTTCCCCATGAAATCAAGCAGCAATATTTCCACTGTCTCTGGCTGCCCGCCTCACTCGCTTTTGTAATTGATAGCGTGAATTCGTACGTCTCCAGCGCGGAAAAAGGCAGCAGAGAGCAGAGTGGGTAAAGGGCCGGGGCACGATTTTCGGCGCGCTCTTGTCTCTTGGACCGCCCGCGTCATTCGTCAACTGGACGCGCGACTGTGCGCACAAGCCATGAGTGATCACCTTGCGGAGGAGTCTGTGGAAACCTCGCCTGCCCTGCCGACGACCAACCCTCTGGCATGAGCACCGCACCCTCTTCCTGAGCGACAGTCCTGCCAGCATCGCCTGCATCACAGTGCGCCGTCCCGCCGCACGCCCAGCGAGCAGCCGCCCGACTCGGCTCTGCTCTGAGCTGCCTCTGCCTCTGCCTCTGCACGCCCGACGAGAAGGCCCTCGACGACCGGCTGGGACTGCGTGCGATAACGGCAGCACTCACCGCGCCCCTGCGACGACAGCACACGCCCGCCGCGCGCCCTGCACTGCTGCCGCGCACGACACTGCCAGAGCCAGCCGCCGACGTGCTGTGCAGCGCTGCAGCGCCGCCCGTCTCGCTCGCCCGGCGAGAGAAGTAGCGTTTCAACGCCAGGCCCACGACCGCCCGGCAGCACCATGAGCACGCCCTCCACCGCGACGGCCACGCTCCCGCCCCATCATCAATTCTATCCTCACCACCAGACATACCAGACCGGCCTGCCCAATGCCAACCAGCTCGCGAATGGTTCGGCTCGAATAGGCAATTCCATGTACAACGGCTACGCTAGCGGCGCCTCGAATCCTGGCTCTGATATCCGCCGAACCGCGAGCACCCACAGCAGACACCCCCAACAGCTGCCGCCGCTCACCCAGCCACAGGCCCCCGACATGGGCGCGCCCACCGCGGGCAGCAGCGAGGAGCACTCGCGGCGACGGACAAACTGGAACGAGTTCTACAAGAACGGCCTGCCGAAGGAGGTCATTGTTATTGACGACGACGACGATGACGAGCCTGCGCGGCCACAACAGCCCGCGCTGCACAGGACTGCCACGAACGGCTCCGCACGGCACACCGACAAGAAGCGCAAGACCACGGCCGGCACAACAGCCTACGACCCCGTCTACAACCAGCACACCTCGTACTCGACCACCCAGACGCCCTACTACGACTCGCCCAACCACTCGATATCCACCGACAGGACCACCTCTGCCCTCAACACAACCGCTGCCACCTCACTAGGGTCCCAGGCCAGCAACGGCCACCACATCTCGCCGCTCGAGAACACTGCAGTCGGCCAGAAGAGGAAGCGAACACGTGCAGCGGCGCAGGACGAGGCTAAGCAGGCGAAGAGGCGGGACCTTGACGACCGCGACCCCTTCAGCCTGTACCAGCCACCTCCCAACCCGGTGATCAAGGCGAAGGATGTCTACGTCCAGGTTGTTGCAGATGTAAGGTTCCTTCTAAAATGAGGTTAAACGCGTGCTGACCGATCACAGAAGAGCAACTACAAGGACCAGAAGGTCGACGACGAGGACGGCCACTACATTGTCGTTCCAGAAGCCGATCTTACCGAGCGATGTATGCACTCCTGACATCTTGCTATCTTGCAGTGCTGACACACAAGCAGACCAGATTCTGAAGCTCTTGGGCCAGGGCACCTTCGGCAAGGTTGTCGAAGCCTGGGACCGGAGGAAGGGCACCAAGTGCGCCATCAAGGTTATCCGCTCAGTACCCAAGTACCGTGATGCTAGTCGCATCGAGCTCCGTGTGCTCTCGACACTGGCCTCCAACGACAAGCACAACATCAACCGTTGCATCCACTTACGAGATTGCTTCGACTTCCGCAACCACATCTGCATCGTCACAGATCTGTACGGGCAGAGCGTTTTCGACTTCCTCAAAAGCAACAGCTTCGTGCCCTTCCCGAGCTCACACATACAAAAGTTTGCCAAGCAGCTATTTACGAGCGTTGCTTTCCTGCACGACTTGAACCTCATCCATACCGATCTCAAGCCTGAGAACATCCTTCTTGTACAGAATGCCTACCAGACCTTCACGTACAACCGCACAGTCCCATCGTCATCCACGACAGTTAATCGCACAGCAAGACATCGCAAGGTCCTGCTCGACCCGGAGATTCGGCTCATCGACTTTGGATCAGCGACATTCAACGATGAGTATCATTCTTCGGTTGTCTCGACACGGCATTACCGCGCACCAGAGATCATACTCAATCTTGGATGGAGCTTCCCCTGCGACATTTGGAGCATAGGTTGCATCCTTGTCGAGTTCTTTACCGGCGACGCCCTGTTCCAGACGCACGATAGCCTCGAGCACCTGGCAATGATGGAAGCCGTGTGTGGTGGCAAGATTGATCGAGATATCGTCAGAGCTGTCTACAAGCAAGACCGCTCAAACTCTCGTAATTCAGCCAACTCGTAGGTTGACACGGTCATTAATGATGTGAACATTACTAACAATCGCAGTGCCGCACGATACTTCAAAAACTACAAGCTGGACTACCCCAACAATGACATCAACAAAGCGTCGAAGAAGTATGTCAAGGCGATGAAGAAGCTCCACGTATGTGACCCCAACGCTATTTAAGAGCTTTCACTGATAACGACAGGAAACAATACCCGGCCATACCGACTTCAACAAGCAGTTCCTCGACCTCCTGAGGCGGATATTCGTATACGACCCCAAGAAGCGAATCACCGCCAAGGAAGCCTTACAACATCCGTGGTTCAAGGAGTCGCTCATGGACGATGGCACGGAAGCGCATAAGATCCGTCTGGAACGAGAAAAGAAGGCTAGGCGTCAAGAAGAAGAGCGCCGGTACCAGCGAGAACAGCGCGACCGGCAAGACGAGGCGCGAGAGCGGCAGCAGAATGCACGAGCGTACTAGTAGTCACCGTGCCCGCGTCGTCTGCATAGGCGAACATGGACTTCGCCATTGTTTCACGCTGGACGCATGTGTGTCTTCCAGTAGACGCGCACACACCAGCTTCCCCTTTCCATATACTGCATTTACGATAGCGACATGACGCATTGTGGGCTTCGGTCTTACTTTATCCCCCATGGGTTGGAGGCGTTTGAGTCAGTGTTATCTGGTTTTGGTTACCCGATTATTTTCTTCAATGGATCCTTGCGGATCGGAGGCAGAGCAGTGGATACAGAGCTCTAGCAGGCGTTGAGATTCTCTTTGTCCGAACAAAAGATACACCACTACGTGTGCATGGTACTGAGAGTGATGAGGAAGTGAGGAAGGGAGTGGATGAAGACAAGTGCTAGAAGCTTCAAAGCTCGCACACTGAGGATGGAGATGAAGCCTGACAGTGGGTATTGGTTGTTAAATTCAGTTCACAGCTCATATCATCTACTGATGCTTGAGGCACGGCGAGATTCAAACAACGGCACGTACGGAAGGAGCAAATCTCCACACCCACCAAACCCTATCTCTATCCTATGCATGTGAATGTCACTGGTCTGACCTGCCGGATTCGAGCACTCACGCCGGCCGCCAAGTACGCGGCACGGAGGTGATTCAGTACACATCGAAGCGCCACGCTGTCGAAAGCTGAGCGCGATGCGCGTCATCTCACGGCTGTACTTTCCAACACAGATGCGGCAGTCGAAGCGGGGCGCGCTAGTTCCGCCTCGATCCCCGCGTAAACATCCGCGTCGCAACACGCCAAACATTGGAGCGCAAACGTTCACAAAGGACAGTCCCTAATGGCGAATGCGCAGCAGCAGGAGAACATGCTTCTCACGGAGCACTTCTCTTGGCCTCCAATCGTACTTTTCTCCCTCGCAACCCATTGCAGGAACGTAGCTAACCAAAGCAGAGCCTCATCGACGACATAATAAACACCATAAACGAAGTCCTCTACCGCTGCACCGACACCTTCGCGACCGGCATCGCGAACGCTCCTCCGCATCTTCTCGGCTTCGCAGACCGTTACGCTGCCGAAAACCGCAAGCCTGACAGAGATGAAGACGGCAACGACGTGTACCCCGACGCTGCACTCGAGATTGAAGAGGGCGTGCTGAAGCTCGAGACGCTGATGGAGAATGCGGTGGACAAGAACTTTGATAAACTTGAGATCTGGACGCTGCGGAACGTGCTGTGTCTGCCGCGGGGCGAGGAGGAGTTGGCGCGGTGGGTGCGGTTGGGACATTACGAGGGGGTCGAAGCACTCCCAAAGGACGTAGAGGGGACATGGACGCCAGAGAAGCTATACACTCTGCGGCGCAAGCTCGTCGAGACGCAGAAACTCAATGCCGCGCTGCTGGCAGAAAAGCGCAGAAACGAGGCCACGATCGAGCAGTTGCGCGCGCTGTTCACCCCCGCAGCGAGCCCGATGAAGCGCGAGTCCACGTCCCCTGGGCGGAGCGCGGCGCAGAACGGCGGCGCGTTTGCGTTCCTCACGCACGCCGAGGGCGCAAAGCAACTCGGCGTCAGCCCATTACCGCAGAGCGGCGCGGCGAATGCGCCTTCGAACGGCGCAGCGCCCCTCACGACACATACTTCCTTCACCGCGTCGCAGCTCCCGTATCTCCGCCAGTTGCTCGCGAATCTCAGACCGCATCTTGCTTCCACGGCATTACCCACGAAGTCCGAGTCTGGGTCAGACGGGACAAGTAGAGAGAGGAAGCTGTACCTTGAAAGCCAGAGTAAGCGCATCCTGGAGAAGAGGGGCGTGGATACGAAAGAGGGCGTAGAGGGCGCGGTGGAAGGTGCGAAGGTGAGGGCTGAGGAGGTCAGGGGGCTGGAGGGCATTGTTGAGGCGTTAGGGAGAGGCAATAGTACAAGTAAACATGGCGGCGAGGCTATGGACACAAGCTGAGGCTTTTAAGAGCCCTGAGGGTTAAACTTCTTGTTTTTTGTGCACTGGAATTAGGCTTGGAATTGGAGATACCAGGATTGGAGTACGGCGCAGGGATCACGCCGTCATTCTATGGAGAATAGATGGATTCGACATCACACCCGTTGGACCGATTTCGAATGCTCAAGCTGATATTGATTTGGCAATTGGACTTGCAAATTGACAACAACAATAACAACAACAACAACAACAACAACAACTGGGTCGACAAGGGGCAGGTACACCCTCGACCGACACCCACCTGTAACAACAAATGCATTGCTCCTACTTCTTCTTCTCAGAATCAGCTAACCCTCTCAACCGTGGGCCCAGTAGCCTCCCTCTTCTCCACAACCTGCGCACTCATCTGACTATTCTGCGCATCACTCAGCGCCTTCACGATTCCACTCTCCGCCTTCTCCCTCACCAGCCTCCTCAAGCTATTAATAAGGAAGCCACTGAAGATATCCACACTCCACTCATCCGGCAACTTCGCCAGCACCTCGCCAATATCAAACCAGCCGCCAAACCTCTCGAGCAGCTCTCCTGACCGCTCGATGCGCTGCGACAAGTCCTCGATACTGAGGAACTCGGTGAGCAGGTAATTGAACAGCCTGCTTTGTTCCGCACGGCTCGGCAATTCGGAAACAGGGATGGGTAGGGCGCCGGTGGTTGTGGGGCGGAAGATGGAACTGTATCCGTACAGACAGTAGCTGATTGCTGTGTCGAAGTCGCCCAGGCCGTGCGTCAGAAGTCGGAGGGCTTCTTGGTGCTGTTCTTGCCGTCCGTGTAGAATGATCATCTCGGGCACGAGTTCCTGCTCATATGGCTGTAGCCGCGCGAGGATGGTACTGACGTCGTAGGACGAGGTGGCGGGCTGGTTGGATCCGAGGAGTTGCAGTAGGCGAAGGCGTGCTTGCCACCATTCTGCGGGGATGGCGTTGTCGGTTATGAATTGGTGGTATGTCGGTTTGGGAGGTTCGAGGATACGGTAGGTTTCATAGGTTTGGGCAAGAGTGGAGCGAGATTCTGTGTTAGACTCGAGTTCGTGGATTACGGTGTCAAGGTAAAAGGCGATCAGTTCATTGACGTAGCGCGTGTGCTGGTAGCTGTTAGTCATGAGGAGGAGGATGGGCATGGAGAACACATACCTTCTTTCCGAAAACAAGGTATTCCAGATACTCCTTGACGGCACCTGGGGCCTTCTCTTTCAGTAGCTCCACCGCGCGAGTCGGCTCGAACTTCACCCTGCTGTGGTCGTCTGCGAAGATCTGAACACCAAGCTTGGGGTTGCGATTTGCAAGCCATGCACCATACTCTTCGACGAGCGACTGATCCCTGATGCGTGCAAGATACTTGCGCAGCTCGTTTTCGCCATCAACAAAGGCACCACCCGCGTCTTCCTCGCCGTCAAGAATGCGTCTCCACGTGGCAAGAACTTTCGAGGCCTTGACCGATGCCTTACAGTTGCTCTGATAGAGCCTGCTAAGAACGTAGAGTCGTTTGAACTGTTCCAGGAGCCCAACAGCTCGATCGAAGCACTCGACCTCTTTGTCGACAAGCTCATGGAGCTCAGCGCGATACGACCCTGGACTTGACGTGCCATTTGGACTGCCTTGATCCAAAAGTAGCAGTATGTGAAGTAGCGCCGCATCCACAGTGCTGAAGACAAAAGGGTCACTTGTGACGCTTGCCATGCCTTTCCGTCGCTTCCAGAATTGAAGATAACGTTTGACAAAATGAAGTAGATTGTCCCCAAATGGTCCTTTGACATCTGTCGACATCGTAGAAAGATCGTTCTGTTGCAAGAATTGTTCAATGACTGATGTGATGCCGCCGGAAATCTGGATGCCTTCAGGTCCCTGGACGACCTCTTGGCTAAGGACCGGCAACATCGACAGAACTATCCGGGGATCTACTTCGCCCTCTACGAGCGCTTGCTCGGTGATTCGCTTCTCGTTTTCGAAGATGATGATGTTGGTCTTGGTGCGCAGCACAACGTCTATGAACAGAAGCACAGAAGCCTTCTGGCGAATGTAAATCAGACTGAGATACTCGGATTCGTTGCGAGGATCTTGTCCACGAATATCGCCAAGGACCCTTTCGACAGGGTTACGGTTTGGCTGTATTGTCGTGCCGTCTTCCGCGAATTGAGCTTGCTCTAAGCGCGAATCAAGACGAGTGACGAGTGGGTTACGGACAGCCCACCATATCTGGTTGTCAGCCCAGACCACATTGCGTGACTTCAGCTTAGACAGCCGCTGCGTGAATTCAAGATCCGCTCTCTCTTGCGCTGTCGTCTGTACCTTCGTGGCCTGAGTGTCAGCCGAGCCTCTCGAAGAGGGCAGCTGCAGCCGCTGTACGGTTAGCTTGGCTCCGATCTCAGGAAGCACCAAGTCGTAAGGCTGAACAACGGTGCGCATGCCAAGAGGCACAGAGACGTGGTAATTATCTCCTTTGGAGAGGCCGAGCGATGCAAGATTGAGCCATTCTTTCGAGTCCTCGCCGTCTACGTCCCATCTCTGGATCTCAACGCCGTACTCAAGACTATCTGTAGCCTCTCGGTGTACTGCGGCCAGTACATAGCCTTCCTCGGCGTCCATGTCTGGACCCATGGATGATGTCAGATCGATGCCTGATCCGTCAACGACAATTGCGTCAGGATAGCTACTAAATTGGATACTTCCCCTGCACATGTCGCCGTCCAAGTTGACAAACATACCGACACCTTGTTCGTTTGAAGTTGTGCCAACGGTAAGCAGAAACTCATTGGGGTTCGGCGAGGCAATGTGCGGTCGAAGTGGAACGAACGGGGGAGGTCTCGTTGCTTCTTGTACCTCAGCCTGGGGCGTTTCGTCTCCTGGTGGAAGCGGCAATGGCTTGTCAATAGTCGCACTTTCTGTAGATCGCCCAGGCACTCGTGTAGGAGATCGAGCGGGTGAATGGCCAGGTGCAGGCGATGCATTTCGCGAGAGCGACTCAGGCACATCGAAGCCATAGCGCTGTGCTGGAGGCCGAGGGCTTGCGGTCCTTGACGATGGACCACTGCCAATTCCCATTATGTTGAGACTGGTGCTTCGGCTGTGACCCTTTTGGTGACCTTGCTGTGGCTGGGTGCTTGCCGACGACACACTCCTCGAGGGTGCTTGGGGTGCAGCGGCGATGGTCTCTGCAGCTCCTCCAACGTCCCCAGCGTCTGGATCTAAAGATGAGATTGGAAACAAGCCGACCTTCTGCTGGTGCATGACGTCCAACAAGGCATACGAATGGCTGTCTGCGGCGCAAGAGAAGGTCTCTCGCCTGACGGAGACCAAGCATCCTCCGTACTCAATAGTCTTGACTGCCATCGGTGGTGTACTCTCTGTGATGCGCACGAGGCGTAGCCTCTTCTTGAGACCAATGACTACCACAACGCCATCTTCGTCCCCCTGTTCTTCGTTTAGGTCCACTCCGCCGACCCAGAGACATGATATTGGGCGGAAAGTTGAGTCCGGGCTCAGCTCGGGCAGCGAGTAGATGGAGAGGGTGTTGTTGCACAGGACGCATGCCTTGTAGATGTTGGGAAGAATGAGGATCTGCTGCACGCCGGGGCCGCTGCTGTCGTTGTGTGGAGGCTCGAGCCTGGAGGCAATGATGGCCGTGGGTTCGCCGGAAGGGTCGTCGGCCTCGGGCGGTAGGAGGACGAAGTGGAGGATCTCGGCGGCAGACGTGCCTACGTAGAGGTTGCCGTCTAGCTGGGGTCAGTCGCCGGAGACGTCAAGGCATACTGAGAACCATACCCCATACTTCCACACAGGTTATGCGCGCATCGGTGTGCTCGCCGTCAGCGGACAGCGGCAGGCCCGAGACGAGCTTGCGGAGGACGAAGGGCCCGTCCTGCGGCGGCGGGCGGGCGGTCCCCTGCGGAGTGCTTGCTGCTTCTGCCATTGTTCGGGAGCAGCACACGCGCCATGCTGGCTACGGGCGCGACGTGCAGGCCATGTTCCTGGCAGTGGAAGTGGAGGTGGTTCCTAGGTACAAGCTCGTGAATGCGGGCCAATGGGGTGCCTAGGCTCCCGCGCGCATCATCCCAGCTTCGTGTACACTTGCGCCGGACCACGACACATGGACTGGACTCGCTGTGCCGCTCTTTGATTGTCTGGCGAGCACAACAGCTTCACGATTGCACACGTGCAGACGCGACCGCAGCCACAGCCACAGCCATGGAGGGCGGCTTGGACGTTGAAGCGCACGCGGCGCAGGAGGAGCAGCCGAAGCAAGCTGGCGAAGAGGCGGAGACCGCGGAGGGCAACAAGTTCCAGAAGGCCATTGGCGCCTGGCGGAGTATGACTGCGCAGTGCCTGTGCGATAGCAGAGAGCTGATACAGCTTCAGACATCGATCTCACTTCCCTCATTCCTCAACTCGACACCGTAGCCTCAGACCTGGTCGCACACCAGAGAGACACACTGACGCAGAGGAAAGAGCTTGCGCAAAAGACCAAAGACTTCAGGAAGCTAGACGACGAGAGCAAGCTTAGTGATATCAAAGGGCTCTTGAAGTGTACGCGACATAGCTATAGCACCGTCTGGCACACATGAAGCTGACGATACACACAGCATACCAGGGCTTCATTGACCTCATATCGAACCAGTCGAAAACCGTCCAGGCCTCTTTCTTCCAGCTCTACTCCCCGCTCTCCGAAGCGCCCGACCCATACCCCCTCCTCGAAGCCTCCGTGGACTCCCTTGTAACCGCCGAAGAAGTCGTCCCCAAGCTCACGGCCGAGAACGAGCGATTACAGAAGACCGTTGCGAGCTTGACTTCTCAGCTGGAAGAGTCTGAGAGGAAACTGGAGCAGGAGCGTACAGCCCGTAAGACCGTCGAAGACAGCCGCGACAGCAAGATCAAGGAGATCGAGGCCTCGTGGTCGGCGGTTTTGGACGAGAAGAAGGACAACTGGGAGTCGAAGGAGAAGAGTCTTGAAGACAAGGTCGAGAGCCAGGAACGACTGCTGAAGGAGCTCAAAGCCAACTATGAGGTTTCGCAGAGGCTGGGCAGTGGAGAGGAAGCTACAGGAGAGAGCAGCGGTGCTACAGCTGCGGAGCTTGAGATTGTCAGCTCCGAGCTGGAGAGGACGAGCCACCGCCTGGCTGAAGTCGAGGCGCGCAACGAGCAACTCCGTCTGGAACTTGCGCAGACTGCCTCTGCCCAGGCTCAACACGTCGCCGTGGAAGACGATCCTGCGTTCCTTCGTTTGCGATCTGAGAATTCCTCGCTGCTCCGCAAGCTCGAGAACGCGCGCTTTGAGAAGGACTCCGAACGCACACGCCTCGAGACCGGCTCACGTAACCTCGAAAGGGAGATCAAGTCTCTGAAGAGCGAGAAGGAGGCTTTACGAGAGAAAGTACAGAAGTGGAGCGATTATGACAACGTGAAGCAAGAGCTGGAAGTACTGAAGGTGAGAGAAATATCAATCCAGGCGCAGGCTTCTACTGACACGGCCAGTCCATCGAATTCGCAACGGGCGACGACGACGATGAGGCAACCGAACTCGCTCTTTCGCAGAACGGAGTTGCCGGTAAAGGAAAGGGCGAGACATTGGAGCAGCTGTTGCTCGCTCGTAACAAAAAGATTAGCAACGAGCTCACAGTCCTGCGTGTGTCGCACAACGACCTGCAGAGTAGATTGGAAGGCCTCCAAGAAGAGCTTTCACAGACTAACATGGAGTTGGAGAAGTCGCGAGCTCTCAATGAGACACTCGAAGCTGACCTTGAAAACGTACAGCAAGAAGCATCGAATACCTTTGATCCTTCTGGCAGGTCGGTGGCGGGGACTCATGTGTCTCGATACCCACAATCGTCTTTCGCAGGCACAAGACGAGGAAGGGCAACATCGCCCACATCATCGATAATCTCTGGATTTGACAATTCCTCGCAGAACACTCTGGCATCATTACGTGCTGGTGAGCAGGTGGGCGGTGGGTCAGGCATCCTACCCATGGTCACAGCCCAACGAGACCGCTTCAAGAAGCGCAATTCAGAGCTCGAAGCCGAGCTGCAAAAGTCTCACGCTACCATCTCATCGCTGCGGTCTGAGATTGGCTCGCTCCAGAAGGACAACCTCGATTTGTACGAGAAGACGCGATACGTTTCGTCTTACAACGCACACAACAGAGGGCCCGCGGCCTCTGCTTCATCTTACGGAGCAAATCCAAATCCCTCGACCGTGCAGATTGGCGACAATGCGACAGACCGGTACCGTTCTGCATACGAGTCGAACCTTTCACCCTTTGCTGCTTTCAGAGGGAGGGAGTCGGCACGCGCAATGAAGCGTATGCATATCTTCGAACGCATGATTTTGCGTGTAACAAAGTTTGTGCTAGCGACAAGAACAAGTCGCAATCTGTTTGCAGCGTATTTGTTGGGCATTCATTTCATGGTATTCTGGATGCTCTTCTCGACAGCCGGGGCACATACAGGATCCACTGTGGGGGCTGCTGCTGGTTCGGCAGCTGGGCCTATTGACGTTGGACCTGGTGATCTGTGGCACAAGGATACGGTTGATGATAGAACATCTTAGATCTGGTGGCAGCTATGTATCATACCGGTGTTATCTGAGCTGTTGGGAGCACCAGCATCAGCAGGCGCACAGGAATTGATTTCGACCTTCGCATAACCGTCTTCGTTGTAAACAAGCATGCTAGCATCAACATCTTGGAACTTTTAACCCAATTGTGCTTGCGATTTGACATTAGTCTTGGCATGCTGTAAACACCAAATTCAGAAGCGAGGAGTCCGACCCGCGATCTCCGAAAGCTCATCACAGCGCCAAGACCATCAACAACCTACTTCTTCTCCACGTAGGCCCCTCCAAACGCAACACAGCCCATACAGTCCTTGCTCTCTCACCATGCAGCGTCGTATGGTCAGTTCGACGCGCCCAGTCTCACCTGCAGGACCGCTAACGCTCAGACAGCTCACCAAAGAGGAAGAAGCCTCTGCGGGCGGCGAGGATATGGAAGTCCGCCGCGAGGACCAGGAAAAGATCAACAAGTTCAGCTCCCTGCACCAGAAAGAGACGAATCTAGAAGAGGAGCTGCGGGCAAAGATTGTAAGTGCAGCCGCGCTGTGCTGTTGTCTTGGCCTCTACATTTCACCACATCTGATCGATTGATCTTCTTCACTACCGAGTATTAAACGTTGTTTTCAAGGCACCGTTAATGAAGACTTGGTTTGCTTATCTCTTGTAGCTAATCAGAATGCTGACTTCAAACAGAAGGAGAAGGAGGACCTCGAGGAGATCTCGACAGAACTTGAGCTCGTAGATGAGGAAGAGAAAGTGCCGTAAGTCATATCATGTTCTTTTAGCAGCATGAACCTCAATAATTTTGTAGATGTTCGCTGACATTCCACAAGATACAAAGTTGGCGACTGCTTTGTCTCGTTACCACAGCCGCAGGTCCTTGAGCTCCTAGAGAGCTCAACACAAACCATCGACGAGGAGGTCGAGGCACTGAAGTCGAGACTCGAGACCGTCCAGGACGAGATGAGCGAATTGAAGAAGGTCCTGTACGGCCGCTTTGGGCGGAGCATCAACCTCGAGACCTAATCATGAGCATTTCTTAGCAAGGAAGAACGCGCTGCACGCAAAATCCGGTAATACGACGCATCATAACACCGACTTAACATCTTTGTGCCGTTGTTTTGACAAATGGAACTGACGTTGGCCTCGGAGTTGATGTCGGACTCGGAATG
This sequence comes from Phoma herbarum, assembly GCA_001599375.1. Taxonomy (NCBI): domain Eukaryota; kingdom Fungi; phylum Ascomycota; class Dothideomycetes; order Pleosporales; family Didymellaceae; genus Phoma; species Phoma herbarum. The sequence continues at coordinate 305,209 of BCGR01000015.1, read as the reverse complement.
ACGCCCAACAAACGACACAGTCACAACGATCCGCATGCAATTCGAGTCACAGCATCAAATCGATAAGCTGTCGACGAATCGCATCCATTTGAGGCTCTTGCAGCGCTCTGGCAAGTGGGTCCACGCCCTACAGCACCGAGTTTACCGTTACCGATATGCGATCGTCATGCGTTTGCATTATCCCCGCGTTCTGCAGCTAGCTCTGGCGCTGTCTTAATACCGGCAATTCCACTTCACGCTACAGTTTGCGGCCTCGGAAATGCTAAGTGCATTCGCGGGGTCAAGCCTCTCCTCTTTACCGAAATTTTTCTAACATCTAGCTACACGGTCGCTTACTATGTTTGCTATTTTCTCTGACCCAACCAATCGTTGCTGAGCTTGAACGTCATTACCCTGGATTATGGAGTCCGCGGATTTGGAACGGACTTATTCCCGCGATCAACAGCAACAGCGGCTGAATGAAGGCTTTCACGTAACAACGCCGGTGGCTCTTGTGAGAAGCACGACATCGCGAAGTGTGAGGAGCGCGAGGAGCCAAAGAAGTTCAAGGAGCCGCCGTACGACTGGTGTGATCCAAGTCCGACCGCAAACATTCTGCTAACGGAGCATTTAGATGCAGAAGGTTCTCGCACCACTCGTTTGAAAGACATTGAGAAAGAAGGGGAATATTCGTCGGAATTCGAGAAGGCCAAAGAAGATGAAGTCGAGGAGGTGGTCACGCCGCCAGCATCGAGCACAATCTCGAGAGCGGGCTCGCACGATTACAATGCCGCTCAGGGAGATATAAAGAAGATCATCCGCTTCAAGGAAGGCGACCCAGATAACCCGGACAATTGGCGACAAGTACGAATCGCTCCGCCTAGCAATATTTTGATACTAATGAAAATCAGATCAAGAAGCTATACGCTCTATTCGTGGCAATCATGAGTGGTAAGGTTTTACCAAAAACTCTGAATACACTCGCGTATCTAATCACCACATAGTCATGAACAGCACTATTGGCTCTTCGTGAGACCTTCTTTGCAGATTCTGGCGTTTAGCAACTGACGTACGTTCAGGTTACCCGCCGGGGCTACAGGACCTATCTCGCAGCATTTTCACGAGTACGACGAATACAGGCTCATTCTGCCTACTTCCATGTACCTCGTAGGCTACGTCTGCGGGCCTATGTAAGCACAAACATCAACGATCTTGATATTTAGCCCATTCTGATACACTCACTCAGGATCTGGGGTCCATTGTCTGAGTCCTACGGCCGCAAGCTAGTCATGATGATATCTTTCGCCATCTTCACAATCTTCTCCATTACTTCGGCAGTCTCACCAAATTTCGCGGCGCTCGTTATCTTCCGCCTACTTGTAGGTATCGGCGGCAGCTGTGCAATAAGCGTTGTAGGTGGCATATGCGCAGACATCTACCACGATCCAAAGAGTCGAGGGCGCAGCATGGCGGGATTCATGGCAGCGACCACCTTTGGGCCAATTCTTGGCCCGCCAATTTCGGGTTACATCTCCGTTGTAAGCTGGGCCTGGGGTTTTTGGGTAGGCGCTATCCTGGCTGGAGTCACATGGCCGCTGTTCATCTTCCTGCCTGAGACGTATGGGCCTGTTATCCTGAAGCATCGCGCGCAGAAATTGCGAAAAGAGACAGGTGATGAGAGTATCATCGCGCCTATCGAGTTGGAGAAGACGGACTTCAACCACATTGTCACCGTCATCCTCACCAGGCCCCTGCGAATGTTGTGCTTCGAGCCGCTAGTACTGTTCACCTGCCTGTACTTGAGTTACGCTTGTAGGTTGACCAATCCCCCTCTTCAATACTTACCGCTGACCTACGCACAGATGCCATTTTCTACATCTATCTCCAATCATACCCCATCATCTTCACCGGCATATACGGCTTCAACCCCGGCGAGCAAGGTCTTACCTTCCTCCCCATCGGTGTCGGCGCGCTGATCAGCGCTGCATTCTACCTCACATGGGACTGGTACCTCACACGGGCTCAAAAGCTCGACAAGCCGTGGAGTCGCAATGAAGAAATGGTACGGCTGCCACTAGCTTGCATCGCGGGGCCGTTCTTCGTAATCAGCAGTTTCTGGCTGGGATGGACGGCGAGGGAAGACGTGAGCCTTGGAAATCGTGCATGTCTATCACACAGCTGACAAGACCAGATTCACTGGATGGTTCCCACCGCCGCGGGCGTACTTTTCGGCATGGGCTACCTTTGCTTGTTCATGGCGCTCCTCAACTACCTGGTCGACGCGTATGAAGTCTTCGCCGCCAGCGCAATGGCTGCTGCCTCGCTCTCGCGCTCTTCATTCGGCGCCGTACTGCCGTTTGCTACGAGGCCGATGTATAGGACCTTGGGCGTGGCGTGGGCTACTAGCTTGTTGGGCTTCCTGGCTGTTGCGTTGTGTGTTGTGCCCTTTGCTTTCCTTAAGTGGGGCGGCAGGATGAGAGAGAGGAGTAAGTTCTGTCAGTACTTGAGGATGAAGAAGAAGGAAGAGGAGGAGGCGTTGCGGAACGAGAGGGTGGGGGAGAAAGAGACGGAGGCTAGAGTGGAGCCGGAGGAGGTAAAGGGGAAGGAGGACGTGTAAGATTCCTCGACCGCCTAGACGTGACACAGTAAGACAAGTCAACATAGCTCGCAAAGAAACATTCAGCGTCTAGGCCATCAAGCCCCTCGACTTCCTCCGCAAATCATGCCACCTGTTCGAAGACTGTCTTCCTGCTTCAAACTTCTTGTCGCAATCACTGCACTGTTACTCCTCGTCATCTTCACCACGACCGATTGGCGTTCCACACCGCCCTCAGAACGCATTGTCAAAGCAACGATATCGAGTCTTCATAAGGAAAGTACTCCCCTTGCACGCACGCGCAGCGCATGCCCATAGCCAAAGGCGGCGCGAACTTGTTCTACTTCCTGATCTCCATCATCTCAGAAGAGCTCACAAAGCCAGTACAATCGCGGGGGGGATGGGGTACTGTGAGACGTCTCCATGTTGACACGGCTCTTCCTTCATCATCTCCAGGTCCAGGCGCTGATCGTTGCTCCAGGGACTTCGATCCCGACATGTTGATCAGGCAAAGACCGAGTGCAATTATGATGAAAGCGATAGATTGCTACCTAGGACGGGACAGGCTACTTATGAGCCTGTGTGAAGGTGTTTACTACCTCACATGCAAGTTTGTACCCACACCGGATGAAAGCTTGCATAGAGTTCTTTCGAACACCACATCTCCCCCTTCACTCCACATTTCCACTTGACATGCTCCTTCCTCCCTCACTGGCATCCGACGCATCCAACACCGACGCCTTCAAAGCGTTCAACGACCTCTCCCTTATCCTGCCTCTGCCAGTCAACAGCACGCAAAGTCTGCGCATCTTCTGGCTGCGCGCAACGCCGTCCACACTCCGCATCCTCACCGAAGCCCTACACGAACTCCGCACCTCTCAGACCCTCTCTGAGCAAGCGAAGATATCGCTGTGACAGCTCTCCGCGTCGTTCTCGGTCGAAAGGAGCATGGAAGGACAGTCGTGAATCAGCCAGCCTTCTGGTACGGATTGCGCTTAGCCCCGCGGCCACCAACGGGTTCAGTCATCGCTGGAGAAAAATATGGGGAGATAACCGCATTTGGAGCATCTGGCATAGGGAGTGTCATTGAGCGTGGGAAACGACTGAGAGGCTTGGTCGCGCTGGTGTGTCAGGGCAGTGAGGAGGAGGAGAGGGACGAATGTCGGAGTCGGAGATCATCAGGTTTGGGCGCTAGGACTGGTTGCGCGTGGAGAGCAGAGGAGAGTGCAAGAATTGGATGCGCGGTAGGAGTAATGTGTTTTTTCTATGATCGCAAGGGGGAGCGGCTTGAGAGTCTGTGGTCGACCGCGCAGGCATTGGTCACGCAATAAAATGAGAGAAATAAATCAAACCCTTGATCGCTAGGACTCAGGCGAGAAATTAAGGTCATCAGAGCGACAGATGGTTAACGGAAGTGCAGCAGTGATGGCCCCGTCTCTCGTCCTCCTCGACCCACCGGTGCAGGACAAGGGTATCGCTCCCAACGGCTACAGCATTGATCGGGCAGTCCAACTGTCAACTTTTCAACGGCCAGGGGGCTATCGGTGTTATTGTGCTTTTGGCGTCACCAGTAGGATCGACCTTGCTTTTCCCTCCCGCTTCTGGAACGCGCGCCGTTAGAAACGGCGTATGCTAGGATCATAACATAGGAGTTATGGGTTTCGACTGACACGGTCAGTGCGGCTCCTGTGGCCGTTCGTTCGTCACGGAATACGTAGGAAAGACCCCGGGTTTTGAGGGTCTGGTGTGTGGCGAGCCGAGGCGTGTTTACAATACATGTGATCGGTTGGCAGCGACCGATGTTGCTTCTCTATGACGTTGGAAGTCCGGGGTGCAGAAATTGGGATCGAGGGACATGGATGGACGAACATTGTCTTATTCCTTGAATGATCATTGCAAGGATTTTGTTGTGATGGATGGATCGCAGTCGCGAAGCGCGTCAACGCAGTGGCGTGAAAGAAGGCAATACGTGTATCCGCACTTTAGACAAGTCGAACGTAGTTCATGTGGAGAGCACACCGCTTATTGCTTCTCAATTACACAACTAGTCGGCACAGACCTCGAGACGCTCAAAAGCCACTACTGACATAGGACCACTGAAGCCAGCCAAGTGAGTCCAGCAATGAAACTCGCAGAGACTAACTTCGCTATAATGAGACAAGGAGAAACACAAGAGAGCGCAACCGTCAATTCCAGAAACCCGCGCCTAATGATGGAGTTTGCTCGCAAGGGAGTAGAGGTAGAGGTAAGAAATACTTCGGATTTCGATCAGGACCACCGGTAGAGATTCGATAAGGAGAAGAAGCGATAGAGAAAGGAAAGTGTCGAGCCGGAGCATTATGTCCTTCGCTTGGTGCGTTCCCCTTTTCCTTGCCTCTTGCTTTCTCTAAGTGGTTGTAAATGCTCGCTAAGACAGAAAAGGACAAATCCGTCGTAACCAGAAAATGGAACTTGAGCTAACGGTCAACTCGTAAATGCTGTGTGCTCCAATCCCAAGTGCCGAGGTTGGAAGGTATTCGCCAAGACGCCATGTCCAAGAAGTGGATGCATAATCATTAGAAGAAATGTGTGTGAGGTTTCGACAGCTCATGGACTTCCATCTCCTGAACGTGGTGTTAGCAGATGTCACATTAAACACAGTGGCGAGGCCTGCATACCATTTTGAAAGAGTTGAGCTCCTCCTTGATTTGCTGCGCAAGCATAGGGGTGAGCCTGTTGCAAGTCGCGATATCTCCTCGGCGGTCGTAATCGTGAGGTGACCATGCGTCGTGGAATTGGATGCGAGGGCTGAAGGAGATGTTCCTACCGGCCGCTGGCGTGACCGGAAGACTTCTGGTGCTTCCGTTCGTGATCTTCGGAGGTTTCGTGAAGTAATCGTCGCTGTTCGCTTTGCCCTTCTCGTGTGTAGGAGTGATTGGTGCATTGATAGCGAATGTTGGGTTCGGTCCGTCAAGAGGCCGCATGGTGGGTGATCCAGAATCTGAATTCGTTCCGTTGCCTATGTTGAGTCAGTCATGCTAGTTGAAGACGTGCCAAGCGTGCAACTTACGCTTCAATATGCCTTTCTTCATGTTCGAAAGGATCTCGGCACGCTCACGATCTCCGCCCACGATGCTCTTCCTCCCCAAGTCATTGTCGATGGATCCGTCGGCGTTGACTATCTCTGCGGTACGCCCGGCATCAATTGAGTTGCGTTCGAGCCTAGGATACCCGGTACCGCCACGGACCTGGTCATGGGCGTTCGCGTTAACATTGACCTTCTGGCGTTCGGCTTCAACCGAAACCATAGAGACCTGACCAACACTGGGTCTGGAGATTGGCCCATCAGCAGCCGGAACGCCAATGACGGACTTCGGCCTGAACAGGCCCTTGATGGACCTGGTGCCCTTCTTCATCCCACTGCCCATTTTTCGAAGCATGATCGAGGCAGACGAAGCTGCTGACTGGATGGAAAGGTTGTCGTTCGAGCCCATTCCACCTTGGCCAGAGTAGATCCCAGCACCAATACCAGCAGCTTCCTGCTTCGCAATGATGGCGGCCTGCTCCGCATCCTCATCCGACTGGTACTTGTCTTTCTTCAGCCTCGCGCGCTCGGCTGCAACGGCATTCTCTGCAGAAGCACGTCTCAGCTCGGCAGCGCTGCCAAAAGAAAAGGCTCTCCTGAGACGAGATTTCATGCCCTTGTCTTTCTCATTGACAGCTGCGAGGTGTTTCATAGCTTCGCTGCCGATCTGGCTGTTCGATTGTTCTGGTGGAGAAATTGGTTGTGATAGAGGCGAGGGGGCAGTTCGTCGCGCAGGCTCGGTGCCCTTGGCAGCAGCGTTCCCAGTCGCCGGTCCTGTAGCTGCTGCCCTGGTCGATGTGCTCGACTGTATGCTGCCGATGCTGCCTTGTCTTTGATGGCTGTGACTTGAGGCTGGCCGGCTGCTAGGCCGACCCGAGCTTGACTCTGGTCGCCCTGCAGTGGGCGTCGCCGTCTGGACTGGAACAGACGCGATAGGGGTGGGAGTAATGGTTTGCCCGTTGCTGCCCTCCACACCTGCGAAACTACGACGTCTGTAACGCTTCGCAGAGTCTTGCGTGCCAACTTGCACGAGGGTGTTGTCTGCACTGTTTGCACGATTGTGCCCTGGTCTGCCGGTTGGTGTCAGGTCATTGTCACCGACCGATGTATCGTGAGTCGAGTTTGTGGGCGTGCTGGCTATCGACGAACGTTGCGTCGCTGTCGGCGTGGAACCACCACCTGTCGATATACTAGCAGACGAGTCTGTTCTCGCGGCAGCTCGCCTATAGCGGCCTGGGGAAGCTTTCACAGGAGCTTCGTCGAGGGAAAGGGTAAGGTCAGGGATGGCAGTCGATAAAGTGATGCCAGCGAAGTCACCAATTGGTTTAATATCGCTGTCATCTTTCGAGCCTTGCGCGAGCGAGCGACTGGACGAGCCAGATGTCGACACTGTCGAGTCGGAGGAGGAAGAGGGGTGGGACGGATGGCCTAGGCGAGCTTGCTGTCGATTAGGAGGCTGCTGCTGGGCGGCCTGGGGGGTCGGCGGCGACACAGAACGGTTGTCCTGCCGTAGCTGGGGCGTGCTGGAGAAGGCATAGGGCGCTATTGGCGCAGAGGTGCCCCTGTAGCCTGTGCCTCCAGTCTGCCCGCTGTAGTTCCGCTGCATGTGCTGACGCTGCTGGTGGGGTTGCGACGGCGCATTTTGGTAGTTGTCGGGCGAGTAGGGCATTGTAATGGGGGAGGTCGTCTGGGATATTGGCGCAAGTACCTGAGCCATAGGGACCTCTTACAACACGACGGTCGAGGCTCGATCGAGGTCGGCGGGGGGGTTGCTGTCGACAAAGACGGCGACTGGAGCAGCAAGGGTGAAACCTACACGGGCGGCAGTGTCAGCAGCGGTACTCGGATCATGTGATGGTTCTGTATGGGCGACGATGGAAAGAGATGGTGAAGACGAGTGCTCGGCCATTGGCGGTCGTGGACGGGCACGGAGTGAAGGGAGGCGGCGTGACGGGCAACGGCCTCGGGGGACGGCCCCCAGAGCAGCGCAGCAAGCAGCGAGGAGAGCAGTACCTGGTACAAAGGAAAGCAGAAAGGCTATTAAAACAGAGAATAGAAGGCAACGACGGCGGGCGGGCGCGGAGAGGCTGTCGTGGGTTCGACGGAGATGGCAGCAGTGTACCAAGCCTCCCGAGACGGTCTTCAAGCGTGCATTGGACAGTCACTCGAGTCGTGGGCGCGGCGAACGACGGACGGATCAAGAAGCAAGCAGAAAAGAAAAATATAGAGAGAGGGTGCGTCGTCGGCAGCGGGTGGTGGAAAGGTTGGAGTTGACGGCAGAGCACTTCTAAGGGGGCAGCACACTAACAGCACACGGACCCTCCGTGAAGTGGATGGGTCCTAGCCCTGGAGCATGGCCGTCAATAACTCATCACGCCAGCCGTTGCCATTTGCCCACAACCGCTGCCATGCGCTCACAGTGCGTCTAGGAGCAATTGCGCTGCGACAATTGAACATGGCGGTGATCGCTTTGGCCTGTTGTGCGCGCCGTCATCACCGCGCGGCACGCCTCTACCGTATTCTCCGGACAGGCAGGAGGGGAGCGAGGCTGCGCGCTCTCTACTGTCTAACTCTAGCTCTACGCGGTTGCTCGCACACCACACTTGCCATCGCGCCGATCGCCCTAGGCACGTTGTCTATGGCAGGCTGCGCGCCCGTGGCCGCTTGGAACAGCGTAGAATGGTCACGGCACTTCGTGCTCGCCCTCTGTGGAGCACGAATTGCGTCCTGCTGCTCACCCCCAGTCGCCGTCCCTGGCCTATAGGGTGCTCGAGCGCGCCCGATATCGAGCAGCGCGAGCACCATCCCTACACCTCTCTCTTCACACCACAGAGGTTAGGTGCAGCTCGCAGCGGCCAAGTTTTCGAGGCCGTCCAGGGTCCTTCGCGCCAAAGACTCGTCTCGCTGCCGTGCGGAGCGCAATCCGGCTGCTAGCCAGAAGGCTGGTCATCACAGAGGTTTCACGCTGCTCTCCACCAACTGAGAGATTCTCGCTCATTCCGAGCGTGCGTTTGCGTCGCCTCGGAATCTCGATGCCCCGGAAGCAGTCTTGGCTCAGGGTCTATGCACGACAACCAAGAGCTCTTGACATCAGCCATCGAATTTGCGCGTTGTGTGGAATATGTATATGATCTTCTGTGCGCGATTGCCGTGCCATTGACTCCGTGCCTCCATTGTCGCAGCCAAAAATACACTGCTCGACACCTCTAGCCTCGACCAATACGAGCGGGACCCAGTAAACAGTGTGACAGTCACAAGCCCGGCCGTCGATGAGAGCGAGCAGCCAGCGACCAGTTGCAGCCCGCGTTGGGAGGGCCCACGCACCAGCATCCACGCGGCTGAGCGTTTGCAGCAGATGGCGAGTGTGGAGGGACGGCGTGAAGCAACGCAGCTCCAACCGTGGCCTGAGAATTGACAGGGGTCTCGCCGCTGCCGTGCATCGATAAGAGAATCTAACGACGCTTGAGGGACAAGGCCGCGACTTCGAACCTCACCGACATGTTTGTACCCCGCTTTGTAGACAGGCGGCGGCGGCTCTCATTCATCGTTCAAATCGAGGACGATGAATCCTCATCGCGGCTCGCTCTTCCGACATGCATGCAGCTGTCGAGTGCAGCCATCATGACACGACATAATCAGGGTCCGCCACCGAGATCGCTGCAGGTCTCGCATGCTCGTTAATTGATCGAAGTCAATAAATATTCCGCGTCTGGCATGGATAAACAATGCGGCGTTTCGCTAAGGCGTGGGGAAGCCGCCCGCGCCCAGGGAGATGAGATCGCGTTTGATGTGCATTTGCCGTCATCTTGTTTGATTACGAGACGTACCCGCTCATGCAACATCTAACGAGAAGTCTGCCATCATCTTATGGCATGATCCTCATAATCACAACGCGCACCTTGGAGGTGCGTTCTGTCGCTGTTGCACCATGCAAACATACCCCAATATTCCTTGCAGAACGAACCGGGATGACGCGAATGCTAGGCGACTAGTGCCTACCAGGGCTAAATATGGGCAATTGCCACTTCCGAAAAGATGCTCCTGCCGCTTTGGTTGCTGTTGGATTCACCGCCAGACCTCGTGTTCGCCTCATCTTTCAGGATGACAAAAGTTCAGAGGTTGCAACGACAGCAAACTTGTATCACGACCTTCCAACGCGAGCAGCGTTTGTTGTTTGATTGCTCGTCACTGTTCTGCCCTTACGTGCTCTCGGCTCAAAATTGAGTTTTCGCGGATCCAGACACCTGGTACTCTGGACGCCAAGCGCAGCCGCGGCCAACCTGGGTGTTTGCTTCGAAAGAACAGGAAGCCAACATTTCGAGCAGTCAGGTTTTCACAGTCATTCTCTTTTCTTCATGTACAAGAACAGGACCGATTAGTGACACTCTCAACAGTGGTCTGACCGCCATAATCCTATCACATATCTTCTGCGGAACCACTTTTGATCCATCATTCACATGATTTACAGATATCCACAATCAGTGGTTTCCCGAACAGTTTCCATAACGTTTTCGCGGCTGAGAATGGAAAAGTTGGATGGGATATGGCCCTCTGCGAGTTCCTGCCGCGGAGAGCAATTGGGTTATCATACCGGTACCTGCTGACAGTTGTCTTTCTCCACCACCGTACCGAGTAGCACAACCAACAATATCACGATATTGCACAGCGCTTACTACGCGCTAAACTGGAGGTTCGAGTCGACGCGTACGTCAACCGTACTTCAGATGCAGGATATGACAGTGTCGGAATGCAGAATCTGGCTCCCCACATGGCTTTTCCCTCCAACTCGACGCTTCCGCATTGGGTAGTGCGCGATACTATGACCTCAGCAACTTGGATGCCCCGCTTCGGCCGCTTCGGGGCTTTTACATTCCTCCACACTTTCAACAACTCCTTCAAAGCGTTTTCAGCTGTCTTTGTGGGTCTTTCGCTGTACCTTGTCGAATTCAACGCGATCTTTTGCTCAACATTTCACAACCAAGAAACCCATCCACACGCTTGCTGTCAGCCGATGACCCCACCAGCACGTCCGCCTCATAGTGAGCCAATCGTTGCTTTACCTTCACTCAGGCCACGCAACGTCTCAGTGGGCGAGCCCATTCAACGTTGCCCACAGCTTGCGACTGTCGAAGGGCGTATACCCTGCCCGAAAATGTAACCAATCTCAGAGTTGGGACTTGCAAAATTCACTGCTAAGCTAAAGCACTAGGCCTGATCGACAGGCCCTCGGCCTAGCAGCCGCCACCTGCGGGATCTCAAAGAACAAGCGCAGCTGGGTCCCGTGGGGCTGGGATGACCGCATATGCGGAGTGTCTCCGTACAACAGGTGCCGTTCGTTGTTTTTGCTCTTCGGCGACTACTGCAGCTCATCCGGTCGTGGGCGTTTCAAAATTCCCAACGTCGAAGCAGACCTTCAGGACCGGATGGGTGAGATTGTATACAAAGTCTGCTCACCGATGGCAGGCATAGGCTCAGCTGGTGCCTTCAAGTCTAATGAGCCACACTCACTGAGGACGTTGTTTCCACACCTGAGACAATCAACATCAACCTCCACAATGAAGCAGATTGCCATGCCTGCACAACCGCCCGAGTCTTTTGACATTTCTAGCAGGCCACGAATCGGCAGGTTCAACCAGTGATTATGCAACGCCGAATTATCTCATTGGCGCGATCTTAGAGCCGCATTGGCTGCTTCGGGACTATCACGTCCACAGTTGTCCATGAAATCCTGCAGTAAACCCCCCACCAGACTCCGCCAAGTTGGCTGGATTCAAGAGAACTCCGGGAGATCCCGTCCCTGATGCATCTCCTGATGTTGACTCGAGGTTGCGGGTCTATCGCAACAATGCATCGAACAACATGCCAGCGCATCAGCATCTCCTTCCGACCTTCAATGCTCCTTCGACCCGTCACAAGTTCGCACACTGACCTCACAGCCTGTCCGCGTAAGCCACGTAAGCTGTCAGTCTCTGAGCTGAGACGTCGTGGTCATGACTGTAACACACAGGTACCCGGACCCACAAATTCCAGCGACTTGAATTTCGTACGACCGTTTCAAATCAAAACGGTCAGCCATTGACTGCTTCTGTAAACAGAGATGGCTATCGAGTCGCAATCTCCCGTCCGCTGAAACGTCGTGTAGCTATGATCGTGTTCCGAGGGAGGGGGTGCGGGTCACAAAGTGACGACATGCTGTCGATTGTCATCTTAGGTCGCGTGCCAGCCTTGTGGTTCATGAGCCTGCAAGTCACCACACACCTGTTGCAAGTCTGCCATACCTGCGTATCGAGATGCAAGGGTACCATTGCTAGTAAAATTAATGATACGCGACAAGCAGACTACGCGCTGTGCCGTTGCCGCCGTGATGTTGCAGAAGTACTGCCGCACTGCAGAACGGATGTCGTCCCGACCTGCAAAAGCAGAGAGCTCGAGGGACCTCACTCAGCAAAAAGCGATGTCCGCAGGGCTCGAACCTACAACCTTTGGCGAGTTTCAGCTGGAACCGAAAACCAACGCGCTACCATTGCGCCAGGACACCTTACTTGAAGTCAATTTGATAAAAACTCGTCAAATTAGTTATTATATATGGCAACGATTGTAATGACGACAATCGAAAATTGGAAGGTCGCTTTCCTGGCAAACATCGCTCCTTCCATTCGCCATCTCAGTCCGCCCGATGCGGCTCTTCGGCAACCGTTCTCGGCCAGTTTCCCATTTGTATTGATTGCAGGGCGCTGTCTTGGCTCGAATGGCTTTTTCGCCGTTGTCATGCTGATTTCCGCGCCATGTCTTTCGAGGTTCACATCAACAGCTAGATGACTCAGTCGCTTGGCACTGGCGTCGAGCTTGCAGAAACTACGGCAGATATAGTACATCAGTTCCAGTTCAGTCGTGTGGCTGTATGCTTGCTCAATCATATCATATCCCTTATGGTGATTAAACTTCTAATCGTGGCCCGAGACCGTGCCAATGCCGAAGCTCATAAGCGTTGCGGATGCAGGACCTTCAACACCAACCAACCTCTTTTTAGGACCTCATTATCCATGTAAATATAAGCCAAAAAAAAACTGGCAAGTTAGAAAGTATCGGCTCTGTTCCCACAAGAGCAGATCAAAACGAGGATGGCCAGATCTACCTTCGATGCATCCACTCTTTTTCAAATATTTGCATCAAAACTCACAGCAATGATCGACAAGGCTTCCAAGTGAATATGAGTGCGCTTCTAAAGTGCCATGAAGACAACAGAGAGCCAACAGCCCCGCTATCTTGGTACGTATATGACCGTAACCATCAGCCTAGAAGAGGAAAAGCGTCTGCCTGAAGGCCTCAAGATGATGGTGATAAAGGACTAAGTGGTTGTCGCGGCGGACGCTGAACCAGTCTTCTCGTATCAACATCGGATAGACTCATCCGGCCTGTACACATCGTGTAATACGTGTCAGAGCTTGACGAAGAGTTTCATATCCAGTCTTAGCTCACGATCGTCCGGCGAAGACCGGGGCATGTGCGAGGGAAAGCGTCGGCTAGCTCGCCACTATAATGACACACTAGCTTTGAGAACTTGGGCTGGGACAGATTGTCACCTCTGCTCCATCGTTGATATCAAACTTCAGATCGTACGCAATAGCAGCGTTACGATATCTGATTGACCAAAATCCATTCATACTGAGCTCGGACCTTGGTGCTTTCAACGAGGCCTGGCTTCAACCAGAGTATGTTCATCCGCTTCTTTCGAGTGTGTTCACAGAGAGAACTTCCGGCGCAGCCCCAGTACTAGATCAGGCGAACCATTAGTTGTCGCGCTGCATGAAACACATCTTCTGCTGCCGTCTTTTTGATATGGCTGATCAAGGCGAAAGTATATACTCAATAACATTTCCCTTTTCCCTCTTTGAGTTGATCCACTTCGATGGCCAGGAAAAGAGCTTACGTCTCACTACAATGGCTACTGCGAACGAGGAAGTAAAGTATTTGACTCAATTGCACGGTTGGGGTGGTGCAGACATCATTGTCACAGCTCAGAAAGGACATTCGTCTAGGTCGCTTACCAAAGAACTTTGCAGACGCTATTTTATTCACGGTGCACTCGAAGGTTCCGCGTACATCTGGTTCGACTCGCTGTATCATAACCAGGACTCACCCAAAGACTGAGAAGTGCAGTCACAGCCAATGCGCGCCTCATCCGGGCAAAGAGACGCTGGGAGGTCACCAGATACAGATTGATCCTTCCCATTGGCACGATGGGAGAACTCTCCCAAATTGAGGAGGCGGACCAGTAAATCGATGGCCACTGGGGACCAGATTACACCATTAATTACAAGTGGAATCATTTTGCTGTCTAACTCATATAGCGCAGATACAGAGATGATCATGTTATCAGTGTGAGGCTCATACGGCATTGCATTATCGACCAAAGCATTGCGTGAGAGTCGTAATGTACGAGGTCGATTTGGGCACCCAGAAGAAAGAGAGCTTCTGGAAGAACAATAGCAGAGAGCTCGAATAGACCTCGCTGACATGTGACCGGAAGAAATGATGAGTGCTGGCATGGGAAGATACATCCTTCACCATGCAGATAGGAACACCCTGGGCTCCGCGCTTACGAGTCGTTCGACTGTCACTCGTCTTTCGAAAAGAATCCAACGTTACCACTCTTTCTCCCCAGCTCTACCAACCTCTCCCTCATCCTCAACGCCCTCTTCCTCATATCTATGTCCAATCCACTAAAATCATCCTCCTTCGCCCACTCCCCAACACCATGCTGCAACACATTCCTCGCCCTATCGCTACCCGCTGCAACCGTCCCAATACTCCCGTGCAACGTCATCCTCTCCTTCGTACAATCATAAACGCCTCGATGCAGGATGTTGTTATTATAAAACGCGACCTCGCCCGCCTTAAGGTTGACCGTGATCTGGCCCGGCATATCCGGTTGAAACGGATCCGCACGCCTCTCTATCTCTGTCCTCGCGCGCTTATGGCTCCCAGGAACCAGAATAAGACTGCTGTCATCGTAAAGCGCGAGATTCCACTGTGCGTGAAACGCCGGCTTGTTCAACCGTTGCAATTCCTCGTCCGCAGTGGCGGTTGCCGGGATATCGTCTCTGTGCCACCTCAGCGCAAAATCTGAATCCGGCCGCACCAGCATGTTGTACAACTCCATCGTGAGGTCGTCTTCGTTGCACTCAATCAGACTCGCCACGTACTTCAGGAGCTCAAGATCGAAGTAGGATTTGGCGAATAACACGTGATCAGGATTCGACGGGTGCAGCAGGTGCTGCACGCCCCAGATCCCGTGAGATGGGTCCTGTGGCCATGGCGGGAATTGCTTGGGGAGCGTCCGGATGTAGGGCCAGTCTCCAGAGCGCGCGGCACCTGTTATGCGGTTCCCTGCTGCACGGAGTGCGGAGAGGTCGAAGGAGGGGAAGAGCGATGCGGAGAGGATCACGAAACCGTCTTTTTCGAGGGCATTCCGGGCGTCTGTGTATGGATCGCCTGATGATGTGGTGATGCTTGATGTGGGTAATGGGTAGGTGCTCGTTATTGTGTTCGTCTCGGTCGCCATGGTGGAGATTTGATGGTTTGTTGTGTCACGCAATTGCACCAGAGTCAGATGAAGGGTATGTTACGCAGAAACATGAACGTCAGAGAAGATGATGGATTTATAAGGGAGCTTGAATTCAGGTAATGGTCAGGGGCGAAGTCTACCCCGCTCCATTGAGCTCACCCCACTTGTGACCTTATCGTTCCGGATGAACATTTGAATGTGTGAACTTGCCTACAACGAACGAGAAGGTGTGAAGCGTCATCAGAGAATATCATGCGACACAGCAGTCGTGCTTATGAGCTGAGGATCACACGCTTCCAAAGAATAGCCGGCAGCATTCAGCGTGGACGATGGCAGTGCCCCATCGGGTGTTGAAAACATCAGTCAGAATGTTGCAAGGACTTGAGGTCAACTAGTGCATTCTCAAGGAGGCAATGGACGCCGGGAACATCGTGAAGTGCCTTTTCGGAGATGAGCAGACATTCTCCATGAGAGCCAGGATTTTCCACGCTAAGCTTCGGTGCACTCTGGCCGCGCTTAAGATGCTGGGCCATAACGCATCTACGAGTGGATGTATGATTGCACGCTGGGGGTTTCTTGGATTTTTTTTGGCAAGTAAGCCCGAGATTCTGTTCCCTCCCGCAAATCAATGACTTATACGTTTTGTGGACTATTCCTTTCATCAACACCAACAACAACAATCATCGCATCGGTGGTTTAGTGGTAAAATTAGCCGTTGCCATCGGCTAGCCCCGGGTTCGATTCCCGGCCGATGCATTTTGTCCCCGTGGAGGTCTCGGGGTGGTGGTAGTAGGGCGCTGTTGTTTTTGCGTGGAGTGGAGATTTGACGGTGTGGGTCACGTGGACCGCAAGCGTTTGGGGCATGACCGCTAAGACCCTCATCTGCACTGGCTGCATTTTCCATGTTGCTGGAGCTTAAGTCGAGGTACATGGTAGGGCGGATCTACGAGTCTGCTGTCGATAGCTTCTAGCCAGATTGCGTAGGTACCAGTTGCACCATCATGTCCTTTGAGATCTTCGGCAGTTCTTTCTGCTGATTCGTACTCCCCGCATCCGCCAACTTCCTCCTCGAACTATCGTCCAAGCTGTGGAAGAGTACCGTCAGCGCACCTGATTTGAAGTCATGGTACGTGTTCCCGACACCTTCGTCCTCCCACCTCTTATGCAAAAGCGCCTGATCGCGCCGGGCTTGCAACACCACCCAAGCAAAGAACAGCAACGTAAGCCCCACAACTGCACCAGAATAAGCTACCCAAGGCCAGTGCACGTGGATGCAAACAGTGTTGTAGTGCACCTCGCCGTGCGCGGCGTCGCTTTAATAGTCTTCACCGTTGAGGCGCAGGTGAGTCGTCACAGGATCAGAGATGTTTTTGATGAGGCTGGTGAAGTCGCTCAGAGTGCCGTTACCAGATCCAGCGTTCCACACTGATAGGAGCGCCTCTGGTCCGAATTGCGTAGGGGATGCGTAGGAGTAGTGCTCCGTGATCTCGCCCTCGAATAGCTCTGCGAATGTGTTGGCGTTCAGGGTTTCGCCTATCTGAGGGTTCATGGTGTACCTGAGACTTCAGCAGGTGCGCACATGGTGGAATAAAAGTGGGGATCTACACGCATGGAGCTGGGAAAAGCCGGGCATACTCGTCTTTGAGGAGGGCGTATTTGCCAGATTTGTTCTTTCGACTCTTGTCACAGTATTGGTCCTGCTGCTCGTCTGGTACGTATTGACATGTGCCCTCATATTCGATCATTTGAGTCGTCTCATTTCGATCGACTGACACATGCCAGGTAGTCCATCGCTGATCAGAGGTAATGTTGTAACCCATGTTCAGGAGATCTTGTCGCTGAGTCTCATTGATACAACGAAGATCAGCTGCTCGATAGTAACCCTTTGAGGGATTCCTCGAGAATATATGCTCGTCTTTTACTTCCTCTTTGAGCTGCGAGTTGTGGATCGTGCCTGAGTAAGTCTTTACGCAGGGTCTGACCTCGCAGGAGTAAGCTGCGTAGCTGGGTTTCTGCCAATCGAGCACCTGGATCATGTCAATGATCGGCTGTCCACATGCCGCAAGCATGTGTCGTGCCTCCTCTATCGAGCCGGTACTGCCATCGAGCTGGAGCGTCAGAACCTTGTAGGTCATGTTAGGGTATTTCGCGAATGATGGCAATTCGTCCTCGGAGAAGTTCATCGGATTTGGCCATGGATTACTGACTAGCTCCGAGGTGACATCTTGACATGTGTGACAAAATGCCACGGAGCTGTATTCCTGTGCAAAAGTGCCTGTGGAGATGCAGTCAGCATAGCTGGTCAGAAATGACAAAGGTGTTACCGGGCCAAGGGCGAGGCTTGTTACCCACAGTTTCCAGTCAAGCAGTTCCATTCCAACTGTGGCTTGTTTGTTGCATACATGCACTGGTTGACAACATTGCGTATATCCCACGGAAGACTTATCGCAGCCCCTGCCGTAAAGTTCGATTGAAGTCTGTAGAGGTTGATGCGCGGTATAGCTTCCATCTTATCCGCATGTATGCGCTCGCAATCAACAAGAGAAATAATTTGTTGCGAGAACGGCTCCAAGAAGAGTATGAGAATCGTGACGAATGCGCCAAGCGAGGCTATACTTCTGCCCAAATCATGTCTCAAGAAGATTGCCGCACCCAATGGTCCTCGGCTGGCGAGATCGTGAGCTTGGAAACTATGCAGTGACTGAGGCTGTCGGAAAGAAGTCCACTTGATATGGCTGATGCCCTCTGCCAGCACAAGCGCGCAGGAGGCTTTGATCAGTACACTGAGTGCTGCGATCAGGGTGTTGACTCAGAGATGCAGCGGCCATTGGGAGAGGGGCTTTCCATCTGTCCGTGAGATAGTCGCGATGATCCCGACTAGACCGCCGACGAGTAGGACACAGCTACCTGCTTCCAGCCAACAAATGAACGAGACCTTTTCGTGGGCCGATCTGATCTCGTTGGCGGTCTGCGATGGCTGCTTGAGGTCTGAACCAGTGTCTGTTTGCGTCATCTGATCGTCCGATTCTCCAGCTTTGCCCAAGTAGGACCCATATGCGGACTTGACCGACTCATTGACGTGCTGAACAGGCGGATTGTCCACCGAGGAGTATTGAGTCGATGGATGAGCTACTTGCTGGGTGTATGACCAGCAGATTAGAGGAGCGTGGAGAGGGAGAGGGAAATGATGAAAGAAGAGAAGATTGAGAGCAGCCATCACTCCATCCTGCACATCGAAATAATCAAGGGTTTCTAGGGGCTGTCGAGCATGTTGAGCTGATAGCAATCTTGTTACACACCGACTACCTCCCGCATGTTGGCTGGGGGAGCGGGCTGGTTGATTGGTAGAGCATGCGCGGATCGAGGCGCATCATCGTTTGTTCATCTTCCGTGCCGCAGCAGGCGACAGCGTGCGGTGGTCGTGCTCTCATCATCTGATGCGAGAATGCGGCGTGGGCGTCTGTTGTTTCAGTCGTCAGCCACCCGACCAGAACGCCGGAACTTTCGTAATGAACACACGATCTCGTTATCATAGAGAAAGTTCCTGCTCTTTCATCAGTATTCTCAGAAAGATAAGCGTGAAGTGCGAAGCCTGAATACCATTATACGAATAAGCCCGCTGACGCTATGCAATCCAGAACCAATACGCAGTACCAACCTCGACCAATCTACTCACCAGCTGTGTGAAGACACCGAACTCTACTCTTCCCTACTCCTTGCATCCTCCACAGCCTTCTCCCACTTATAAAATTTCATATAAACCCCCTCTGTAAGACTGATACAGCTACTCCCAACCGCACAACCAGTCCACAATCCCAACAACTTCAGATCCGCCTTGAAGCACAGCACCAGTGCAAGCGGCACAGCAATGACATAGTACACAAAGAGATTGCACCAGCCACCAATGGCCTGCTTCCCGAGCCCTCGTAGCAACGCATTGACCAGCGCGGTGGTAGAATCGCAAAATTGGAAGACTGCCAGGAGCGGCAAGACGGTGCTCACAATATCCTGCACTACAGGATCGGTGGTGAATGCTTTGGGCAGAATGTTCTTGCAGCCAGCAAGTAGGACGAAGTCGAAAAGACCGATGGCAAGGAAGGTGAGGATGTACGCTTTCGTTGCTACCCTCGCTGCTGTGAGACTGCCGGCCCCGATCAGGTTCCCGAGGCGGGTGGAAACGGCGACGCCGACGGAGAATGGGACGTGGTAAATGGCGACAGCCATGGTCATGACGATGCTCTGTGCGGCTAGATGTGCAGTAGAGAGATACGAGGATGAGAAAGTGAGAATGTCGAAGGCCAGCCATTCTGTTTCGACCATGATGATGCCTGGGATAGCGAGTTTGGCCATGGGTCCCCAATTCGTGAGTGCGCTTTTTGAGAAACCACCCCAGCAGGATAGCGAGGAGGGATTCAAGAAGTAAATGTAGATCCAGAGTAGGATGGGGAGGAGGTTGTTTGATACCACTGTAGCGAGCGCTGCACCTGTCAGGTCCCAGTCCAGAACAAAAACGAAGACGTAGTTAAGGACGATGTTGATGGGTGTTGCGACGAGCAAAACGAAGAGGGAGGCGTTGAACAGGCCTTGTGCTTGCGTAAAGCGCTTGCCTGCTTCGAAGATGGCATAGCCTGGGGCGCCGGCGAGGAGGAGCGAAAGGTACTTTCCCGCGAGGTGAGCGAGCTCTTTCTCGGGAACCAGCGCAGCAAGGATCCAGCCTGAGGTTAGCCAGAGCGCGCCAATGGGAATCGTAACAAGCAACATGAACAGACACATGCGCTGCAGATGCAGGCCGACCAGCGTCTTCTTCCCACTCCCGTACGCTTGTGCACACAAGGTGTCCAAGCTCGTAGCCAGTCCTTCGTACACGGCCAGGCCCGTAATATTCGCCGTCATCGAAGCCAGTGACACAGCGCCCAGCTCGTCCGTCCCAATATGGCCCACCACGAAGATGGTGACGAGGCTGAAGTTGTACTGCAGCAAGTACGTAAGCATCAACGGAATGCTGCTCTTGAACAAGATCCTGGCCTCGGCGCCCGCAGTCGTATGCACCTCCACAGTTCCATCCGGGCTGACCAGTCTCTCCAACTCGCTTGCACCAGGCAGTGTTCCATACTGCTGACTCTTTTTCCTGGCCTCAGATAGCAAGCCAACTCTTTCCTCCCCGCTGGTCGAGAACCGCCGTGGTCCCGCACTCGCATCCATCTTCTTTTTCTTCGCCTTGCTCTTGCCGATGCTGGGGCAGCTGGACACGAACGGGCAGGGCACAAAGTTGAGAGCTAGACTAGAGATGTCGGTGCAGTATTCATTGTAGAAGGCTCCGTCCTTGCAATCTGTTAAATCAGCGTCGAACCCAACCTCGACAACGTTGGAGGCGGGGCGCTTTTCTGCATCTGGTGAGCATGGCGTTGCTCGTTGGGCCTCGTCCGCGATGGGTGGGCCTTGTCCCGCTCCGAAGCGCATGGCGATAAGGCAGCTAGTCGAGTTGCAGCGAAGCGCCGTGGGTTAGCGAGCGCCCATTGCCGTCCTGCCTGTGGAATCTGCTCTTGGTTTCCCGGAAGGGGCGAAGGGTCCAGCGATGGGATCGTGAACCTCGAGCGATGAAAGTTGCAATGGAAAGGGTCGCCTCATGTCCGGATGGGGACCGGACGCGTGCGGCCACGTTTGTACCAAACTTCACAGGGTTCTTATCTTCGCTGCAGCAACGATGATGCCCGTCGCGCCTGCCAAACCTTGGGTCTCTCGAGCCGTATTGCGTGCTGCGCGGGCGCTGACATGGTCAGAACGAGTACCACCCTATTGGTGAGGACGCTGTGGATGAAGGTGCGGCCTGCGGAGTTTGCTCCACCTCCAAAGATCAACTCGGTGATACGCATTCTCACCGTACACATCGTACCGTGCGAGTGTTGTGGCCTTTCGATCTGCGACTGGTGTATCTTTCAAGGTGTAGGAAGATGTTCGTGTTGATGCAGACACGCGCATTACCATGTCCTTGTGTAACAGAGCGGCCATTTGTAATAGGGAGCTGTCATTGCCATTATTAAGCCTACGCTGCTGTTACGAAACCCACAGCTGCCATTGACGAATTCCTACATATCAATTGGTGCACAGAACGCAGGTTGCCTTCCAAACACAGACTGCGCACAGAGAGCCTGACTGAGACATGTTCGTCCATCTACAATTCTATGGGATATCATCGTCTACGCGGCGCACCTATCTCGAGCCACTTCTCTCATAGCTTGCCCCACGACCTTCACCAGTTAGACAAGACTTGGCGATATCAAAGGCCATCAAACACCTACTCCTGCCCCTTCCCCTTCGGCTGCGCCAGCTTCTCGACCTCAGGATCCTTGGTGACCTCCGCATAGTCTGGTCTGGGCAACTCAAACGCCTGCGTCGTGCGGGCATACGTGATCCCCCCCAACCTCGAGATAGGCTTCGCAACCGCGGGGTCAACAAGCACGCCCTGCTCGTCAATCGCGTCTTCTCTGACCCAGAAATTGACGCCCTCGAGGAACGCAGTAACACCCGTCTTCTTCTCAGGCGTATCAGGGTTCTTACTCGTCCATTCCGTCGTACTCACCAGCTTCGCCTCAATACTAAACACCGCCTCCTTGACTCTATCCGGCCTCACAATCTTACTCTTCTCGGGGGTCAGCCCGCTGAAGGACCACTCAGATACACCCTCTGGCGCATTGATGGAGGTAAAATTGGCAGCCTCGACATACTCCTCAGTTATGATGTTTATGACCGCCTCCTTGGTGTCCAGCAGGTTTTTCAACGTGTCCTTCGCCCGGTCCATTCCGCCTGCGAAGCCCAAGACGAAGATCGGCGGGTCATGGTTCACCATGTTGAAGTAACTGAAGGGCGCGAGATTCGTGCTCTTCCCATCGGCGCTGATCGTGCTCGTGAAACCGACGGGGCGCGGTATGATGGCGCTGATGAGCAGCTTGTAGTTGTGCACGACGGGGCGGCCGGACTGGTAGGGGTCAATTGAGCGGTGCTGCTTCGAGGCGTTCGACGTATCGTTTGCACCTGAGCCTGTCTTCCAGTCTGGCTTGGGCGTTTGCGTGTAGTGGAACGTTGTGGAGCTGTCGAAGGGAGGGCGCGAGGCTTCGACAGCTTTGAAGTCGCCATGGGGGTTGCGCTTGATTTCTTTTTCAGCGTCGTATTTGTTTGATGCCATGGCGGGCGAAGGGGCGAGCGAAGTTGTGCGAGCGGGCTGGAGGGAGGATGTGAAGGTACGGTAAGTGTGCGTCGTTGTGTAGCGATCGAGGCTCTTATACAGCGACGTCAGAATTGGAGTAACAGACGGCACTTTGAACGGCACAGGTCCTGGATAGAGCATTGAGATGGACGGTAAATAACGGATTTATTTCCGGGGCGACGATGACGTGCGATCGAGCGCGGAACGTCCGCTTGTTGGCTCACATCTTGAGTTGCTGACATCGATGTATACTGCGTTTTAGCCAACGTGTCCTGAAGTAGAGCCGCTTGGGCCTTACACCTTCCTCACTTGCCTCAATCGAGGTCACATGCCTCTCTCGCTCTTTCTTTCCAAAGGGTCAACAGGATATTTGCATTCCAGTCTATGATATAGCCGAAGCTACGCGTCAGCGGATAGGGCGCGGGGTAGCTATCGTTTACCCCACTAGACAGCTGTAGCTATCACAACAAATGAGGAGATAGCCACGGTTCCAAGACCGCAAGCAGGTATTTGATATGTACAGTACCCCAAATTGACAATGATCCTTCACTGCACGTATCTGCTCTTCACAACTTTGCCTTGTTACACTACGAACACAGTGTGCAATTACTTTCGTTTTCGAAAATAGCTCGGCAATCGCCAAGCTATCTCAAGGATTCCGAATTGTAAATCGAAAATAGTATGCAATAGCTAAGCGATGGGAAAAGTACAAGTGTACGAGCTGACCGAACATAAAGTCACGTCAAAGGAGCGTCAAATTGACTATTGTTACCATCATGGCCGACTACGAGACATACAAGCTGGGTAACTTCAAGCTAAAGTCTGGCGGAGAAATTCCAGATGCGTTTATTGCATACAAAACGCTTGGTGACCCTTCGTTGCCGGCTGTTATTTACCCAACATGGTACTCCGGCCGTACGTATCCCATTTGCGTGCCCAAAAGTCTCAGCTAATCTGGTCCCAGTGATCGCAGACAACCTCTGGCTCACCGGCTCAGACAAAACCCTCGACCCGTCCAAGTATTACATTATCATCCCCGCGCTCTTCGGGAACTCGCAGTCCTCATCGCCATCTAACACGCCTACACTACGCCCTTTCCCAGAAGTCCTCTTCTACGATAACGTGCGCGCACAACACGAGCTCGTTACCAAGCACCTCGGCGTCAAGCATGCGCGCGCCGTGCTTGGATGGAGCATGGGCGCAGGCCAGACGTACCAGTGGATGACGCAGTACCCGGACTTCATGGACCTGGGTGTGCCGTTCTGCGGGAGCGCGAAGACGAGTCTGCACAACCAGGTGTTCCTTGAGGGTGTCAAGAGCGCGCTGTACGCTGCAAAGGGCACCAGCTCGGCGGGCGTGTCAAAACCGGATGTTGACACTGCGGACGTGCAAGGCGCGCGCTTGAAGTCGTACACGGGATTCTCCGACGAGAGTAAGAAGAATGGTTTGAAGGCACTGGGGCGCGTATATGCTGGATGGGGCTTTTCGCAGGCGTTCTATCGGGAGAAGCTGTATCAGACTGCGCCGTTGTTGGGATTCAAGGATTTGGATGACTTCCTTGTGAACTTCTGGGAAGCGTGGGCGCTGTCGAAGGATCCGGAGAACATGCTCGTTATGGCGCATACGTGGCAGGCTGGTGACTGCTCGCAGCAGGATCCTTACAATGGTGATTTTCATAAGGCGATGCAGGGCATAAAGGCCAAGACGCTGGTTCTACCGGCGAAAACAGATCTTTACTTCCCACCGGAAGATTCTGAGATAGAGATCGAGGCCATGAGACCTGGCGTCGGTACGTTGAAGGTGTTCCCAAGTATATGGGGTCACTGGGCTGGCGGTAAGTGTTCTCTTCAGGTCATCTGTGTATGTTCGAAGCTAACAAACTCCAGGCCCTGGCCAGAGCACTGAGGACGTGAAGTGGCTTGATGAAAACTTGAAGGAGTTTCTTGCGAAAAATTAGCACATGTGCGGATGACTGCAAGATATCAAGTCGTATTCATCTTGCGTGCTCTTCTGGCTTCAGATCGACTGAGCCCACGACGGTGAACCGGCCGTGGAAGCCCTTTCGTTCGATCACGTAAACTTTGTCAACGAACCAGTCAAGTGCCTTGCGATCATCCTTCTCGAGGTGGCGGAATTCAGCGACTTTGTTGCTGATCTCTTTCCCGAGTTGCTCCGCTACTTTGTCAGTACGCGCCTGTCCTATGGAGAGGTGGGGCGTGAAGGGTCGTTGGTCACTGTCGCACTCAGCAAACTCGACTTGTAGGGCTGATTGTAGTTCTTTGACGCTCTTATCAGGAACCGGTCCAAGCCAAACAGTTTTGCTAGTTTTGCTGTGCGTGAAGACATGCCGCGGGTCGGCATGTAGCGAGACATGAAAAGCTGAGATGCCAGAGGTGGCTTTCTCTAGACGCGTCTGAATAGCCTGACTTAGGCGTGGTGCATTGCTGTCAGAGGTCTCCAGCGGTGATGTCAGGAACGGGTAGATCAGATTGATATGAGGCGGCCACCTCTTGAAGTTCTTGTCATGGACAGAGCGCACAGCTTCAATTGGTGAAGTGATGCTTGAAGGAGGGAGCAGCGCAATTGCTGTCTTGTAAGTAAGATGTGCCGGGAGTTTGAGCGCCATGTCAGGTCCTGAGACGCTGGTGCTGGTGTTCTCAGATGATTGACGCGGCCCTGACCTCGGTGAGGCGTTGTGGCGCGTGCGCGTGCAAGCTTGGCGCCAGAGACGGAAGCAGCATCGAAGCTCTTTGACATGCATCCGCTGCACTTCGCTCTGCAGGTTGCGTCGCCATGTGGGAGCGCTCATATTGCCAGTACTAACGTCGCAGGATCACGCTGTTAGCGACCGCCGTCACGGACACGCATCCTCTGCCAGCTGCTTTCTTCCTTGGGCCCAGCTCGCCGCAGCACCTCCGACTGAGCGCGCCTCGAGAACGTCGCTCCTTCACAGCAGCAGCACGCAGCCGCCAGCATGGCAGAGACACAACCCAAACAGTGGGGCGTCACGGCTCCCATCTCGACCTCGCAGCCTACGCCAGCCGACTTGAAGCTGAACGATGCGCTTGTCGAGGAGCTCAAGCGCCAGAATGTCTTCGAGAGCCCGGAAGGCTCAGATATGAGGTTCGCGCAAGCAATGAATTGTGCATATGATGAAGCCAGCTGACACGGCACAGAGTGCGGGTCCTTCGACATATCCAAGAAGTCGTCGACAAGTTCTGCAAGCACGTCGGCAAGCTCAAGGGCCTGCCGCAGTCGACCATCGATACCATGAGCGGCAAGATCTTCTGCTTTGGCAGTTACGCGCTTGGTGTCCACGGGCCATGTAAGTCCTCATCATTCATATGCACCGTACTGAAGCTGACATCTACGTGTAGCCTCTGATATCGATACCCTCATTGTTGCGCCCAAGTCGGTCTCCCTCAACGACTACTTCGACCACTTCGAGAAGATCTTCAGAGACATGTCTGACGAGACGCTCATCACCGAGATGAACCCCGTTCCCGAAGCCTTCGTTCCGCTGATCAAGATGGAGTACTCTGGAGTCAGCATCGACCTACTGTTTGTCTCGCTCCCTTCCATGACACAAATACCGAAAGACCTCGAGGGCGTTGATAAGAACATGCTTCGAGGGCTCGATGACACAGCGATGCGCAGTGTCAACGGCACTCGTGTCACGCTTGAGTTGATGCAATCGATACCTCAGATCAAGAGCTTTCGACATGCCCTGCGCGCCATCAAGCTGTGGAGTAATCAGCGAGGCATTTACGGAGCGGTGTTTGGATACCCAGGAGGTATCGCCTGGGCCATCATGGTCGCCCGTATCTGCCAGCTGTATCCTATGGCTTGTGGCGCAACTATTCTCACGAAGTTCTTCAGACTCATGGGCAAATGGCCCTTCCCCCGGCCGGTCATGCTGAAGAACATTGAGGAAGGCACGCTGAACCTTCGCGTATGGAATCCAACTCAGTATCCCGGAGACCGCGCTCATCTCATGCCCATCATCACGCCGGCGTTCCCATCGATGTGCTCAACGCATACGATCATGCACTCGACCCTACACGTTATGAGGGAGGAGTTCGAACGGGCCGACCAGCTCATCAACAGCGAGAATGGGATACTTGATGGCA
Source organism: Phoma herbarum (assembly GCA_001599375.1). Classification (NCBI taxonomy): domain Eukaryota; kingdom Fungi; phylum Ascomycota; class Dothideomycetes; order Pleosporales; family Didymellaceae; genus Phoma; species Phoma herbarum. The sequence continues at coordinate 278,668 of BCGR01000015.1, read as the reverse complement.
AGAAGCAGTGGAAGGACCTGTTCACGAAGCACACTTTCTTCACCAAGGACCATAAGTACTACTTGAGTGTCATTGCGGCAAGTCGCACAGAGAAGGCCCACTCCACTTTCTCCGGATTGGTCCAATCCAAGTTTCGACTTCTATGCAAGAACATCGAGGACGGACAATGCGGCATCGAGATTGCGCGACCCTGGATGAAGGGTATCAATCGAGTACACCGATACACCACGGATGAGGAGGCGAATCAGATCATCCAAGGGGAGACTAAATATCAGTTATCTTCAGCGGACATACCTCAAATCGCTCCCGGCGAGGAATCCCCGCCCGACATCATGTATACCACGACCTTCTATGTCGGCCTCAAGCTGAAGCCCGGTACGTACAATATTTTAACGCCGTTGAGCTGCGACTGACTTATGTCGTAGATGGCACAAAATCCCTCGACATTTCGTATCCCGTTAGCGACTTCAGGAACCTGGTCACAACCAACAATGGCTTTGATGAAAAGCTCAATTCTGTTCGTGTGATCCACACTCGCAAGTAAGAAGCATCTTTTGAGCTCAAAGAGGGATTTGCTAACACCTCAGTAATCAACTTCCTGACGATCTGTTCAGTGAGGGCGAGACGAAGCCCCAGAAGCCCTCTAAGAAAGGGAAGAAGGGAGACTCGAACAAGGCAGCTAAGCGCCAATTTGCGGAGACAGGGCTCTACGTGCGTATTAGCAACAACAAGACTCCGAGACGTACTCTCACGGCTCAGGAGCAACTCACGTGCTCTTACTGACAATGGTGCTAATTTAGGACAGCGAACAAACGGCAGCAAAGCGTCAACAACACGAGAAAGAGAACGGCACCAATGGAGCTCACGAGCCAGAGGGAGCATAAGTTCCCTTTCAGCTAAGCTTGCACATGTTCGATATTCTCTTTCCCCCATCTTGTTCGCTCGTTGAGGGTACTGGACATCTGACACTATATTCGTGCAGTCACGGTTGCACTACGCCGCACACTCCGGGCGGCAGATTCCCAGGCCGAAGCCGTAACGGATCCATGATCACAGTCAGAATCAATTGCCACCGCCGTCATCGAGCCGCGATCGCCAGTGGACGTTTGCCTGGCTTCGTGCCTATACAAGACTTGTGTAGCAAAACCCGCAAAAAAAGGTAAAAAGGCAACAATATTGCGCCACCTTCGCAACCCCAAAAGGTTTGTACAGTACGCGTCGACTTCGACGCAGTCGCTTCGCTTCTTTCCTATAATCCACTATTAGTCAGAATCAGATTGACTTGAACTTTTGGGGCGTTTTCCTAGCGACATGCATCAGCCGGCGATAAGGAGAGGGACGGAACAGTTGCAGCGGCTGGCGAATTCATCATTGGGGCAGGAGCACCCACGCGGCAGGGAAAGATCTCGGATCGTTCGTATTCGGGTTGTGTACATAGCCAAAGCCAGACAACAATCCACTACCATTTGGAGCCTTGGGGCTCCGCAAAACCGCACATACGATGTTCCTCTTGCCGATGAAATGACTACCGTGCCTAGTCCCTCCAGACGGCGTGACAACTGACCTCACCACCGAAGTAAGAGATTCGATCTAGATCCGTGAGGCGAATGTCCATGACAAATGTAGCTCGAAATACTCAGAAGCTCGTCCAGCGATACCCGTCGTCCAAGCAATGAGCACTGGACTGGCAACTAAAGGAGCCCTGCGGTCTATCACCAGAGTTATGAGACAGCATAGCTAGCTGACCTAGGCGTGCTACTTCAAGGACACACACCACGATACTGATGAATGAGATGACGGTGCGTATCTTTGCATTTGCTTGCTCATGTTGGCTTCCACCACGGGTTCACTGTAATGAGATGGGTTTAGCCTAAACATCTGAACTTCAAACCCTGCCGTGCAGGGCACTGTAGTTGCTGGTGATGGACGTTGGCGATAACGTAAGCGCTGCGGCACCAGCCGCCAGTGCATTGGTTTGAGGCTGCGACAGAACAGATCAACGTGTCTGGTAAAACTCAGCACTGACGATCGGTCGATGCGCTTGTTGCGTGAGATCGAAGTGCAAGACAAAGTGAGATGGTCATGTGCTAGCTTCGCTGTACGGAAGCGTACGTCAGAGATGTGGTGAATCATGTTTCGTTTTGCTCTCTCTGGTGTTCTGGATCCGCTGAATTCGGAAGCCGGCCCTACAGCACCTGGCCTAGGCTCGATGGTCTTGTCAGACGTGACAGTCGCCCGACTGCGTGGAGAGACCTGCTCATATGATGAGTATGTGGTCAGCTTTGCTCTTACTCCTGATGTTGCCGGAACATATGCCGTGCTGAGGTAGCTGAGACTGAGCTGAAGGACTCAGAGGCGTTAAACATAAGGCTTATAGAGTGGAGACTACATGCAGTGGCATGGACGATCTCTGGAAGAGCCAGGTACAATGCAAGTGGGTGGAGAATACTTGGGAAGAGGTGGCTGGGGACCATGGGCGCGAGTTGCTATGACGTTCCTACACGATGAGGCTTGCATTTGCGTGAGAATGTAAAGCAGCGTGGAGATGTTGCGCATTGAGTGGTCGGTGTCTCCATGAGCTCTGACCCGCCCAGAGATGCTGCATCGTCCCGTGCTGCGGTGCCTCCTGATCGTGGCGCTAGCACGGACCCGGCCTAGCTGATGTAACCACTCCTGAACGTCAGTCCGTCTCTCACGTTCCACAGCCTCAGCGTCTGCAACTTTACGCACGTCCCCTTCAACATCTCAATAACGTACGCTACTCGGGAATGCTGAAACGGGACCGATGGAGATGCCGAACGGTGAAGCTTATCGGCTACGCAGATCATCACTCAGCGCCAGGGTATGTGGAGTCTGCATTCGAAACGCGTGAATCATAATTCATTACCTCATACATTACGTGCATACATGCCAAAAAAACTAAAATACATGAAAAGTGAGAGACTGATAGAATGCCTAGGCAGATGCAGTGCAATCGAGAAAATGCAAGCCAAAGAACCCCCGACAAACCGAAATGCTAGTTTTTGTACAACAGCGGCCGGGGCGATCAATCACTGGCGTAGCGAACAATCAACTCCAACCCTGAGGTGGTCGATCATGAGCCATTCAAAGACGGCAGCGGATACTGTGCTTCTTGCGACCAACGTGTGCGCTGTCGTCGTCGCTCTCCATGGAGAAGTCCTCTCCGCATGCCTTCCTGTACGCCTTCTCCAGGAACTCAATGTGCTTCGCATCGTCGGCGTACTTTATCATCTCGGAGAAGGGCAATCGTGCATTACGGCCGTCCTTCTTACCGGGGATGCGAATGTGTGTTGTGCCGTGCTGCCAGTAGTTGTCACGGCGATCAAAGACCTTGGGGCAGCCTTCGACCCGGCACTCATGCTCCTTGACACCGAGATGAATACGCTGGTGTCTCTTGAGGTGTTCAGGCCTCTTGAACCTGCTTTGACACCCATCCCAGTCGCAGTACTTCCACTCGACAGTGGGACCGTTGATTGGTTCACGCTTACCGGTAACGGGGTTCACTTCGTAGCCCTCAACGTCGATGTGACCATCATGTAAACGTCTGAATACCAGCTGTGATTTCGACTTGGAACCCCTCCTCTTGGAAATACCATTGAGGCGGCGCTCCTTCTTAACAGTCTTGCCACCCTTCGGCGAGACATGGATCGATCTTGTGAACTTCTCCTCAGCCTCAGATGCCTCAAGCTCCTGCTTGACTTGGACCTCTTGTGGGGTAGGTGGAAGCGTCATCGGTGCATTGTCATGTGGGGAGGCCGCAAAGGTTGCATGGTCAAATGGCTCTGTCTCCATGAAAGAGCTGGAGTCGTTGTCGTCGACGAAGCCATAATCTTCAGTACCGACCATGGCGTCAGCAGGAGCGATAGTCTGCCCTACCATGGTATGTGTGCTCGGGATTGATTGTTGCCAAAAGGACTGCTGTCCTGTCATACCGTATTCCAGATCTGAGTGCTCAGGGGCAGTTGAGAAGCTCCAGTTGGAGCTGGTCGATGCGGGTGTGAGATGATCAGAATCAGTGTAGGAGTTTATCTGAGATGACAAGTAGCCTGTACCCGCAGCCATGCTGTCTGGTATCCGCATAGGCACTTCGATGCTGCTGGCAGGTACAGACCAGTCATACTCCGTGGTCGATGCTTTCATTGGGAGCCCAACGGTCCCCAAAGGAAGAGCGTGGCGCAGTCCGGACATTGTCTGTGTCTGGAAGCCAGTAAAAGGAACATGTTGCCAACTTGCTTCTGAGAAGGGGCTTCGCTCTGAGGTGGGTGTCGGTACTGAATACTCAGAAGCTGAAAGCGATACGATCGAGCCCCTACGCTCCTCAATACCACCGTAGGGCGAAGGAGGGGTCAGGAACCCCGTGTAAGGACCGAAGCCTGGAGACATCTGCGGTGTGTCTGTCGACACGCCTCGACGATAACCTCTAGGAGCGGAGTTCATCATTCTTGCTGAGGTGCTATACTCCATTAGTCGAAATCCTCAAGCTAATCACGATCACTTACTCTGAATGCGAGATTGCTTTTGCGAGAAGGGATGATGAAATCTCGTGGTCTCGGTAGATGACTGCTCTTGATAAGAAGATGGACGTTGGGTCGACTTATGAATCAGGGTCCACGGTGCAAAGACTGAGATCACTCGGCGGCGGCGGAAATGCGGGATGCTCCTACTGACCTTTGTGGCACTTTACACAAGACTAGACTATAGGCGCGGTCGCGAACGCGGTGGAGGCAGGGCTTTGGAATGGCGTGTAGTCTTGCCTCAACCGTACCGATGGAATTCTAGGTGAACAACACTGAAGAAGCTCTGGACTGGATTGTGGTACGACTGCAAGGGGTCCGGGCGCAAATCCAGGTACTCTCTGCAGCAGAACAGCCAAACTCAGATCGGATGGTGTAAGAGCACAGCAGTACTGCGACGGGAGCGGTAGGAGTGTAGTATACAAGTACACAGACAAGCAGCCTTGCAGACAGCTCAACGTGTCGACAGGCACTACGATGGGCGTCTGACTTGGGGCGGGCTTGTGGCGCACTGTAACCTGACAGACTGCCAAACGCCTCCTCGTTGGGATGGAACCTCAGGACCCTACCATGGGGAATGCGCCATCGAGCTCAGTCGTCAGCTCGCTTCGAGTTTCACCATTGCCAGCGCGCCCAAATTCACCGGCCACCAATTTGCTGATGGACCCGCGTAACGCTGCGCTCTCGATGCTCAATACTGCCTCATGGCCTCTACGTCTGTTGTTACGCGGATCGCCTGGCGGAAGCTGCGAGCTCATCCGCAGAGGAATGTTTCTAGTGGCTGGTCTGGCTTTATCTGGACTAGCTGGTGGAGAGACCATGTTGTACAACCATACTCGCCCCGATCAGGACGATCTTTTGACCGAGTTCTCGCGACGATGCTGCTTCGCTGCAAGATATACGAACTACAGCGGCCTTCATTGATGGCACCAGAAACCCTCTCATCGGTGCGATCCCTGCTCAACCTGGCATGGAACTCGGACGATGACTGCTTACCATGGCTAGCTCCCTCCATCCACGGCTTCCGCAAACACATTCACATGTCTGAACTTCAGCTCTACTACGTCTTATTGCATCAAAATGAGTGAAACTGTTTAGCCAGCTATTGTTGTTTGTTTTCTGCAAAGGAAGCGACAGACATGCGTACGCTGGGATCTTGCGTTACACAGCATCAGAGACGGCAAAGCAGACAGGCGCACCATAAAGATCAATCAACACAGATTCTCCGGTCTCGACAAGCCTCTTGCCGCAGTGGTGTCATAGGCTGCTTCAAAATCTGCACCTTCCGCTGCACATCTCAGGGAATGTGGAGACACAATGGGTAAACGCTGGACACTGCCCTCCATGGACCGGCAGGCTCCGCGGATATATGATCAACGGTCCTGGTCTCGGCAGCAGCAGGGCTGAGTGTTTTGCCAGAGGGAACGAATGCGAGACTCTGTCTTTCCTGAAGACATAATACGGAAAGCACACCCCTGATTGGCGCGTGGTACTTTCCTCGGTGTGATTCTACCGTTCACCAGGGTCTGTTCGGGTAGCTCACGGCTACCTACCTACAGGATCTAACGGCACCCTACATTTCTCCCAGGAAAACGGCCTCTGATACTGTGGATAACCGCTGTCAGGCCAAGACCCTGGTGTCGTGGAAGTAGATCATCCAGACTTCCGAGTCGACCAGATCATAGTCATGGCACGACAGAAAAGACGAATGCCAGCGATACGCTCAACGCCCGTTCGTATGGGTCATCAATATTGCACTTTGTGCTACAACGGTTGGCACATCTCCAGACTATATCCTTCGCGCTACCTGAAACGGCAAAACCGGCTTCACACTAAAATGACGTGCATGACAACGCATGGAAAGCACTGGTCCATCTGAGTGTAGTACTGCGTCGGCCTGCAAACCAAGGTTCAGCATTGGCCAAAAGTCTCCGTACGTGAGCTTGTACTACCTGTGCCAATGCCGAAAGAGGCGGGCTTGCGCAGAAAAGCAGACGGTTCAGACATCTCTTACCCATTCTGTTGACGGGCATGGAGATGTACTGGATCCGTAAGGCTTCAATTCTCGGTCTGCAGACTGAGATCCTGCGGGTTCGAGCGCATTGACACATACAGTTACGCTCGTGGTCAGAACCACCTTCACCAGTAGCGCACGTCTGAGCTGTCAAGAGACGTCTCCACATCTTTTCTTTATCCAGACATGGATCTAAGTCCCATTTCCATATTTGTGTGCGGATCCAAACCTCGTCTCGAATGTCCTGTTTGGCACCAAAGAAGCGCGCAAGAGGAAGGTTGCGGGATACTGGGCAGCATGCCCCTGTAGCTGCAAGTCATGCTCGCTTACGAACAAAGCGGGTCCGCTAGGGTGGCCTTCAGGCTCTCTCGTCGCGTCACCTCGCGCTTCTGAAAGAAGGGCGTCTTTTCAAACGCTCGCGCGGTTAATGGAGAGGATCGCTTCGTGGCATCTTTCAGACATGACACTGCATGAAGAGTCGAATCGTTGGATCTAGCTTTCTCCTGACTTGAGATGAGGTTCATTCCAATCTTACCATGTCAGGCGTGGAGAACGACAGCCCGGTCTCCATGTCGATCTCGGAGCATTGGCACGCGCATGAAAAGTCAGACCAGCATCTCAACGAATCGACCTTGGACTCGCGGATCGATCTTCGTTGCTCGAATTACATGAGCTCCAAGACGATATGACGGTATTTGCACCCAAGATGGCATAATGTTCTTGCGACGGCATCTTTCGTGGCTTCCGTTGCGGTTGCTCTTAATCAAACATGCTGTATCCTCGAAAAGCAAAGATCGCCAGGGCAGTGTACCTACGACGCGACACAGTTGCTCTACCCCGATATTTACGGTGGCACAAGCACAAACGACATGCGCGACACAACTTGCATACATGACAGCAAGGGCAACTGGTGAACAGTGAGTCTACATCAGCGGCTCCGAATGCAAGCCAAGGTACCATGTACCTCCATTTGCTTGATAACTTGCGCTCATTTGCGCAAGGATCGGCGGCAATGTTGAGAGGTCGACTGAAACTCGGCATAGAGCGGGTATCACTGGGCACCTGAGTGATCCACGGTCGAGGTGGTGTGTGCGTCCCGTGAAGCTACCGCATGTACCTGACATAACGACTGTTAGCTTCGCTTGCGATTGCGGGCGGGGTCACAGCGCTTTCGTTGCGCTGCGGGCCGCCGTTGAAGCAGGTACACAGGGTGTGCTCGGTACCCCGACTGGTTGCGGTGTCGTAGACCTCTTCGTCACTCTCAAACCATCTTTGAATGGGTTCCGCGTAATCCCAGCTTTCTCAGTTTTTCACTTCCCCAGCGACACATTGATAACGGCCTTGCCACATTCCACGCCTGAGCTGCCATGAGGCCAAGCGTTCCATCTTTTTAGCATTTCTCTGACGTCTACGTCAAGCACAAGCCCGCAAGGCCTCATGTCAGACACGAGTTACCGATTATGGCACGTCAACATTGGTCAAGCAAGACTCCAGGCGACGGCCGAATAGTTTTCCTCTACGATTGATCGTGTGTATACTACAGAGAGGGTCTGTTCTATCCTTACAACTTGTACGCACATCTCATTGCAGCGACGATAGCGCAGGGCCTGCAAATCCCGAAATTACCACGAGGAGCTCGAGCCTCACCTTTGACCACAACCGTGAGCATGATAGATGGCATTTTAAACAATGCCATGTTGATCAATTAAGAGATAGACCGGAGTTGACTCCGCACTTGCATGACGAAGCCGTTGACTGTGTAACTTAATGAAAAGAAAGGGCCGATAGCAACCAGGTGAGCGGCTCGTGATGTACATGTCGGTGCGGTATTCTGTTTTGAGGATATTCGTCTCGATCTTGTTTTAATTCCAACCTATCAATGTCAAATTTGTGCCATGTATCCGAGCCATGTGACGTGCCGGTTTTCACAGTCATGCGCGACATACTTGCTCTGTGCTCCGGTGCGCAAAGAGCCTGTCCTGAGATGCCATCATAAGCGTCCCATTTGACGCCGTCATATTTTGCCCGAAGAAAGCTCAGATGAGAGACACCGATGAAGTGTGGCTGACCGGTGAACTCATTGCGATCGATCTTTCGACTTCAGCCATCATCTCACACTGTGATTACTTCAACAGCCACTCCGAAATTTTCCCCATTCGGTACCTTTGGCGGTTCTTTTCGCCGTGTCCAACCATATCCTCTTCACCAGCTCTCCGCGGCCCGACTTCTCCACCTACGCTAGTACTCACACATTCTAACAATGCAGTGCAACACCATCGCGATTCTTGGTACACGCGCCAGCAAGCTCTCCACCTTCTGCCTCATTTAGCTTCGGCGATGTTCGCCGAAAGCTAGGTCGGGAGGAGCTGGGTTACGTTTGGAGAATTGTTTCATATCATGGTCAAACATCAAGATGGGTGAAGATAGTAAGCCCACTTCCGAGAGGTGGGCTGATCAGAAACGAAACGCCGGGACAATAGCCGGCACTTCATCCGCAGGCAGCAAGGCTGTTGAGATAGGGATGAGCTGTACCGCTAGTACGTTCGAGAGCTGGTACCTTGCGCCTCAACATGGGAGTAATGCCCATTGCCATATCCCGTGAAGCAACGGCCAAACGACTGTTCGCATGAAGAGTCGGAGAAGTGGCGAGCTCTCTGGATAGGATTGTATCGATCATTACTGTCCGGTAGCCTCGAACGTCTTCTGTGTTCCCTCGATTAATTGCGTATCATCGTCTCAAAAAACCCACATAGCTACGCAACGGAAAATTTCACCGTCTCCACAAGTCACTCCTCGCTCCGTACCTGATTGTGCATACCAATGTCGTACATCTTCCAGTAGCATGTTGAGACTCTACTCACCTTCGTTCAGCTTGCTCGCCACATCATTCGGCACGACCTAAGGAGAATTCATTGCGTACAACCTCCTGTGGCTTCACTATACTGTGACCGCCAGGTTTCTCTGGCACACCGTTCATGTACAGCTGGCCGTACCGTTTCTGACTCCGCGACATCATGTCGTGCATGACAACCCCGCTTCTTGAAGTACTCGCCGTACTGACATGCCTGTATGCCACATGTTGAGTGGTCATACCTTGGAACTTCTCGTATTGATATTTGTACACCGATCATGCTAAAAAACGGCACAGGCCTTACTATCTTGACCGTGTACGGAGGTGTTCTTGTACCTTCGTAAAGGGACCAGGTGCGTTCGGTGCCCTCATACGACCCTTCATTTTCACGGCCTTTGCGGGGGAAGGTTTCACAAGCAGCTCTGCAATAGACGATCCCAGGCAATCAACGGAGCTTGACGCAGACTTTGGACTGTGTCATTTGTAAGAAGCTCTGGTCGACCACTCTAACTTGGTCTTCGCTTCTCATGACATGAATTTCATTCATGCGTGTCTTTGCTTTGTTGAAAGTATTTTCAGGGGGCAACCTTGAAACTTGTCGAGAATTAGCGTTTTGATGGATCCTGTCATCCAAAATCGCGTTGCTGTTGCACTGTGTAAGTCGGGAAATCCGGAACTTGCAGGCATCTACCAGCATGTCTTCGTCACTGACTCAAACAATATATACAAACTCTTTCATAATGATGATGTAGCCATTACTACCTGATCAGTTGGGGAACGCTTCAATAGGATGACGTGTCTCAACGAATACTGTGCTGGGTTCGTCAACATCTCGATACTTCGTCTAGCGACGTACATTCTACAGACAAACATCAGCTGTACATGAGTTGCGCCATGGGGAACCGATGGACGGTCAAAGTATCGCCAATCAACAGTCATATCGACAGTAAGATCTTGAACGGCTTTGCAAGTGTTTGCAATCGTGACGTTTGTGGAATGTGTAATTGTCAACCTTATATTCGGGACGGCCGACATGGTTAAGCTGCAAGCGGAGGAGTGCGCAACGGACGCTATGTATCTTGTGACTCTCCGTAAGCCAAAGGCAGGACTCGCTGCCTCCATGGCTTTGCGATGATTGCAAATGTCGTGGTGAGATTGGCCCTTGATTATCGCTTCCTCGCAACCCAGTACACCGGGCGGTAGATGTTTTGAAGCATACTCCTTGGGTTGGAAATGTATCCTGTCTCTGATATGCACAACTCCTGCTTCTCAATGCTGAAACCTAGATGCTCCACCAGTGCGAGTACCTCATCATTCGTGAGCTCGACAGAGCCTGGGTCACCGACGCCCGCATCGCGCGCATGAGTGTGACCATGTTCGTGTTCTTCCTCGTGATCGTGGCTTGAAACTTTGGGTGACTGATGCCACAGCAGAGGTCCGAGGTTGACCCATATTCCTCCAGCCTTCAGACAATTACGTACAGCCTCAATATACCGGATGACGTTGGGGGCGGTATCGATGAAGAAAACTGTCGCAACAGCGTCAAAGGTTTCTTTGTAGTCTGGCGAGCTATACAGCACGCAAAAGTCGCCTGTGGACATACTCATGCGCTTGTGTGCCGGGACTTTAGAGCCTGGATCCGTTGCCAAAGCGGTGCCTGGATGGATGTCAGGAATTGTAAAAGTCTGAAATTGGTCGGCACGGGACAGGTGGTTGGAGCAGCTGAGAGCGAAAGGTGCGATGCTGAATTGCTCAGCTTTTTCAGTATGGTTCAACACCAAAGAGCTCGCCATCAATTCGTGATACGAAATCTCGTTGCCTTCAACGCTGAAGCCAGCCTGACAAATGTCAAATACCGAGCGTCCCAGTCCAGCGCCTGGCACCAAGACCTTGATATCTGATCTGTCTAGATTGGCGTTTGATTGCGATCGGTCTGAGAATTCAGCATCTAGTGCTTGCAGGACAGGACCAAGGCACTTCTCTCGTTCAATATTGCCTGCAACACTCCAGTCGCGGTAGAACTGGCTGATACAACTCCTCGCTTTGTCCATATCATTTTGACTTGTCTGTACGTTGAGGTGGTCCATGACAATCGAGTAAATCTGATATTCGTCTCGAGCGTACTTCTCAGGAACGATGGACGCCACCCAGTCACTGTCGATGGTTGGAGCAATGAAGCTCTTGAAGCCGGCCTTGAAGATCGCCTCGGCAAGCTCGGAATTACTGTCAATGAGGTCGTCCAATTGGTTCAGAGAGTCGAGCACTGAGAAGGGCGGCTTTGACAGCATCATCCAGTGCTCTTGGGGTAGAGAATAAAACGCTTGTCGACGAACATGAGTGCCGTTAAAGTGTGCAAGACGGCGGTACGAGCTGTGGCTGGTCAGTATCGGATCACAATATTTTTTCAGAAGAGAAGGATGTACCGGAATGAGTCCAAGACCGAAAGTAGGTGTCTCTTCTCCTCTGGATCTGCTAGGGGATCGAAGTCACCTTCCCATTCTTTCCCTTCCGTGTTGGCGTCATCCATTGTGAACTTTTGACGCAGCTAATTATTGTTTCTGTCTACAACCGTTGATAACGTTGATAACAGTTTACCGCGCTTGCAAAATTTCAAATGGTTGTTGCCGAGCAGTGCTTGGAAGATGGAAGGTGCGTGGGGTACGTCCGTGCGTTTGAGGCAGCTTTGGTGGGGTGAAAGCTCACCTTCAGCAGTACGCAACACATTACACAACACCATGGCCCCTGCAGTCACGAACGGTGACGCGTCGCACGCGCCGATTGAGGTTTCCGTACCACTACCTCTAGCTCCGCGAACAAATATCAACATCAGACTACACGACAATGGACCAAACATCACTCTCTTCCTCACAACAACCACACCAGATGCCGCCTCTTCAGTGCCATTGGGCTCTTTAGTGTATTCTATGCCGAATGTATGAATCTTGGTACCCTCTCGGCTCCGACTCACAATAGACTAACATTCGTCGCAGAGAGTCACACCTAGCCAGCCCCTCAGCACTCCTCTCTTCACCCACAGCGCGACCCTCGACTTCACCACAAGGCTATCAAAGCTACTCGCACGCAAAACGGGCAAGCCAATCTACGTCAGCAGTTCGATGAGTTTCGTGAATGCTGGCATGGGAGGTACTGTCGAAGAAGAGATGGAAGGCTTCAAACGCGTAGTACAAGTCGTCACGAGCCTGTTGAACAAGGAAAGCGAGACAGAAAAGTAAGAGACCCATTGGGCGCTCAGGCCTACTTTGGAGGTCCACACATCGAGAGTATTACCTACGACATTTCCGGAGCAGGGGGGTGGTCCATGCCCTACTATCAACAACCAGCCTGGTTACGACTTGTGCGGTCATAAGTGCACGAGGAGCGCCAGATGCGCGGTGAATTCCCCATCATCACGATCAGAGCAAAAGCACTCAATTGTCTCGAACGCAATGTTATTGGCAGACTAGCTATTCATTCTCTACCGCGCTCGGCCGAGAAGAACACTACCTCCTCTTATCCTCCGGAATGGAGCCATGTTCTTGCATGAACCTCTTACATTCCCTCGAGGCGCTCCTTAGCGGACTGCTTAGCCTCCTCAGAGTTGTTGGGGTTATTTATGGTGGCCTTTAGACCGCCAGCGACGTTGTTGGGGTTCTTGTCACCCTCGGACTTGCCGGCCTGCTCGAAGTTGCCAGAGTCGAGGACCTGTTGATGTCAATCATTTCAACAATTGCCGCTGGATCTGATGAACTCACCTCGCGACTGTGCTGCTTAGACTCCTCAGAAGTGTTGGGATTGTTGATATTAGCCTTGTGGCCACCGGCGATCTGAGCGTCTGTAGGCATAGCGGCGTCTGAGGATTAATGGAAAGGTAGTTTAGATGGTCGGGTGAATTGTTTGTTGGGGCTGATGAGTTGAGCTGAGTTGATGAGAAATGGGGAGGAAATCGCTGGTACTTATAGACCTCCGGATGCCCGTCAGTCACCTTGGTCTACTGCTCGCCGTGCCCTACTGCTACGTCAATGATCGAAGTTCTTTGACGATCGGAAACATGTCTTTGAGCCAAAGCCAGCGATCAGTCTGCTAAGCCGTCCCCAAGCCCCTGTGGACGCCTATGCCTCCACAAAGGCGGGTCCCTTCGCTAGCCGATCGCAGCGGGTGAAGGCATCGCTGTAGATTGACCCTGATCCAGGTGTCGAGGGTTGGCTCAGCAACTCAATACATAACGTCCAATGGAAAGGCCTAAGGCTCGCGACATGGGGAAATGTAAAAGGCACTAGAACACACATGGACAAAAGCAGATGCCCATGAGACGTCAGAGTGCCCTGTGCCTGGTAGATCGGTGACCTGAGTGGGGCCATTCAGATGTCCAGATCGCACTGGGACCGATCTTGCATACGGGAACCTTGAAATATCTCACAGCAAAGCTCTTGCAGCCTTTTACGGCTTCGCGGACCTATTTGTCTATGCAGCTTAGAATTGGTATATGCATAACTCTATCGATCTCTGATTATCATTTTGGGTTGCTGCGCGGGACAGGATTCGTAGCAGTGAGCGTTGCAGCATGCATAGACGTTGTAGTGAATGCATGATGTCACCCTAATTACGGAATCATAGGATCGTGACTTCGTGACGACGCGTTACGCGACTAGCGTGACACGGTACCGCTGGAGAAGAACCACCATTCCACCATTTTCTTCGGGTCAATGCTCGAACGAACGTTCGACATGCATTTCGGCGATGTGGCTGATTTTCTCGAAACGTCATGACAAGGCGCTCCCAGGCATCCCTTGCACGCTTGGGATCAGAGCAATCGCTGGCAGCTTGGTGGCAATCATGAGAACAACATTAACTTTTGAGTCTTTAAAGAAACAATAACTCGCGGTGGCAAACTGCATCTGTGCGGAGAGCGACGCATACGGTGATGGTCGTCTGGGCATGTACACATCTTCTGGCTGTTCGGGTCATTGGCCCAAGAGCGGGACGTAGCGCACTGCACAAGCACAGGCGAAATCACAAGCATCATTATTACGAAGCAACATTGATGGAGCATAGCTTCTGAGAGCATGTCTATTGGTCTAAGCTGAGTGGGTAATTCCTGGTCCTAGTGTTCCTCCTAGAAAGTGCAATCAACAGACAAACCCATCTAGCTCGTACCGAGCCGCGTCACAACACTTTCGTCTCACTCAGACGGGATGACTCCTCCACCAAACACGTATCCTCCACTGGTTCCCTAGGCAGCGACGCTCAAACCAGACACTCGTTCAAGCGAGCCAATAGCTCGAGCTTGCCGGAGCGTCCAAGTGTGCATCGAGCCGCCTTTCCGCCCCCTCCTTTCCTTCACGCGTAAACAAGAGTCCTAGGGCTGAGTTGTATTGGACCATGACGAACACATCCGAGACAATACGATTGTGTCAGAGGGGCATCACTGCTACGAGTCCTGGCTCAGTTTATCCCACGCCTCCGGCTGGCTGCCAGAGTCATCGTCGCCGAGTGTCGTTGATAGTTGACGGGGCAAAATCCTGCTCTATCCACAATGGTCTCGCACGCATGCAACCAGGCCTGCATGTCGTTGAGTAGAGTTTAGTGCCGCCGAAGGCGAGCACAGCACAGCAGGTAGGTGTCCCGCTATAGTTGTAGTCGTAATGCGTAACTTCGTAATGATTTCAATCGCGAGGTAGTATGTGATTGAGAGGAGAGAAGGAAGCATAAGACGAAGAGGAGATAGGCTTTGACGGCATGAAAGGAAGGCCATCATGGATATCCAAAGTCATCATACCCGTCGAAGAGGTCCGTGACCACCTTCATCATGGGCTCGAAAAGGCTGTCCTCGTCGCCTAGCTCCCCGCCAAAGACACGGAGCTGGTGATACTCCACTGCCTTCGCTCTCTCCTGCTCAAATAGTAGTCGATTCTGCCACGCGAAATATTGTTGATGCCAGTGGTCCGCTGACATTCTTGCGGTGGGCGCACACGTGGGCTGGTAAGAAGACATTGTCGACTGCGAGGAAAAGGTATCGATCGAGTTACTCCGGATATGCTGAATGGTTGAATTTGGGTTGTTCACATCCCGATGGCGAGGACGGCTCCTTGTGCGCTTTCTGTTGTGGCGTCTTCCCATGTTGAAATGTGTTGAATATTCGAGGTTGTGGATAGTAGAGACACGAGAAGACGAAATGAGATGTACAGTAGGCAATGAACAGTCGCCTCCGCAAAGCGAAAACTCCTGATAGTGGAGTGATGCACAGGAGACAGCCAACCTTATATGCAGCGGGTGGATACGGAAAACGCAATCACTCCGCGATATGCCAGATCAGCAGGAGCCTGCAAGTGACTCAGAGACCACGATGGTGCATGACAGGCAATGCTGGCGTGACGGACCCGCTTGCGGTCCGTGTAGGCGCGTGATTCGTCAGGATGACTGTGGCGTGGCAAGGCCGATACCGCTTGTCATATGGGCAGGGAGTCACAGAACATCAACACCAGCACAACTTCGCTTCCAACAAATTTGGATCTGCTTCGACTCACAGCGATGACAATTTGCGCTTTGCGACGGAAGGGTGCGCCCTCACGGTGTTGACACAGCGAAATGGTGCTTCGTACTGTGAGCCCCTCCGCGCATTTCTCGCACGTTCCATGCGTTGCAAGGGTAATCGACTGTTGGCTGGTGTCAATAGCCAAACACCGGAACACGTCAATTCGGGCTTCACCTCCTCCTATTTAGGGCCTTCACAACACTCTACGATGACCTCATGATCTATGCGTAGACTTCGGGTACTCAAGGGAGAGACGGAGTGTGCCTGGTGGGATCACGAAGCGCTGTCAAGATTTAATCCAGGTACTCCCTGGGTACCTAGTTGGGCTATCAAGTCATCACGGCCAACGACGTAGGACATGTTCCGTTTTGTTTCTGAGTGACGGTTCTAGGCTACTCACTATGGTCATAGTCTTGGTCACGGCACTGGAGGCGAACACGAAGGCACGTGGTAAATGCCGCCTGACAATGAGTGTTCGAAGCAGCCAAACAGGAGTTCATGCAGGCGCTCAGACCTACGATTTTGACGATCTGGGATGTTGTCCGAGTCTACAACGTTGCCGTTCGTTTGACGCGTTAGCAAGTATCATTGTGGCCGCCGATACGCGTACGCGCCAACACGCACTCACGTGAAACGGTCCTTACTCGCAGGTCCCTGGCAATCTTTCAAGATCACATGCGATCCCGTCCTACTCAGATTCTACAGCCTCAGGTTCTTATAATGCGACGTCATTGTAGAGTCGGAGCTTGAGTGTGGTGTTTCGGCGATATGGCCAACTCGGCTCTCCACACCTGCATCCGCACCCTAGTCTGGTAACGAGTGACCACTCTCACCAGTCGGAAATAGGTCGAAACGCGTAAGCTGGGCAATCTTTTGCTGCGCAAAGCGTCATTTGCGTCAGAAATMCCCCGCCTTGAACTTGCAGTCCCACTTGGCTGCATCTTGAGGGCGGTGCTGTAGACCGATAACCGCCAGGAGTGGCTGGATTAGTATAAACTTCTGCCCTTCACTTTTACCACTGTGACTTAAGTGTTGCCTACAATTGGAATTGCTCGCCACTTACTCACACAACTCACAATGATCCTTGTTCCGACAGCAGGATTGCTGGCTTTAGGTGATTGCTCGCGACTCAAAGTAATCTACGTTAGCTTACATAGCCCAAAGCAGCAACGACGGTCTCTGCACAGTACGGTCCGGGCGGTCAATATGGTCCTGCTGGATTGGATAACAACGGCAGATTCGGCGGTAGTGACGACGGAGGGTTTGGCAGCGAGCGAGGTGGTCCTTCACAGTCCTTTATCGATAGCCGGCAAAGGATGCTCATTGCACACGGTGTGCTGGCGTCCCTAGCCTTCGTCATTCTCTTTCCCTTGGGCAGCATTCTCATTCGCCTGGGATCCTTCCGCGGTGCATGGCTCATTCACGGCCTATTCCAGATCTTCGCGTACCTGGTCTACACCGCAGCAGTCGGTCTCGGCATCTGGCTGGCGCAGCAGGCCCCTTCCCAAGTGGGACTACTTGATAAGTATCATCCCATTATCGGCCTCCTCCTGTTCGCGTTGTTATTCTTCCAGCCTGTAATGGGCTACATCCATCATCTGAGGTTCAAGAAGCTCCAACGCCGCACGGTCTGGTCCTACGGGCATCTCTGGCTAGGACGTATTGCGATCACGCTGGGCATGATCAATGGTGGGCTCGGCCTCCTGTTGGCGTACGATGCGCCTTTAGGTTTTGCGCCAAGCACGGGCCAGGTCATTGCATATGGCATCGTTGCTCCGCTGATATGGCTTCTCTATGTCACTGCTGCCATCGTTGGAGAGCGAAGGAGAGCGATTGCTGGAAGGAATATTGACGATGAGACTAGGAAGGCGGCTGGTAGCGAGAGCTCCGCAGCTAGCTGGCTCGCTCCGCGCAAAGAGCGCTATGGGTGAGTGGAAACAAACGGAAAACCACGAGCAGTCATACTGACCCTACGCAGATGTTATGAATGAAGGGAGAAAGTGGACTCGCGTACCGTACCTACTGGGGGCGTCATCCGGCGCTTTTGGACATAGACAGATATATCTCCGTGAATCAGCCTACATCTTGCTTCTCGAACACGGTCCAAGTGATGGTTGAAGTGACAGCTCATGAACTTCGCGAAAATTTGCACTTAAACCATCCCCACGTTCAGCCACAAATCCACTCCGAAATACTTCAGATCACGAACAGTAAAACGTGGAGAATAGGATGGAGGAAATCCAATCATGGACCCTGACGCTAACCGCAAGCGAAAATGCCACTGAGTCTTGGCTGCCCCTTTCGGAGGCGGCCCGCAATGCGCCCGAGGCAATGTAGTCAATGCATCAAACACCGTTCTGGCCGTGTTGGGTCGATTAGAATCCGATTTCGCGAGCTCGAGCAGTACTTTTCTAAGATGTCGGAGTCTGCATCACTCCTAGGCGATCAAACTTCCCATCAGGATCGTGATGGGCAAACCGAAACTTGCGCTGCAGGTTCCGGCTGATCATACCATCACCATCCCCACGTCAGACTCGCTTCCTGGATGTCTTCACGGCACCCTGACTTTCAGCAATGTTCCGCCAGAATGCGGTATCGAGATTACGCTTGTGAGAATCGGACGTCTGAAAAGGGGCAAGGAGATCAAGGATGATACAGCCTCGAAGAAGCTCCTGGGTGAGCTTGGGTTCCTGGGATCGCAGAAAGAACAAAAGCAGGAGCAGGTCGATTATCTCCACTCCGAAAAAGTGTGTGGTTGTAATATTAGCCCACCGCAAAAGGGCTCCATATCAAAGACCACGAAATGCGATTTTGATCTACTTATTCCTGGGTACCTCCCGGCAACAGTAGCGCTCCCATCTGTCGATATCTCGTACGCAATCTTTGCAAGATGCACCCTACCCAATGGAAAGATCTTGCAGATAAATCAGGACTTGCGCATCATCCGAGAAATCGCAGGGCCAGTCCGCCTAGAGCCATCACGAACAGTATCCTTTCCGGAGACTACGTTCGCTGTACGCGCCAGCTTCGATCCGCCATGCTTCAACTTGAAGAACACAACCATTCCCACGACTCTGCGACTCAACGGCCTTAATCTCCCCATCACGAACTCCATGCGCATGACCGAAACACGCTGGCTGGTCCCGCGCGAGGTACGCTGGAATCTTGAGGAGACCACCGTCCTCATTACTGGCTGTCCCGATACCACGGGCCATCTGCCCATGTCGACCGCGCAGCGCATATTCAAGAAGCGGCAAATCGCAAGCGGGAAGGAGAAGTTGAAGCTCAAGTACCCTTTCACTCGGCCTGGGAACACGCCTGTCACAATGCATCCCGATAAGTCCGGTCTCTCGATACCATTCACTATCTCAACCCCAGAGGATATTCCGCTGGGTGACAGTTCCGCGCTTGCCGTCGCTGGAGGACATGTGCTGCACACTGTTCTTGACATCGCCGCCAACGACCCGAATGGACTGCAGAAGAGATTCGCAGTATATCTCGAGTACACATTGCATGTTTGGCTGCGTATCGGAGAGGACGTGTTCGATGAGGCGTCAGGCGATCTAGTGAACAGGAAGATGGATGAGATGGCATACACAGTGGTTTGTCCTTTGGTGCAGCATAGCACGAATACCCAGCAAGGCGACGATGCCGAGCCTGTACCAATAGTTCCGCCCACCTATGATGGCGTGTGGGAACAGCCGCCGCCAGATTACTCGACGCCGCTAGAGTATGTGACGGCTGAAGGAGCGATGACTCAGCACACGACAAACAGCTGAACATTCCGCAAGCTATCAAGCTAGGTTCGCATCTCTAGAGATGCCCCCTGGCTTGACAGTGTTGATCCAGTTGAACCAATCTGACAAGCATGTGGAAGTGGCTGTCAATCCGTCCGAGAGGCACACTCAGCCCCGCCGCATCGAAGGTGCTACCTGCAGTTGCCGCCGGCAACTTCTGATCACGTGGAGCTGCTTGCAGCACAATTTTGGGGGAGATGCACATGGGAGGTACGAGAGTAAACGGAGAGCTAATTTGGTCAAGTGGACGAGGCGAACTTGCCTTGTGACGGAACGAGCATCAGCCGGCCGCATGACGCAGGGGAGCTGATGGCATGGATAGCTCAGCTGTGGAGTGATCAAGGGCCAACGGTCAGGCAGTGAGAGAATGATGGTAGCAGAAAGTAAGCGTGTTGGAAATCACATGTTGGGAAATCTTTATCAACAGGCCTACTATGCTAAATGAAATTCGCAAAAACGAGCCTGCTGTAAAGTTCCCGCTGTCTCAGTCAGTGTTCACGTGGAAACGACCAGGAAGGGGCAATGTCATAAAAGACGAAACAAGTATACAAAAGTGCTTGACAGTCTGAACTGTAATGGCACGACACGCGAACCCCTTCGCACAGCATTACTGCTTCTTCTAGCTGCAGAATATCGATTTCTTTCGAATGAGGTTTGAACCGGCTTCGTTCGGCAAAAGTTTCGTCGCTTGCGGTCTTCCCACTGAAGCACCGCAGCGAATAAAAAATTGCTTGATTCGACCCAGACTTGAACTGGAGACCTTCAGTGAGCTAACAATGTTAGACTGACGTGATAACCAACTACACCATCGAACCATCTCACGTGATTTATGAGTTATTTCACGTCAAATTGATATATAGACCACGATCAAAAATTGGACAACGAAGTGGAAAATCCGCGGATGCGTCTCGAGCAAGGCACGCTTCGACGACGGTACTCTTAATGAGACTTCAATGGTTCCATCGAGGTCAAAATGTGGACTATGACCCCTACCATCCCATGCAGAAGCCCATTAGGCCAGCATGGAGCCCGATGTTTCCACACTTAAGCCGAGACCTGTGCGGCCAGAGTTACTTAAAGCTAAAGTAACTATCAACTTCCCTTTTAGTACGTCCACAATACCGATATCCTGCCGTGCCGTCTCGAGCACCGTTCAGACTACGATATGCATAACGAGTCATGCAGCGCATCACCAAGAATAGCCTCGACTTAGTACTGTGGAGAAGTGGAGAGCGCCCACCATCATCACGTCCTCGTATTCAGAATCTAATCTGATCTTGTCGTGCTTGACTAGTATCGGCAGACAGCGCAAGATCGCTGTGAACAAACCGAAGGTCCTAGTGAGTGTGAAGGTATAGCACAGCAGACTTGACGGGACAGTATACATAAGGATCTATAGTCTATGTTCGATAAAGGAGTGGAATGTACATAGACGAAAAATCAAAGCCCGATGCTCAACGCCACTGATGTTCCAAAGCGACAGGTGAACCGAAAGCCCAACCATGTAAATGCAACGAGCGACAAGGAGATGCAACCAAAAGCCAATAAAACCAAACAAATACATAGGAAGAATGTGGTCCTAAGACCGGTACGCCGCGTCAATGCAACTCTAACAACCTTCGAATGATCGATATGAACGTGTCTATAACGCCTGATATGACGCGGGGGTTGAATGTACATCCTTTTATTTGCCGTTTCCGGAGCCCGAACCACGGGGATTAGCAGGCATCGGGTACGGAAAAGGAGCATATGGAAGCTGAGTGTAGCCGGATCCAGAGTTGGAGCCAGCAGTGGAGGTGCTACTGGGAGTGGAAGAGGAGGAAGACATGGCTGCTGGATTGAAACTTTGAAGAGAAGGATAAGACTGGACGATGGCGATGGTTGGAGCTGAAGAGGCCGTGGAAGCTATTTGGGGTGGGCAGTCCTGGGGCTCGACTGAGGTTTCTCGTGTGGGGGAGGTGGTTGTTGGTTGTGTCGAAGGGGCTCGTGTGCTTCGAGAGCTGGTTGGTCTTGTGCCGTTCGCCGGAGAAGGTGTTCTAGAAGATTGAATGCTCAAAGTCGTGGAAGGTGTGAGTGATATTGATGTGGAAGTTGTTGATGCTGTTCTGTTTTCTTCCTCCTTCATGGCAGTGGCTCTTATATCTCAACCGTTGGTTCTACAGCCCCCGATCTTCGAAATGGTGAAGGCCGTTCTACTGCGACCGAAGACGTCGAAATAGAAGTCTAGTCGTCGACTACGCTATCGTAAGCAATGGACAGTTGCGCACACAGCTATAGCGTCTTGGTATGATGCAAAAGAATGTCCGAGCTCTGTTCTTTCCGGTGCGATGGGTAAATCGAATTGCCCTGCAGGGCGGTCTACTGCACGTGGGTGCCAGGAACGTGGAGTGACTGGAATCGAGTGGAGCAGAGTACAGCCTTATTTAGCAGGTGTGGCGTCCGACAGATGATCGATTCGACAGGATCTGTCAGTAACGCGGCGGTCTGCAGGGTGGTGCGGTAGGTATGCTGGCGTCAGATGCTTAATTGAGCCGCATGCAAGATGACAACGTGGTTTGGACAAATCGAGAGAATGGGGGCAGAAGACGTTACAGCTTGGGTGTGAGTGCTGCTTGAGGGTGTCTGAGAATGACTTGAAATGATGGCACATTCTGCATCCCTAGCTGCTACCTGTCGACATGATATAGTCAACGCATATTGGTCCGTCCGTCGCTCTGTATTCAGATCCATCGTGAAGTTGACAATTTGTCTGCTTTCAGGTCAGCATTGGCAACCTTCGAGCAAGCTGCGGAATGTGTGCGAAGCCTCCACATCTCTTTGCGTGGTATAGAGGCCATCGTGATTCAGGGCAAGCATCTTCACGATACTCTCAAAAGAGGAAAGTGCCAATGTGCAAGTTGCATTCACGCGAAATTTCCGACTGGTTGTCGTGTAAAACAAATGCAAATAATGCGTCGAAGGAGCCGCAACCTGAGCTTAGACAAATGAGATGTCCGGACAGGTCTAATCTTAGCTGATCATTCACGAGGTGAATTCGGGGGTGGAGGTTACTCAGCACTCGCTTAGGTGTACCCTGGTTCATGCAGGTGTTTTCCACTCGTGCGGACGTATCGTGATCTAGTACGTCAAATGTCAGGGACATCAAATCGACGAGGTGCTGATGGTAAAGTTGCATTGCAAAGTATTTGATAATCGCTGACAGGGGAGAGGTGGTGTCGTGGTTGTGCTGTTTGTCAGCGCGCAAAAGCCACAGCGGGAAGTCGGTGATAGATGACGTCGTCGCTTAAGTGAAGGTGGGTCAGCTGCAGGAACGACCTGGCCGCCAATACCGCCAGAGCTCATCGCATTGCGGAACTGGTCCGACTTCTCTCAAATTGCATACTTCGTACTAACTCACTTCCACGCATCCGACTGCAATCATGCAGGGCGACGACTTCGAGGCCTGCTTTGCGGAGATGATCGCGGTCGCCGCGAAGAGGCCAATGTTCCCAAATTAGCTGAGTTGGGTCGCAAATGCCACTAATCTATCCACCAGACTGCGATTGCTTCATCCCGCTTAGCCCATGCTTACACACCTCTCTGCAGTTGCGTCTCTTCGATTATTTGCTATTGAGACGCGGACTCGCTTATTAAAAGATACCAAATGGCCCAATGAGTTGAGCGGAGTGGATGTAATATGCGCTGTCCTTGGGCCAGCATGCAGTGGATGACGGGATGTAAGCAAGTAGCACAAGTGTGGAACACATGAATGAGCTACAAAAGGCAGGATGGGCACGCGAGAATAACGTCAAGGGCAATTCCGACCTTCCGTTCTCGAATCAACAACAAAATGACACCTAAGCCTCGTGCAGCCGTCCTCACAGCACCATGCCAACCGCTGATTGTCAAAGATGTCGAAACACTCCACCCAGGGGCCAACGAAGTCCTGATTCGTAACCATACTATCGCCATCCAACCTCTCGATGCCAAAATGCTCATCTCCAATTACGGCCCCGCAGCATCATTGAACTACCCAGCAGTCCTTGGTTCGAGCGGTGCAGGCGTTATTGAGGAAGTGGGCTCAAATGTGAGCAGCCTGCAAAAGGGTGACCGAGTTGTGTTTGATACGAAAGCCTACGTCGATCCCTCGGTCAACAAGCAACAAGGCACATGGCAGCAGCTAGTTGTCTGCTCAGCAGGTACAGTCGCAAAGGTATCCAGTCCGCCACGCTGACCACCATGATCCGCGAACTGACCTTCCCAACAGATTGGTACCACTCCTTTCGAGCAAGCAGTCCTGACTTCCTTCCCACTTCAAACCGCCGTAGCAGCACTGCATGTCTTCCTAGGCATGGGCAAACCGAGCACAGGAAGCAAAAAAGAGAAGATTCTAATCTGGGGCGCCGGCGGGGCAGTAGGCCAATACGCCGTGCAATACGCCGCATCAGTAGGCCACACGGTTATAGCCACTGCCTCCCCACACTCCATCCCCTCTCTTCTCGGCATTGGCGCCAGCACTGTGCTTGATTACCGCTCTACCACCATCCTGGCCGATCTCCGCGCCCACGGACCGTTCACCTACTTCCTGACTTGTTCCGGCGATGCATTATCCCAGCGCACGATCATCGACCTACTCTCACCGACCGGAGGTCGCTTCGCCTCAGTCCTACCTTTGAGCACGGGAGTAGAACTGCCAGCGAATGTGGACATGGTATACGCGGCGTTCTCACAAGCCGCGCAAAAGAACGAATATGCCGCGTGGCGCAACTGGTGGTACAGAACCTACTTACCCTCTATGCTCGCATCTAGCGCAGCATCGCCGGTAGCGTTCACAAAAGTTGATGGGGGGCTACTAGCCTTGCAGAAGGCGAGTCAAGAGGTATTCGACGCAAAAGTGAGAGGCAAAGTTATCATTGATCCGCAGAAATGAGGAACTGTCGCCGAATACCTACTTGCTTAACCAACGCCTCGACTTGCCCAATGCGATGCTCTCCCCAGTCGTCTGACTACCTCCGGAATTCGTGATCATCGGGCTGCTAACTGGAGACGCAACCCTGGGTCAGGGAACAATATCGTCAAGGGGCGAGGTGAACTCGATGCTTTCGATGCCACACTCGAAGCGACTAATCGGTCGCGGTGGTCTGATTGGTCTCTGAGAACAAAGAATGGGTAGGTCGTCAGCGGAGTTGGTGCGGGAACTTCGGCTTTTCAAAGACACAACTTGGTAGTCGTCGTCTTCGTCATCTGCGCTGTATCCTGCGCCGTCGAAAAATCTTGCCTTTTTGCTGAATGTACGTCTCGTCTTGTCCTCGTCTTTGTTACCCTGCTTTCCCTTCTTTCCATCAAGTATGGGTAAAATCGGCTTCGCTGAGTAAAGTCTGAGATTAAGTGAATTGGTCGCTGTGTTTTTGTCTCTTATGTTTTGACTCTGCAGGCTTAGATCACTCGGCCGTCTCGAGTCTCGTGCCAGCCTTGTGACAGTCTTCACCGGGTTCATCTCGGATGCTTCCACCTCAAGTCGCTCCTTGGCTTGGCTCCTCTTCTGCTCTCTGACCGTCGGTAGCATGTTCAAAGCGGGAAGCGATGGCATCTCAGCCTCCAGGTCAATCCATGGTATGATTTCCTTGAGCTCGCAGTGGCTAGGTTTGACGCTAGGGAATGAGACGGAAGCTGGACTTTGCACGGGCGCATGCTTTTCGTGTGAAGCCGTTTCTGATGACGTTGGTGAACCTGGTCTAGACATGTCTTTCGGTGCAGGTATAGCCAAAGTCTCC
Source organism: Phoma herbarum (assembly GCA_001599375.1). Classification (NCBI taxonomy): domain Eukaryota; kingdom Fungi; phylum Ascomycota; class Dothideomycetes; order Pleosporales; family Didymellaceae; genus Phoma; species Phoma herbarum. Next base: position 253,186 of record BCGR01000015.1, on the reverse strand, counting down.
GTCTTCTTCGGCGCAAAGAAGGACTCTTGTAACATTGGGACAGTCATCGGAGATATGACATCAGATGCTGATGGTCTGTCCGCTTCGGCTCCGGGTGCATCGAATGCGGACTTCTTGAAGGTCGTTTGCCGAGAGACGCTTGGTGACACACATAGCAAAGATTGTGGCGCAATCGTCGAGCTAGCTGGGAGCTGGAGTGGAGGTAAGGGAAGACCAACGTTGAGACCCTGTTGCCGGATCGCTACTGGCCCATGATCCTTATGCTTCTGCTCGCGGTATTTTCTTCGTAGTCGTTTGTACTCAGCGTAGTCGTCAATTTCCGTGTTAGTTGGTCGACATGTCACTTGCTCCATGGGCACTGGATCCTTCCTCTCCAAAGTCACTTCGTAGAGAATGTCTCTTTCCTTCCAATCCCCACCCATGGTGCCCGTCGGCTTGGCCTGCCGAACGCACCAGCCTCTGACCGAGTATCTATGGCAGTCAACAGCTGTATCAGACAAGCCGTGTCTCGAAACTCACAGCCCCTCATATCGCACCCCTGCCTTCGGTCCCCAGATGCTATTGATGCTGTGGCTTCGAAGGACCCGTATTGGCTCGCGCGATGTAGGAGTCGCCGCTGTCAGTCGAAATTTGCCTTTGTCGCTGATGGGACATCGATACGAGAACGTTTCCTCGGATCGCGCATCGATCTCACCCGTGTCCCTCAGCAGGAGAGCGTACGCTCCGTTCTTGTTGTAGGTGGTGCCGCCGTCGACCGACTCCAGCCCGATGATGCCTGCGTGATGCGCGAATAGAGAATTAATCCACCAGCTGTGCGCTGTAAGCATGAATCAAATTTCTGATGACCAATACAGACTCTCCAGCTTTGAAGCCAAGATCACCCCGCCTGTGGGACGCACTGGGGTGGATCTTCTCAGGGCAGTATTCGGACCATCTTTTGAGGAGCGCCTACGTGACTGTCAGTGGAGAGCCATATCAGTGGCTCAAAGGGTCTCACTTCGCGAGAAGACTCGCTCACGCTACCAATGCCCTCCAATCGTCCGCCTCGACCATACAAGAATGGGTGGAGCTCATCGAAACGTCCGAATTTGCTTGTCCAGATGGTGATAATCTTGTCGCAGTCATCGCATAGCCGCCTAGGCCAGCGTGTCGCGATGCCGGCAATGTCTTTCACCGCTTTGTGTATACCTGTTGCTCGAAGATCGAGGGCTGTGATAGATGTTGATTGGCGTAGAGCGACGAAGAGTTCGTGCAGGGTGAGGACATCGTCTGGTCGAAGGATATCAGGGCCTTCGCGCGCAACGAGAATATCAAGGTCGTCGCGTATCCAATGTGCGAGCTGTTTGAGCCTATAACGTGAGACATCCACGGCTGGTGGCGTCACGGCCGTTCTAGGAGCCGCTACGTATGGGACCGGCATGTGCGTAATATTTACATTAAGGCGAAAAGGTGCATAGGGCGAAGATGAACGATGTTGTGGTCGAGCGCGTTATGAGACACACGACAACGAGAGAAAGGTGAGGTAACAGCCATGACTGCTGATTGCGGACGTGATTTTGCTTGACGCGACTTCTTGAATGTTCTTTCCACCTTCCCGGATACCTTTGACGGGTAGCTGTCGCTCGAATGACGAAATGCCAAGACAATATTTCGAGACGTGTGTTTCCGAGTAAGCACAGTATCTCTGAGTTCATGCTGCAAGTTAGTCGGTGGGGGACCAATCTTGGCGCTTCGATGGTTTTAATTGTTCTGTGGTTTTTTGCTTCTGCACGTTTGGCGCCAAATACTGGTCGACCCATCTGATCGTTCGTCAGACCAAAGCCGGCCAATGCTCTGAATGGTAGTCATGGGTATCGTGCAGAGCCTGCTTCTACTCTCGCCTTCCTCATCCTGCCACTTTGCTCTCTTTGCTTGGAGCATTTAACGACTTCATGGCCGTTTGCTCCGCGCCTGCTGTGTGTTGAGCCTTGAAACTTGGATCTAGCTCATTCTTCTTCTTGTATGAACGGGTTGGCAATCTCTTCGCTGCCGCCGACGGGAGAGATGACGACGAGGAGTGTGCCACGGGCGACAATGAGGCCGAGCTTGCGGTACCGTACGTTGCCCTCATCATCTGGTTTTTTGTTAGCTTAGACCCTCCTTCCCAGCTCAATTGCTGCTTACCTGTCATGGCCTCCTTCACCTCATCCAGAACAAGGTTCATGAGCTGGTCGTAACCCTTGAGTGTTCCGATCACTATGCACCTCGTCAGTCCTTGGTCTTTCAGTCTTTTCTTCACCCAATTGCGACTGCTCCTCTACGCTCCTCCTCAATTGACCAGACTTACCCTCACGCCCACCGCTGAACTTGACGGTGATCTGCTTGTCCATGTACTTGCTCAGGTCCAGGATATTCTCTTTCTTGGGCCTCTCTGTCTGCTGCTGCCCCGCTGCGTTTCCGCCCTGCGCACCTCCTCTTCCACCGCCCCTGCCTCCACGGTGATCGCCGCGTCCACCGCCTCGCCCTCGAAATGCTCCGCGTTCAGACATGGTGTGCGTAACAGGAAAGGATCGTGTGTTCGTGATGGCGACAACGCGTGGTGACGTGCAGTTCGATATCGCGGTCTGTGCGCGACAAGGTGAGTTCGAGCTAGCAGCGCTGTGGCTTATCTGATTCACGTGATCGGGTAAGACTTGAGCAACGTCCTTGAAGGGGGTGGAACGCTGCCCTGCTCAAGCTTCCGCCGGTGCCGTCCGCCTGCGGGCTGTGAGGGGTGGAAGTGCTGTGCACCTGACGTGACGCGTGGTTGTGCCGCTGCGGCATTTTTCGAGGGTTCTGTAAGGGTTCTGGGCCTGGTGCACTGCTGCTTTCTGCTTGGTGCCGTCCGCCATGCCGCGCTCGCTGTCGCTGTCACTGGCCCGCGAGATGAGAGGGAGCACGCCGCCCGTCGTGCAGAGGGGTGCTCCCCCTGCCTTGCTTGCGACGCTGATACCGGCGATTCTCCGCGGCCAGCCACAGGACGACAGCCACTGCTCATCGATACCGTCCCCGTCCCCTCCGTTCATGCTCGGAGAAGCGGCATCTGAAGCGGACGCGTATCTCACGATGCAACAATGCAGGACCATGGCACCGCATGGGCTCAGCTGCATCCTGCACTCTCGAGCACGCGGTCCACGCCAGCATTCACAGTTCCCCCGAGCAGTGACAGCGTCCTCTTATGCACACCATCAGACACTATCAGTGCCCTGCGCCTCGGAGCGTCGGCCTCTTCAGGCCCTTTGCTATGAATTGCCATTGCTGATCCAGCCTAGGCCCTGTGCAGTCTCCGCAGCCAATGGGCGGCGGCGCGTGAGCGACTGGCTCTAGCCTTTTATTTCCGAGAGGAACCCTCCTGCGCTGGCACCTTTCCACGTCCCGCGCCCGGTGCTTGACTGCTGCCGAGCGTCTACACAGTCCACTTCGTGCGCGCCCTCTCCACTTACACAGCTCTGCCCCGTTCCTGCCTCTGCCTGCCCCCGCGATGCTCTCCTGTCTGTGATCCTGCAATGGCGCTGTAGAGCGAGTCGTCCGCCGTGTTGAGAACCCATCAAGCGTTCCGCCCACGCATTCCGCCTGCCTTTCGATCCGCGTGCTCTCGGGAGGGCATCCGCTCCGTCCACCGCTCCATTCTTCTCCGCCACTGTCTGCGCGCAGCATGTCCAGTCACGACTCGCACGCTCTGGTCGACCTCAACATGGCGCATCCCCACCATGCGCCGCCCTCGCAGGCCGCGGCCGACCTCAAGCGCAAACGCAGCAGCTCACACGAGAACATACATCCAGCCGCGCCACATCCAAAGGCTGCCAAGACACACAACCACCTCCAGATCAACTACCTCGTGAGGCACCTGGACTCAGACCTACCTCTGATCACCAATGACGACACATTGCCGAACATTCTTTCGTTGCTAAGCGACTATCAGGGAGTGCTCGACCGCCATGAGTCAATGGCATGCAACCTAGGCGCAAGACCACTGGGGCCTATCCTGATCAAGCGATTTGAGAGACTATTCGATGGTCCGCCGCGAGTGCTGAAGAGCCATGGAAAGGATGGCACAACAGTCACATGGCTCGACGTGGTCGAGTTTGCGCGCAACAAGCCTGAACAATTCCAACTGGGACAGATGAGCGAAGGTGTGCGAGTCTGCCAATTCTATACGAAGCAGTGCAGGGTCCAAATCAGTGAAGAAGATTTTGTGCTCATTTCGTCTGGCATTCCCCAGAAGATGATCCCTCCGCAGCCCATCATTGAGGACGAGGAGAAGGAGCTCGGCACCATTGAGATTCTGGAGAAGAACCTAGGCCAAATTTGCCAATTGGCCGACCAGGGTGAGTCCAGAGAGACGCGTTACATATGGAAGACATGCTAATTCTACCAGTTGCTGCTCGCACACGACAGCTCAATCATAGACTGAAGGGGCGCAAGCAGGCCATCCTTGACCGGAGAGCGACTGCGAGCCCCGTCCCGCCAATACGTCCATTGAGCCCTTCCAACGTCGCACTGATGAATGGCGGCCCTAGCCATGTAGCTCAGGCACATGTACATGCACATGTGCAGCCCTCGCAGAAGTCTCCTGGCGGCTTTGTTGCAGTTAACGCGCGTCCCCACGAGCCAAACGGCCACGGACACGGGAACGGCCACGGTAATGGCGCATCCTCATCCACACGTCACGATTTGTTGGCCAAATTCCACACTGTCAACGATCGCAGATCCTCCTCACAGAACGTCAATGGCGTGCAAGACGCGAGGAGACCATCTGTTGGACCCCACTCCCAGTCTCACCCTTCCACGCCAGCATCGAACGCTTCGAGACCACCTCCCCCTCCACAGGCTGCCGAGGCGCAACCGCCACCGCCGCCTTCCAACCATGCTAGACCCCCTCAAATGAACGAAGCTGAGCTGCAATCTATGATGAACTCACCAGTGCCTATTCCAAATACGCCGTCAAGCCTGCTTCCAGCTGCGAGTCAGCGTGCGAGCCAACCGGCAGAAAAGGATGACGGTGGCCCCTTTAAGGCCGAGATGGTCCACAGGATGGAGAGTCTGGGGAAGGGAGAGCGAATCCTTCCACCGTGCGACAGGTGTCGGAGGTTGCACATGGATTGTTTGAAAAATCTCACCGCCTGCATGGGCTGCACTAAGAAGCATGCAAAGTGCTCCTGGAAAGAGGTCCGTGAAGGCGAGTTGCACGGCGCGTTCGCGCATCCCCCAGGTTCAAACAGCAATGCACACACCGACACGTCTGACCACGAAAGCCATGACCGTGCAAGCACAGCCAGTCCGCCCTCCATGCTGAGCCCTCACCACGGCTACGCATCAAGTCACATAGCGAGCAGCAATGGCCAATCAACGCCGCAACCTCAGGCTACTGCACATCCACCAGCTCAGCCGCAGCAGCCTCAGCAGCAGCAGCAGCACGCTCAACAACCTCAGCAGCAACACCAGATAGCTCACCAGCATCGCCCACACCCACCGCAGACTTCACAATACCCACACCCGCACGATTCGCGGATACCATCAGGTCGTAACTCGCCCCCTGAGCGAGACCGTGAGCGAGAAAGGCATGTGGAGGCTCAACTTCAGGAAGCCGCGAAATCCAGTCTGGCCCAGCACGCGACCACCAAACCACCTGACTCAAAAGGGCACGAGTATCAGACGGCGATCGCTCAGCAGTAGCATGCAGTGTTTTCCAGGATTGACTTTATTGTTTCTCGACGACGGCGAAAGAGCTGGACTCGTACATAGGACCCGGCTGTTCCGCGCTCGACGTTTGCTGTGCATATGTTCGAAGAGATGTCGAACAGCTGGCGAACCAAGGTATGGTTTCTGGACGATGATTGGAAACATGACCGCTATGCATTATTCAGTGAGGCTGCGAGGGAGAGCATGCGAAATAAGGTCCATGACGGATTGATTCTCGACGGCGAGTGTGTGAACAAAAAGTGAGCGTTCTGGCTGTCGAGTGGACGTCTGCAAGCGGCTTGAAATATTATTTGTCGATGCAGTTGGCGAGCGGTTATTTTCTCTGTTCATAAGTTGCCAATGATACCATTTTGTTTCTTTGTACAACCTTCCAGGTACCGGTGCTCTCATTGGTGTTCATGGGTTGTTGTTCAAACAACACCGCATGCCGAACCACAGAATGTTGAGGGCAAGTCACATATACGAGATGTTGCAGCGCTTTGCAATAAGCGACACAGACGAGGAGCACCTTCATCATGCTGCAGCTAGTATGAGTTAGTCAATTATCTTGAGGTCAGACGTGGAAGGTGAGCAACAATCTGCAGAGCTTCGTGGACTGAACAGCAAAATCACGGGCATAATCCACGCTCCAATATGCAAGCAGGATTACAGAGCCGTCGCCTTCGAATATGTCCCAATTGCACTGAACACAATCACTACCCTAATGTCTTTCTGCCTGCGTCATTGCAAGCTCCATCTGCAACGGCGCGGCCCCACACACTCCCGCGGCGAGACCTTCCACCGCGAAAAAGTTCCCGCTCCAACAACCAGCACGCAATGTCGCTCTACTACGAGACCGCGACGATTCTTGAAAACCCCGACAAAATCGGCGGCTCATTCAAGGCCCGCATCTTCAAGAGGAAGGATCTGAAGAGCAAACCGGGGCAGATATATGCTCTGGTTGCTGAAGCCTCGAAGTGGAGCAGGATCTTGAAAGATGTAATCGAGAAGTGCCAAGTGCTGAGGGAGGAGAGAAAGGTACGTCTACGTTTAGACAAGTTAAGTTTGAGAGCCTTTCGTCGTGACTCCTACACTTGGCAGCAGCCCAATTGCGCACATACTTACCGGGACAGCTCACTCCCATCCTTGCGCTCCTTCTCGCGCACGATCTCCTCCTCTCCAAGTCCGGCGTCGCAGCGCACAAAGACCATGTCCTGCGCCTCGCGATCGAACGTCATAAAGCGCGCCTCAGCGCCGAGTTCACCAAGGCGCGCATACGTTACAAATTCCCCACACTCGAAGCCTTCCGCGAAGCTATAAACGCTGGCGATCTTGAGACGGACGACGGCGATGAAGGGGAGAAGATACGGCATCCGCGCTGGGTGCGCGTGAACACCATAAAGTCATCTCTCTCAGCGCAGTTGAACAGCACATTCAAGGGATACGAGAAAGTGGGCAGTATTGGTGAGATCCTGCGCGCAAAAGGAAATGCGAAGATCTACTTCCTCGACCCTAATATCCCGAACCTACTGGCTCTTCCGCCACGTATCGACCTCGCCAAAACCCCAGCATATGCGCGAGGCGAGATCATATTCCAGGATAAAGCGTCCTGTTTCCCCGCGTACCTGCTCGATTTGAAGCAGGACGACGGCGATGTCATCGACGGCTGCGCGGCGCCAGGCAACAAGACAACACATGCCGCCGCTATTGTGTCGAATCAAAATCCTGGCGGGGAGCGAAAGGTCATTGCATTTGAGCGGGACAAGGGACGCACGGAGATTCTCAAGAAGATGGTCAAGCTTGCGGGGGGCGAAGGCTTGATTACCGTCAAAGGCGCGAGTGATTTCATTGCTGCGAAGCCTAATTCCCCTGATTACGAGAATGTGGGCGCGATCCTGCTCGATCCCTCGTGCTCAGGAACAGGCATCGTTGGCCGTGACGACGCAATAAAACTCCATCTCCCCTCCGCGGCGCCAGACGCCGGCAAGCTTCAACCCGGCAGTGGCAAGAACAAGAAGCGCAAGCGCACCGAATCTTCCAAACCCGCACCACATGATGGGAAAGAAGAAGTTACGCTCGACCTCGACGATACAACCGCCGAAGAAGTCCCTCTCGACGCCGCAGACAAGCTCCAAGAGCGCCTCACAGCCCTCTCAACATTCCAGCTCCACATCCTCACTCACGCCATGCGCTTCCCCTCCGCCCACAAAATCACGTACTCCACATGCTCCATACACTTTGAAGAAAACGAGGGTGTCGTGTTCCAAGCACTCGCTACTAGCGTCGCTAAGGAGCGGGGATGGAGGGTTGTCAGTAGGGAAGAGCAGGTTGAGGGTTTGAGGAAGTGGGAGAGGAGAGGGCAGTGGGAGGAGGGGAAGCTGGGTGGGTCGATCGTCGAGGAAAGTAGCAAACAAGATATTCTGGACGGATGCATACGCTGCGACAAGGGAACGGAACAAGGGACTATGGGCTTCTTTGTTGCTGCTTTTGTGAGGGAGGGTGAGGATAAGGAAGATGGTGAGAAGATGGACACCGATATTGCGGAGGAGGTCAGGCAGCCGGCTGCGCCGACTGCGGAGCACGATGGTGAAGACGAGGAAGAGTGGGATGGTTTTAGTGACGATGAAGGGGCTGCGCAGCTCAAGACTAAGGCTGAGGAGGTCATTGAGCAGCAAGAGAAGAAGGAAAAGGAAGCAGCGGGGAGAAAACACAAGAACAAGAAGAGAAAGACGGGGAAGCAATGAGTAGACGCTACAACTCTACCTCATCTGAAAATACACAATCTCCACATAATCTGGCACGTCGATACACCGCCCTTGCAATTGATGACATGCGATGCGGCATATGTGCACAGCTTACCTGGCATAAATTATCTCTTAGCATCCGACGGAGCTGCCATACAGTGGCGGAATAAGCAAGACCGCTAAGGACCTTAGGTATGGTTCTGAGACACACGGAGATCTTGGAGCTTTTGAGTGATTACCCAGAGTGTCAAGTCCCTGACTGGAGAAAGTATATCAGACAGTGCAACAAGACAACCTAAGAATAGAGTGAACAGGCAGGCAAGGGTGACAGTGAAGGAGGATTCATGCATGGGAGCGCTAGGAGGACTAGCAGGGGCGCACTCTCATGACATCCTGCACCCCAGCGCTCAATGTTTGCAGCTAGCATTGGAAACAATTTGGGCTCCGCCAACAGCCCAACAAATGTACGTACTGAGAGCATGAAGTTTCGATACAGAAATCCAAATGGGCCCGTGCCTGGTATATTTAGATGCAAACAGCGAAGAGCACATACGCGATGGCTAGTGGTTGCTGTCGCGGCACCCGAGCGGCCAAAAAGGCCGACCTTCTTGACCCCTGGGTCCTGAAGGTTATATACACCGCAACAGTTGCAAGGGCGAGGCGAAGCCCGTTCTGCTTACACTCTGTATTCTTCCGTCTACATCGCCGTGAAGATGTGACAGGCTCGAAGTCAGTCGTTCCACAACTTTAAGCCGCATCGATTGAAGTCTGGTCGATCAGATGCGTCAGTATCTTCGCTGCAGATTCTGTACTACTCTTGAAGTGTTTATTGCAGCAATCAACACAAAGTCGAAACCTACCGCATTCAGTAATTTGGAAGCCTATTATGTCATGACCTAGCCCTTTGTGCCCTGGGTTTTCATGCTTGTGTACTCGATTGGTTCTCACTTTCTGCTCTGTCAAACAGTACAACACAGCATGCTATACCCTTGCAATCCTACCTCATACAGTAAGTCCGCAGCGCCATAGCAGGGCTGGCATGCTGTGTCACTGTTGTAGGAGACCTGCCATGATCAGCACCATCTCAAACTCTACGAAAGAAGCAGCGCCTCTTCTTATTCTCCAAGCAGTTTCGAGGTGGATGATGAATCGAGGCGATTCTCACTCTCATTGATTCCTCCGCATACACTGCGGTCCCCAGTCTTGGAGGACTCCGACAACTGCGATCAACGCCTTTCCAGCTTTTCCCCAAACAAGAAATTCTCGTCGTCTTTGACCTCAACCGCAGCCTCACCTGCATCGACCCAAACTCGAGTCACAGTTCGATTGGCTTGCTACCCCACTTCTCTCATTGGTTCGTTACCGGGCCATTACATCCCAAGAATGCACCGTCTCCCAACCGTCTCCAACTGTAATCGCGACGGCTCGTGGCTGCAATCGGTCCTTCGGGGACTATCTTTCAACAATCTGCATCACGAAGATGCTACGGTTGACGAACGTCTAGGGTTCAGGAAGACCGACTGCGACGCATTGCTTCACTTTCCTCGCAAGCTTGGAAGGACCGATTGCTGTATGTCACTACGTGTAGACGTGTGTGTGGGGACTTTGTGTTACAGCAGAGCGCTGCGCAGACCGGTGGCAGAGTTGAAATAGGGCTGGCGTATTATTGTTGGTAACGGAGCAGAACACTCCGCGTTCTGCGTCGTACTTGCGTGGGGTAATTGCTGGATCAAGAGTGGAGGGGGAGAATAGGCGGTGATTGGATTAGGCTGACCGTGATGGTTGGCTGTCAGCTGGTGCGGACGACGTAATGAGCATCCCTTCCGCAAATGGGAAGCCGGTCCGCACGCTGTTGCGGGATGTCGAGTGTCAGGCTGCGGGATGGGCGGACATGATGCGCAGTCTGTCTGTGAGCAGGTTTGCTGGATCTTGCACTGCGTCAAGGGTCGTGAACGCAGTGCGTGTTGCTCATGAGGGTGCACTGGTGATTTGAATGAACAAAATGCGTGATGATGATACAGTATCATTGCACGCTCAGTGGCAGCGTCTGCTAAATGCAATAGCCATGCCTCCATAGCTCTATCCCTGTGCTCTCCTTCAACACGATGGTAATCCAATACGAGCCTATGCAAAGGTCTATCATGACAGCCTCCCAATGCGCAAAACGGAATACGGCACAAACCCTGTGAACTCCAGAATGACAAGTTATTAAACGCCCAGAAATGCAATGTGCGATCCATACGCACAAAATGGATGCAGTAATATGAACAAGCGAAGTGAAAATGGTGTACGTGATGTTTCGCCCTAGTCTTTGCGAGCGAGAATCTTCATGATCTCATCACTGGGACATGTGACTATGGGCTTGCGCTTGGGCAGCTCAGCGACTGGTGCTGCTGCAAGGGCTGGGACAGCATCGTCCGCCTCGTCTGGTGCGTATGTCGAGCCGCGGCGGCCAATGTGTGAGGCATTCTCGTTGGGAACGAACACGGACTCGCGCCTCTGAAACATCGATGCATCTTGCTCAAATTGGAGCGGGCTGCCGTCCTTTGGAGGGAAGTACGAGGGTCCACCCTTAGTGGGCGAGGAGACGAAATTCCATCCGGGGAACATTCCAGGACTCTCGGCGTCCTGCGGGACGAAGATAGATCCGCCACGGGGACGGAGGTTGTCGAAGGGACTCGCCTCATCGTCGTCATGATCGTCGTCGTCGTCGTCCGGCGTTCCACTTGCGCTCGGGTCAGACTGCTCGATGGCTTCGAGTTTCTTGGCATCAAGGTGCGATTTTTGCAGCGCTAGTTCGAGGTCTTCCGGGGAGAAGGGCTGCGAATTCTGACGGGTGCGGTCAGAGCCTGTGCCTGGACGTGTGCTGCTGCGTCGTACTGATTGGATTGAGCTCGACCGACGGCGGCCGCTGGCCGACTCTTTCCGCTCTTTTGTGTCGCGAGGGTCTTGCGTGGGATTACGGGAGAGGCCAACTGTGGCAGGTTAGTCGAGTTGACGACGAGACAACTTCAGATGCACACACCATTAAGGACATCGCCCTCGTCGTCACTAGCCTCGCGGATATTCGCAGGTCTCTCGCTGTCAGAGATGCTTGCACCAATGCCGCTGTCTACCCACGTGTCGTCTTCATCATATTCGCTGTGAAAGCTCGATCGCCGGCTGCGGTGCACGCTGCGGCTACGACTGCGTCTGCTCCTGAAGCTGCCCTTGCGACTCGGCAGGCGGCTGCCCATTGGCGAGTACAGGCTCTGGTGGGAACGGCGGCGCCATGCCTTTTTCCAGGTGAAGGCCTCGAGATTCTTCTTGTGCTCTGGGTCGACGGGGCGGCGGTACTTCATGGGCGGCATCTTCTCGCCAGGCTTGTAGAAATCGCTCTCGGGCTCTGTGGCCTCATCCTTCTTGTTGCGCTTCATCTTGCCCGCAATGCCGCCCTCACCCTCTTGCCCGGTGAGGACGCGGCGCAGGCGGCTTCGGAGTGCTCCCGGCATGGTGGGTGGTTGTGTGGAGGAATTGCGTTGAGGGAGGGGGTGGAATGCGGAGTGAGCGGGAGTGCGGAATTCGGGGCAGGACCGCGGTGTTGAGAGGAAGGTGCAGCCAGGCACGGTCAGAATGTCGGCGGAGATGGGTGCAGTGAGGCTGTTATGAGCAGCGGGTCCCCGGCGCCCTAACTACTAATAACAACGGTAGACTCGGGGGAGGGTGGGTCGGTGTCGTCGGCTGGAGACCTTACCCTGCAGGCGCGCTGGGCGTGATGTTGCAGTTGCCGAAACAGAACTGGGGCACTGGCGACCTCAGGCGTCTGACGCTGGGATGGGGAACGCGGAGGTTTAATGGCCGGCGTTCTCAGTGAGACGCTGCAAAACGTCAAGACAGAACTAGAAGAAAACGCGGAGACGCCAAAGCTTGACCGTCTGTGTGCGACTGCTAGCCCAGCCTCGATGCGGAGGGCCTGGCAAAAGAGGGCGGCTGATAGGTGACGGGCTCGCTGCAACGCCGCGCGAGGATGCAGCGAGGATGACGGACGGCGCGCTCGCTCAACACGCACCGCCTGCAGGGAGAGTTCTTCTAGAAGCCTGCATGCTGCACCAGAAGCCAGCCGCGAAAGGCGCACTACAGAGCCACGATAGCGAGCTGAGCCATTCAGTATCGATCGGCCGAGGTGAAGCGCTTTCTTCACTGGTGGTCAGCTCAAGTGCAACGCTTGGGACACCCCACAGTGGCGACGAGACTGCAAGGGCCCTGCTGGCGCGGCGACCGTGAGAAATTCGCGCAAAAAGGCGAGCAGCGGCTACTGATTCGCTGGCGGAGAGCGTTGGCATCAGCGGCCTGTCATGTTCGCGTTCGGACGGTCATCGGCAGCGAGCGAGCGGACGCCCAGCATGCACGCCGATGAAGAGCGCGTCTGGGCAGCACGCCCTTAGCACTGCACTCCAAGCTGTCCGCCAATGTCAATGCTGCCAACTGCTGCTCCATCTCCTGCAAACGCGTGTCAAATGTCAGTTCCACATCTGCAGCAAGAGTCGGTCTGGGGCCCGCTCCTAAAGCGTCTTGGATTTGTGCGGTGCGCGATCTCCTGTCAGGTGCCGTATCTAAGTACGGCGGTGGCGGGGTAACGGCATCTCTACCCATCCTTGTCGGTGATCAATGACATCAGGCGGACGAGGTGAGCCTCAAGTTGGAGAGGGTGTCACGGCAGGCCATCCCACATTTATGACCGTCTGACGGCTCACCTTGTCTGCAGGCCAACGAGCTGAAGGTCTTCAGCTCCGCTTCAGCAATTGAGACATCTCCGGTCTAGGCCCGATCACGATGGACGCCACGATCAACAGATCGACAAACATCTTGCGGGGCTGTTTGTGGCTCACCACTGCCCACCCGCTTTCAAAACGCGAATTTGGAACACTTCACGGCCTGGATGCGCTGCAATTGGTATGGTCTTGGCCGCATCTGGCTCCGACGCGCAGCACAGCTGCTCTTATTGGACTCGTAATCTAGCTTCCTGCGGCTCACAGATCTAATATGAGGTCATTGGCGCTACTTTGTAGCTGTAGCTATGTGATGATGTTATTCGACATGAAAGAGCTGTGCCTTGGAAGCTGCAGCTATATACCAACCTCGTGACACGCTTTCAAAGAATAGAAGCAAAGTTCCTCCCTCAATCCCTGGAGCGATCACACAAACACCAACACAAACACACAATGGAGAAGATCAAGAGCATCCTGTGGGTTCTGCGGCTCATGGTGGAGGTGAATTGCTAACAGCATTTGTAGTCATCCCCATGGCCATGACAAGGACCGTGAGACCGCCGGCAATGTTACCCACGACACCAAAGGCACTGCTGGCACTGCTGCGCAGTCTAGCACAGGTACCTCAGCAGCCACAGCTGGAACTGGGTAGGTGTGCGCATTCTCCTGACCAGGCTGTACTAATGGGGCTGCAGGGCTACACCCATCTACGATCAGATGACTGGACACGGCACATCTACAACAGGCGAGACCCCCAAGTTCTCCAACTCGCCCAATGTCGGTACAGGCACTGGCACAACCACATCGACTGGACTCGGTGGGGATAGCGCGCGACCACAAGTGAGCAGTGGCGCCTATGACGGCAACAGCGAGGCAAGCATCAAGTCCGGTGTCATTGGCTTCACACCAGGCCAGGCTGGCCAAGGACATGCTGCATTGCCTAACGATAGCCCTGTTGAGGACAAACTTGATCGTAATCAGGTTGTTGGTCAGGGAGCCACAGGCGCAAATATCAGTTCAGGGCTGAAGAATGAGGTTTCCGCGAGTGAACAGCCTAGTGTAATTCCTGGTAGGTAGCCCAGCTTTCGATTGTAATCATAGTAATGTAGAATGTTGACCTCGTATAGTCTCATCGGGCACTGGTCACCATAGCAGCTCCACTCACCAGCCGCTTGATTCTACCCGCACCGACACTGATCGCTCCTTCCCTCTCTCTGGAGGCGTTACATCAGGACATCACAATACCAGCGAGCGTGAGTTGGCCGGTGACGACCGTCATGGTCGTGAAGGTCTCGCTGGTGCTGCTGCGGCTGCCGCAGGCACAGCTGCAGCTACACATGGCCACCACGGTTCCCAGTCAAGTGGCCTCAGCCCAGGCGAACGAATTGCATCGCCTACAGGACACACCCACTTGACTTCAAGCGTTCCAGAGCACAACATCCACCCCGATGCTCTACACGCGGCAGGCGTACGCCCAGTGAACGAGTCTACTGAGCCTGGACATGGACCTCCATATGAGACACCCCATATGAACACTGGCACTCTACTTGACTACGAGAAGGCCTATGGCAGTGATCCACACACCCAGCACACCGGACTGCTCGATTATCGTCCGCATGTTCACCGCTCAGGCACCAGCCCTCACATTCCTGGCGAATTTCCTGGTGCTACACCCGACAAGGAGCACACTGGTCCCATCCTTGGCGACGCAAGCACAACTTCTGGAACTATGACCACAGGTTCTTCGACTTCGCACGACCTCCGCCATACTGGATCTCTAAGCGATCCCGCATCGAGATCTACTGACACTTCTGGCCATCATCTTGGGCGCGACGCCGCGATCGCTGGTGGTATCGGCGCTGCCGGTCTCGGTGCTGCTGCCGCTCACCACAATCGCGAAGCACTTGCGACTGGTACTGGTAACCTTTACGAAGAGAAGAGCCCCTACAGCTCCAAAGCTCTTGACCCTCGTGTCACTGGTGGCGAGTCTCGTCTCGATGACCAGCGGTTTGACCCGGCAGCAACTTCGTCTGCTTCCAGATCTCAGCCGCTTTCAGGCTCGTCTGCGCCTGTTGATCCTCCTAAAGCAGAAGAGAGGCAGCATCACTACGGCCGCGATGCCGCCATCGGCGGTGGTGCTCTTGGTGCAGGCGCTCTTGCCGGCAGTGCTCTCTCTCGTGATGGGCACCACGACTCTACTCTGAGAGACTCCTCGTCTTTGCCGACAACCCAGCACACCACTGGCACGACAAACCCAAGCACTGTTGGCACCACATCGACTAGCCACCAGTTGCCATCCGCCAGCACAACTACAACGACAACAACGGGCACCTCGACGTCCTACCAACCTACCGGCGCTCACGGTGAGCCTCAA
The DNA here is from genome assembly GCA_001599375.1 of Phoma herbarum. Classification (NCBI taxonomy): domain Eukaryota; kingdom Fungi; phylum Ascomycota; class Dothideomycetes; order Pleosporales; family Didymellaceae; genus Phoma; species Phoma herbarum. Next base: position 237,620 of record BCGR01000015.1, on the reverse strand, counting down.
CATCAGCACCGCTATGGTCGCGATGCAGGCCTCGCTGGAGCTGGCGCTGGGGTTGGAGCTGCTACTGCAGCCGGTATGGCACACTCTAGTACCCGTGATCAGCCTCTTGGTGAGCACACTGTTGGATCCACTACTGAAGATCCTGCGTCCAAGACCATTGGACCTCACAAGAGCAACATTGCCAACGTCCTCGACCCTCGCGTGCAGCCTGATCCCGTAAAGCAGAAGGATCACACCACGACCGGCCCTCACCAATCCGATATGCTGAACAAGGCTGACCCTAGGGTTGACGACAAGGCCGGTCAGCACCACTATGGTCGAGATGCTGCAGTCGCCGGAGGCGCTGGCGCCGCAGGTTACGGGGCTCACGAAGCTGCTAAGGCGTATGGTGACCATCGCAGCACTCAACCAGGAGCTTCGATGCAGGAGCAGCGATACGATCCCTCCGCTGCTGGTGCTCGTGCATCCAACCCCGTTCCGGCCACCTCCGAGTACAATTACCACAATCCCGACGTCGCCGCTCTGGCAAGCGCGACCGGTACAGGCGCTCCCGGACACCATACCACAGGCGCCAGTCAAACTCAGCAGCCTTACACCACAGCACAATTGGCCCAGTCTGCGAGCTCTCAGCCACCTCAAGCTTACAAGGCTCCCGAAATCGACAGCAACGACCTAGGTCCAAGGGACAATAGTTCTCGCAATGCTGCCCTTGGCGCTGGAGCTGGCCTAGCTGGGGCTTCCGCTGTAGGATACGGTCTTGCACACCACGGTAACAACAATCAGCTCACCACCGCTACTGAAGCGTCAACTCAGCCTGGCGCGTCTTCGCTGCCTCAGCCCACTGGCTCGCTCACTCAAGGCCAGCAATATCCTCATAAGGTCTATCCCGATCAGACTCACACTGGTCGCGACGCTGCTCTCGTTGGAGGTGCTGGCGCTGCAGTTGGTGCCGGAGCGGGCTACGCCTATGGTCAGCGCACGCAGCCTCAATTCGACCCCAAGGAACAGGAAAAGCTTGACAAGGAGACTGCCAAACGCCAACATGAGCTTGAGAAGAAGCATGAGAAGGAAGTCCACAAGCTCGAGAAAGAGCACGAGAAAGATCTCAAGAAGCACGAGAAGGAGGCTATCAAGCACGATAAGCACGAAGAGAAGGAAGAGAAGAAGAGTGGTGGCCTACTGGGCTTCCTCCACCGTGACAAGTCCAAGAAGGAGAAGTCGCCTAGTCCTGATTCCTCGCCCCGCAGCTCTCAAGATCGCCATTATGGGCGTGATGCTGCTGTCGCAGGTGGCGTAGGCGCTGGCACTGCTGGTCTCGCCGAGCATGAACGCGAGGACAAGTTTGGTCACGGCAGTGGCTACAAGGGCAGGAATCTCTTGCACAAAGACCCTCCTGCAGACCACCCAGCTGCTCAGGCTCTTCATGCTAACGACCGCGTTGGTACCGATGGAACGATAGGTACGACTGGTCGCTCAGACGAACACTACTATGGTCGCGACGCCGCGATCGGTGGTGGCGCCCTCGGTGCAGGAGCGCTCGGCGCCCACGGATTGTCGAAGGACCGTACCGAGCCCAGTACCCTCTCAACCTCTACCAGTGGTGCTCCTGGCACTCGCGAGACTGTTGTTCCTGGTCACCATGCCACTAGTCTGGACGGCACTCAGACAAGCACACTCCCTGATCGTACAAGGGACGAGCACCACTACGGCCGCGATGCTGCTCTTGGCGGCGGCGCTCTCGGAGCTGGCGGTCTCGCTGCCCATGAGTTGCATGAAAGGCGCACTGATCCCACATCAGCCACCGTTGGCCACCAGGGCACTGGTCTTGCTGGTTCGCAACAGGCAACTATCCCAGGAAATACTGCCTCTGGATCTGTGCTCGGCAACCGCAACCAGACAGCTCCTCATGACACCTTCGTTCACGGCAAGCGCGAGCACATCGGTATCGATGGTCCCATCGGCGACCCCAACATGATCTCTGGCGACCGGTAAGAATCATCTTATACTACATGATAGACTCGGCTAACAGTCCCGCAGCCAAACTCAGAAGGGCGTTTACGGTGCTCACCCTGTTGAGGACCTCGCCAAGGACCGCACTGTCATTGAGCCTCGCACTGGTCTGCCCATGAACGTTGGACGCTATGGCGATGGCGCTGGTGGTACTGATGGCGGCCCAATCGGTCACCACCACCACGAGACTGTTCCTGGACAGATACAGCCTGGTACAGCCGACAAGGAGCACGCTACCACGAACTGGGAGGATGTTGCGAAGAAGAATACAATCTATTGAGCGGTATGCAATGCTGGGAGACAACATGCTTTTACGGCCTCAAATGAATGATCGGGTGATACGAATGGAAATACCTTCGCTCAAAGTAGCTACACTGACTGATAATGTATGAGTGGATTTCATCACAATCAATCGCTCTCTCTCCGCCCTTTACCGCCGAACACGGGTTAATCTAATTGTTCGAAACAACATTGAAGCATGACCATGGTCAGGATCCGAGGTACACAACTACCAAAAGAACCACCGTCAGGTATTGAAGGACGTCACTTCAGACTCATGCATTGTGAGCTGACTAAAGCGCGACGCTTCGATAGGATGACTCGAGACCCAAGTATCAAATGGTAAGATCATATCCTCTGCTCACATTCGCTGACGGAAACATCATGCAGGCTTGATTATGCGGGATCTCAACAGAACAACATAAGAAGGGTATACTCAGAACCAGGACTGACCGAACTTCAAATCTTCTGCCAATAGACTTTAACATGGACTGAATCGATCTTTGGCTCGAAAGGACCTTCAAGATGCTATATGCTTGTTGCTTCACCGAAAGGTTCAAATACAAACTCTCAACATCCCGTATCTATAAACGCGACTTTTCCTCTTGGATACCTTCGAAACATTGCAAGACTGTCCTGATGGCTGATCTTTGGCCAGGGTGCTACAGCTATAGCTTGGCACTCCCTCACCACAGCCCCCCGTTACATCACTCTGTTGGTCCACGAAACGAATCCGCTGCTGCTTCCATATGTGCCTGCTTTTGTGCTTTCTTGAAAACACAGACCAGATGATCAATGGCTTTCGCCTTACTTCTTTATTTAATTTACCGAGAAATGTCCAGCAGTGCAGAATTGCTGTCAATCTAGCTCGTGCGTTAGGCTTGAGCTATTTAAAGCCACTTAGCTCATTTGCTAACGGCCGAGAAAAGAATGCCACCACCAGTCGCTCTATGCTGTGCTGCTGGGTTGTGGCAAGATTGCAGATTGCTTCACGAACAAGGAGCTGTCCAAAGGGCACGCAAACATCATCAGGTCCACAATTCGGTATTCGAATTGGCAATGATATGTCGAGGATGTAATCATAATGACACCATACTTATGTGCGAGTTCTATGATCGAAAATCGATTCGATGCGACCTACAGCACATGAACATGTGCTTCACCGAGTGCTTTTACTCTCATCAATCGTACATCTGTCACACTCAGTAAATTAAAACGGAGTTGAACGCTTGCAATGTTCCGCACTCAAAGACTGCACCTAAGCACGGAGTCTTCTGGCTTTGGTCACAACTTGAGATCAGACGACCTATGCATCCTTTCGATCCATGATGGAATTAATCAGGTGGGTACTATAGCCAGATTTGCAAATGAAATGCCATGCTGCATCAGTGCGTACATGCATCGAAATAAAGAATATACATATCATCAGAGTATCTCGGCAGTTGCTTTGAGACTTCTCCTTTCATGTGGACCGTTAGATTACCTCAGCATGGTTCGACGCGGAGGTTGTCGGCGCAACGGACAAAGTACATCAGTGCCGTCTCCTGCTGTTTCGACACATCCAAAGGGTCATCGTATTCTTGAAATTGATTTTGATGTGGAGAGCAAGTTTGAGCCAGGATCCGGAGGTGACGTGCCTTTGCGGGCCGTTGTAAAGACTGGGGTAATGTGCCGATCCCTGTCTTTGAGTAAAGCCTCGGCTGCATTCATCCATCACCTGCCAAGATTGGCTGGATGATTCTCAAAACATTGAAACACGCTCTGACCTTCAGGGACGTTTCCCAATATGTTAGAAACAATTGATTGGGTCAATCTGCCGATCTTCCCATTATGGACCACTTTCCTCCGCTCCTATATACAAGATGTCGAAACACTGACAACGGGAACTAGCAACGGTAGATGGGTCAGACATGTGCAACGTCCTGTCATTTCAATGCTGGTGGTATAAATATGTATTGTAGACGGCCGTAACAATGTAGGAACCACGCAGCAAGCCTTCCCACAAGATGCATCTGTCGACCTCTTTCCTCGTCAGCCTCAGCGCCGCAGTCGCGACCGTTAATGGCGCGCTCACTCGCGTCACAAACTTTGGCAACAACCCAACAGGCCTGGAATTTAACATCAACGTACCTTCCAAGCTCGCACAAAAGCCCGGCATCATTCTTGCTGTAAGTCTGCCCAACGTCGTTATCTTAAGCAGCCACTGACACCATCGCAGCTTCATGGTTGCTTCGGGAGCGGCGAAGCTTACTACCAGCAAACCAAATACAGCTCGCTTTCAGAGCAAAAGGGCTTCATCACTATCTTTCCCACCTCAAAGCGCGACTCGAACTGCTGGGAGGTCAACACCCAGAAAGGCCTCTCCCGCAATGCCGGCGGCGACAACCAAGGCTTGATCTCCATGATCAACTACACCATCTCCAAGTACTCCGCCGACCCGGCAAAGGTTTTCGTCACCGGTTCGAGCTCCGGCTGCATGATGACCAACGTGCTCATGGGCACTTACCCTGACGTTTTCGCTGCTGCGACATGTTACTCCGGCGTCGCTGCTGGCTGCGTGGCTGGCAGCCCCGGCGCGTCGCCCATCTCGTCGGATGGAAAGTGTGCGAATGGTCTCGTTATCAAGAGCCAGGCTGAGTGGGTCAGCGTCGTGAAGGCGATGTACCCTGGCTACAGTGGCAAGTACCCCAAGCTTGCGACTTTCCATGGTACTGCGGATACGCTTGTCAAGCTACCAAACTTGGCCGAGCAGCTTAAGCAGTGGAGTGGAATCCAGGGCGTTTCTTTCAACTTCAACCAGACAAATACGCCGCAGTCAGGCTACACCAAGATCGTGTATGGTGATGGAAGCAAGTTGGTAGGCTACCAAGCACAGGGTGTGGGCCACACCGTGCCTGTTCACGAAACTGAGGATCTTGCGTGGTTCGGCCTCTGATCGGTGAACGAAGATCGAAAGTGGGCTGTTGCGGAATCTCGCAGATCGTGTGGAAGTCGGAGGATGTCCCTGACTGTCTTTTACTCGTTAGCCTCAGTTCACATGAAAGCACCTGCAGTCTCCCCATGCAGCTTTACACGGATACTTCATACCGACTCGACTTGCCAATCTGCAGCCCGACAGAGACTTCATCGCTTCGCTTCCAGCACTGACTTGCCTGATCTGTTGCGAGCCCTTCAGTGAAGAATTCTTCTCAGTATCGATTGATGGTTGTCGCCACGTCTTTGATGCCGAATGCGTCAAGGCATGTGTGATGTCAGGGCAAGCTGCTTAGAAGACATGTCCGACCTGTCGCGTCGTTATGTTGCCGGCACGTGCGCTTACTATGCATCAGCAAAGGCTCTCTCCTTACGAACCACAGTATATACAACAGCGGCAGCGTGACGAGCCGTATGGTGTATTGATATTGCAAATGTTCCATGGTCGCAAAGGTAACTCGATGTGGGAAGAGGTTCTTAAGTCTCGCGTCCAACAGATCGCGAATGAGGTCGCTGAGGGGGCATTGCTCCATGTTGCGTTCCATAGTGAATACAGATCACAGTGAATGGGGTGATTGTGCAACAAATCAACAACAAGTCAAGTCACTCATGTCTCTCTTGCCGCGCCTGCTCTTGTCGCTGCGCCCCAGAGTGAATCACCTCAGCAAGCTGAGGCTGCATCAAGGTGAAGACTCAGTAGTCTCGCGGAGCACCTTCCCATCATCAATTGGATGCGGCGTTGGAGTTGCTCGAATTGCTGTTGAGGATATTTGTTGTATATGTATCTGTTCTAGTGCTCGTCCTATTCGTCAGATATGCAAAAGACCCGGTCAACGAGGACTACAGAAGAGCCCTGGTAATCATTCACCTCCTGCGAATGATCGGCCTTTAGCGACGAGGCAGTCCCTCTTCTGCTTTCGCAGCTCCAGGGTTGCTGACGATATACTTTTGGGGATTGATGTAGTCAGTCTCATCTTGACAGCGGGTGATATGATCAGATTTCTACATCTCTCCACTATTATTTCGTTGTATCAATCTCGAAAGTCTTCGTGCAGATACCTATGGGTGCAGGTACAGGTGGTCGTTCGAATATTCTGTTTTCGACTTGCATTGGCCTCGAAGCGTGGAGTCAGGGCAGATGAATGTTACCTAGAGCACGACTTGAACACCTGCTCAACACATTACAAGCTGTACATGATGCAGGAGTCGGTCATTCGCACAATGCTATGCTCGAGTGACGTGGAATGTGAAGAGAGCATCACGTGAAGATGATGAAACATAGGAGCGGCGACCGCCAAGAGCTTCAGACCTCCAACGCGGTTGCTCAAACCAACAGTGCCTGAGACACTCCCAGTTGCACCCAATTTATCGAGTCGCGACTCTACAGCCACGCACCTGAAGTTCCCCCGGGTCTTGCGCGCATATTTGCGCCGGCCCTACTTCGTGCACCAAGCGACACCTCGCAGCTGCCTGCCAGCCAGACCTCACCGCCGGCCGCAGCTTCCATTTCCCCAGACCCCAGCGAACACCCACCCCACTTGCGCGACAACAACACCGCCACCATGTCGGGCGCAGTCGCGACAGCTCGGCCTACCCAGGCACTGCGCGTTCGGCGCGAGTCTCAACGCCCTGGCGTTGCGCGCGTCGTCACCAAGACGAATAATCTGGAGGACGACGCCGCAAAGCCAGAGCCCAAGCTCTATGGTATGCACCATCCAACAGCATGCGCGAGCGCACAACTAACGCAATGCGCAGTGTACACCCAAGAAGCAATCCTTGCCAGGCACCGCGGCAAGTTGCCATCGATGCGTATATACCTATACCCGAATCACTTCCGCATCAACGATTCCCAGGAGACGCTAAACTATGCCTCACCTATGCGGGAGCTTCTGCAGGCCGTGAGAGCGAAGCAACTTCCTCAAAACATGCTCGAGGAGCTCTACGCTAACGGCACGCCGTTCTACGACGGCTGTCTGATTGTCGAAGTCCACAACTGCCGCGACGATACCGCCAAACCCAAAAACAGTGCAAACGGCGCCAGTGATGGTAGCAAGACGACCTTCTCCATCCATAACAACAACAACTTTATCACTCCGTCTCCCTACGGGCCGCACCCCAGCGCTAAGCCTGACCCCAAGACTAATGGCACCACAGGGCCGGCCAAGGAGGCTAGCGACAAGGAGGACAAGGAGAACATGCCCGCCCCTGGCACGAATGGCGCAGCGCAAAAGCAGTCCGCGAGCGGTCCAAAGGTCACGACAGTCGTATTGTTTCCCTCGCCGCAGTCTCAGCTGTCTGACCTGTCGATACTCGCCACGACCCCGGCGGCCGATGCTGCCACACTGAAGAGGATGCAGGCCGCTGGACGTGGTACAGGCATGCCACCTACTCCATTGACCGCAGTGCCGCCCACACCGACCTTCTCAGCTGGACCTAGTCCAAAACGTCAGAAGATGATGGTTGATGACAGCAACGTCCACGAGTTCGAGGCTGAGCTACTAAACGCGACGTGTCCGAAACTCTACCTTGAGCCTACGAAGAGCTTTGCGGAGTCGATAGCACTGATGGACGCCATGACCCATCCCAATAACAAGAACCCACCACCAGAACGCAAGACCCGCAAGAGGACGACTGCTGAGTTGGCAGCTGACGAGGCCGATGCACAGAACCTCCAGAGCTTCATGTTGGCCGGAGATGAACAGCAGGCGACCCTCAGCACTACTACTGCTGGTGACAGCGAAGGTGCCGTGCGCGCTCAAGCTAACACCATGTCCTTTGCCCGTTTCAAGACACTCGCGACTATCAAGGCTAATCACGAGGAAGCAGATCGCCGCAAGAAGGAGGAGGACGCTCGTCAAGCCCAGGCCAAGAGACAGGCGCAGATCGAGTCTGAAGCCCAGAAGAGGAGGGACATGGAGGCGAACCGGCAACAGGCGGAGGTCCAGGAGCGGCAGCAGCAGCTCCTTGCACGACAACAAGCGCAGCAGCAGCAGATGCTCCAGCAGAGCCAAATGCAGCAGAACGAAGCGCTGCGAGCCGCACAGGCGGCGCAGATGTCGAATCCTGCCGCAGCTCAAATCTCGCAAACTCCCCAGTCTGCTACACAGAACCAGTTCTCGCCCAGCGTGCGTCAAAACACGCCCATGGCTGCCGCAGCAGCTTCACCTCGTCCCGGAGGCCAAGCAAGCCATCCAATGGGCGGTACACCTATGGTCGCGACAGCTTCAAACCATGCCATTGCCAGCCCTGCCAGACCCCCGTCCTCTATCTCGCATCACCCAATGGCGCGCACTGCTAGCCAGCAGCAGGGCTCGATGAGCCGTACAAACACACCTCAGATGATGCAAGGTACACCTGTCATGAACACGGCTATGCCTAATCGCAACATGACGCCAACTCCACGCATGAACCAAGGCAGTCCATCTCTGCAGGTTCAGGGCGCAACGCCAATCATGATGCAGACCCCGCAGTCTCAGAATATGACTCCTGAGCAGATGCAAGCTCTTCAGGCCCAGCAGAATCAGCAGCGGATGCAGCAGATGCGTCTGCAGCAATTGCAGGCCCAGCAAATGAACGGCATGTCACCTGGTGGTGGTGCCCAGAATCTGCAACAGATGGCGATGCAAAAGGCGCTCATGCAGATCCAGACGCATGGCGTGCCCCCAGGACAGACCCAGCAGATGTACCAACAACGTCTTGCCCAAAACTTCTTCAACCAGCTTAAGCAGGCGCAAGCTGCACAGGCTCAGCAACAGCAGCAACAGCACGGCATGAACCAAATGTCTCCGCAAGGCCAACAGCAAGCCATGCCTAATCAGCAAACCGGTAACAACATGGCGAATATGAGCGTCCAACAGCTGCGGGCGCATTACCAGCAGCGTAAGCAGCATCTGCTCGCGACGTTCGGCCAGCAGGTACCTCAACAGCACGTCGCCCAAATGCATCAGCTGGAGCAGCTGATTCGCAGCAAAGAACAAGCTCAGCTTCAGCAAGCCCAGCAACAAATGGGTCAAAACCAGATGAACATGAGCCAAGGCATGCAAGGCCAAGTGCAAGCCGGTCAGAACCCCATGCAAATGCAGCAGTATCAGCAGGCCCTCCTTCAGCAGCGTGCCCAGCAAGCGCGCAACGATCAGATCATGCGCATGCGTCAACAAGCCATGCAACAAGGCGGCCAGATGCCTCAGGGTATGATGAACAATATGCAAGGCATGAACATGCAGAACATGCAAAACATGGGCAACATGAGTAACATGGGTAACATGGGCAATATGGGCAACATGCAGCAGGGTATGCAAGGTATGCAAGGTATGCAGGGCATGCAGGGAATGAATATGGGCCAGATGAACATGGGCCAGATGAATCAGCAGCAGGTGCAGCAGATGATGATGATGCGCCAGGCTCAGCAACAGCAACAGCAGCGTATGCAGCAACAGGGTGGCGACATAAACTGGAATGGTGTCTCATAAGTATGTCGAATACCTTCAGGCCTCGATTTGATATTACTGGGCGTTTGTGTGTGAGGGAGGGGTGTTTGGCTCGGAAAAGTCTCAAGATACCCCGGTGTAGTTTGCATACTCGGTGTTTGGAACAGCATGTTGATGGAGTATCTTCAACACAATTACTACCGCTTGATTACGTCAACATCTTTCTGGTTACATCTCGGTCCTCCTGCTTGATCTCTCCTGGTACGCCTTTCGCATCCCGTGCATCGTACACCGGACCAATGGCAGTCTTCTGCGTCACCACGTTCTGCGGAAACTCGGTCTTGGAGTGAGCGGTACAGCAGACTCCATGTTCGCAGAAGGCGCGCAGTGGAAAGCGTTTGCGTGACGGAGCAAGATGCGAAAGGATACAGCAGGGCTGCGTGTGCGTCTTGGGTGATGTGTTCATGATTGTGTGCTGGCTACGATGATTTGAGGGCAGGATGAGTGAGGCATCGCTAATGTACGCGCACTTAGTGAATGCTGCAAGTGACGAGGCCTCCATTCACAGCGCCTATACTCACACGCAACGATCAAGTCCCCGTTCACCAATTTACAAGTTTTCTCTCCCATCAGAAAATAACGGTCCCCTCCGCCAGCAAAAGGTTCTCGCCATGTCTGCTTGATCACAAGCGAAGGTCGGAGCCGGATGGTGCTAAACATTGGTTGGCGGTTTCGGGAATGGAACAGGACTGTGGTGATGCAGCTCAGTCGATAATGCAAGCACAACCAACGAGCCACGAGCAGATACACATCGAGTTCAGATAGCGAGTCGCCAATACAGTGGGCTTGCACTTCGCACGTGCTGCACATCTTCGAGGTGGTGACTCCCGCGTCGCAGAAACCGTCGGACGCACTGGAAAAAGGAGACGCAGTCCATGTCCTTCTATGCACCGCTCAATTGCGGATCAACTATCTGTTGGCTACAATAGTCTTGCTGTTGTATCCGACTTTTCCTGCAACATGAGGGGCGAAGTGAAGTTGATGTTCTTCCCTTCCGGCACTAGCGCTTCGCTTGCAGGGCGGTGGGAGTGGATAGGCTTGGCAGCCCACCGCATTTTGAATCCAGGTCTACTGCTCTGACGACCTCGCTTCCTCAGACCAGACACTCACACATCGACAAAATGGCTCCCTCAGCAACCGGAGGCAAGAAGCAGAAGAAGAAGTGGTCCAAGGGCAAGGGTACGTGACCGACCTCGCACCGCCATTCCCACCGCGCACAACGAGCGCCGCCGCCAATATCACCACCCGACACGCGCGATGAGCCGCAGATGTGAGCGAGACCTGTACTAATTGATCGTATAGTCAAGGACAAGGCCCAGCACGCTGTCGTCCTCGACAAGAACGTCACCGACAAGCTCAACAAGGATGTCCAGTCGTACCGCCTGATCACCGTGGCCACCCTCGTCGATCGTCTCAAGATCAACGGCTCGCTCGCCAGGAAAGCCCTCAAGGACCTCGAGGCTCAGGGCCAGATCAAGAAGGTTGTCGGTCACTCGAAGCTGTCCGTCTACAGTGCGTCGCCCGAATATTGAATCCAAAGGATTCGATCCACGCTGCAAGGCGCCTGTGCTAACTATGACCAGCCCGCGCTGTCGGTGATGCCGAGTAAATCTCCATCCGCAGTAACGAAGTAGACGAACACCGGTGCTCCTTTTCAGATTTCAACGACATTCCTCTTTCCCAGTTACCATCGGCGTTAGCGCGAACGGGTCTTCACAAAGGAAGGAATGAAGGGAGGACAGGCGGAGGTACAGCACCGCGCCTGTGGGCCGTGTCGGTTATGTATTGAATGAAAAAGATATCCGAACCGAACAAGATATACCCACAAACTTGTGATTGATGTCGAGTATGGGGTGTCCGCACTAGCGAAGTCGGTCCAATGTGCGCTGCTGAGCACGAGCCGGAATAAACTGATGTCCAACTGCGAGGTATTTCACGTCCTGAGGATTGTCTTCGAAAGATGCCTCACTGGTAGACTTCCTCAGCGCGTCATTGACTGCTACACAAACCTCGGCTGTGCGCTCCAACGTCACCCACAACATGCACTACGATCATGCCCGTCACCGGCACATACCCGCCGGTCCCGCCTCCAGTGCGCACGGCTCGAGTATGCGAGTTAGTCATGAATCTGTCTGAATTCCTGCATTCATCTACACAAATCTACTCGTACTTTCTGACCGGCCTGCTCTTCTCCGCCTGCTCACAAAGCGGCTTCTCAGGTAGATACTTCTCCCAACCGCTGGGCCTCTTGATCATGCCCGCCTTGAAATAAGGCTTGCCTTTATCTCCCCTGAACAGCGCGTGCCAGCTCTCCAACCCTTGAACCATCTTCTGCTTTGCAATCCTCACCTCCTGCGCTTTCCTATTCTTCTCCTCGGCCTTGGTCAGCTTCTTCCTGCTCTTAGCCTTCTCGATAACTTCGGGAGTAGCGTCTTCTTTCTCCTCCGGGTCCACGGGGATGAACATGCGCTCCACGCCGCGCAGATCCGGGATTGCGTCTTCAACAAAGCAGCCGGTCAGGAAGGCGCGCGCGGCGTCGCGGCCGGCGAAGAAGTGGTAGCTTCCGCCGGGCCCGTAGGTCTGCGGAGATGCGCTGACGTCGTAGATTGTGCCGTTGAGCGCGAGGTAGATGGGTTTCGTGGGATCGGAGCCGTCGTATTTGGTCAGCTCCATGTCTGTGAGCTGGACTTCGCCTTTCTGTGTGATGTTAGCGCGCGTGAAGGCGACAAGAGTGTGTGTGGGGAAAGGGTGCGCACAAAGACATTCTTCCACTCCCGCATCCGAGTCCACTTCGCGTTGTACCCCCATGTCATGCTCTCGCCGCTGGTGCTCAGATAGCTCAGTCCCGCGCTCAGTAGCGCCAGACCGCCTAGCACCCTCAAGACATCGAGCACAGAGAAGCCCCCGGAGGTCTTGGCTGCTTGCTCGTTGACAGCGGCCTTGAGCTCCTTCTTAGCTTCCGTGGTGGAGGCAGAGGCGCGCGGAATTGAGGTTTCGTGATTATGGCTGGTGGTGGGAGCAGACGCACGCGCAATGGGGACTGTGTCTTCGTGGCTGGCCTCTGAGGTGCTGGCTGTGGCCGATGTGGTAGCCGGCTTGCGGTTGCGGGCTGGGGTCGACATGTTGCCGGCAAGTCTGGAACTGCAAAGTGATTGTAAGGCACGTGGCGCGTGTGAGTGTTATATTGCAAGGTGTTGTGCTCTGTGGCTGCTATCGTCAGTACGGGTAGAGTCCTTCAAGCTTTGCTAAAGTACTTACCTCAGCTGCTCCTAATTTGAACTCTGGAAAGCGAATTGCAAGGAGATACACAGTTCGAACGAACACGTCGTCACTTCCAGCAAGAGGGGTGGGAAGCGGTCCGAGGTAGCGGAGATAAATTGCATCAAGCTTGGAGCTGTGAGAGTCCACATGCGGCAGAAGAGCGGCGGTGACGCAGATCATCCAGGCTTTTGGGAACTCGTGCGCAGCGATTGGCTGCACCTCAGCTACTAGCATCAGCCACATCCACACTCAATGTAGCTTCTGGAGCGAGCCCTGTTCATGACTTTGTATTTGCATTTGCATTTGTGTCGCATCTATGCTTTACAGAGGATGTTTGTTGTGCTCGCGATGTATGTGGGCACGACTCAGTGTTCTGGTCGTCGCCCGCAGAAGATCCACCCTTCACCCTTCATCGTGTTTCGGCATAGTGAGATGAGGCTCTTCTACGAGGCTGCATCATTCGTGGCCACAATCTCGATTTGAGCTTCCCGATCACCTTTAGGGAACACTTTCCTCAGTCCTGCCTGGAATACGCCGACATTGTAGTCGATGATGGCCTTCTTCTCAGCGGGGCTGTCGTCACCCATAATGCAAACCAGCGCAAGATACCTAGATCAATGTTAGATGGTTTGGCAGAAATTGGCCCGCAACACTTACTTATTCAGCTCTCGTAAATAGAGATACCTGGCTCCCTTACGCTCCATGGTGATCAGGCTCTCCGCGTCTCCGTTGCCCTTCTCAAGCAACTCCTCTTCGGGCGTTTGATTTTCGCGCTCGTACCCGTAGATCTCGGCCACATCCACAACGACATCGATGTAATCAGAGCAAATTTCATAGTTGCCAATGTCTGTCGGCGTTGTGTCAGTGGCTACGTAGATTTTGCTCATAATGTCGAACAGGTAGGCTTTCTCAATGTTGCACGCGGCGCAGAGGTTGTTCAGTAGCGCTTCGAGGGTCGGCAGTTGGGGTATCAGCTTTTGAATGACTTTGCTGAAGCCTTCAAATATAGAGTGGTCGTAAATGCTGGTTTGGTAGAAAGAGATGGGTGCTTGCTCATAGCCGTTATCGCTGAGCTCGTCCTGTACTCTTTGAATGATGTCGCGGAATGTGTCGCCTCGGAAGTCGTCTGATAGACCATCAACTTTGTGTACGAAAACCTCAATGTTTATGTTGGGATATGAATGCTGCAAGTTGAGAATTGTAAGGTTGAGCCTCTGGATAGCATCAAGATACTCGTCCTGTGCATCGATGACCCAGATAAGAGCGCCAATTTCATCGAAGATATTGTCTGTGTCGAAGGCAGGGTCGAAATAGTCCAGGTGGCCAGGCAGGTCCCAAACTTGGAAGTCCATGAACGAGCTGAACGAGTAAGTGGGCTGACGCACATGTCCCTTTGACTGTACTCACTGCATCGATTCCTTCTTGATCCTATAAGTGGTTTCGAGAAATAACGTTTCGCTTGGGGGTAGTTTGTGGAACACCACGTTGGCTATTGACGACTTGCCACTCCTGATGAAGCAATCAGCCACGAATCTTGACCGCTTATGGGCTCACTCACCTCCTTTGGCCCATGAGCAGCAATCTAGGCTTGCCGTCTCTCCCTTTGCTGTTTGATACGCGGCCTGTGTGATATTGCTGACTGAAGTCAACCGGCGGTTGATCGGCGCTAGGTAGGTCCTGCAGAAAACGTTCCATGGTCAACTGTGCTCCTGGCTTCAAACTCGACGCTTGCACGATAGATTGCACCGATGGTCGACGCGCTCCATCATCCACATAAATCTGCTGCCCAAGTCCTTCTGCTGAGAATGCTGACACCTGCCGGCTCGAACGGCGACTCATGATGCAGGGTAGTAGTACAGGGTATAAAGCTGAAAACAACGACGGAAGAAAGATAAAATGACACGTGAAACAGGCAGCAGAGTGCGAATGGTGTTGGCTCTCCTTCCCTTTCACCTGCCTGGCATGTCGCGGAGTCGCGTACAGGTACCTTCCTGACTTTCTCTGCCGGCCCGGCCCGTAGATATGAGAAATGACGTGGGCAATGGTAAACAGCTCAGCCGCGAACGCAGGGATTGTGAAGGGAGACAGGTTGGTGGATCAATCAGGGCTCGCCGTGTGGTACTACAAGAGTCACACGCGTGAATAGGCACCCTTGGTGATGGTACAAGACCCCGACTCAAGGCATGGCAACACCGCAGCGGTAGGGCTGGGGCAAGTGCGAGCGCAGGCGTGGGCTGTAGAAAAAGAAGGGAAGGGGTGTACGGCGCAGCGTGTCGATACACAGAGTGTGCGAGCAGAGGGAAAGCTATCTCAAAGATGACGCAACTGGGTAGGGCAGCAGAGGAAAAAGAATGCAGCGGGCGCTCACCTCCATCGTTGGGCTCCGGTGCAATAGCAATATGGCAATAGTAATAGCTCTTTTTCTTTGCGCGCACGGTCAGCGCAGCGGTGTATGGTATGCGTTCCTTGGGCTTCTGGACGTCGTCTTCGATTCGAACGATGACAGAGAGCCGACGGGAACGTTAGGGCTGCAAGGATGTTCCTTTCCAATTTCCGCGTTGTGAGTGGCTGATTGGGCGAGTGCAGCTGCTTTGTGATCAGGAAGGAGCACGCGGCGCCGGGGGATCGAGGCGCTGTCCGATAAGTGTCAGTTACGTCGTCCACTCTGCGACGTGCGGACACGACTTGTCACTCCGGGCTGAAAGCCGCCATCTTGGTACGCTTGGGTCGCGTGCGATGGCTTGCAAGGCCCGTCGCTTAGGCGAGGATCTTCAGGCACGGCTGGATCACAACGTCCTCCGTCATCATCATCCACCAACATCAAATTACGAACACAAACACTATAGCTCCGTGTGGCTCCTACTGGCTTCCTTTTCCACCCGGTACCGAAGACTATTTCTCGGCCCGGACGGTTCTTCTCATCGGTCACGCCTGACTCGAAAACTTACAGCTCCTTCACGCGCTAGCAGAACTCACTCGGCTGCCTTTCCGCCGTCCCCGGAAGTCACAGCATTTGCGCACCAAATCGAGGTGTGACCTCGTACACCCTTCCATGATTGTGTGCGACATGGCACCCGTGTGTGCGATGTCGCTGCCAGAATCGCCGATATTTGGGTGACTGATACTAACTTTGAAGATGAGCCGAGCCGCCAGCCAGGAGTACCACGAAGTATCACGAAATTTTCACGTAGTATCGAATTTTGATTCGTTTGCTCAATCTTCAAAATGACTCGCGTCGACTGGTATCTACTTCACTCACTCTATAGAATCTGAGCCGGCTAATGTGACCCCTACACATGCCTCACGTGGGATGTATTCCATTCAACCACTTTCGAAGACTCAACTACTTACCTTCCTTTGATCCATCGGTGATGTTGGCATATCAGTAGCGGTAAGCAGACTCAGACTCAGCAGATACAGGAAAATTCTTGTCCGATTGCGTGCATCTCTTGAACTTCATCTGGAATTACGAAAGTGGTCAGGACCTCACGGTGAGAAGCCAGAATACTCAAGTACGTGCTGTGAAAGGAAAAGCAGTTGCCCAGATACTGCGCCGTTAAAGGTGAAGAACATTTCGCTGATGTGTCCGATGACCTGAATGCGAGACAGGCCCCATATCATGCTCCAATTAGATCGAAGACTATGGTTGAAGGTGACAAAGGTTCATATCGACCGTCGAAAATCATGAAGTGGCTGCGGAAAACCGTGATTGAAGATCGTAGTAGACGTTGTCGCCGAGGCGTTGTATGCTCGTAGTGCTGCACATATTAGCGGGCATGCTACAAAAGACAAGACCGTCTTACTTTGATCGAATTAGAGACCCCGTTTGGCCTTGGAGCAAGGGGTCTTGGTAATGGTGTGCTCATGGTACGTACAGGCTTGGACGCTCCTGAAGAAGTCGTAGACGCTTACTTCCTTGACACCTCCATTGCGCACTGTGCTGGACAAGTCAGCGCCCAGATCCGCGAGAAACTCGATGGAGTATTCGTTCGTATGCAGGCTAGAGAAGGTGTTTTGAAGCCATACTTTGATGGCGATGTCGGCGGTGAGCTTCCTGTGCGGCGAGTCCTTGGCTGTGAGTGGATAGACGACCTTGGACAGATGATCGGAGTACTCTTCATTGTCGCTCATCTGCGCAATGGCGAAGTCGATCACGGCATCTGTGAAATCGATGTCCTGAAGAAAATGGCCGAGCTCGTAACAAAGGGTCCATTTAGTCTACTCAGCCTCAGAATTGGGGGCTTGAGCGCCTTGACCTGGTTTTTCTAGTGTGCTGGTCGGAGTCTGCTTCTTGGCAATGTTGACGTGACCGGTGTAAAGCCAGTCTGAGTAGATACCAAAGGCAATTGGGCTGGAGTCGGTCAGAGTGATGGTCCGCTCCTGGCAGTTCTCCCATTCCGGCTTGAGAGCGTTCTTGAGGAAAGCGGAGCTGGCAGTGAGGAGGGTCTCGTGGATGTAAAATTTCGACGACACTTTGCCAACAATCACAGCGATAGGAGCAGCGGTAAGCCTGGGGAGATTAGCACCCGCGTAAAATCGAAAGCCAGTTGACTTACGGCTTGGCCAGCACCACTGGATTACGATGCTTCTTCAGTACCTTCTCTGGCAGGGAAGAATACCGGTTACGGCTATTGTACTCCGGCTTTCGAGGCGACTTGACGATCACCATTCTTTGGATCAAAGGAGGCAATGCTGTGATGTAATAGTGGTGGAGTGATCCAATCGAAGAAAGAAGCAGGGTATCTGTGTAGCTGGAGCGAAAGTAATACGATGTGGTGGGAAGGCTATTTTGGGAAAGGGTAACGACTATGACAATGGGCAAGTAAAAGTCGAGGTGAAGGAGCCGTCCACTTTTCCTGTGACGTGGCAGTGACCATGTAATTTCTGAAACTCACAACAAACGCTATAGTCACGAGGAAAGAGATGACGAGATGTACCTGAGTGGTGAGAGTCAGGTTTGCTACTTACTGCAAAATGCTTTCGATGATTGCTAGCCATGCTCACAGTCACCATACGGATTCTCATACCAATGCGCACGCACAGGCGCAGACGCAGCCATGTCCACGTCCCTATCCACATATTCGTCCTGAATCTCTTCTTCAAGCACTTCTTCTACCGGACTAGGCGGCGGCGTCTCGTCTACAATCTCAAATTCCTCTCCGTTGTTCCCCTCCTCACCAAACGCGTTATACATACTACACCGGCTGGGCTTCGGCAGAACCTGGCCCTCATGCTGCACGATCTTATTACGAAAGTTACCTTCAAGCAGAACAGCTTCACGGCGGCCAGTCTTGGTATTGAAGGGTTGCGGGGCGCGGTACTTAGCCATGTATTCATTGCGCTGGTCATTCTCTGAATCTTTCAAGTCATAGTCTCGAAGGGTAGAGCCCTTTGGGGCGATGCACTTGTCCAGCCACTCATCGTCTGTCTCCAGAGGGTCATAGCCTCGTGGTTTTGAGGCTCGTGTTGGGTCGTCGTATGACAATATCGAGGATGCGATTGTAAAACGCGAGTCATTCGGGTTGTTCAACGAGTACGCGTAGGACGCAGGTCGGGGAGGGCGGAGCGTGGCGACTGATGGGTGCATCGAGTAGATGGACGATGCCGGGCGAGGGCGGATGGCTGATGTATTGCTGATGATAGAATCGCGGCGGTACTGAGCCGGAGTCGGCGGCGGAGTTGGCTGTGTGAAGGGCATGGGAGGAATGGACATTCGTGGCGTCGGCGGCTGAATATTGATGCGGGCTCGATGGACATCGGGACGAGTAGCATTGACGTCCCAGTCCTCGATGACAGTCGATTTTGTTGGATCGAGGGTTGAAACAGGCCCGATCTTGGGGTCATGCTTAAAGTCTGCGGTCCGGTTATCTGGGTGCGGCTCTGACATGTCGAGATGAGCCAGGGTCTGGTCGTCAAGGCAATGGCGGGGCGTTACTGGCGCTCGGTCAAGGCTATCTTGTGTATAATGGGTAGAGCGCCTCGACTGTCGAAGGGAATACTTTGCGTCTCGCCGTATCGCCTTCAGTTGCACACCAAGTTTGTAAGCTTCCTCAGCGGCTTCGGCACCTCCTGGATGAGTCTTCATCCAATAGCGTACGAAGCGTAACCGCTTGCTCCTAACGGACTTAATACCCTTCAGTCCACCGCTGCGTGACCGGAGATGGCCGTGCATGCATGCGTAAAGTGCAAACAACACATCTTCATCTGAGCCGAGACGCGTCAGCATGCAAGCTGGGCAACCGTTCTGCTGGTGCGCCCACTTGTTGCCTTTGTCGATTGGGTATTTCCCGGGTGCTGCAGATCCAGCGAGTGTCCATTCAGTGTTGAACATCCGCACAACTGGCTCTAATTGACGAACTCGATATTCAAGTATGTCTGGCAAAACGTCAGACATGATGATGGGATACAAGAAGCGCCCAATAGCCACATCCAGCTCGTACTTGATCCAGGACCAAACATCGTTGATCAAGTATACATCGAGCCCCTTGTGTGAACGACATAACGACCCATGCCACGACACAGCTGAAGAGCGAAGACGGCGTGGCAATTTCTTGATCACAGCTTGTGTGGCCTTCTCGAAGCGTTCATCTCCAGGGCCTACAGCAGAGTGAGGATCGGTACGCAATACCTGTACTAGCTGTTCCATGTCCAGGTTGTGCAGCCGCCGTGTTTCCATCTTTCGGAAAATCGTGGGCATGTCGAATAGTCTGCCGGTGCAATTTCGGAAGTAGTGAGGGTGTTGTACAATGTTTGTTGTGGGTTTTGCGTGTCGTTGCTGGCCGACAAGTTTTGAGTGCGCTGTATGGCTGGTCTTGCAGCGGAAACATGTTGAAACGACTTATCTGGTAGCCAGGCATGAACACTGTGTGTACACACTGTGAATTTGAATGGCCGAGGTGTTCACATTGTTTGCGGACGTTGGTCATTCCAGTAGTGTCGAGACTCACATGGAAGCAGCCATCCTTTGTTAGATACTTTACAGATCGAGCCGCTTATCTGAGTCCCTGCGCCGACATAATTCAGACATAGAGACAAGCTCTCTCAGACAGCGAAATAGATTCGCTGCGACATAACGATTATGGCATTCTGAAACTTGGTCAGCTTATGAGACACCTGCAGGAAAAGATTAACCAACTCTGAACTTCTCGAGAAGCTATGATGTACAGCCGAGTCTTCCTGCGACAGGGGAGAAGGTGGGATATTCCACAGCTGTCACGCACCTCGGGTAGGGAAGGTGATTGACAAGTCTACTGTGATCAGCGTGATTCGTGGTTAGGACTCCTGCATAATTGGCAGCGTTGCTCATCGCGAGTGGAAGTGGGTCGTAAGGTAAAACAAGTTCGATTGAGTATCGTCATCCAATCGCCAGTACGCCAAATCCCGACCTCATAGAGCCCATATAGCGAATGACGGGCTCGCAGCCACGAAGCAGAAAGGGTCCCAAAATGCCACGCCGGGCTGGACAAGAATTTCGAATGAAATGTTGAATGAAATAATACAGCTGAAGGCGAAATGGCTGCCATAGACTATACATTAGTTATCGCAAATGCTTGTATGCAACGACTGGAATAAGAGTAACGCTCAACGTGAGCTCTCAGCCCGCAGGACACCCGCCCCTCTGCCGTGCAGATTCTGGTTAACTTTATTTGTGAGGTCTTTGAATCCTCCAGCTGAGGATGAAATGCTCAGTGCCTTCTTTCGTGAGATGCGAGGGGTTGAAGCTCCCTGTGCGCGCAAGCTCTCGTCACTAGCAACATCTGCCAGGACTGCGTTGAGCTCGTTCTCCTTTTCTTGGTCGAATTTCTCCTGTGCAGTGCGGCGCGCACGCTCGTATTTGGACGCTGTGTCGCCCTTATACATGGTGCCACCGATGCGGTCGAGGTATACGAAGAACGGCTGCGAGAAGTTTGTCTTGATTCCCCAGCTTTGGTGATGAATGTCGTGGTAGGCGGCGTTATTAGGAAAGATGTAATGGAGAGGGTCGTACGGAAACTCGTAACCGCTGTGGTCGAGGACGGTCTTGATGGTAGATCCAGTGAAGAACCACATTGACTGGCGCATTGTCATTCCGGTGAGGAGGTATCCGAGACCACCGCCAAGCGTATCAAGCGCGAAGCCCTCAAGAGGGTGGTTGTACAGGGCGCCGTAAGCGTAGGGAACATAGAGACGGTGGTGACGCGAGTGAAATGTCACTGTTCCTGTCAGCTGAATAGTTGTGGAGACTGAACTAGCTTCACTCACCATAGAGCCACTTGTTCATGTGCATGGCGCGGTGCAGCATGTACTCCCAGGCATCAATGATGATGATGGCAGCCATGAATTGGACCGCAGGCACCGCATACCAATACAAGAAGCTCGCGGTGTTGAGCTCCCACGAGGCAAAGGCAGGCAGCCCAGGGTAACGTCCTCCCGCAACGACGGCTGCCAAGGTGGGGTGTGCTGCAGACAGCTTGGTAGCCAAAGCAGTGGGGTTGAGTCCAAGGGTCGACAAGACGAAAGGGACGGCACGCTGGACGAGACGCAATTTCTGGGCGTACCAGGCTACGTCGTACTCTGCGGTGCCAGTCGTCGGCGCGTCATCGTAGTAAGACAATCCCATCAACGCTATCGACTGGATGACCTGCTGCAAAACGACATCTCGAAACACTTCCCAACGCGTGACATGGTTGCGCTTGAGGACTTCGGCGGGCGTGTGCAGGCGGTACTGGGCGAACAGATCGTACACGTCGATCGCGTGGAAAATGAGCGAGACTGCCCAGTACGCAACGATCGGAAGTGCTGTTTGTACGGCGGCATCTGAGGCCCAGGAGACGAGTGGTGTGAGAGGCTTGAGGGCGTATTCGGGCAGCGGGGGCAGGTCGTACGAGGTGACGTTGCTCGCCATGGCGGCGGTAGTATGCGTGAACGAGCTATGCGGCGTGTCTGTCGTGTGGAAAAGCGGTGGCTGGCGGCGAGGTATGCGACTGCTGCCGCAGGGCAAAAGACGACGATGCTGAGCGCACTCGGATGCCGCGGAACAGGGAAATTAGGGGGAGAGAGCGTCGCGAGCAGGAGTTCGGGCGTGTTGGCGGTACAATTGATTTCTACGGAGCTCGAAAGGAGAGGCTGAGGTGGGCAGAGCAGCAGCGGAGGCAAGTCGTGTGAGAGTGGTGCTGACGCTGCTGAAAACAGGCACCGTACATCACGATCCCGTCTTCCGTCCGAGTCCCGATCGCCCAGCCTTGACATGCGCTTCGCCACCCAAGCAACCCGAGCACAATGCGTCCGAGCGCCATTTTCAGGCGTTCCAGAAGCGGGCTAGCGGCCGAATGTTTTCTGCCCCGCCAACCCCAAGTCCTCAAGCATTTTGTCCTTGTCCCCTCTTTCAGACCTCACTCACTTACTTCTCTCTTTCAAGAAACCCACGCATCCGCCACCATGATCATTTTCAAGGTGCGTGCCCGCCGGCGCTTTGCGGCGACGTAGCTGCGCGAATACCCCGCTTCCCTCTGCGGGCAGCAGCATATCCCGCAGACCTTGGACTCTTTTGCTGGCCACATTTCGCTGACGCTCGCTCTAGGATATCATCACCGACGACGAGATCATCTCCGACTCCTACGACCTCAAGGAGATCGACGGTGTCGTCTACGAGGCCGACTGCAAGAAGATCACCGTTGGTGGTGAGACCTTCGGTATGCTCTGCCCCACAAAACACCGTTACCCAAGGAGGGGCTCTAACAAAGTGCAGACACTGGTGCCAACGCCTCCGCTGAGGAGCAGGAGGAGGGTGCCGATGACCAGGCCGAGACCAAGATCGATGTCGTCTACTCTTTCCGCCTCAACGAGACCGGTTTCGACAAGAAGGGCTACCTGACCTACCTCAAGGGTGAGTGTTGACTGTTGTGGCATTGGGTTTGGCTTCGTTCTGACAAAACCAGGCTACATGAAGGCTGTCAAGGCCAAGCTCCAGGAGAAGGGTGCCTCCGCCGACGAGGTCACCGCTTTCGAGAAGGGCGCTGCCGCTTACGCCAAGAAGATTGTCGCCAACTTCAAGGACTACGAGTTCCTTACTGGCGAGTCCATGAACCCCGACGGCATGATCATCCTCCTCAACTACCGCGAGGACGGTGTCACCCCCTACGTTACCGTCTGGAAGCACGGTCTTACCGAGATGAAGGTCTAAATTCTCTCGGTGAGGGGCATGTGTGGAGGAGCGGGGTTGGATCGGTTCATTGATTTACGAATACCTACTGCATGATCGGATATGCGCCACTGTGCGAAAAGCGATACGAATCTAGACGACCCGTCAGCCATTGCGGCAACCATTTGCAGGCTTTTGCTCGTGATTGCAACTTCAGCAAAGATGACCTACATCGATATTTTCGACCTAACGAGAGGCAGCGCTTTGCATGATAAGTTAATCGGAGCTTACTCTAAACCGACTCTGCGGCTTGCTCAACGTCTATCAACTCAAGGCGCATGTTCGTATTGCTTGCGCGTCGGCGGTTAAGACCGATTTGACCCTCAGCATGTTCGCCGCTTGGCCAATCGATTAGCGGCAAATGGGCGACTGATACAACCTTGGACCCTTCTTCACTAACGCTCAAAGGTATCCCAAGATTGCCTTTCCCTGCAGCCGAACCAATTGTGCCCGAACTGCAGGCCACCGGCGCTTATGCAGTGAAGTGCTTTCGCACGTGCTCACGCGTGGAGGAAGGCCCGCTTAAAAATTGGTCCCTGCGTATCTGCCGTCACCACGAGCGACTGCCTCAGGCACCGTGTTTGTGCTGCTGAGCCTTCCCCCGTCCCTTTTCCAACCCACTTTATTCCTACTGAACTACAGTCAACTTTTGGTCCTTGGTGTCTGGGCAACGCCTGCATGGCTTCGGAGTCGTGCAACAGCCACCCCGCATGGTCCATCTACAGGGCAGCGCTGGGAGTGGTGCGGGCCAGCGCTCAGGAGCCGCTCCCGCTTCGGTACCGGTACCACCACTGACACCGCGGAAGAAGGGAGAGGAGCTCGACGACCTCATTTGTTCGCTCGAAGATCGGTACCAGTTGGGCTTCAATATCAAAGCCGGGCTCAGGTCGCCGGCGCAGCGCAAGTCTACAGCAGATCGCGCGGTGCAGCTGATTAAGTTCCTCTTCTTTTCTCACAGGCCGGCTCTCGATGACGCACTTGCGACCTTTGCGACTACGGCTGCGTTCATCGTGAGAGACCAAAGGGCCAATGCACTGTTGACCATCCTTCGAAGTAAAACTCAACATGGGTCGCCAACTTCGAGATCAGCCACACCGAAGAATGTTCCGCCCAGAAGTCTCAGAACGTCACAACTTTGTAAGTGCATGTCCGCTCAAGGCACCCCTTCACACATGATCACGCGTGGAGCGCCAGCTCACCAATAGCCGGACAACATGGCGTTACCCCGCCTCATCAGTCAAAACGCGTCACCTATGAACGCGGGAAAGTGATCATCTCTGGCCTGCCTGCCTCTCTTATGTGTTGCCTGTTCAAAGTATTCATTGCGAGCATCAGACTTGTCTTTCTTAGAATGTTTTCAGTAACGGCGGGGCTGATCGCCTATTGTCAATGGCAGTGCCCTTTGTCTCGCATACTAATGTGATTCAGCCATTGAAGACACACCCCGATCGAGGGGCCTTTTCAACAACTACAAATCAGATGGAGCGACCTCACTACAGGAGGACATCGCGGATCCTGGATCTCCTACAGACGAAGATGAGGATCATTTTGTGACTCCGCCGTCACCAAGAGCAACGTCTAGATCACCGTCGCCATCTGTCACGTCGAGGTCCGCCAAAAGAAGAGTAGAGGCAAGTGCTCACTTCTCCTTGCAGGGCACTGCCCAGAAGCGACGCTCTGACGATTCGAATGAGATCGGAAAGTCCTCAAAGTTGACGAAGATCTCGAAGGAGAAACAGCCCTTTTTCAAGCCTCAGGAGCCGGCGTCGTCGAAGCTACCTCCATCCTTATTCAAGAAACCTTCACTGGAGATGGCTCGCTCATTCAACGTCCTACCTGCCTCTCAGTCAACTGCAAACAACTCTTCCAACACAGTGTCTTCCTCGCAGCAGACTCAGCCAGACACGGCGAACACGTCCTTTACGTCAGATGCCGACCACACAGAGGCGCGAAAAAATTCCTTCACGAGGACCAATTCGCCCACTATCGGCTCGCTCCACGATCGAGATCTCTTGACTGTAGGTGCCAAGCTCAGTGAAGAGGCTCTCGCATTGGAAGCGCGTTCAGAGCCTTCGAACACACCTTCTCAGGATCGCGACAGCTCATCCACATGGGGCTCCTCACTCCCAGAAGAAGACCTCCTTGATGCCTCTGCTAGAGTCGAATCTCTTCATGCCACGTCTTCGTTCGGTCGTAGGCAATTCTCACCTCAGCGACCAGGTCAACAGATTGGGGGCTCCCAACCGATACACTCGCCTGAAAAGCATGGAGTTTTCGCTAGGGAGAAGTGCGCTGCAGTAGGTGTGAACCAATCGTTTCAACCGCCGCCAGGTATCAGTGCGGAGCTCTCTCCAAACAAAGTGGAAATAAAATCCAAGAGCCCAGTGAATGGCGTGACTCCAACTCGAGGTCAGCGACAGTCTCCGCGAGAGCAAACGCCGGTAGAGTCTCCCTCGAAGGTCGCACACCATATACGGGACATTCCAGGGCAGGGCTTGTTTGTCGATGACCCCGATCTCAGCCTACGAGTGATGCCTTACTTCGCTCTGTTCATCTGTCAGCGTATTGCTTTGGAGCGCTCAATTCCTCTGTCTGAGCTTGTTAGCAGCATGGATTTCGCATCAGCATGTGCTGACCCGACGGTGTTCTGGACCTCTCTGCTCGAGCACCCCAAGATCTCTCACATCAAATTCAAGGATTCAGACCGATTGTGGTCAGCGACGAAGTGCAATTATGATGGTTTTACCTTCAAAGGCCAGATTAACCTGCGAAGCAAACCATCAGGCCCCATTTTTCAGCTTGAACTACACCAGATTCTGCCTGAAAAGTCGTGTCGTTTCCAGCGTAAATTCGGTGCTGATCGCTTCTTGTATCTCAGCGTGCCTGATCTGGAGCGCAAGGCGTGGACTGGTTGTACTCTAGAAGATCTGGCCAACATCCGCGGGCGTTGGGAAGACTGGCTCCATACCGAGCACACGTTCTTACACCGCAAGTGGAGAGTCTTTCATATCGAGCCAATGAAAAGAGCAAAGACAAGGGGTCGAAATGCAGAGATGACCCATAGATCTCGCATTGTGCTTTTCGCTACAGAAGGCTGCGGTATAACTAAATGTACCGTGGGAAAGATGCTCAACTGGTTCTTGCCATTCGCTCGAAACCAAGGTCAAAGCTTCTGCAAAGCATATGCCCGATTTGATTTGGGCCTTTCCAGGACCACGCCAACTTTTACTTTCAAGCCGTCTCAACTCAGATTCGTCAAGGACAAAAAGGCAACTGGTGATATCGAGGCCACCGAGTTTGACGATCCTGAGATGGTATGGACTCAAGTACCGGGTAATCCAGTCATGAATGATGGATGCTCCAGGATGTCAGTTGGGGCTGCACTCGAGATTTGGAAGCTCTACAAGAAATTCTGCCGCATAACTGGACCTCTACCGAGCGCGTTCCAGGGCCGAATTGGAGGAGCGAAAGGCCTCTGGATGATCAGCGATGAGTCCTTCACAAAAGACCCAGAGCAACTCGTGATCTGGATCGAGATCAGCGAAAGTCAGCTCAAGTTCAAACCGCACTTGAAGGATGAATCAGACGCCACTTTTGATCGTCTTCAACTTACGTTTGAGGTCTCGAACTTCAGCTCGTCGCCAGCTCATTCGGATCTCCATATCTCGTTTATTCCCATCATGGCCGACAGAGGTGTACCGAGAGATGATATCGCCAATTACATGAGGGAACGCCTCGATGTGGCCAGGAGCGACCTTCTGGAAAGGGTCACAGATCCAGTGAAGCTGTACGAGTACGTACACAAGAATAGTTCCATGTCCAGAGAGGGCCCCGATATGGCCTGGCAAGCGGCTCTTCCTTTGGCCATGGAGGACAAGATAAAGTTGTTGCTTGAGTCGGGGTTCTCACCTTGCAATTTGCAGGTCCTGGCTAAGAATGTCTGTCGCTTCATCAACAAATTACACTTACGGCAAGAGTCGAAACTCAAGACACCGCTAGGCAAGGCAACATATCTCTACGGTGTTGCAGATCCTTTGGGAATACTGAAGCCGGGAGAGGTGCACGTTCAATTCTCATCTTCTTTTGTTGACGAAGTAACGGACGAGAAGTATCTGAGCCTGAAAGGACACAATCTCCTCGTTGCGCGCCAGCCTGCCATTCGAAACTCCGACATCCAGAAAGTTCGAGCTGTCAATTACCCCGAGCTTTCCCATCTGGTCGATCTTGTGGTGTTTCCTTCCGTCGGTCCCTTTCCTCTCGCAGGGAAGCTGCAGGGTGGTGACTACGATGGTGACATATTTTGGCTTTGCTGGGAAGACAAGCTCGTCCAGCCATTCAGAAATGCTCCAGCACCAGTAGAGAGTCCAGACCCGGAGCTTTATGGTATCAGGGTCGATAAGAGAAAGCTAGAGGATCTCGAAGTCAAGGTTGATGACGAAGCAAGCGTCGACCACTTCTTGAGGGAGGTCTTCAAGTTCAGAAGTGCTCCGTCACTCCTCGGCATCGTAACGACCTACCTTGAAAGACAAGCGTACCATGAAAATCGACTGTCATCACCTAAACTCGACCGTTTGGGCGACATTCATGACCTTCTCGTGGACGCACCAAAGCAAGGTTATACCTTTACCCTTGCTGACTGGCAAAGTTATCTCCAGGATAAGCTGGGCTGCAGATTGAATTTGAGGCAGGCGATCCACAAAGACGCTATGGACGCTTGCGCCGCTGTCAAGGACTCAGGTGCTGACATGGACAAGACACGAGAGAAAAAGTACAGATACAAAAGGGAGAACATCATCGACTACCTGTACTTCGAAGTTGTGCGAAGTCACGACGTGGCTACAATGAAAAAGATAAAGGAAAATCTCTCATCGGCAAATGAGGCAGATCCTGATCTTCTCTTTCCTCGCCAGGGAATCGCTGACCTCCAAGACCCAACCATCGACGAAGAAATTCGACGAACGCAAGAGCAGATTTCGCAACTTTACAAAAGCTGGAACATCAACACCCACAAGGACGAAAGTGAGAGGACTATCGAGGACTTTGCACGTGTCGTCGAGCACTTGTACGCTCGCTTCACCGCTGTTGAACCTGTCGAAAAGGAACATCCGACCATCAAGACCTGGCTACATCCGTGGCTGAGGCCAGACTTCCGTCTCTGGGATCGACTCCGTGCTTCGATACTGTACGCCAAATTACCATATGCCAATGCGCAGACCTTTGTGTTTCAAATGGCGGGCGATGAACTTGCGAAGATTAAAGCTGAACATTTCCAACACACAAGGTACATCGTTGCGGAAATCAGAGCGAGCATGAAGCCCAAGCCGATTAAAGCGCCGGTCCCCGATGAGTCGGACGAGGACGACGATGACGTGGCTAGTGTGCTGGAGCAGAGGATGGCATAGTATGCCCGTCCACGACGCAGCAGGTGTGTTTTATCTTCTCAAAGCTGACCGGACAGTGCTGATTAAATTGCAGGATACTACGACACGGTGTATTTTACCGATGGCCATTGGTTCGGTGTCGTCGCCGGTGCCGTATCAGCGCCGCAAGCAACTATTTCTCTCTCAACACTTCAAAACCCAGACATTGACGAAGACATGTTCTGAGCATATGTTTACACGATTACCGAGATCAACCTTCCGAGTCAGTCTGAGGTCTCAATGAGCCATTCATATGCGCGAGGAGGAAGCATGAGAGTGCTTAAGAGAGGGGCATATATACGCCTGGATAAAGAAGGATAGCATAGAAGACGGCATTATCACTCTTCCAATCTCGAGCATAGCGTTCTCAAGCATGGCGGATTGCAGCGTTTCAGTATCGCGTTATAGCTTAGATCCATTCGTTCACGCAATTCACGACGAAGTCTTGCCGCCCAATTGGTACGCTCTCCGAAAGGAAACGTGACAATGCAGCTGACACTTCAACTTCGCCATCCAACCCCGACATTATCGCTGGATCATCAACACGCCCGTCATCCTCGATGCTCTGCTTCGACCACCCACACAACCCCGGCACTTCAACCCTCAGCTCAGCTTTGTACGTCGACTTGTGGTGCGATGCCACCCAGGCATTGACGGCAGAATGCGTGTGTACCTTCTTTTCGCTAGAGCGAGTGCGGCACGTGGGACATCTGTTCCGCTCGCCGTCAGCGGACTGCCGCCACTTGTACAAGCAGGAGAAATGGACGGCGTGCGCGCAGCGGAAGACGTAGAGATACCTGGCGGCGAAGAGGCGGGGGCAGAGCGGGCATCCTTCCGGGGAGACGACGATCCTGGGTATGGACATGATCTTGGGTGGGTTTGGTGGAGAGGCGAGGATATGACGAGATTAGAGAATAGGCCGGGGCTGAGGTGTGGGAGAATGGAGTGGAAATGGGTTTCTTTGTTGTTCAGACAGGTTTGGGAGCTGTTTGTGTACTACTAAGAGAAGCTGCGATGCTGTTTCATGTTGAGATGGCGGACTTGACGCAGCGTGTGGTTACTTTTTTTTTCCCTGGAGACTGCTGTTGCGTTATGGAATCGAGGAGCTGCGGGTCTGTTTTGCAACGCTATTCTTGTGGGTACGTGTGCGAATGCCACTTCGCAATCGTGTCTGGCAGTGCTGCGAAGGGCTGCTCATACCCATCGGGCTGAGTGGCCTCTGGACGTTTCGAATATGGAGCTTGTGATGGACCGGGAGGGCATAACTGCTGAGATAGAATGGATTTTGTGGTCCGTCTTGAGACGTCGATGAAGTTTGGGATCTTGAGATATTGAACATGTGAACGAACAAGCTCAGTCGGGTCAAGTGCACTGTGCATAATTTGTATGAATGCTCTCGTCGGCGCGTGAGAAGCGATAACTGCTAGAAATATACTTCACAAATACACTCCGATGAAACCTGATTTGGCAGTAATCCTTCGCAAGCCCCTCTTTTGGACGAGTCTCACTGCGCCGCACGCTAGCCCTTTCCGTTTCTCTTCTGGATGCGTCTGCGAACAGTCATACAGTGCCGGCACCAGCACAGCATCGAAGCATCTGTCGGAGCCAGTCTGACTTTCAACAAGGCTTTGCATCGCGCTGGTTGTTGTACCCCCTACTCTCGCCATGGCTACGTTCCACCTCTTTCCCCGGCTCCCATACGAACTGCGCATGCACATCTGGCTCTCCAGCATTGAGTCCCGGGTCGTCTCAGTGGATATCAAAGTCTATGTCGAAGATGTAGAGAGGATCGCCAAGAGAAAGAAGAAGACCCGCAGGGCGCGGATGTACATGACTTCCACCACGCCGGTGCCCGCTGTGCTGCACACGTGCCATGAGAGTCGGAAAGTCGGGTTAGCGGTGTATGAGAAGGGACGCATGGAAGTTAGCGATCCGAAAAGAGCGAGGGGTGTGCCGTGCGTGCTTGCTCTGCCCATGCTCTCGCAGCGAGACGCGAGACGAGAATGTGTGCTAACGGAGTACGCAGGTATGTGTGGCTCAACTGGGAACTGGACTGCATCAATATCGGAGCCACGGATTTCGAGTGCTGGCAGCCTGTGGCGCATCGCGTGCAGCGTCTCATGTTCGAGCGCAGTTGGGATGAGGACAACTACGTCGTTCCCTCGCAATACCCTCTGCATATGTTCGCTGGTCTGTGCGAGTTGCATGTCCTGTGTAAAGAACCTGATGGGCCGTCTGCTTGGGTGGATTTCCTAGATGAACAGTACATCCCGTGTGGGACGAGTAATGTGTACTTCTACGACCAGAAGAGCGGAAGGGTGTGCAGAGGCAAGGAGGGGATAGAGGAAATGGAGAGATTGTTGAATAGGGAGTGGCTGAGAAAAGGGAATGAGATGAACGGAGCGGCGATTTTGGAGGACTCGATGACGCTGAGGGAAAGCGCGTTTGCAGAGCAGTACTACATCGATAGAGAAGGACGTTGCCAGCTGTCAACGGGAGATGAACGGATCGATAGTTGCAAGCCGTGGTATTGGGGCGATGGAGGCTGCTGCGAACAGATGGGTGTAGGGACGTGGAGGGCTTTTTTGTTTGGTGCAGAGGTATTTAAGGGCTATTACACTTCTCCTTTGGAGGTCCGTATTCCGGCTAGGACACCTGTGCTGGACAACTGGTGGCTCGATGCACTAGAGAAGATGTTTGTAATGAAATGAATCTGCTTCTGGAAGCGATCTGTGACGAGGCTTTGCACTGACTCCCGCACATGCCATCAAGTCCAGTGGATGCACGTCTCGTGGAGAGATACTCCCTGTGCGGTAGCCTGCACGCAAACGCTTGTGGATCGCCTTCCCACTGAGACTCGAGAGGAGTCGAAGAACGCAGCTACCTCTGCCAGCAGCACCGCCAAACGTCTACGATCCTGGGTCAATACCACGCAGCTCCTGCAGCATATCCTCTTTCGCATCATCAGAAGCCCAGCACATTTGTATAGCGTTCTCGGCTAATCTCCTCATCTCCTCATTTCCAAAGCCGCAGTACTTCTTAAGAACAAGCAGATTCTCCAGCACCCACGTATCCTCCATAAACGCCGGATCGTCGCTTGCGACAGCAATCATAACACCAGCGTCATACAGCGCTCGAATACGTTGAAACACCTCGTCCAGAGGCTGGTGGCGAATATAACTCCAAGGACAGATGGTCATCCCGAGTCCCTTCTGCTTGATGAGATGCATGAGCTCCGCATCGCAGGCGGCGTTCAGTCCGTGGTCGATCCTGTCCGCGCCCGTGCCTGCAATGCTCGAAATCACCTGCCGGATGTGTTCGAGAGGGTACGACGTGCCCACGTCGCAGTGCGCTGTAATGCGGAAGCCATCGCTCCTTGCGCGGGCGAAGACGTCGTCGAACAAAGAAGGCGGCCTGCCGACTTCATTCGAGTCGAGGCCGATGCCAACGATCATGTCGCGGTACGGCAGCGCAGCCTCATAATGCTGCATCGCGGACTCGGGCGATTCGTCACGGAGGAAGCACATGATCCACTTCGATGCGACCTGCATTCGCTGTGAGCTTGAACACATCTCGTGAGGTGAGTGAAGAAGTTACGTGGAGGTCTCGCGCAGCTTTGAGCCACGCGTCGCGGAACCCGCACATCATCGTCTCCCAAGTCGTGCCCACGCGCGTGTGTCCCTGCGGATCGAAGAAGATTTCGGCATAGCGCACGTTCATCGCCGCGGCGTGCTCGTAGTAGTCCATAGCGAGATCGAAGTAGTCCTGCTGCGTCTTCAGGACCTCGAATCCACCGTAGTACGCCTCGAAGAATGACAGCGTTTCTTCCGTGTTGTCCATGCGGCTCCCCGTTCGCGGTTTCAGGGTGTCGTGAGAGTCGCGCAGTTCGTCGAGAGAAGCGAAGGGTTGATTGGTCCGAGGGTTGATGATGGCTTGGCCGTTGCGCTGTGAGAATTTCCATTTCAGATCACCGCTTATGATGCCTTCGATATGGACGTGCAGTTCGACTTTGGGGATGGCGGCGATGTAGGGGTCTGTTGTAGCTGCTAGGGAGCGCCTGAGCTCGCCTCGTCCGGCTACGGATAACGCGTGCTCTACGTCTGTCATTGCGGTGGCGAAGTGGTAACTCTAGCAGTGAGTATCGAGCTGTCGGAAAGCACGTTACTGCTATGAATATATGCAGGAGGTGATTTGGGGATCATGTGCATATTGGTGACTCAGAAGCTCACCCTGCGGCTGATCATTGTGCCGAGCGAGCGAACAGTAAGCAGGTGGACGGCGTGGCGTAGACATGACAGGTCAGAGGCTCGGGGCTACTGTTGAGAGACAGAGGGTACTTTGCTGGATGGGAAAAGAACTAAAACAATGGTGGGTATCATAAGTAAAGCGCAGGTGGATCCGAGGCCGGTCAAGTGAGTGCGGTTGCGTTTGCAACTCTCCCCTTCCGCCCCTCTTCCTCTCTTCTCGCCTCCACACCAGCAAGGAAGTCTCGTCTGCTCATGTAGTTGTCCTTGCTCTTGCCGTGCTCTTGCAGCTCCTCTGCAATGCCCTCCTTGTCGACGAAGCCTGTCCAGTCCATGCGCGACTTGTCCACGACATTGAGTTTCGTCGCCTTGTCAGGTTTCTTCAGGCCGTCGATTGGAGTTTCTGGCGGTGGTGCGGGGAGAGCAATGTTCTTGCGTGGCCATGTGAGTTGGTGCTCTGGCGCTAGGGCGCGCACGTAGCCCGTGGGATTGGGATCAAAGCGGCTCGGTCGCTTCAGCGGTCGACGAACTTTATTTTCTGTGTGCTTTGGTGTCGTACCCTCTAGGCCTTCTGTGGGCTTGACGGCGGTGGTGGGTTTCCAGCCATCCGCAGTGTACTTGTCAAGCTGGGAGCGCGGAACCTGTTTCTCCTCTGTTGTGTTCTGACCCGCGAAGACAAACGTCTTTGTCACTGTCATGAGCTCCTCCTCGACAGGCGCTTCGGTGGGTTGTGTGACGGCGGGTGCAGCTTCTTGTGATGCGGCTTCCTGGACTGGTGCGGGCGGGACTGGGCGCAAAGGCGCGGACACCATCTGCGCCCACAGCGCCTCGACGTCGACGGTCGCTCCCTCTATGCTGGCCAGCTGCCGTCTTTCTGTCT
Organism: Phoma herbarum; assembly: GCA_001599375.1. Taxonomy (NCBI): domain Eukaryota; kingdom Fungi; phylum Ascomycota; class Dothideomycetes; order Pleosporales; family Didymellaceae; genus Phoma; species Phoma herbarum. The sequence goes on along the minus strand of BCGR01000015.1, from coordinate 203,886 downwards.
TCTCCACCGCTCGCTGGGCCCTCGTCTTGATCAAGCCGCCATCGCCGCCTTCGTCGTCAGACAGCACGAGATGGTCATCGTCTTTGCTGCCCTTCTTCTGCTTCTTCCCCTTCTTGCGCGCGGCTTGTATTGTAATCTCATCGCCAGAGTCTAATTCATCGTCGATCGGCGCTTTCCTTTTTCCCTTGCCGGTTGCTGGTGTGGCATCCTCGTCTTCAGATGAATCTGCAGCGTCGTCGGCGGGGACGTTGTCGGGGTTGAAGTCTTCGTCGGAGGACTCGTGGTAGTTCGCTTCGGGCTCCTCGTCCTCGTCGCCATATGTGTGTGGTTTCGGCGCCATGATGCGAAATGTCGGACACGTCAAGTGTCATCTCAAAGTCCAGTCGCGTAAAGACGGTGGATCGACGCGAGGACGAGGCGGGCTAGTGCGCGCAGGGATGGCCGCTCTGCCTACCCTGCATCGACGTCAGCGGGGTGATTTCATAGGCGCGTCGCACGCCCATTCATAACAAGAGGCAGGCGCGCCCTTTGTTGCCAGCCCTCTCAGCTGCAATGCGCGTGCGCCCAGAACTCGACACCACACTGTCCATCGCGTAAACAAGATGGCGCCCGTCGAGACCGACGCTGCCTCGCGCAGCAACAACCTGCCCATCCTCCTCTTTGGCGGCCAGACCCTCATCGTCGCCGGCCTCACTGCCCACGTCCTGCTCACCACGCGACGTGCTGCGAAGACGCTGCCGCCTGCGACCCGCACGCGCTCGCAAAACGACATCCGTCGCCGCCATGCGCGCGTCTTCTCTGCCATTGCGCTGCTGTCGCTGGCAAGCGTAGCGACCTTTGCCGTCATCTTTCGCGTCATCTCGTACGTCCAGTGGGCCGAGCTGGGCAACAGGCCTACGCCCGGCAGCCTGTGGCAGGGCTGGTATGGCACGGGCGAGGAGGGTGTTGGCAATTGGCACCTGGGCGACTGGACCAGGGACATCGACCTCGTCAGAGAGTCGGACGCCGTCGCTGTGCTGAAGCCTGAGGGCTTCTTCTACACGGCGCAGCACTTTATGGGTCTGCTGGCAGCCTCCATCTTCATTGGCGTAGAAGGGCATCGCCGCAGTCTGTCGCCATGGACGATTGGATCATTCGTCGTGCTGGGTGCATATGGAAGCTTGGGCTACGCGCTCAGCTTGTTCTTCGTCACCATTCTCTACACGCCCACGACCGTCCATGAAGGAGAGACGCCTGTCGATGACACCCTGTTCACACCCAAGCCGGCCGTGTACTGGACCCCGATCGTTGCGTCGCTGCTTATCCTCAACGAGCTGCCCAAACTCGAGGCTCATGGCGACGTCTTCCGCCTCATCCGTTCAGGCTACATCCTCACTCCCCTCTTCCTCGCTTTCGCACCCCAGATCACGCCTGTGGCGTTTGGTATCTCACACCCAACAAAGGCGCACGCCCACCGCTCGTACCAGACCGTCTTCCACTTCCTGTCCGCCGTCGCCTTCGTCTTTTACGCACGCGTCTTTTACCTGAACATGCGTGACTCGGTCCCTGCGCCGCCCAATGCTGTCTGGGAGCTCTTCGCCAATGCCGTGGGAAGCGAGACGACGCGTACAAACCGATTGCTGCAGGGTCTGGGTCTGGTCGCACGCAAGCTCAGCAAGGTATCTCAGCACCCTGCACTCAGCGTCACCACGCTGGACGTCATGTTCACGAGCCTGTCGCTACTGACATGGACGTTCACGCGTGATCTGGACCCAGAAGCGATCCTTGAAAGCTCTATCCTATCTCCGCTCGTACCCAAGCACAAGCAGCACGTCCGCTTCTTCGAGCCCATCATCAAAAAGCTCGACGCAGCAACCAACCTCTCCGACCCTGCCGAAGTCATTCCATCAACCACACCGAAGAAGGGGAGGAAGACGAAGGCCGAGAAGGCTGCTGAGGCCGAGGCTTCTTCAACGGCCGTCTCTGCATCCCCCGAGTCGAGCAAGAAGGGCACGCGCCGCTCAACCCGGCGCGCGACCCTCGCAGCCTTCGACGATGCCGTTGAGCAGGCCACAGGCTCCCCTACACCTCAAAGCCAGACCGTCGACGACTTTGCGAGAGAGGAGCCCGAGGACGACCCGAACGACCGCACATACGTGCCGGACGAGAAGACGCACCACGAGATCCAGGAGACTGAGGCGGACGGCGCGGGCTCAGACGACTACGTCGAAGCTGCCGAGTCGACGGCTCTGGCGCTGTTCTTGACTTTCCTTGGTGGTGTGGGCCAGCTTGCGAGCGCGGCGCTGGGCGCTGAGGTCGCGGGGCCGCAGGAGTAGGGAGTGTTGCGGTTCGAGGACGAGTCGCTCACATGCACTAATTATGGAGTGCTGCTATGTCTGCAGGATCTTATTCGGGGTTTTTTTTTCGGGCGAAAGATGTCGCGCTGGGTTGGTGTCAATTCATGCAAATGGTAGCCACGGTAAGACGTGCTGCGGTAGGGGCAGCACATAGCTGCAATGCTTAATTGCTAGTCGCGATGGTTGAAAGTTAGGAGAGGGCTTGCTTTGGGCTCGATACCATTTCTGCTTCTACATTAGTTCAGTTATACGAATCGACACTGAAATGACAGATACGACACGACACTACGATGCTCGAGGCGGTGACAAATTACAAGAAGCGTAGCCACGTACATCCACACGGTCAAACGGAAACACTCCATCTCATGAAAACATGTGTATTCGGGTATCTAAACTCTTTGCTGCACATCTGGGTCTCGCACACCGCGACTCCCACACCAAGGCTCAGTTGCCCTTGTTGCCCCTCTTGCCGCCCCTCTTCTTGCGCTCAATGTGGCCGGCCATGGTCTTCTTGACATCGCCCAGACTGCGCTTGTTCTTGCTCTTTGCCTTGCCGAGCGTCATGAGGAAATTCTTCTTGCGTGCCTTCTCCTTGTTGGTCGTGCTCTTGCCCTCGGCCTCCTTCTTGGCCTTGCGCTTCGCGGTCGTGGACTGGTGGTTCGTCTCGCGGTCGGCCTTGGCCATGGCGATTTTCTCCTCCTTGGTGTTCTTCTTGCCCAGCGAGGCGGCGGCTTCGATGTCGTCGGCGGTGATGGCTTCGTCGGCGTGCTTGGCGGCGAGCAGCGCGTGGCGCTTGTGCGAGGGGAGGTGCGCGTTGATGGCGACCGAGGCCTGGAGTTCCTTGAGCTGCTTGAGGTCTGCCGGGGTGAGGATGGTGGTGGTCAGGAGCTTGGAGATCTGGGCTTGTTTGGCGGCGGTTTCGGGCTCGACGCTCTTGCTGCCCTCCTTGGGCGCGGGCGTTGCGGAGTCCAGCTTGGCCTTCTTCGTCTTCGGGCCCTCCTTCTCGTCCTCCGAGTCGGAGATGTTGATGTCTTCCCCGTCGGACTCGACGTTGATCCACCCCTCCTCGTCGCTGTCGCTGTCGCTTTCGAGCTCCCACTTCTTCCAGTCCTCGGCCTCGTCGAGCTGCGAGTCGCCGTCGGTGCCATCGGGGTCCAGACCAGCGGCGATGCGCTTCTTGCGGCGCTCCTCCTCTTTCCAGGCCTCCAGCAGCTCGATGCCTTCGATGCCGCCTGCGGCTTCCTCGCCGTAGCGCTGCTCTTTGATAGTGCCCGCGCGGATGCCCATGCTGGCGTCCTTGCCGCGGTCGCGCTTGTGCAGCAGTTCGGCGCCGACTTCGCGGTACAGCGAGAGCAGACCTTTGGCGGCCATCATGACGCCCTTGTCTTTGGATTTGCGGTACTGGTGAGGAGTGCGTTAGAGACGTGCGTGATGTGTATGGGGTGGGAATGAGCATACCATGACTAGATCCTGCAGCAGGGTGTCGGTCATTGCAAGAGGCTGGCGCACGCAAATCTCGCGGATGGCGTTCAGACCCGCAGCGGCGACTTCTGAGGCCGAGGCTTCGGAGACGAATTCGTTGGCGATCTTCTGGACGAGCGGCTCGAGGACGTCTGGAGGAACGTAGTTGTGTGTTGCCTGTGCGAGGCAGGCGAGGTAGCTGGTCACCGAGGCCTGGCGGGGGGTGAGGTGCTTGAGGAAGTACGAGTAGAGCGACAGCACGGTGAGCTTGTGCAGACCGACGAGACGCGAGACGAGCTGCAGGACGAGGAGCTTGGTCTCGAGCTGCAGCTTGGCCTTTGAGTTCTGGACGTGTTTGGCGAACAGGCTCTCGGCGAAGCCCTGGGGGTCGTGCAGCAGGTGCAGGGCGGAGAAGTTGAGGGGGTGCGGCGCGCTCTTCTTCTTCTCCTTGCGCTTGACGGTGGCGGCGGCCTTCTTCAGGTCGCGGGCCTTCTTCTTGGTCTTCTTGTTGATGCCGGCCTGGTGGCGCAGCTTGGACATGTCGATGTTCTCGTCGTCGCTGCTGTCGTCGGCAGCCTCCTCGCGCTCCTTGTCGCCGCCGAGGAAGAAGCGCACGCCGCCGGCGATGACCTTCTCGTTCTCGCTCAGCGCGGCCAGACGCATGACCTCGACGGCGCGGGCGTCGGTCCAGATCTGCTTCTTCCACAGCTCGCGCGTGATCTTGACGGCCCAGATGCCCTTGGGCGACTCCCTGTCCGACTCGAGCAGGTTGTAGAGGACCGTCTGGATGGTGCGGTTGAGCTTGTGGTTGGTCGTCCGGACGTTGGACGCGCGCAGGTCGGACAGGATCTTGGTGAAGAGCAGCTGGCGCAGCGACTTGCTCGGCGTCGCGACCAGGACGGGGAAGAGCGTGTTGAGCAGCGTGACCGAGTCGACGACATCCTTGTTGCGCAGCAGACACAGGCTGCCGACGATCTTGTCGCGCAGCTCGTACTCGAGCACGTCGTGGTGCTGCAGGAGGATCTGCTGGAGGTCGTGGGGGAACTGCGCGGTGAGGTCGGGGTACAGGTCGGCGACGTGCGAGACGAACTCGACCAGGTCCTTCAGGTCTGCGAGCCCCGTGCCGTGTGTCGAGGGGCTCTGCAGGAACAGGTCGCGCAGCGTCTCGTACTGCTGCCACTGGTTGCTGAAGTCGTCGCGGTAGCTCTGCGGGTCGCGCTTGATCTTGAACCGGAGCGCGGCGTGGTCCGCCTCGATCTTCTCGAGGGCTCCGACCTTGCGCTTCATCGTGTGTGTCTGGCGGGAGCGCGGTGGATGGTGCCCGCGTGCTGGAGGGCCGCCTGCTCGTCGCCTCGAACTTTTTTTGGTGGACCCTTCACCGTCGGCGTTTGCTGTCGCCGACCGGGAGCTTTGGCCAGAATCTTTACACTTCGAATTCTCTCTACGCCATAACCAGAGCTCCATCCCACTCGCTCCACGCCCTCCACGCCCACCCCGCCGGCCGCGCATTTCCTTCTCGTTTCTCGTACACGGCGTCATTTGTGCTGGATCGCATTGTGACGGCAGTGCACGCGCGCTTTTCGCATCTCCGACCACTCCACCCCGACGCGTCGCGCAGTGCCTGGGCCAGCGCCCGCCAACGCCCGCCATGACGACCTTCTCCTCCATGTCCCTGTACGCCCTGACGGTGAAGCAGCCGTCGGCGACTCAGGACGCCATCTCCGGCGACTTTCTCGGCAACGGCAAGCAGCAGATCCTCACAGCCAACGGCTCGCGCCTGGCCATCCTCGAGGTCTCGCGGCGACAGAAGGGCTTCCAGGAGATCTACTCGCAGGACGTCTTTGGCATTGTCCGCCGCATCGCCAAGTTCCGCGTCGCAGGCGGCACCAAAGGTATGTCCCGTCCTTCTCTACACGCTATAAGCCAGTTTAGTGATTGTCGAAAGCAGCCCCCCAAGCCCGCTGCGGACTGGCCTATGCACACGTCTGAGAACCTGCGCTGACAACACAGACCACATTGTCATAACAACCGACTCCGGCCGCCTCGTCACCTACGAGTACGTGCCCGACGAACACACGTTCAAGACGGTCCACTTCGAGACGTACGGCAAGTCTGGGATACGGCGCGTCGTGCCCGGCGAGTACCTGGCCGCCGACCCGAAAGGGCGCGCCATCATGGTCGCGTCGACGGAGAAGAACAAGCTCGTCTACATCCTGACCCGCAGCGGCCAGACCGACATCGCCATTTCCTCGCCGCTCGAGGCGCACAAGCCGCAGACGCTCGTCTTCTGCCTGGTTGGGCTGGACGTCGGCTACGACAACCCCATGTTCGCTACCCTCGAGATCGACTACTCGGCATCCGAGTCCGATCCCACAGGCGAGGCGTACGACGAGATCAAGAAGGAACTCGTCTATTACGAGCTGGACCTTGGTCTGAACCACATCGTGCGCAAATGGGCAGAGCCTGTCGACCGCACTGCCAACACACTTTTCCGCGTTCCGGGAGGCCCCAATGCGCCCAGCGGAGTCCTTGTCTGCGGAGAAGACAGCATCACATACCGCCGCATCTTCAACAACAAGTCGAGTGTTCACCGACTGGCCATCCCACGCCGCGAGGGAGCTACCGAGGACCCGAACCGCAAGCGGACCATCGTTGCTGGCACGCTGTATTCGTTGAAGGGCGGTGACTTCTTCTACCTCCTCCAGACAGACGATGGTGATCTCTTCAAGCTCACCATAGAAGCTACAGATAGCGTCGTGGACAGAATCAAGATCAAGTACTTTGACACGATCCCAGTCGTGACGAGCATCTGCATCCTGAGGGCAGGTTTCGTGTATGCGGCTTGTGAATCTGGCGACAGGATCCTCTACGAGCTGGAGTCGCTGGGAGACGAGACAGACGACCCGTTGTTCGAAAGCAGCCAATTTCCATCGGATCCGACCGCAGCTTTTGCCCCTCCATTCTTCAAGCCCCGGGCCCTGACGAACCTGACGGCCGTCGAGACCATCCCGAGTTTGAACCCAATCATGGGTATGGAAGTCGCAAACCCTGCGCTCGAGGATGCGCCCCAGATCTACACCATCAACGGCGCCGGTGGACGCAGCACTTTCCGCACCACAAGGAACGCCTTGGAAGTACTTGACCTCATTGAGTCGCCGCTTCCACAGAATGCCTCTGATGTCTGGACGACCAAGTTGACCTCGGAGGACGAGACCGATACGCTCATTGTCATGTGTCTGCACAACAGGACGCTGGTCCTGAAGATCGGTGACGATGTTGAGGAGGCAGCCAACACTGGCTTCTTGGCTGACACAAACACTCTCGGCGTCCAGCAGTTCGGCGAAGACTGCATCATCCAGATTCACCCCAAGGGTATCCGTCACATTCAGGGCATCTCCTTTCCGGATAACGATGCGAATGCCACGCACGCCAGCTTGACTGACTGGCAGCCACCGGCTCACAGGACCATCGTTGCTTGTGCTACCAACAACCGTCAAGTTGCTATTGCGCTCAGCTCCGGTCAGATCCTGTACTTTGAGTGCGACTCTGACGGCTCCCTTGCCATGGCTGAAGAGGAAATCGCTCTAGACAGCAGTATCAACTGTTTGGCCATACCAGACGTGCCTGAGGGCAGCGTACGTGCTTTCTTCATGGCTGTCGGCTGCAGCGACCAGACGGTCAGGATCTTCAACCTGAGTCCTGACATGGAAGGCAACATCCTGCGAAGCATCTCCGTCCAGGCTTTGACATCACCGCCAAGCGACCTGACCATCAATATGATGGCCGACAAGTCACCGAGAGGATATAGTCAATACCTCCACATCGGCCTCCGAAGTGGTGTCTACATCCGATCCGTCCTCGACGAGATGACAGGAGACATTGGAGACACTCGCAGACGATTCCTCGGCCCAGAGCCCATCAGGTTCGCCAAGGTGACCGTCGCCGACGAACCTGCCATCATCGCCATGACCTCCAGGCCGTGGCTTGGCTACACACACCCAAGGACTGGCGTTCTGCAACTGACGCCCTTGAATTACATTCCTTTCAGGTCTGCGTGGAACTTTGAAGGCACACAGTTCAAAGGCATCATCTGTGTGAGCGGCGCTGAACTCCGGTATGTACACCCTCGTGCTTTACTTCCTTCTTGACTGCAGTGATGATACCTTGTACTCCTTAACAACCGTGTGGGCCAAACTTTTATTCCAATTGTTCCTGCTGAAACCCAGTCACTCTTTACCTTGGCATACCCGAAATATCTTCGAAGGACACACGCTGACTGCCAACAGCATCTTCACTTTCAACGACCTCACGGACAATACGACTTACGAGAACATCCCTCTGAAGTACACACCAAGGAAAATGGTAGGCCAGCATGAGCAAGGTCTATTTTACGTCATTCAGAGCGAGAACAACACCCTCAACGACGCAACACGGCAGAATCTCATTCAGGATGCGAAGATGAAGAAAGAGAATGGCGTCAAGACTGAGAATGGCGTCGACGGCGAGATGGAAGTCGATGGAGAGGCTGCTGGCGAGGAGCTTCCAGCGGCCGAATTTGGCTACCCTCGAGTGCAAGGACGATGGGCATCTTGCATCCAGGTCGTCGACCCTGTTACCGAAAAGGCAGTCGTGCATACAGTCGACTTACCTACTAATCAATCACTGGTCAGCGTTGCTCTGGTGTACTTCGACAGTCGCGGCGAGGACGCCTTCCTTGCCGTTGGTACTGCTACGGATCTGACATTCCAGCCCTATAAGTTCTCTGGGGCCTCGATACAGGTCTACAAGATCTCCCCCACAGGTCGCGAGCTTGAGCTGTTCCATGAGACACAGGTGAGCGAGCCACCACTGGCTCTGCTTGCTTTCAAGGGCAAGCTCATCGCTGGCATTGGTCGCAACCTTTGCCTGTATGACTGTGGCATGCGGTCGCTGCTGCGCAAGGCACAAGCATCGGACTGCGTAAGCAACCGCGTCACCGACATCAAGACCCAGGGTAGCCGCCTCGTCGTCTCCGACCAGACCGAGTCGGTCACCTACGTCGTGCACAAGGACCAAGTGCACCCCAACCGGCTGATCCCCTTCGTCGACGACACAGTCTCGCGCCACACCACCGCCACCGAGATGCTCGACTACGACACCACCGTCGGCGGCGACAAATTCGGAAACATCTGGGTCGTCCGGTGCCCGCAGAAAGTCAGCGAGAGCTCCGACGAATCGCCCGACGGCTCGGACCTGCTCGTCGACAAGTCCTACCTGGGCGGCACCGCGAACCGCCTGGACCTCGTGACGCACTACTTCGCCAACGACATCCCGGTGTCGATCCAGCGAACCGTCCTCCTGTCGGGCGGCAACCGCGTCATCTTCTGGGCCGGTCTGCAAGGCACGCTCGGCGCTCTGATCCCCTTCGAGTCCCGCCGGCAGCAGAAAATGTTCCAGCAGCTCGAGCTGCAGCTGCGGTCCGACGACCAGCCGTTGTCGGGCCGCGACCACCTGGCGTTCAGGAGCTACTTTGCGCCCGTCAAGAGCACCATTGACGGCGATCTGATCGAGCGCTTCTTGGTCTTGTCGCGCGACAAGCGCGAGAGCATCGCCGCCCAGCTGACGGGCGCCGAATGGACCCCCGGCATGATTGACGAGGCCATCTGGAATATGCGCGGCTTGTATGCTTTCTAGACGCGTGTGAACTGGGGAGATGCGCTGTAAAAGTACGCCGTTTGTGGTCCGTGCGGCCTTTGATACCCAATACAATCACGTTGAACAAGTTTTACGATCTATGTTTTGAAATGTGAGGTGTGCTCGTCCACTGTAGGTGCTCGTTAAAATGTGTGGACCGCACTGCCCATGGATTTGGATGAAGTTAGTCAGGCACGCACTCGATCTGATAGGCAAAAACATATGTTACGGGTGACAGGACAGTGTATCTGTCCACTCACACAAGTCACGGACGACACTTGACGTCATACCATCCACTATGGTAGATACAATAACACAGTAGGGGTGGTCCGCACACTTTTACAACGACTATAGTAAAGTGTCGATATATCCTTTTCTCGGCACAATGTCTTCCGCGTACAACAACACCTCAGCTTACCGAACCCATCATTTCACTCCCGCTCCCCAGACACCGTGTCAAGCCGCTCCTGGTGTGGCCTTGTCATCCGAGTGAGTATACGTCGGCCACGTTCAGCCCGGAGCCATCCCGCCACACATCCGCGCCAGCAGAAAGGAGGCTTCGAACCTCCTCGTCCTGACTCCGCTTCTTGTCCGCTTCGAATAGCCCAGCAGCTGTGGGAGAGCGGGGAGCTGGTTTGTCAAGCGAGGCCACCGGGGCTCTCGGTACTCGAGGTTTGTGCAGACTAGCCATGTTCCGGCACTGGCCGACTTCCAAGTTGAGCCAGTCAGCGAGCTGCTGGTTCTGCGCAGATGCAAGCATGGCGACGTCTTCTCTCAGACCTGTCTGGTCTGTAGATTGCGGGTAAAGCCGCAGAAGCGATGTGAGCAGCGAAGCCTGCTCAATGAGCAGTGCCAGTGGGAAGTGAGGATCGGGCAGGATTGTGGCTGGACCTCCCTTAGACCTGACGTGACCACTGAACATTGTTGAACATGATTTGCTCGGCAGTGCTGTGAGTTTCATGTTGACCTCTGTAGAATCCGACTCGCTCGTCTCGTCAGGATCCTCGGCCATCTTCCTCTTCCGAGGTGGCGATCTCGAGTACTCCCGGACGTATTGCAGAGCCTTGCTCCGCAACTGTTCCTTGTTAAGTGGCATTGGTGCTGCCCAGTATGGGATTGCTGGAGGTAGTCGAGGGAAGTGCGGGACGGTCGGCCTCGCAGAGCCGTATGCAGTGCGTCCACTCAGGTGCCAGTCCGAAACCATCTTCGCCATATGCGTGCGATACGTGTCGTATCCTGCATGATCAACATATGTGTTGCCGTTCACTGGTTTTGCGGCTAGAGCAGGTCTTGCGGCCGAGGAGGTACACAGCTTGCTGTGTCTGTTCTGAACTATGTGTGGCTGGAATATCTTAAGAGCCTCCTAGGTCTGCTGTGCTTGTTGTGCGGGAGAGTCCTCAAGCAGGACAATCGGGTTGTGGGTGGTGCCAGGTGTGGTGAGCTTTTTCAGGGCAGCCAGGATCTGGTCGGTGGAGGGCTTGGCCTCAGCTTGTTTTCGTTGATATACTGCGGTCCTCATGGAACTATGAGGCATTCTACCGTTGGGTGGTGAGGTGAAAGTTAGTCCGCTCAGCTCGCTGCTTGATCGATCCTGGACTGTGCTGTCCGCGAACGTCGAGGGATCTCGTGATATTGGAGGTGGTATCGGAGTAGGTATCCGAGACTGATCTGAGGCGTCGTTATTTGTGACCTTTCTCCGTTTCGAGGGTCTCGGAGGGATGTAGGGAATAGTTGCAGCGTTTGCACTGCTACGTCGAGTAGTGACCATGGCTGATCGCACCCTGCTGGGTGTGTCAGTCATCCAATGCCAATGTCAATGCCAATGCCAACTGGACAACATCTACTAACGATGGTCACGGAATTCAAGTCTGCAGTGGGTGCCTGGAGTTCTTGAGTTGGATATTAGGTATTTTGATGCGGGGTTGGGCAAAGTTCTCTTGTCAATGCGTATGATAAGGTGAAGAGCAACAGCATAAGGGTGAGACGAAAGCAAAAGAAGCCCGACGAAGATTTTGCCTGCGGGATTGTGGAAGGTGCAACCACTTTTGGAAGGCACACATACTCGAATCGACAAGAAGCACTTGAGAAGGAAGATGCGTTCGATATGTACGCTACAATGCAAGACTGAAACGACAATTGAAAGGATAGGGGATGTCATGAGCGGCAGCACAGTGGCAACGCATCCTCAAACGCTCAGAAATGCGCGCAACTTTGCCAACTCTTCGCCATCATTGACCTCATCGACAACACGATCGATCGCACCTTCGTCCCATGCATAGCCATGCCACAGAAGTACCCCCATGTCCCTCATCGCTTGCACTTCGCCTTGTCTGCCTTCGAGCTCTGGTACCACACTGATCAGTTTAGTCCAGAACAGTTGTCGGAGCCGCACAGCATCCTCCTGATACGCAAAGACAGGCCGGGTCGAGTTTGGGGATGATAGCTGCACGAATCCAAGCAGATGCTCGAGCCCGAAGAGACACGTTCCAAACGGCAATTGCTCTGCTTCTGCCCAGTCGACAAGTCCTGTGATCTCCCACGTCTGTTCATCCACCAGAATGTTCGACGGTATGAGATCGCCGTGATTCAGAACAATGGGGTAGTCTTCCAACACGCAGAAATTATCCAGCGTTATCATCGCGCGCTCTCGTAGCCATTTATCGGGCAGTTCTCGGACCAGCTTTTGGAGTTTCCGCGTTACACAAGATCCCACTTTGCCCGTGCACAGCGACAACATGCTTTGCTTCTCCATCGAAGGCGAGTCTGCTCGTACGACGCTGTCTCTCCGCTGCTTGCCTGCCTTGCTTGGCCAGCCTTGCGCAACGACATGAGCGAAGCTCGTGACGAGTGTCTCCTGCTTTGCCCTTAGCTCAGTCCCAGGCAGCAGCTTATGTGGCAGGAGTCCAGACAGTGGCTTTCCTGGCAATCGACTCAACTCGTACGCGTAAAGGTTGCCAGGTAAATACAGATCCAGAGCTCGAACCTTGGGCGCCAGTGACGGGTACAATCTGCTGGCTTCGCGAGCAATATCGACATCGAGGGCATGTTGAGCAGGTCGAAACTGAACGACGACGGGAGCGAAGGTCCCAGCGTCACTATGAGACCCTCTCTCGAAAGTATTCGAGTCTTCTAGCCATGATACGAGCAGTGTGAAACTACAGTACCCCTGGCACTCGAACTCCTCCACGTGGTGACGATCGTACCTTCTCTTTACGGCTTCAATGCATTTCGCTTTGTCCGTCTCTTGCAGGCCGATTCGAGCCCAGAAATTATCTTGCCATATCGCCATGTTGAATAACTCGGCTCAAGGTCTGCTCTGCTTGAACGTGAGGCCGTAACATCTGAACTGCGCCGCCGCGCTGTCTGCATGTCATCTCATCCCACATCGCATGCAACTGCCCTCTTTGATCCGAAGCACGGCATGTCGCTGCATCTCTGTAAGTAGGGAGGGTGTGCGGCATGCATCTGTGGTTCGCTGCGGCATCGCGCAGTGGTGTAGTCAGGATGCATGCCGCGGATGGACGATGACAAGCGTGGGGTGCTCGCACCCACCTCGTCGCACGTCAGAACCGCTTACGCAGGGCATCCAAAAGCAGCACACTATGGCAGAGCACTATCACGCGGCAAAATTGCGCAGACTGATCAGAAGAGTATTACATATCATTTTAGCATGACGTTCGCCGCGTCATATCAACTGTCGTTGCCCACAGGGCTGGTAACCACAAAACGCCTCGTAACATACACTAAAGCCAGCTCAGTCGTAGGTGGTATCACAAATCGTCGAACCCGGGACTCGAAGCGAATCCGCAAAACAAAACTCAGCATCTCCGACTCTACCACATGGCAAAGACTGCCAGCGCGGCAGCACCGAGACTGAACACAGACTGGCTGTTGAGCACAGGTGCAGCGTTGGCGGTGTTCTGCGCGGGGCTGTTGGTTGTGGTGCCTGATGCGCCGTTGCCAGATGTAGCGGAGCCAGATGAGCCCGCGGAGGGAGATGTAGTCCCTGTGCCGCTGCCGCCGTTAGTACCGGAGCCAGAGCCAGAGCCAGAGCCGGATGCTTGGCCAGGGCTGAGGTTTTCGGTGGCTTTGGCAGCGAGCTCGGTGAACGCTTGCATGGTCTTCGCGCCTGATGTAGGACTGCGGCTGTGTTAGCTTTAATCGATATTGGCTATGCTCTTGGATATGTGTACGTACGCGTTAATGGCGCCGACCATACCAGCCTGACAGTGCTTGCCCTGAGAGCAGTAGAACCAGATGGGCTTGTCATCTGGGACGCGGATGGTGTATGTCAAGAGCTGAGATGTCGAGTTCGCAGAAGCAGTGGTGGGCATGAAGCCCGAGAAGAAAGCGTTCGTCTTGTTGGACATGATGTTCTGGATGGGTACGCATGGGTTGTCAAAGGTAGACTGAACGACGGAATGGTTCTGGTTCTCGTTAGACGACATGTCATGCGCTGCTATGGCTGTGTAAGTTTACCTTTGGGTGGAACTGGAACTGGATCATGTCTCCAGCGTTCGCCTTTACATTGTTGGGGAAGAAAGCCAGTGACCCGTTTGGCCCGCCGACCTGGATTGTGTGTGTGACAAGGCTACCGGACGTTGACGACGATGATGTCGATGATGTCGAAGGTGCAGAGGCTGTGGAGTTTGCTGTTGAGGACAGGGTTTCCGAAGCTGCAATGGATGATGACTGTGCCGCTGCGAAGCCAACCAGGGCGGAGACGATGAGAGAGCTAGAGAAGTACATGGCTGCGGTGTTGGTTCGAAGAGAGTCGGATCGGTGTATTATTAGTATGCGATTGTTGTAGAGAGTGATTTAGGCGACTAGCGCTCTGTAAGCTGGACTAGCCAGGTATTAAGAATTGAAGAGACCGTAAAGGTTGGATGAATGGAAGGAAGAGAAGGAAACAGCGACAGTGAAGCAGGACAGATGTGGAGTAGAAAAGTAAGCCTGAGGAGTGGATATAGGCACCTTTAAGGCATTGAACATGGCCCCGGAACGCTCGAAAATTGCGTCTTGCTGAGGCGTCGCCGTGGCGGTTAGCAGCTTTCCGACACACAACGGGTGATCTGCGACGCGCTGGAAGCCTTTCGTGCTTCAGCCTCTCGTACCCTGGCTTGAGGCTCGCGGTACGCAACACCAAAAGCTGCCAACGACGGTGACACACAGCCTGCAAATGCAAGTGAGCAGTTTTCAAGTAGAGGTTGCGAACTCAAGTCATTGACTCTCTAGATACTGCAGATTTGATTTTAGCAGTAGTGCTGCCAGATAGTATTTGTTGCGACAACGGCGTTCCTGCGAGGCGGGTCTCCGGGTGTTGAGTCTGCGAGGCACTCCTTGTTCCAAACGCGTTTGAGCGCGCTCCAGCCGAGCAACATCAGCATCTGGGCGCCGGTAAACTTGGTACCGTTCGTGCGCGACACACGAAAAGTCCTACTATGATTGAAAAGGTTGTGCAGTGACTCTCCGTTATGCCGGGCGTGCCGGGAAATTGTGTAGCTGTATCTGATGGCGATGAAGGCTCGGACACGGAGGGAAAATATCCAAACGTCCTTGAGTGACCTAGCAACCTGCACTTCTTCGCCCCTTTCCAAATCTTCTTCTTGTTCTCCTCCTTCATGCACCTTCTTTCTAGCTACCAAAATGACATGCCATCTGACTGCGTCGCGCGCCTTGCATAGTCGCACATCCGTGAGACTGTGTTCACTTAGCAGCTGCTGCTGCGATATCATGCTGGATATGCAAACGCCCCGAGGATCTAAATTAGGTCTTGTTTGACACATGGCAGCTGTCCATGAATTCGCCAATCGCCCTCGCCGTTTTTGAGGCGGATGTCTGTACCCGGCAGACTACCTTCCGCACAGCTGAGTGCGTCATGGGCCACTGCGTCTTGTTTCGACTTGCGTGCTGGACAGCAATGCGTGCGCTGCGCCGCCTTGTATACGCTTTCATCACTAAAAGTCCAACACCAATTGCGGTGCAAGCTTTTCCAGATCCTCGACCTGCAAGAAGCCGTCCGATATGCCATCGTTCCTCGCGGACTTGCCACGCTCATGCTTGGCTCGAGCAAGTGCCTCTCGCACAAAGATCTCCATGTAGCGTCCTGTCAGCGTCATGGCACCTTTCTGTATCTGCGTGTTCGTATCTTCGAAGTTCTCGTGTAGCAGTCGTGCCAGCAGCAGCGCTGGTATTGGGTGTGCAGTTGGTAGTGATTCGACGGTCCTTGCGGACTTCGGCGCAGGCGCGTCTTCCATCAGGTCGTCGCTGAGCATATCGTCGAATTCGTCTTCTTGCGCATCTTCCTCATCTGACGAAATGATCGTTGCCGCAGGCTGAAGGCCGGATCTGGCGGCGGGAGCACCGGGTTTCTTCGACGCGCCTGTTGTGCGCGATGCAGCGGCCGATGCCTTCGCGGCTGCGGCTGGCGCTGGCGCTTTCACGGGTCGTGGAGGCTTGAACTGGGGACCTCTACGCGTCGTGCCATTGGCAGTTGCATTCTTGGGCGGCATTGTGAGCTCGAGGTGGGGTATAAGGTGTAGTGGTGGGCCTGTGAACACGCATGGTGGAGCAAACGCTCAGCCGCGGAATCAACGCGCCCACACGTGAGTGTTGTCACTGCCAAACAACAAACCGGCGGTATCATTCTTCACCTTCGGTTGTCTCTGCCTGACATGATTGTCATGTCTACCATCATAACTTTTAAGACGCTGCCCTTCCGCCGTCTTTTTCTTCGGCACAGAAGCATCACATGCCCACTTACTCTCGATTCACGGTGCATACCCTTCGAGATGAACGCAGGTACATGTCAAATGCCTCGGCGCAGGATCATATGATCCCCATTAAGAACGGCCGCTGCCGCCGCAGAGACCTGGGGTGGAGCAGCAACCCAGCACCGCCCCCCATTTCGAAAGGACGCGGGTCAGCAACGTACGTTGGCCCTAATTAGCCAATTTGCTATTTCGAGTCTGCCCTTGCAGGATGATAGACGGCCTCAGTCGCTATTAGCGCAGATTCTGTTCCCATTCGAAGGTTGTTGCAGCTACCAATGCGCCAGTCAAGCTTTCGTGACCGTCGCCGGCTATCTGTCATGAGTGCTTCAATACCGTACACGCGGGCTGTCCCGTCAGGGAATCACGGCACATCGATATGCTTTTGAGGCTTTGGTGGCAGAAATCCACAACCGCAAATATTCGGATGCACGATCGTGTACGCTTGTGGCGCGAACGGGCGTAGGCGGGCAGATTCAATAACAGCGTCGCTCAAAGTAGGCGCACAAGCACATCCGACCGCTGCATGACGGGGAACGACGTAGGTGTGTACCCAGGCTGCAGAGCCAGTACGGTGTTACTCTTGTTGGGTGGTTGCACTGCAGCGCCGCACCCAACATTCATTTCAAAGGGTTTTGACATGCGTTGTGCCGTACTCTGTGCTACAGGACCAGTGTCACGAACAAAGCACCTGAGATGGAAGAGTAAACAATCGATGAACGCCGCCGCGGCGTTGCGATTGGTATGGTAGAAGTAAGGCGTCCTATTTCTGTTATCTTGACGTCTTCCGTTGAGGTTGGAGGATAAAGTCGAATCGATACTTTGGCGGGTGCAGAGACGAGGAGCTAACTGGGATCACCGATAGCCCAGAGACCACGAACACATGAATCAGCGGCGATGCATCGAGAATACTGTCACCTGCTACCCTGCGTCCCTTTCGAGCGTGTCAAAGGTCAAGTAATGTCCACTTCAGCTCCCATCGTGATAGCGGTCGAGGCCTCTGACGAGCGTTGTGTACTGGTACCTGCATTCGACGCGAGAGAATGATCACCAGTCGGTGGGTCTGTTGGATACTCACAACTGCAGCATCGCTTGATAGTGACGCATGTGGAGTCGCGACCTTCCTCAATTCAGCGTACGGGCGCTCCCTTGTGGTCGGGCTGTGGCATCACAGGCGGCAGGAAGCTCGGCGGTTGTTCTTGTTTGCGTCTCGATTTTCGGCTCGATGCCGGATTGACAGTCGTGTGCAACCACTCAATCTGGAGAAATGATCACGGAGTGCGACAGCGCCCCGCAATGCTGTGTGAATCTGGCGGACCCAGATGCAACGAAGTTGTTGACAGTGTTGGCTTGCATGGTGGCAGATCTCAGCGCTGGAAGCAAGACACAAAAAACAAGCACATTACAAGCAGGCGCACGGCCACGGGAGGTCAAATCCAAGGACCTCTAGACCATGTCGGCGAATGCGAATAAATCGAGTCCAGTCAAGGCAGTCCTGTCACCAAGTTTGCGGGGTGCACGAAGGAATGGACACGCCGGAGCTTAGTTCGAAGCTAGGAGGCACCTCCAGCGGTGTGTTGCGCGGCTCCGAAGAGTCAAGCAAATCTTATGTCGGACGTAAAGCTGCATGCAGAGTGCAAGTGGGACTTGAGGCGCCCGCTGGACGGTACAGAGATTCGACTTTTCTTTGACGAGTGGAGAGCTATATCGAGCGCAGGCGCTGGTGAGCCGCTGAAGCCGTCGGTCAGCGACGCTGCAGCTGCGCAGCTGGCAGAATGCTGATGGCGTTTCTGATGGAGGCTGATGGCGATCTGAGGTTGCTGATCTTATTCGGTGCTCGCGTTTAGCGTGAGGCTGCTGAGCGAGCTGCGGCCGATTGTCCATCGCTGAAGCGCGGTGACTTGGCTTATAACCCCAGCAAGCCACAAGACAAAGGCGGCCGTGCATAGCCCAACTTATGCATGTCTCGAAAGCGAAAAGCGCGTGATGGAAACACACCCCTGCTCGCTGGTTTCCCAACGCGGTTGCACTGCTCTGGCACCAGGACCAGACCAACGATCTGGTGTATTCTATATCACAAGCTCATTGCGCTACGGCAGCACTCACCAGCGCCGCCCCTGCCCTCCTGTGGTTCATTCTTGCCCTTCTGCGGGGTGCATACGCAACCGAGACCTTTACATAACAGCAGCCCGCCCTTGACCATTTGGCTTGCATACCATCCATACATCACCACTCCGCTCCGCCAGCTCTACTCTCACAGGCCTCGTGTCTTCGAGTGAGGTAGCCGCCTTCTGACCACCAAGCTCTGATAGGAGCCGTCTCACGCACAGATACCAGTTTCGACCTGCGATCAGCGCTCCTGGTGGCACAACCCGTCGACCATCCATATCTAGCGAGTCCCAATCCTAGGGATACACCTCAGGAATTTGCGGCTCCCCTCACCGACCAAACAAACATTTCGCGTCGTCAGACCCTTGAATTCTTTTATATTCCTCCATTACCCTGTCATGCCTCACTCTGTCAACAACTCAACGTCGACTGGAACCAAGATGTCGCGGCCTTCGTCCACCTCAACCTACTCAGCATCGAACGTGAACGCCCACGCCAACGCGAATCAATTCCCCAAGCAGGCTGGCGAAACCACCCTTCTTGCACCCGTTTCAAATGAGACGCAGGCACTTACATCGCCATCGCAGCTGTCCTTCACATCGTCGCCGAGATCAGTGCTCGACGCACCCGCGTTTGACGATTCAAGATTACGGCCTGCCACTTCCGCTGGCGCTAACATCGCGCGCCCCTACTCTCGCCAGCGCGCCCAGTACTACGAAGAGCAATTTTCCTACAAGGAGGGCACAACATCCAATGCTCGCGACCGCGTGACCAAGGATGCACCGATTGTTGCAGAGTTGAGGACAAATGTGATTGTAAGTTGCTAATCTCCACCACGGTCCACTCTTTATGCATGCTAATCGGCGCACAGATCAAGGATGAGTACACCCTTGTCACCGACCTCTCACACCATCTATCGACTCGTTATCAGAAGCCCGAAACATCGATTATGATAACAGTCAACCATTCAGCATGTCTGTTGCTCGGCGGTAGCTTCGAACCGACCTACATTCTCACAATCAATGCATTGCCCGTGCAGCTCCAGCCCACCCTCAACAAGCGCAACGCCGCCATGATCCAGAACTTCATGACGGAGTCGATTGGCGTTCCAATGGATCGCGGCATTGTCAAGTTTGTCCCAATTCAGGAGGAGGCGTTCGCCATGAACGGCGTGACCATCTTGGGCGAGATTGAGAACCTTGAGCGCACTCAAGCTGAGGAGACAGGCATGAGGAGGAACATGACCAAAAGTTCCCGCCGATCTGGTGTCTCCAAGGCAAAGAGTAGCATCACGCTTTCTCGCAAGACTTCCAAGGCTAACAACAAGGGAAGAACAGTCACCCCTCCGCTTCCTAGCCCTGGTCCACTCGATTCCGGAATAGCAGTCAACGAGAAGGGCCTGCAAGAAAACTCCTCCCAGCCTGTCAGCAAGGCCATCAACCACAAACAGTCTGAGCCGATTATGTCGAGGTTCACCGGGAAAGGCAGCACCAACCTCGTTCCTCCGCCCATTCCAGAGAGTAAGACAGCAAAGCATGCTATGCCTAAGCGCAAGAGTCTTCTGAACATCTTCCGCCGATAAACATCACAATCCACTGCGCGAAGTGAGCGTGGTAAAACCTTTCGTACTCCTCCGATTTTAATTGAGTACTGTTTGCAAGACGTACTTTTGGTATACCAAAAGTCATGACTCGACCAAAGCATTGACTTGCGCCACGGCGTCGAAGTTGCCATCGACCTGGAAGGCATGGTAACACAGCTTTACACATCGTACGCTTGCCTCGGATATCTCATTACTGTTCTGTCAGGCTCTGCATATGGGAGTCTCATACTGGCATGGTTCTCTGTCGCAGTGTGCGACAATGGCATAGCGGGCGTTTGGGAGTCTCACTGGGAGTGACACATTGCATTGGGGCGATGGGACGCCACATCGCCGATGGGTCTACATCTCTTCATTATACCCTTCGTAGCATATCTCTCCAATCGAGGACTTATAGTCCTGGCCACATAGAAAGTAATCAGCTATACCACAAAGCATCATACACTGCGTTCCTGGCCACATCAATGTCGTTCAGCCTAAAGCCCAAAAGCCTCACTCAAGGATCTAGACGAGGCGCCTACAATCTCCCTTCCTGTCGAAATTTTCGAGACACCTCGTCCAACCCTTCACACACCCAGCAGCCTCATCGCGCACGCCGGCCTGCATTTCGTCAGGTGGTGTGTCTCGACGACCAGGGATATCCCTAGCGGATGCCTGCGTTAGCCAGCGCAAGCTCGATACCTTATCTCCAGCACGCTCGTGCAGGCTTCGGACCCTCCACTAGTGAGCTGTGGAGAGCTGAAAAAGCGTAGCGCCAGACATTCTGGGCTGAAGACCGCCTGAAGCAGAGTTTCGCCAGCCCGCGCGTGGCGGAGCTACGACGAGCTAGCGACGCGGGAGAGCGCCCTTCAGACCGGTGCTCTGGATCGAACGGTATGATATGCCAAGCTGTAGATTGCGATGTTGTAGGGCTGGGTCGCGAGGCGGAGTGTTGTTTCGCGAAAAGCTTTTCTTTTTCTGTTTCGTTGTCCTATGCGTGTGGGCTGTGGGTAGCTGTTCCCATGCCCCGAAAAGCGTTGCACGCGAATCGCGGTTGGAACTGTGCAGACCGGAGTAAGAACCGCTTTATTGTCTTCGTGGTCTATGTGCAGGTGCTAGCGATGCGGTGTCAAAATTTGGAAACTATCGTTGGAAATGCGATGCTACCGGATATGCTAATCTTTGGCTCCCGCGCCATGTGCTGGCTTGCAATGCCGTGGGCTTGGGGGTACTGAATCCGGTGGGCAGATGCATGCATGCATGCCCAAATCTTGACCGTTGCACGCGAATGTCTGCGATATCTCTCGAAGCACTTTCACTCAGCATGCCTCTCTGGATGCCCACAGGGCCTCGATCACGCAATCACGCCTCACACCGTGCTGCAAAAGCAAGCTGTCAAAAGCAACGCTCAGTAGAGCCGCATTGTACTCCCCGAACCGCAGTGAACGTCTCTCTGCCCCATCCATCCAGACATGCACGCACCACCGGCCTCGGCACTCATGCCTGTACATTTTGCGCCGCACATCTGTAGGTGTGAACTCGGCGACGAAGCATACACGCGAGGTGAACCCATGCCGCGCATGAAATTCAAAAGCAGATCAGCCGCCGATCAGCACAAGGGCTGGCGCGGTTGACTGGACTGGAGCGTTCCTGGACCGCGCCCACCGGTCCCAATCAACCTTTCAGCCTAGGATTGCTTCCAAGATCTTATCCAAGGATTCGAGGATCCTGCAAGTAACTTTCCATCCTACAGACCGTGCATAATCCCACAGTAATGCATAAGTCTCTAAAAGGGCCGCAATCATTACCCAGGCAGCGCTAAACCCTCCAAGGTGGAGCGGCTCAGGGTCTGATTGGTGACGTAGGCGGGGACATGGCGTTCAGGCGAAGCGTTTTGGCGAGGAGGATGCAGGGCTGCATGACAACCACCGATCAAGACCCACGACAAGGTTCTGAGATGCGATCCTACTTTGAGATGGGTGTGCTCGTTTGGGTCATGAGCAGATGGCTGATGTGAGTGTCTGACTTGTGGTCCTGGCGCATCAGACTTTGGTATTGTGATGTGTTGTGGAGGGTTTGTGCGAAGCCGAGACGTCAACGGCGCGCTGGGCGCGGGTCGCTACGAGTCAGCGACGTTCTTGTGATCTGTGAATGTGGGAGAGGAGAAAAGATCCTTGGCTGGGTTGAAATTGTTATTTCCGGGCACGCTCAGGCTGGACAATTGAACACACATTTGATGTAAGAGATTTATCTAGATATTTTTTGTTGAAGATTGACACATACGGCTGCACTGCTGTCAAGATTATCTCGCATGGAGGTTGTTCAAGTACTCACGAGAGCAACAAATATTCTTTGGTTCAGATATGGATTTCCTACATTTGTATATGGTCATGTCCCGCAATCCCACAACGTTGTTCACCCAAACATTCCTAGAAATCCATGCCTGGCCGCCCAGAAATATCCAGACATGAGATATGTTTCCATACAGGAATCTGTTCACTGAATAGTCGGTTGACACCAAGCTCCTCCATTCAGCGAAACTTCTTCTCCAGTGCAACAGCCACCAGTCTTAGAAATTAATGACTTTCTGACCAGTCAGCTCGACAAGCATCTCCAGCAGTTTCTGTGCGATGTAATCGATCAGCGTGTTACCCTCCTTAGCGAGATCTCCCTTAAACACTTTCATCAACCCTATCTTCTCCGCCTTGGACTTGTTTCTAGCTCTCCACTACATTTCGTTGATCGAGGGGATGTTGTCTTCAACCCCGTCGCGCTGAAAGAGGTCTTCGTATTCGACCTCGAAGACGGTGAAGCAATCCGACAGGGGGCTCCATGGCATGATCAACTCGCGGTGCTCGTCGTGAACCATATCCTTGAGCTCTTTGAAGAATGTATCGTAATCATGAATGCGTTTCGTGAAAAAATGCTCATGCAGATGCAATAGGCGTGTAGCAAGGCCGATTTCGCGCACCAAATGCTTCCCTAGACTTCGCCAATCAGGTCACGCTTGGGAGGAGTCGGCTGGTGAAAGATATCTTCTGGCAAATTGAAATCAGCAAAGTAAGCATCAATGTTAATGGTTGGGAGCATCTTAATTGGCTCACGAACTGGCTTTTCCGCGCCCTCTAACTGAGCTTGGAAAAATGGAGGGGTTGTGCTCGCAGTGTAGTGTTGTAAGACCGACGGATTGGAGTCTACCATGTCAATGTCCAACGCATGCCAATGGGTACGAGCTCAGGGTCAAAATACCCTGCAGTAGTCGGTGCATCAAGGTTACAATAAGAGTTGTCAACCAAACCTCCGGAGTTCGGCAGTGTACTGTCGTTGGAGGGTCTAATTACACCCAGCTGGAGTGGTGGATACGTCTGGAAGGGCTCAAGCCTCAGCTCTGGTTGTGCATTCTGATGGAAGACGAGTTCTTCGACCACTGTGTTAGCATGAAAAGTCTGTGCATCGACAGGATGCTGGGACGGATGAAGCAGATGTCGCGATCGCTCGTTCAACCGCAGTGGTGAGGGTCGATAGGAAGGCCCTTTGTTCGTCCACATAGCAATTCCTTCAGACGGCCATATCGTCTAAATCTTCAGCATTGCGTAACTAGTTGTAAATCGAAAGTCGTGCTTGATTGAGACGGAGAGATCGAGCTGTGAGGGGAGTGATATAAATGGATAGAGTTTAAGGAGGAGTAAGCGAAGTCGTGGAAGATATACTTTTACTATGGAAGAAATCCCGTCCAGCTCTCAAACCTCCAAATATCGTCAGCAGTAAGCACGAATTGCGACCTCGGAGCACCATGGGACGTATAATTCTGACCTCGTGGTCCCTAAGCTTCTTGAAACCCTTAGCACTCGTTTGCGCTACCGATCGTCGCAAGACTCGATCGATCTGGACCGATATATGACCTGTAATCTACTAGTCTCATGCCAGGATTGTGAAATACCGTCCATCTCAACCTAGCCTCCATCCCGGGTTCTCGCTGACATTCTCCACAGGTACCTTAGGGCCAGGAAGCGTATCCTCCAAGAACACCAGCTGCCACGAGTTCGGCTCCTTGTACACGCTGCGCTTCTTCTTGAGCGCTACTGCGCGCTTCTTCTCCTTGAGAGTGACCGCCGAGCTTGGCTGCTGAATGTGCCGGCTAAGCGCCTTCCAGTCGAACTTGGTCATGTCAACCACGGGTGGCAGCGAGCCATTGGCGTGATGGCGAAGCTTTGGTTCTTGTGCGATAATTTCAGGGTGACGCAGATCGAACGCGCTGAGGATGTTTCGGTGGTCGCCGCTGTCGAGCTCGTTGGCGCGCTTCTGGAGGTAGGTGGCGGCCTTTGTGAGGAAACGCTGCTTTGCGTTGCGGTAGCTGTCCCTGTCCATGTCAAGAAGCTCGTTTGGGTGGAAGTTGAGCTCGGCCTTGCACGCGCTTGTCATGAAGACGTTGAAGTAAACGCTTGTCTCCATGATCAGAGTCTGCGAGGTGATCATGCGGTAGCTCTCCATCTTTGCGGCGTGTTTGAGCGCGTGGCTCCGGAACGGAATGCGGTACTTGACAGCTGCGCCCCAGCGCGACCAGTATTCCGCCCACCAAGTGACAGGCGCCTGAGGCCCGCTGCCGTCCTGGAGGTCCCACTGTGCGGATGCAAGGTCCAGCACGATTCTCGAACCGCACTTGAGCATGATCTCGTACACGCCCTTGGTGTCACCTTGCTCATCTTGGTCTGGATACAGTTGGTCGTGGCGCCTCGAGCCAAAGCCAAAGACGCCCTGCGCGTGGACGATGCGAGAAGCCTTCTCAACTGGGTAGTGTACAACCTCTTTGATGTCTGTCTGCAGGTCATTGACCAGATCTGAGCCGGACTTAGCATAGTTCTGGACGGAGGGGATGTTTTACAGTATACCTTGAAAAAGAGCTTGTACAGCAGCATGCATGACCATGAAAGCCCAGATAGAGCCGCGGTCAGTCAGAAGCGCGTGTTTCGCATCGTCATCGAATTTATCGAAAGACTCAACTGGGAACTTGGTGAACCACCCACCTGCATAGGTCTCGCAGTCGTTCTGGCGTCCTGGAGATCCTAGAACACCTATGCCGTCGGTGGCTTCAACTGCGACAAGACCGTGATCCTGGTCGCGCTTGATGCATACCTTGCGCATATCGTAGCTCCATGTGTTCTCCAAGAACGCGTAGAAGAGCGACTGTGCGATCCTGCCGGCCTTCATGGCGCGTTCGATGTTCCGCGGCATGGTGCGCTCAATGTTCATGTGTACTTTGATGTGCTCAACCTCGTCCTTGAGCCTGCAATCG
Source organism: Phoma herbarum (assembly GCA_001599375.1). Classification (NCBI taxonomy): domain Eukaryota; kingdom Fungi; phylum Ascomycota; class Dothideomycetes; order Pleosporales; family Didymellaceae; genus Phoma; species Phoma herbarum. Next base: position 178,665 of record BCGR01000015.1, on the reverse strand, counting down.
ATATCGCAATAGGAGCATCCGCAATATCTGCAGTGGTTCGATGTCTCCTCTCCACAATGGAGGCACGGCTGCCAGGACATGGTAGAATTAGGGGCGGGTGAAGAAGTTGGTGGAAGGGAAGATCTGCAGGAAAAGGACGCGAGAAGAAGTGGAAAAGTCTCGTACACAGGCGTGAGTGGAAGCGCATGACTAATATGGACGATTTGAAGTGAAGGCAAAGTAAGTCACGCAGCACATTTGCAGACAATTTTACCCCTTTCCAAGGAACCAAATTTCGAGTGTGGAAGAGACGAGTTACTTCGAGCAGCTTACAGACTACAAGCTCAGAAGCATACGTTCCACCCTACTCATGATGTGAAGTACGGTGATAAAGAATGACCGAAATAGTGCGAAGCAATCAGACGAAACAGGTAGAATCTAGACTACATCAAATATGGAGGCGAGCGGAGATGTCCTGGTAGCTCGCCCTCTCAGATTACTGCAGCGAAAATTCTCGAAAGCCCACGGGTTGACCAGCGGCTGAGAGGTAGAGAGATTGTCCATACATCAATACTTAATTGGGCACGCCCTAGGATAACCCCATCGTGATGGTCCGGTACGCGCAGGTCGATGTGCATTCGACAAGAACATCACTACGCGAGATTCGACGATGCATCTACTATACACCGATAATCGTGCAGCAACAGGCAGATTGCGGGATTATGAAGACGTGATGTATGACGTCGTGACCCTGAGATCGTTCGTGGTTGCTGCACCGTGCTCGTTGCTAGGGGCAGGGGTAGCCTCGCTTAAGTTTGTTGATTGCGGCTACCCTGGAGAACTTCGTGGATGCATTTGGTGACACCGCAGCTGCCTGAACATATTGCATACAGTGATTGTATGCGCACTTCTTGAATAGAACTACTAAAATACCTACCGTCATACTGGCGCGCCTCAACGAGTCTCCCATCCAGAAGATGGACCCACCCTCTCTCCCGCCATCGCCAACAAAGCTGGCCATGTCTCCCAGCATGCCAGTGTTTCCGAGCTCTCCGGAGCGCACAAAAACATCCCTGGGCGACTCGGTGGTGCTCTCGCCTTCAGCCACACGAAGAGGCTCGCGATCAGGATCACCGCTTCGCGAAGGCTCACCACTACGATCATCGCATCGACGAACCGACTCCGAGGTATCCGTTGCCGGACTGGCCACCATGTTCGAAACTCTCGAGGTTAAGGACCCCAAGGAAGCTCGCGACAGATACATGGCTCTGCTGGCAAAGGAGAAAGCCAAGTTCGAGAAGATCGAGAAAGAGTACAACATGTCAGCAAGCCGGAAGGAGCTGCGCATCGAGGAGCTGAAAAACGAGCTGAAGACAGCAAAGGAGGAGCTTGAGATAGCAGTTTCACGGGACGCATTCGAGAAGGAACGTAAAGCACACAAGGCCAACGTAGCGAAGTGGGAGAAGGTGTTCAAAGAGCGTGAAGAGGCCTGGAAAGTGTCGAACGCTAAGCTGGTACGTCGCAGTATAACTAGCAGCGCCGAACTAATACTAACGATTCGTAGAGCGAACTTGACTACAACAACAAGCACCTCGAGGCTAAGAACCGCGAATACAAGAAGCGATACATGGAGAAGGACAAGGAGCTGCTGAGGAAGTCGGGCCAGGTTCCAACGCTCCAGGCTAAGATCCAGGGGCTGGAGCGCAACATCAAGCGTGCCGAGTCTGACGTCAAGTTCAAGACTGAAGAGGCAGCAAAGTACCAAAGCCAGCTGTACAGCGTGGAGGTTGAGCTGGAGGGTGTTACAGCGCGTCTTGGAGAAGAGATTCAGACACTGAAGGATCGTCTGAAGCTGGTCGAGAGCGAGCGCGATACACTGAAAGCAAGCTTGAAGGAAGAAGAAGTCCACAAGATCGCGCTCGAAGGGCAACTTGCGCTTCCCGCAGGCACCAACGACGAGGAGGACGAGTTCAGGTCGCCGACCCGCTCTCCACGAAAGCCTCGCAACATCCAGCGTGACGATGAAGACAAGGAGAACCAGTCACCTAGGAAACCCGCGGTTGATTTGCGCTTCCTCCAACAAGAGCTCGCAGCCGAGAGGCGGTACCGCTCACGCGCAGAAGACCAGATCGAGTTCATGAAGATGGAGTGCCAGTTCCAGTGCTGTTCTTGCCGCATTGCTGAGAACAACAGCAAGGTCTACATCCATGACAACAGCTATGCAGTACAGATGGAGGCCATCAAGGCTTCGGTTCCCGCTCTGACCCCTCCAGCCAGTGACAACGGGGAGGATGCCATGGATGTTGAGATGAATGAGTCCAGCGACAAGCGACCACACACACCACCGCCGGAGGAGCAGACATCCGAGCACACAGTCGTGGTTCACCCGCAAGATCAGGAAGCAGAAAAGACCACGGTCTTCTCTCCCACGACCGGCACGTTCAAGAAGATTCCTTCGCCGCTGAAGGCTCTGCCGAAGCGCTCGATTTCTCGTCAGTCGGCTCGAGAATCGACTCACTCCACCACACGCTACTCGGATGCTCGCAGCCAGGTTGTCGGGCTGGATGCAGCGTTTGAGTACGAGCCTGAGTCAGCCTCGGTACACCATGATACTGTAGAGCGGAGCAAGTCTGCAGACATTGCCATTCATGAAGACAACAGCGACGAGGACATGGAGCCTCCCACACCAGTCGCTCCAGGACCAGGCACACCGTACGTCACGAAGACTACCACCACTACCATTCCCATTGCCTTCTCACCAGCAACACCAGCCCCACGACCTGGCAAGCAGCTGATGAGCCCTTTCACGATTGGTCACGGAGCTGCCAATGGCCGCACACCAGTTCTAGGTGAGCTGCAGTTGAACAATGTCCCTTTCGACCGCGAGGCGGCTCTCCAAGCCATTCGTGAGCGTCGTGGTAGGGCGCGCAGCATGGCTGAGGGTACCGGCACACCAATGAAGCAGATGCTGGAGGGCACAAAGGAGAGGCGCGACATCAGCGCACCAGTCTCTAGGGTCGGCCGGAGCCAAAGTCGAGGCAGAGGCAGATTTTGATGCATGTTGTACCTTTCTGAACGAGGATGTTTACATTTGATTAGCTTTACGACTTGCTGAGCGGCATTGCATGGGCGTTCTGGTTTGCTGCTCTGCCACAGCGGTCTCGGGCATGGCGTTCATCAGCTTGATTGGTTTGGATAGGCTCGGCGGGGTAGATACCACGGTGGGGCGGAGTTTGCATAGCATGATTGTTCAATGTTCACTTCAATGTTTCGAGAAATATTCATCTGCCTAAGTCACGCGTGCAGCCTCGAGGTTCTCGGTGGTGAGTTGGTGTTGTGTGGAGGCCCGGGCTGCGCTTTCCTCGCTTAGCGGTCCACACCTTCCACAAACGCCATTGGTCAACGCACGGAAGACGCTAGTGTTCGCACAATCTCGAAATCGCACCTCCAAAGTCGTTTGACGATTTCAGTGCTTCGACTCGACCGACTAACCACCCAGCCCTCCCACATCAGCAACCGCAATCATGTCTGACAACGGCGAAATCGAGGTCGAGAGCCAGGGCTACCCCGTCCTGCCCAAGGAGGTCACCGAGGAGATTGGCAGCATCAAGCTGTTCAACAAGGTTTGCACACGCACCGCGGGCGCGCATTGCGCCTTGGAACTGGATGCAGAACGCAGGCTGACAGCGCGCAGTGGTCCTACGAGGAGGTCGAGGTCCGCGACATCTCGCTCACGTACGTTCCCTGAACCGCATCCCCCATCCGTCTGCGCGCACATCGAATACTATAACCTGCACTGGCGTGTCTCTGGCACTAGTCTTTGGCACTGTATACTTTGGCACCCGGGGAAGGGGAGATAGCTTTGCTGCGAAGTCCATCGGCTAACTGATGCTCCAGCGACTACATCCAGATCCGCTCGCCTGTCTACACATCGCACTCTGCCGGCCGCTATGCCGTCAAGAGGTTCAGGAAGGCCCAGTGCCCCATCATTGAGCGTCTCACCAACTCGCTCATGATGAACGGCCGCAACAACGGAAAGAAGCTCATGGCTGTCCGCATCGTCGCCCACGCCTTCGAGATCGTACGTCAAGGAAATATTTGGCCATGGGAGGAAGGGCTAACACCACCAGATCCACATCATGACCGACCAGAACCCCATCCAGGTCGCCGTCGACGCCATCGTCAACTGCGGTCCCCGCGAAGACTCCACCCGTATCGGTTCCGCCGGTACCGTCCGTCGCCAGGCCGTCGATGTCTCGCCCCTCCGCCGTGTCAACCAGGCTATCGCCCTCCTGACCATCGGTGCCCGTGAGGCCGCTTTCCGCAACGTCAAGACCATTGCCGAGTGCCTTGCCGAGGAGCTGATCAACGCCGCTAAGGGATCCTCCAACTCTTACGCCATCAAGAAGAAGGACGAGCTCGAGCGTGTCGCCAAGTCCAACCGATAAACGGTTTTGGTACTGGTGTATGTATGGTGTCTGGGAGGAGTTTTTTATCCTGGCATGGTTCTATGGTTCGGGGGATCTGATGCATTGTCAACGGTTCTCTAGGCGAATAAACACCTTCATGGTTGCATGACAAAAATGGACAATTCGATACCACTTCATCGAGGCTCTTTTGGACGTTGTGCTGTACGTGAGGGATGTGCTTGGAGCAGGACAGGACGAGGTCGCCGCGCCGTATGAACAGGCTAAAAGTACCAGATCATGTAGACGACATGTAATGAGATGACGAGTCCAGACATGTACGACTAATCTTTTCACGTTTATCATCTCGTCCTTGTACTGCCGAAATTCGTGCCAAGCGCTCTGTTCTGGTTTGTTTGCATGTGCTTTGTATCGTTGTCTCGTGTCTCGTAAACATCAATCTATGGGTATTGTCCGTCTAGAACCCACCCCTCGCCCTCACAGCCCTCCCCAGCATCTCACCAAATTCCCCAAAGTCGACCTTGCCCTCCCACCTATCACCCGCTTCCTCAGCCTCCTTGTACGCCATCTCCATAATCTCCTTGTCCACCCTAACAAGCCATCCTCGACTCGTGATCAACACCTTACCACCCTGCCTCTCAGCCTGAGCAAGCAACCCACTCGCCCTAACCAGCCTCTCAACCCACAGTTGGTCCTTCCCCTCCGCGTACGCAGCTTCCGCAAGATCCACCGCGCCGCGGTCTTCCAATTGCTGTCTAACATGCTGCACGCACCTCTCTCTTCTCTCCTGCTCCTCCTGTTGCTCCCTCTCCCTCAGCGCCTTGGCCTCCTCCCTCTCTTTTCTTTCTTGCTCCCGTATCTCCGCCTCGGCAGCGGCACGCCGCGCTTTTTCAGCCGCCAAAGCGGCTTCGCGCTCGTCCCGCCCTTCGGCTTCTTGCAGCCGCCGCAGCTCGGCTTCTTGTCTGTGGAATTCGTGATAGGCACGCCGTTGGTCTTTGCGAGCCAGAGATTTGGCCTTTTTCGCGCCGATTGCGCGGTTTGCGGGCGTTGGGCGCGGGCGCTCGTTCGCTTCGGCATTTGCTGGGCCGGCTTCGCCTTCGGCGGGCTCGAAGGCTGGAGGGACGAGCTGCTGGGGTTCGGCGGGGCCGGGTTGTGGTGCGTCGGGTTCGAGCTCGTCTTCGATTTGCGGTTGGAAAGCGGGTTGGTGGTGCGCCTGCGGCAGTTGTGGGGCGTCTCGTGTGTCGTGGGGTTGTGCTTGTTGTGGCTCCTGTCCCTGGTCTTGAAGTTCATCTTGCCCTTGCCCTACACCTGCCGCTGTGTTCCTCAGTTGCCGTGTGTTGTACCATTCCGCTATTTGTGGCGCGAAGTAGAGCGTGCCACATAGTACGATTGTGTGGATCAGGTCTTGGACGATTGGCGTTCCCGGTCTTGTGAACGGGAGAAGGAAGTTGAGGAGGGTGAATGGGAGTGAGAGGATAGCTCCCATTGTTGCGGCGGGGCTCTAATATCCTTGGAATTGGTTGTTCGCAGATTTTGAAACAGTTTCAGGAGGCCTGAATTAGACTCGAGCCGCTGAGCTTAGTTGTTGAGCTACACCTTGCATCTCTGGCTCTCGATGCAGAGTTGTGGGTGTGTGGGTGGAACATCGAAATGTCGGTATCACTGATGGGGCTGAACTAGTCCGCTTATTTGCTAGTGTGATATGGGCACGTAACTCATCGAGGCTTTCTTTTCATTGTCACGTTAATTCAGTAATATATTCGAATTTCCATCTTTGGTAACCAGATAGTAAAGACAAGGTGCTCTGCTCTGTCCTCATGGAGTCGCATTCTGCCTGTGCAGTATTATCACACTTACAAAGGCTCAAAGCTCCACCACCTCGCTTCGCTGTACATTTGCACCAGTCAAAAGATCGCACAGCGTCATGCTGCACTACCTTATTATCAAGCGCACCGTCAAGCGAACGGTCTTCACGCGACTCTGCTGAATCGCCAGTCTTGCGGTCGAGATGATACTCGCTAATGTCTTCCTAATGCGGGTAAGTCCTTCGTCTACTCGAACCCAGCTGGTTGGCAATATGATCAATCTTCATCCCAAACATTCGGCAGTCGTAATTACATGCATCGTCGAAGAAGCACCGGCCTTGGTCTGGAGGGGTGAACCTCTCGAATCCTCTGCGGCCGTTATGGACATGTACACAAGTTGCTTACGGCCGTAAGCGAGCGGACGGGACAACAGAGCAATCGCATGGGCACAACCTGCGAGCCTCCGTCATCGATTTCGCTATTGCTTCCAGCCGTTTCATCTCGTTGCTTCATGGCTCCAAGTTCGCTAGTAGACATAATGCTCATGAAGATAACACCCTACGCTGCTCGCTAGGCTGACGACAAGGGCAAGCGAATACACGTGCGCTACAATGCGCCGCCTCCCGTCTTGGATTATCTGGAGTCGCACGTTTGCTTCGCCTAACATGTGCGGAGCAATCTCCAGCGCGGTCTAACATGGTCGTCGCCAAGTAGGCTTGCGGCCGTTATACTAGCGTCTCGAATGGATGATCCTAGGTTGATGTTCATAAGTCATCCGCCTGCACTCATGTCTATCAATATATAACAATCACAACAACGCCTTCTTATTCAACCTCAATTCCTACAACTACTTCTCACTGCCATTACAGAGAATACCGGGCAAAACTACCCGATCTTCGCCACCTGTTCGATAAAGGGACCAACAATAAGCTTCAGCAGACCGCTCACCCGCCCCGGCATATACATCGTGTACCTACGACAATGGTAGCCTGGCCAAATGATGCTGGCTTCGACACAGCCTACCAAGAGATTGAGCCTGTAAAACTGGAAGTCAAGGGCGAAATTCCACAATATGCCGCTGGTGTGCTGTACCGTACAGGCCCACTGGGTTACAAAGCCAAGTCCAAGAGCGGGAAGGAATTTGCAGCCAACCACTGGTTCGATGGCTTTTCATGTGTCCATCGATTCCAAATAGACGTCCCTGAGAAAGGCAAACCGGCCCAAGTTAGCTACCGATCTCGCCGGACCGTGGACGAGTACCTTGAGCATGTCCGCGAGACTGGCAAAGGGGAGGGTCTCACGTTTGCCAACAAACGAGATCCATGCGAAAGCTTCTTCAAGAAGGTTATGGCGGTCTTCGTCCCTCCGGGTCGTGCGAACAAAAATGTGGGCGTGACGCTCTCGATCAACATGCCCGCCGGCGACCGGATGGGACACTCAGAGAAGACCTCGATCAACGGTCACACGAACGGAATTCAGACTCTACATGCAAAGTCCGATCACCATATGGTCAAGAAGATTGATCCTGAGACACTAGAGCCTCAAGGCATCGCAGTTCAACACAATCTACACCCTGAATTGAAAGGGTCGCTGTCCGCAGCCCACGCCAAGTCTGATCCTAGGACCGGCGACATCTTCAACTTCAATCTGGACTGCGGTCGTCAATCGACTTACCGCATCTTCCGTACATCTGCATCCACTGGAAAGACAGACGTCCTCGCGACCTTCCAAGCTACGCCCGCGTACATCCACTCGCTCTTCCTCACCGAGAATTATGTGATTCTCTGTGTCTGGAACTCTCATTACACCAGCTACGGAGCCTCTTTACTGTACCACCAGAACGTGATCCAGGCCATTGCACCTTTCGACCGCAAAGATAAGGCTATGTGGTACGTTGTGGACCGCACGAATGACCGCGGCTTGGTAGCCACCTACAAAAGCTCCCCGCTCTTCTCTTTCCACAGCGTCAACGCTTGGGAAGAGCCCTCATCCACCGACCCCTCTCAGACAGACATCGTCACCGAGCTCTCGCTCTTCGAGAACACTGACGTGATCCATCGCTTCTACTACGACAATCTCCTTTCCTCACTGCACTCCAAATCAGACTACGTAGGCGAGAAGCGCCTTTCGTCCTTGCCCATGCAAGCGCAATTCCGCCTCCCCAACGTGCCAACTGAGACCACCATCTCCAACCCTCAAGATGCAGAGCGCCTATTCCTGGCTGACAAGATGGTGTCCATTGAACTTCCTACCATCAACCCTCTCTACCTGACTAAGCGCCACCGCTACACTTACGGTTGTGCTGACCGTTTGAAGAGCTCCTTCATGGACGGCATTGCGAAGTTCGACAACACGACGCAGACCAGTATTTTCTGGGAGCAGGAGGGGCATACGCCTGGCGAGCCGATCTTTGTTGCGGATCCGGAGGGTACGGAGGAGGATGATGGTGTCTTGTTGACGGTTGTGCTTGACGGATACGTGGAGAGGAGTTACCTGCTTGTGTTGAGGGCGAAGGATTTGACGGAGTTGGGGCGCGCAGAGGTTCCGGGACCAGTAGCGTTCGGATTTCATGGCGCATTCAAGGGGGACGGGATGCAGTACTCAGGGGACATCTGACGTGTGGGCTTGTTGTAGCGACTTAGGGAGCTGTGTAGAATGTTCATGTATAAAGTCACAGATCAATGAAATTTCGTAATATGAATCGGCCTTGCATCGAGAATTCATTGCTACCGTCATGTGTGCGTCCCAGGAAGTATGCGTATTCGTTAAGAGAACGTCGCGAGGCTGAAGGGGAGAAAAGCATGGGGCAGCGCCGCGCATTCCGCGAGCGCGTCTCGCTTCGCGTCGTGGCTACAGCAATCTTCACACCTCCATCATCTTCTCCCATGGAATCGACAAGTTTCGCAATCGCCCTGCGGCGCTATTGAGCTTTGAAGCCGAACGGTTCGATACGCGTTGCTTGCGTTGAGTGGCACATCGGCTGCGCTGGACAGCTATGGCGTGCACTTTACCACGTCCAACATTTGGCAGGTTCCATGATCGTGTTCCGCAGCCCTGAATTTGAAGCGCAGCAAAAGCAAGTCGACCAACATGGACGCGCTCTACGCCCCGCTTGATATCACCAAACGCGAGTTACGGCTGCTCGAGCTCGCCCCTGGCGACTACGAAGACGACTTAATCATCATCCTCCGCGTCGAGAGTCTCGATCGAGACCTTCCAGTGTACAATGCATTATCTTATGCATTAGGTCAGGACGCATGCCGTCACTTGGCTGTTGTGGGCGACGGACGCGTTACGGTGGGTAGGAACCTTGACTGCGCCCTCCGTCACATACGCTGCGGGCTCACCGAACCCAAGTTGTTGTGGGTTGATGCCCTCTGTATCAACCAACTTGACCTTGAAGAGAGAAGCTCTCAAGTTCTGTTGATGAAGGACATCTACACTACAGCGGAGCGCGTCCTCATATGGCTTGGCCCGGAGGCACCAGGCGACGGCCTTGCTGTCGCTCACATCCTGAATGATGCGGTCTAGCAACCGGGAGAAGACCCTCTTGTCTTCCTAGGCGCCCTTGAGTCCATCTGTAGACGACCCTGGTTTACACGAGTTTGGGTTGCTCAGGAGCTGGCACTCTCTCAACGAGATCCCACAGTCTATCTTGGTACCATGACGCTACCTTGGTCTTGGTTCGATGGTTATATCAGAAAATTGGAAGGAAGACTGCCGCCATTCCTAGACGGTCACCCATTCATGTTCGCTCTTATGCGAGCCACAGATCCAGTGACAAGACTGGGTAGGGTCAGGGCGTTCTGCACCACAAGTCCTAATTTGCACATATACCGTTCTGCGGCAGCACTTGCCACCGATCCGAGAGACAAGGTCTTTGGCTTACTGGGCCTATGTGTCTTCACGCCGGATCAGCCTGTGATAGATCCCGACTACGCAAAATCTACACAACATGTCTTCATCGAAGCATCTATATCACTAATACATGAGGGAGATCACCTGCCTTACAGCTTGTTACCCCTGCGCCCACCGCGAACTCTTCCGGAAGGTTCACACTATCAATACCTTCCGGTTTTGCCAACGTGGGGTCTCGATCTCAATATCTCATCGCAGGCTCCAGCGGCATATGGTCAGAACCTTCCGTATTGGTCCTTACCTAGTAGAGCTGTCCATCCTGGTTCGTACCTCAAGGAGTCCTCGCACCTGCCAGATCGCATCGAAGTCTCCAAAGATCTCAAAAGACTGTATACACATGGCATGCACCTCGGTAACATCGTTGCAGTGTGCGCTACAAGCTCTGATTTGAAAGGCTTCAACTATCTCGAGCGTGCCGAAGCAATGCAAGAGTTCTACAACACGCACCTCAAGCCCCGACAGATACCGGCGCGGACTCTTCTCCAAGCTCTCACAATCGACGGCAAAACGCCCGTCAGAGACCCTCAGTTCTCGTCCCAGCTCCCGCACTTGTTCGAGCAGCTGGTCACCATGCAAACGGACATGCAAGCTTTCGCACCCTGCTACAATCTTATGGTCGCGCTATTCGGTCACGAAGAAAGCCATGTCTTTGTCACTGACCAGAATCGAGTGGGTGTCGCGTATCATCCAGATGCTGAAGATGGTAAACGCGCGGGTGATGAGCTTGTGGGCCTTTTTGGTATCAACTTTCCCTTCGTTCTTCGGCCTGTTGCCGGAAATGGTAGGCCGGTATATTCAATGCGGAATATCGCGCATGTGGCGGATCATGTTTGGGGTCATGATTTTGTGGAAGAGTCTAACGCAGGGGCACAATGGTCTGACTTCCGGGAACATGGATTGGAGGAGTTTACAATAATTTAAGCAGCGAGCTTAACATACGACAAGCGTGACGAGGGCAACTACCTGGCACTTCTTCGAGGCTCTTTGTAAATCCGAGAGTCGGGCCTAGGCGTCATGCGGGCACAGTCTGTCGTCAAGCACGCGGGCAGAGACAAGGTATGGTAGGAGCGACAACAAGAGGCTGCCCCACCTGCCTGGACGCGCCACAGCCTGATCACCTCTCCACCGTCGCGACCACAAAGACTGCCATAATCAGGAAGCGTATGCTCAACGCTCAATGTCCTCGCAAGCAGCGCTATGAAATAATCGCCAACGTCGAACCGCTCTCGGGCCGTTAATGAGGTGCAAAAGATCGCTTGCAAGCTTGTGTCTTACGCACCTTTAGCCTTGCGCCTCATAGCCAGTCTAGGCATCATACCCAACGGACTGCTCATCCTTGCAACTAGACAGCAAATCAGCAGTAGACGAGTATAGTAGTCTAGGAACCGCTGTGTCCCCGTCCCTCAAATAGCCGAAATGAACCAATCTCTCTACAACCCTCTAAACCCGGAGCTCCAGGAGATCAGATTGCTTGAGATCGCGCCAGGTAACTATGACGACGACTTGGTTATCAACTTGCGCATCAAGAGACTCAACAAGAAGCGGCCAAAGTTCAACGCTCTTTCGTACGCTTGGGGCAAAGAAAGGAACTCAAGCAAAGCGACGATCAACGGTCAAGCTAAGTTCATCCGCCCAAATTTGGAGGATGCGCTCCGACAGCTTCGCAATTCGATGAGTGGGCATTTACTTTGGATTGACGCTCTGTGCATCAACTAGGAGGATGTCAATGAACGCAGCCAATAAGTACGGATGATGGGCAGCATCTTCTCATCTGCAGGGCAGGCCATCGTCTGGCTGGGTGTGGAACGAAGGAACGATCTGTATGCCATCGACATGATTAAAAGGCAACACGTTCCGATAAAAGCCCACGAAGCCATATTACTGATGAGAGTACTCAGACGCATATGTTTACGTGCTTGGTTCGGCCGCGTCTGGGTAGCACAAGAGCTGGCGTTGGCGAAAAGAACCCCGATATTGCAACTGGGGCCCCAGACTGTTCTATGGGACGAATTTTACGACTATGTCAAAGCAGTGCGCGATGAGACTAGCGTCCGTAACAAGACAAACGAATGGCCTTTCAGGTCGTGCTATGCATTCCTGATAGCCCAAACTCGAGTCGAGAAGCTCAATCGCATAAGAGCACAAAGCCATTCTAATATTAGGACTCAATTGGGAACAGCGTCAGGCTTGCAAGCGGCCGATCCCCGGGACCAAGTCTATGGCTTGCTTGGAATATCTACTTTCAATTCGCACCAAACACCTATTGTGGTCGATTATTCAGAGAGCGTACGACAAGTATTCCTGGACGCTTCTTGTTCGATATTGCTGGATCAAATTCTGCCGTATTATCGGTTTCCGCTGCATTCTCCGGTAGATAAAGCTCTGAGGATCACAACAGGCCCCATTCGTCTTCCAACATGGGCGTTTGACCTGAGCATCCCCTCTCGAACACCTAATGCGAGCAGCCGAATCAATAGTCCAGTGTTTTACTTTAACGATGATTGCCAGGAAGTCATCTCTCAGAGCCTTGGTCATCTTCCTCCATGTTCACGGTTCTCGGCGAACCAAGAACGGCTGCATACTATAGGCCTTCACATTGGAACAGTCTCTGTGACTAGCGGAGATCTGTTCTTCGACGCGAAATGGGAGACAGAAACTCCGTGGGTCCTTGCGTCGCCCTTGAGGCGATTTTATCACGACGTGCTTGGTCCGCATGGTATATCGACAAATTCCTATGCAAGAGCATTCGTCACCATGATGCGTGATGAATTAGACTTCGAAGCATTCCAGGTCCTCCTCTCTGACCGCCTCAACATCTCTCAGGTGTCTTCCGATGAGGGCTCAATTTCGAATGGAGGGATGCTGCAGCGTGTCCAAGATACCTTAGGATTTCTGTTCGCGAAGATGGACAGAATCCTCTTTGTTACCGAAGAAGGTCACCTTGGAGCGCTATATCACCCTGAACCGCTGACAGGTATACAGCCGGGTGATGTTGTTGCCGGACTTTTCGGGAGAAACTACCCGTTCGTACTTCGCCCACTCGTAAGCAAGGACAATGGAGAGCAGATGTACACTATGGTCAATGTCACTTCCGTAGTGGATCACAAGTACGGACACGACTTCGTTAAGATGTCTGGTCCCGGAGCGAAATGGGAAGACCTTGAGCAGTTCGGGCTGCGCGAGTATACAATCATATAGCTGGATATTTAGAGACACTTCGTATCTGTAAGCTCAACATAACGATATGCTTATGATTCAAGAGAAAGTCCATGAGGCCTATACAGTACAAATATCATGCGAAACTGGGACGATCACTTCGCCACTTCGGTATCTTTCAGCTTCGCCACCAGAGTACCATTGCTCGCTCGCTTGTCCTCAGCAATCCAAGGCTGAGCATCACCAAGTCGATCGGCTGTTAAACCAGCAGAGCCAGGGTTGTGCATGCCAGCCTCGAGCTGTCGCGTATAGCTGACCTGCCTCAGGCGCTCGGCCTCTCTAGGCGTCAAATGCAGCTACAGATCTGTTAGCGTCAAGTCTTCAACAGAGTTGAGAGAGAGAGACTTACATAGACCTCGATACCGACTGCGTGTAACGCAAACGCGAGCCACAGCGCCATACCAAAATTCACGTTCAATGCTGCGCCAGCATTGGCGGCTGATGCACCGCCCATATCTGCGAGAACTGCTGAGACCTGATCGGGATTGCTACCATCTGCGTATGATGCGCATGCAGGGTATACAGAGACTAGGTCCATATTCTTGGAGATTGTAGCGGCGATCTTCGCGCAAGACCAGACGGCGTAGTGTCCCTTGTCCGAGATGATCATCGCGGAGATGATCATAATGAAGCGGGTCGTGATGATAGAGCCAGCCTGAAAATTATTAGTGTCGAGTCCTATATGTAAGAGAGGCTTTACTTACATAAAACCACCCTCGTAGCATCCATGCTCGATGCTGCTCAATCTGCAGCCTCTTGACGTTTACGATGGCCAGGATGAAGCACACCAGCACACCAATACCAACAAAGCCAACCCAGACTTGGACGTCTAGACCTCCGCCGAAAGCCATGTGTGCAATCATCAATGCGCCGACGAGACTCACGATGTACAGCAAGACCGCAAGGTAGCCAGAGATGCGGTGAATGATGATCCATTTATAGCGAATGAAAGGTGTGAACTGCACACAGACGAGAAGACTGGCAGGCAGGATGCCAGCAAGGTGTAGCATGATGCCGATCTTGTCGCGGGTGAAGGTGGCGTAGTAGTAGCATTCTCCTGGCGCGGCGGAGTCTCCACTCTTGGGGTTGGTAGGGCAAAGGCTGCCATTGAAGTCGAGGTACATGAAGCGGGCAAGAGAGAACCCGAAGAGCGCACCGGCGAAGACGAACCATAGGATGAAGTTGTAGGCTTTGCTGAAGCCGATGGGTCTGTAGACTTTGCGAGCCCAGGCGTCCGTCGATGGGCGGGCGGAGGCTGCCATCTCTCTGATGTGGAGCTGTGATTGATATGAGAACTACCACTCGCAGATAGAATCACAAGTCTGCTGAGTCTGCTTGTATCTAATGTAAAGTTTCTTGTGACTGATGGTCTTGCTAACAGCTACTGCGCAGCCTTATACCTCATCTCCTGAACTCTCTGCAGAGGTTCTTGGTGTAGAACAGCATCATCGCAATGCGCAGCACTAGCCTACAAAGGGATCCCATCGTTTGTCCTGCCCCAGGAATTAGCTTCGTTGAGGCTGCGGTACCACGGCCGCACTCTAATGCCAGCCATTCCAAGGTCCGATTCCACCCTGGCGCGGACATGATGCGGTACGAAGCGAAGCGCAAGCGGGCCTTTGAGATGCTATGTAGATCGTACCGCCCGTGAGATCGCAATCGCGGATGGAGAAAGCGAGGCTGGAACTAGAGTTCCCCCGACTCCGTTGGACGGAGCTCGACAGCGCTAACTCACACATCAAGACCTTTGATTGGCTGCGCAAAATGAGCGCAAAGAGGGCAAGCGCGTCGCGAAAACGAAGCAGAAGATGGGGCGCCTCACGCCTGCCATTGGCTCACCGCGTGTCTGCTTCGCGTGCAGCTTACTTTGCCAACCCTGATTGCATCATGAAGGCATTGAATGGTCGCCCCTCGCTGTGGCTTATCCCAGAAGATGGGCCTGTGCTTGTCTGACAGCATAGCTGTTGAAATACGATGAACTCCCCGATGCGGAGGATTTTGCGCTGCGATCCATCCTGCAAGCACAAGATAGGCCGAATCTGCGACGATGGTGGGCGTTCCAGGAAGGTCCAAAGGCTGCGTGACGTGCAGAAAGAGGAAGAAAGGAGTGAGTCAAATCAAGGAGCTTACCTTCACAGTGCACCGAACGGCTGTGGCGCCGATCAGCCGTACTGACAGAGGCTCAGTGCGACCTGAAACGTCCTGCATGTGGCCAATGCCTTGAGCGGAATATCAAATGTGGAGGCTACGACTTGGACCGCGTCTTCATCACCAGCAAATATGAGCCTCCATCATCTCCGGCTAGCGTGCGCCCAGTCCAGCGGCGCGACTCCACGTTGGACCTGGTGGCAGTCACGGGCTCTACTTACTACGCAATACCTCCTTCTTTGGTTCGCACGGCGTTCAGTACAAAAAGTTTGGAAGCCGTCTTTGATCTATTTCCCGTGCAACAACAATGTGCAGGACGTCCCTTGCAGTTGGTCAACCAGTTTTCTAAACTCCTGGCATCGTTGAGCACACAAGAAGAAGCGCTGCGCCAGACGATCTTTGCCGTTGGTTTAGTGACACTCGGGAAAGGATCTGACGATCAGGTCGTTCTCCGCAAGGGCCGGATGTTGTACGGCAAGGCGCTGCAGGAGCTGAGTGTTTCACTGCAGAGTCCTCATCGACGGGCGATAGAGGCCTTGCTTGCCACGACTAGACTCATGGGGCTTTATGAAATCCTGTATGGGGCAAACGCAGACGAGGTCATCTCGCAACAAGCCCGCAATTGGATGAGTCACGCGCAAGGCGAGATCGCTTTGATTGTTTCGCGGGGGCCTGAAGCATTCACTACCGATACTGCTCATCTCATGTTCATTCTTGCACGCTACAACTCGGTAAGTCAACAAGTCAGCCGGAATGGTGGGATCGCGCTGATAGAAGCTTAGGCAATTACCGGAATCCGGACTCGAAAGCCGGTCGTATTCAATGAAGAGCAGTGGAAAACGATCCCGTGGCGAGGAAGAGTGAAACCTGCCAGCGATACCATTATTGACATTCTTTTGGAACTGCCGAAAATACTATCAGAGCTGGACTCCCTTGATCACATGCCACCGGATGATGAGCGATTCAATCCACTGAGACTCAAGCTCACGGCGGAGTGTTGGGCTGTGCACTGCAATCTTAATGCATGGTTCACCAAGAACTCGCAAGAGGTCTTGATGCCAGACGTCGAAGCACCTGTCCCACTTGATTTCCCGAATTTCAGCGTCGCCTCGATATCCCTCCGCTATTGGACAACGGCAACCATATTATACCAGTGTCTTGACCGGGCCTTGCGATTCTCGGTAAAAGACATCCTACCGCCCTATCTCAACCGCCCTCACGGGCGTCCATTCGCCCGACTCATTGTGCGATCTGTTCGCTGGATGTTCAGAAAGGACAATGGTGTGACCGGACCATCAGCAGCATCGTTCCCTCTTGGCGTAGCCATGATGTATCTGCGGCAGAGCGAAGTGCCTGACCCGGAGTACATGAAAATGGTGTTCGAGGTTTGGAACGATCCAGGATGGCCGAGCTCAATCAAGGACTTTCTGAGGAGCATGAGCGGCGCAATCAAATTGCCCACGCGCAACATACCGGACAACCCTGCGACACGTTCAACAAGCGAGCTAAAGCCGATATTTGACATTGACGGAAATGCGCTTCCAGGACCATTTGACAAGCCATCAAGATTTCATACATTAAATTCCTAGGTGCAGACATTATATATTGGACAGGGGTATTCTGAGGCGTTAATAAAAGGGAACGCCAGCGCTATGCAACACACAGTTCGACAGCCATCGATCCAGTCACATGTAATAGTTTAGTCAACCTCGATAAGCCCTGGCCCGAACACCGTTGCCTCCGCCATCTTATCCGCGCTGTCAAACTCATCTGCGCCCATGGTGACCGCGGCAATGGTCAGCCCGTTCATGAGGAAATCGTCGTAGGGGAAGTTCGCTTCGAAGAACACCTTGTCACCTTCCATCTTGATATTCTCGAAGTTCTTCACAATGGGCTGGTTCTGGCCGTTGAGATACGTTAGGCGCATATCTTTGGTGTCATACATGCCAGCATCCTTCATGTTGAAGGAGAACTTGATGTTCTGGTTCTCTGCTGGGATCGTCTTCGTTTCCACAGCGAGCGGCTTGAATCTCTTCAAAGGGATGGTGCCGATGTTGGGGCAAGAACCCTCAATGACGAAGTCTTGGATAGCAGTGAATGCAAAGTCGCGCGTCGCTGTTGTGACGAAAGGCTGGGAAGATGGCCGCTTCTTCTGCATCAGTCTGAAGAAGCCTTCTTGTTCTGCTTCGTTGCCTACGACCGATGTCACGGCTCGGACGAGCCCATCATCTTGGTTCTTAGCGAAGATCTGGTTGACGTCTTGAAGAGTGCCCAGGACGACATCTGTGAAGGTGCCAGCCAGCGCAATGGCGGACTGGAAGTCTGTAATGGGGACTGAGGCGTGGTCAGCTTTGAAGGACTTGAAGACATGCTGGATGACTGACAATTGTATTTGCAAGGCTGGATCTTTTCTTGTTTGAAGTGCTCAAGAGCGCCGTTTGCATTGAGTACGTGCAGTTCCTCTTGGTTGACGATGGCGTTCAGCGAGTCGAGCATGTAATCATGACCCATTCCCAGATCGTATCCAGAGACCTTGTTTGTGACGTTGTAGATGAGCTCTGTGAAGAAGGCGACCTCGAACAGCTCATTTAGTGCGATCAACTTGAGATTGGTGACACCCTCGGCACTGAGCGCTGGAGGTGGTGGCCCGTTTGGCAATGTGCCATGAGCCCCATCCTGGATGGTGATTTCGCCGTCTCTATTTGGGTTTGGAAATCCGTTCTGAAGCGGAAAGTAGTTGCCGTCCGGTGAGAGGCCAGACTGCCGCTTGCCATGTGGTGCTGCCAAGGAAGAGCTGGCGAAGAGCACCGCCGAAGAAAGTAGGCTGCTGCGCATATTGGCTACGTGTGACGATTCGTCAGAATGAAAGACACTTGAATTGGGTAGCCTTGCAAAGTTGCCTGCTGAATGGCAACCGGGCAAGTATTATACTAGGCACACTATGGCTCCAGATTGACCATACTTCCGGCAACAAGAGGTGATACATTTCGTTGACTGGCGCAGTCAGTATGTACCATTCGTAGCCTGTAACAATATTGAGTCGTCTCATGATCAGCCGGTAGGTCCACAAGTGCTGCTATTCGTGGACGATGATGGTGCGCCACACTCTGGCGGATGGTGAGGCTGCCGAAGTCGTGGTTGGCGCAAAGAGGGTTCCGGCGAACATCGACACGACTTAGCTTCAGACTCAAGCAGCTGAGCTATCACAAGAAGACCGAAGCGCTGATAACAGACTACGCAAAGCCTATCATTGGCAGATCGTTCGAAGACTGTCAATCCAAAAAGCTTAAGTCGACTGAGTTGAAGCTTGAGTGACACTTCCGGGAATGTCAAGCATGGGTCTGCGACAGGAACGGTGTCACGGAACCGGCCTCGGGGACAATAAGCAGATCCGGACGGTGCTCTTCCGGCGAATAGATGCAGTTTCGTAGGTACTTGGACGCCTCAAAGACTGGAGATAGAGAACATGTTTGACAGAAACACAGGTGAGAACTGGGGTTGTTTGAGACTTGGCGCGAAACACGCCCTCGAACTACGAGACGCTCCGGGCATCAGCTCAACCGAGTATGCATCTCAGCAAACTGCGATGTTCTGAAATGATATCGCGCCATCATTTTGTCGACCTCGAGATCAGACAAGAGAAGACGGGACAAGAGCGAACAGCTCGCTCGTCTTCTGTGAGCCTGGCTTATCCAAAATGAAACGACTTTCATCAAGAGCACTGGCTCGATCACACTTGTACGCCTGTTTTTGGGCTGCATCTTGGGCATTGAAGCTTGACTTGGTGATATACGGTGCATGTCTAGATGATAATAGATGATAATAGATGATTAACAGATGGTGAAAGTCGCGTGCGGCAAGTTTGGGGAACGTATGCGCTGCTTCGGACCGATTGCTTTCTCGCTAGCGAACAGAACGCGTTTCGACGTGCCTGCACCATTGTTGCTGCCTCACACACGTCTCCGTGAGGCGAGCGGCTTTTCCTTTCACGCCGAGTACGACTACCGCTTTGGGGATGACAGATCAGACCTCCGATACCACGCCCACCGCGTGTTGTTATCAGCGCCATAGAGGGCCCCTGCATATAGAGGGCTGGAGAGGAAATGTCCGATCACGATTCCTGGAGCGACACAAAGTAAAACTCCAAGAAAGCTCCATGGTGATGGCCTGCGTGTTTGGAAAAGTCAAAACACTCTGCACCCGTACAACTTAAAGTTGTCTGCAATAGACAAGTGCTGCAACTTCTGGCCTCATGAATAGCCAACATATCGATCGGAAATAGTCAGTGCGACTTGCACGAAGCGGATGTCAGCTGACTGGCGGTGTATGGAGTATGCCGTACCTAGTGAAGGTAGCATTGGCAGCAATTCTCGATTTGACTCTCAAAAGAAACTTGCAGCGTGTAAGATGACCCTTGAGCTCAGCATCGCGATTGGTGTCCATCTCCGGGTGACTCTTGAACACCAAATCCCTTTGACAAAATTACGGCGTCGACAAACAGCAACACTGACCAGCGAATTTCTGACCCTACCCTTCCCTATCCCGGCGAAAGCGCACCGGAGTGGAACGTCCCTATGTCAAATACCAGTCCGACCCAATTTCGCTTCTTTGATCTTCCAACGGAGCTGCGGCTGACGTTCTACGGCCTTCTGGCTATCGTGACGTCTACACGAACAAACCACAACAACAGCTTGATGATCGTCCGGACGCATATCCGGCATTCCATTACTTTCGACATGTCGACAAGCCTACACTGAGGCTACAATTTTTTCCAAAGGGCAGTAATCTTGGACGACACACCGTTGAGATTCCCGGTCAACTATGCCAACCGAGGAGGACAATTGCTGCGCGCGCTGCTCATGTGTGTCTCTAGCGACATACAAGCATGCACATCTCCATATCATATCACTTTCGAGCGTGGTACCCCACCAGCTCAAGAGGGTGGCATACTTGGAGACGGTGCTGTAGGAACGCACGCACAGACTCATTAACTACTAGGCTATTGTACCTCGATAGCACCACAAGGAACAGTTGTGGTAGCTGTAGAGTTCGGCACCAGTCTTCCAATGTCATCCGTTGCGCACTGGGGCGCACGCATCGTGATACTGGCTACAGCGCTGCCATTGAGCTTAAAATCGAGTGCCAACAGTAGCCTACATGATACTCTGCGCATAGGGCCCTTGTCAGACCAAGTGCGGTAACAACTGAGAGCTGCGCCATGGACATCGGACCGCAGTACTCATAACAGTCTGAGATGGACACGACAATGGGGTCCGATGCTCGATGATGAAGACTGGGAGGCGGACTGGGTCGACGATACGGAACTAAGAGGCGTGTCCGTAAGCGATCTATGTTTCGAAGAGCACGTCACCAAAACGTGATCTACGATCGCGTTCAATAACAAACCCACAACTCAACTGTATTTACCGGAAAGGGCGTTGAACAATCTCCTGACAATTTGCATGCTAGACTTGCTAAATTTACGCGTGTGAGAAGTTATCCAATCTTGGCAGGTGGCTGGACTGACAGCTCTACTTCTTTGTTCCAATATCTCGGATACTCACCTCGCCAAAGATTGTCCTCTCAAAGCCTCGAAAGCGAGCTCGCCTTAGCCACAGTATTTATCCTAGAGCATCATGCAGATGCGAGGTCTGCACTGGCCTTCTGCGATAGAGGTATGTGCGTGTAGCTGGAGCCGATGACAATCAAATGCAACGCCAAAGCACAAGCTTGACCTGGACGAGAGCTTCTCTCGACACCTATGCAGATACGAGGGAGGATGGAACGTTGATCGCTCTTGCCTTGACTGGTGGGGGCCGACAGCCCGACCGTGTGTGAGTGGACGATAGGCTTCGAGAAGTGTCCTGACGCACCGTGACGGAGTACCACAACTTCTAATTCGTGGCCTAGTGTTGTGATAGTAGTTGAGGGCTGAGGCGAGTCCTGTAATGAGTTCTTAGGTTGCGAGTAAAAGTTGCGACGATAAAAGTCGAGTCATATGAAACCACCACGATGGTTCTGGCATTTCGTCTTCGAGATCAAAGAGGGGGATTTGTTGGGTTGAGCAGCTCTGTCTGCTAAGTGGGCGCGGCTGTGGGACCCTCCTCGGCCCCGCAGCGACTCCTCACCTCTTCGTCTCTGAGCGCGGCGCGGCAGGTGATGTGTACATGTGAAGTCTACTAAGAAAGCGTCGCTAAAAGGTATCGCAGGGTAGCAGAGCATGAATTTGGATGCACGGCATGACAAGCCTTTTGTATCCTCTACAACCGAAAGTTGCTGTCAGTAAAAACAGTCGTTGACAGTAGAATAGTCGTTGATATGACAGTTTTGAGATTTACCGTCATCTAGTTTTTGTGGCATGGTCGTCATGTGTAGAGGCGAAGTGCTTGCAGCCGCCAGGCATGTCGATGCAGTAGGACCTATTTCGAGACCATACGCCCTGCTTCGCACTACCGATACGCTCAAAGGTCCTTACTCACTACCGATTGCTTTATCGTAGGAACGGCAAACATAAGCGTTCACAGTCTCTTATCTTAGACCATCACGGACGGCAGAGGATGTCCGCGGCTGTCAGCCAGGCATATGCCAGACATGACTGTGCATCCCAGAGCCTCACAAATGTCGATATGGACCTGTAGAGGGCGTCGACCGGCAATCCTTCGAAATGTTCTTCACCAATCACGGGCGTTGCGCACTGTCAGCAGGCCGGCCGAGCTACAAGTGCGTAGTTAAGAGGGCAGATCAGAAGCCGGGTTGAGAAAGAATGCCGAAAGCAGCAACCCGAAAGACGAGACGAAAGTATCGAGTGTGCGGTTCGTGATGCCATGCGCCGCATAACTGTATCTGAGTGCAAAGTAGGCACTGACCATCGTTGAACAGTCGCCAGGGCTTGTCTGCTATTGAAGACGTTCTAGGGAGTTTTCAGCATTCTGCCAATGGCTTGGCTCCTCATCTCGTTCGATACGAGCGGATGGTGGTGTGAACAATTAGGCACCTTCAAAATAGATCCAAATCATTCGGGTAAGGGAGGACAGAAGGACGAAATGCTATGTTGGCGATCTTCAGCTCTCGTGTTGAGTATAGCCTTACATTTAAACATTCATACACTGGGGTACAAAACCGGGTTAAAAACACTACAAATCAAGTGAAAAACACTACAAACTAGGTAAATGACACTGCAAATCTAGCAAATTAACACAGAAGAAAGGTCTATTTAGGTAATGCACACTGCAGTTTGTGTAAAACATACTACAAATTATGTAAATTACACGACAAATTGTAAAAATTCACTAGGTGCGGTGTCAAAAACACAGAAGAAAGGTCATTCCTGGGTAAAAAAACACTGAATGTGTACCTCAGTGATACGATTGCGGCAAAGTGTGAAGATGAATTTGCTCAGATATAGCCATATGACCGCATTCAAGTAGAGGATATGTCAAGGCTAACAAATTTCTTCGGACTTGGAAAGTATACCCACAGTGGGTAACGTTGATGTGCGGATCATCTTGGAGTGCCTCATGGTATTATTTTTGGTAATATTATTGTAGTCAGTAGGGACCTGGCTGCGGGTTTCGCTTCCAAGATTCCGGTCAGTGGGCATGAAAACGTTGACTATTTCCCGGATCGATCAATAGATCCATCGAACTCATCGCCAGTTTTCCAAGCGATGTGGTTGGAATCCGGAATGGAAAGAAGTCTCAGCACGCTCGTCACCGCAATATCCAGGCAAAATCGAAGCTGGCTGCCTGCATGAGCACGAGCTCGATGTGATATGCAGAGATGCGACTCAAATGACTCCATGGCGTCTATCGGACGCTTGACGTTGGTCAGGCTACGCAGTGGCCAGGGCGTGAAGGATCCTCTGCACACGGGTTCCATCGCAGACCAGGCGGCTACTCACTGCAGGGGACCTTGTCAATCAGCGGAAGACCAACACAACTCCGCAAGGATCCATGCACAGAAGGACGTGGCTGACGGGAATAGCGGTCAGACTTCACGGAACGAAAGCAACAAAATTCCCAAGAATCCTTCGCTACCAACGCCTGGTGGGGCTCGCAGTTGCTTTTTCGTGGCTGAAATAAGCGCCACGTGCGGCACTGTTGTTGTCACACCGCCAATGGTCTTCTTGCATGATTTTGAAGGAGTTGGCGCGGTTTCATTGTTGGCATGTGCGGGTAGCCTATGCGTAATCAGGCGCCTGAACGAATGCATGCTGACCAGGGTTCTCGAAAGAGACAGTCGTGCAGATGATGAGGCGCGTGAAGGACGACGGAGGAGATAATCGATCGCGTCCTTGCGGCAAGGACAGCGCTCTATGATCGAGCTTCATGCATCACTAAATTGCGCGTAATACTGGATGGAGTGCAAATGCCTGCCAGCCAGTGTTGTACAGCATCGCTCTTGAAGTCGCTTACCTCGAATTCATCGTTAAGACCAAGCTTCGTACTAAGATCGTGCGATCGGAGCGTGAAGGCCACACGTTCGCTCGTGAAGAGCTTTACTATTCCAGGGCTGTCCCTGATCGCCAAGCCTTTTTCTTTCATTACGAGACCGCACGGATATCTTGCAGCTGCAGCCTGCAAGCTTCGCTAATTCCGCACAGTGATGGCGGCTAACGAAGCCTGTCATGTCGCCTGACAGCCGAGGCGGCATGTTCTGACCAACGAGGCGTGGGTTCCATAAAAGTTCGAAATCGGTAAGGGGGGATAGGAGGCGCAAAGGCCGGAGGCAGGAACTTCAGCCACGACGATTCGTGTAACTCGCTGCGTCTTCTAGGGCATGACTACCAAGAATCGAGGTTGGGAAAGGAGCACGTCGATCTTGGCGGTCAGTAAGCACCCTATTTCAAAGTGAACCAAAATTCAATGCTGCAGCTAGTGTAAGTGCTCGCCGATAGATCGTGTCGTCGCCGACGACACTACACCGAGCCGTATTATACAGCTCGACGACGCTGTAAAGGCAAGAGAGCTGCGGGATACTGCTGAAACAGTAATCTTACGGCGTTGCCGCCTCTTGGGCGCGGAAGTAGGAGCGGTTGCGTAGTGAGAGTTCTATTATGGAACTTATGTGACGCCTGTACATCCCCAAAAAGCCATCATATACATCACCAGTAGAATGACAGGCTCCCCAACGCCGAATCTATAAGTCTAGAAAACCGAAAACGGTCAAAATACATGCTACAACATCGAACGCGCACTGTACGCTGGCCGCGCTGGCCGTTGCTGCTTCTTCAGCTTTTCTTTCGCCAAGTGCTGTTGCAGCTTTTGCCTCAGTTTCTTGATCAGCTTTCTTTCCTTTGGCCCTAGCATCTCCCTAAGTTCCTGAAGTGAATATTTCCTGTTCTTTCCAGCGCGGCCACCGCGGTGAAGATGTGTCCAGTAGTGATCACGGAGATTGTCGCCGCGGGAGAATGGGGATGTGGTGCAACCAGGCACAATGCAGCGATAGTCCTTAATGTTACTATGCTTGGACCTGATGTGTCTTCGAAGATGCTCTGGTCGAACGAATGCCGTTGTGCATCCTGGCACGTTGCATGCATAGCCCCGCGTCTCCGGCTGGTGGATGACTCCGGTCGGGATCATCCATCTATCTTGGCGCACGCATGGGGCTTTGGTTCTGGGCTTTGATTTTGTTGAAGTGGACCCAGATTGGCTGTAGTCAGATTCATCGTCATCCCAGTCAGACTCTTCATCAGACGAGATTGCGTCCTCGTTGCTGTCTTCAGCGGTTGGTGAGCCAGTGGCACCTTTCGGTTGAACGGACTCAGGTAATGGGACCTGAATCTGCGTAGAGAATGCGAATAGTGGAAGAGCGTTGTGACTTGCATGATTGGGATGCGCGTTCGGTGGCACGTAACCATCATACGCATGAGGGACCCAGGATTGTGCCACAAAGGAATGAGCGCTCCAGAGATCGCTTTCGGTGTATGTGCGCTCCCAGTTTTCGCCACAGTTCACCCAATTTGGGTGACTCGTCGAGCATGAACGGACTGGTTGAGGTTGCTCGAGTAGTTGATACGCAGGAAGTTGTAGCTGTTCAGGGTAGGGTGGCGAGTAGAAACCATCTGACGGAGGTGTTGCGATCCCTTGGGATGGGCTCATGGACAACCTCGACGAGTCCGGGCTCGCGGTGCCCGGCAAGTCCATAAGCCATGGATCGAGCGAGCTTTCTGCTACTCTGGATACTGGGAAATTCAAAACCTCCTGCGGCACATTGCTGAAAAGTGAACTCTCGTCGAATGAGTGCTGACGAGAGTCTGATGTAGTCGGCCCGTTTGACGCAGGACGAAACGGCAAGCGGGAAGAAGGCAGATCTATCATATTGGGATAGGGACTAGACACGTAAGAAGCAGAATTTGGCTGCTCCATTGCGTAGACGGCAGAGCTGTCGGACCGATTGGCTGTGCCGTGGATATCTAGGCTGGTACTACACACGAAGGCGTCCTGTGCATAGGAAAAAGAATATGTGACAAAGCGGTGCTAAGCAAGTCTATGCTGACGGGTGCGAGATGCTGTGGTCGGCATCTTTGGCCGGTGGGCGGAGAAGATATTATATGAGGATTAGCACTAAATACAAATCCGTACCTCACAGATCCTGGCGGGTCAACTGTGAGAGACTGCTTCGACCGTCGATCGGTAGACAACACACTTCAGATGCGAGTGTCCAAACATTCGGTACTTGACTATCCTGCATTCGAGCCTGCATATCGCACATAAACAACCTATCCGTGAAGCTGTTAGCTTAGGATGAGACAATGAACTCAGCGGGACGAGCTTGCAAGGATGCCTCGTCTGCTCTAGTGTACGGCGCAGTTAGCGTCAGTGAGGGCCTCAAGGCTGAGACGGGCTTTGTTCGACACTGCGGAAATAGCGATGTTTGCTCATCAAAAGTGTCCAGCATTTTGGCGTGATGCATCTAACTCGGAAAATCTCACTGACAGCTGTTTCTTCATTAGCAAGAATTAAAGCTCTGATGACACGTCGCGACTCAGGAACACCGAAGGAAGGGGGTCCAACCATGACCTCCACAATAGCAAGTCAAGGCTTGCTCAGAGTGGTTGCGCGAGGCCCATGGGGCCAGGGTACTGTGGAGCATAGGCATGTGGGGCCTGCTCTCAAGCCTCCAACGTCTTCGTGCGTGGAGAAGTCATTGATGGCTTCCCAGAAGTTCGCATGTTCTGCAATCAACGTCAACAACAAGCCTGATCGCGCTAGCGTACCTTGATGAAGCAAAACTGGCATGGCGTGTATGCATGCTAAGGTCGGCAACGCGTTTGTGCCCCGTAAAGACCAAGATGGCAGCATTGAGGTTACTTGCGGTGCATCCGCGGCCCTGCAGGGACTAGACGACGGATCAAGGTTGGCATGTCTTCCTCGAGGCCGTGCGTGTTCAGTTCCTTTGTTGTTGCTGCGGTCACCCCGTTTCAAGTGGTCCTCACCACAACTGCGCTCTGTTCCTACATACAGTACAAAAATACATCGGCACGGTTGGTCCATTGCGTCACCTAGTGTTCCTGATGCTGATGCGCGTGAATGCTCAATCGCGGTACCTAGCTGCATCGCCATGTTAGCTGGCGTGAGGAAGAGGGGGGGGGGGGGGGGGGGGGGGGGGGGGGGGGCGAAAGCAGCGACGAACAGGCCAACAACAGTAACCATGGCTGTTGGCACAGCTGCTCTTGTAGGTCGCAGAGACGCGTTTGTTTGAAACGTACGTGCATCGATTCAAACTACATTGCCACAACGGGTCAGTACCATGAAGAAATTGATGATGACTTGCTTCACTAGAACGACGTTCTTTGTCCACCCGTGTGTGGATCTGTAAAGAAACCTTGAGTCGTTCTGAATCCTTGTACTGCGAAGGCTCCACGATGATGAACGCAGCCTCCTCGGAAGTCGGATCACACCAAGTCATCGGATCCAAAGGAGCTGGCGCGATACATATTGCTCGAGGCGCGGCGGTCAGCCGATCGAGTTTATTGAGAAGGCACGATGCAGATTAAACATGCCATCTCGAGCAGGTGCATGCTTGTGTTGTTCTTGCTAGAATGTGATGGATACCAAGACTTCCACGGATTTTAGGTGTGCTAAAACAGCCAAGACCACTAGCCTGTGCCACGACTTCGTTGTGTCCGTTAGCTTCTGTGATTGAAAGGGGAGCGCGTGTGATCGCTGTCGTTCGCGATGCGCACGTGGTGGTTGAGATCTAATCAAGATCAAGGTAGCCAAGCCGGAAGCCCTGAAGGCGTGGGGTCTGGGAAAAGCTCCAGCAACCGTCGCGTACGCTTAATCAGGAACATAAGCGGCAAATTCGAGCGACGCAATACCGGTACTGCTGAGCATGCTGTACACGAATAAAGACTGCCCACACGGGGCGCTACTTTCAACCAGGCAAGCTCCCCGATTGGTGCGGCGAGCCACAGATCGGATTCGCGACTGCATTTGATCTGCAGCTTTCGCGGTGGCACATTGTTATGTGGTGTGATTGAGGGTTATAAATCCCCAATTATCAAATGAAAAGGAGCTAGGCAACGGGGTTAAACGGAGGCGCGGCTCGTATGTCTGTACAAAAGAGGCGCGGGTCCACCGTCATTGGCATGCGCTGTGGACATGAGTCGGGGGTCACGTGTATCAGCTGTCAACCATGAAGTCCTGAATATTAAGGCCTGAGCACCAGTCTGTGACGTGCGGTGTCTTTCAACGCAGCCGCACCTGATGCTGAGGCAGGAATCCATTTCCAAGCCGCCATGTAGCTTTTGACGGTGACGCCGAGATAGACCTGGACGTTTTCCGCAAGTGCGGATTTTCCTTCGTTGGCGTGTTGTTCGAACATCCTTAATTGATGTAGATTTTTCATTGCCATTTCCCGCCTTGATGGTCGCGTCTTGGTCCAATGCGGTATTTCGTTGTTGGCTTTGTCCTCAGCAAGATGGTCGCGAAACTCGCGGTGTCCGAGTTGTGCTCAGCCGCGGGTTGCGCAAGTCGGTGGCGTGGTAGAGCAATGGGGGCAGGATTGGCGTACGTGCGACGTCCATTGTTGAGTGGTAGCCAGGCTGTCGGGCCCTCTTTGACTCGCTCGACGATGATAGGCAAGCACTTGCTGCTGTAATAGGAGTTTTTGAGCGGCGAGTGCTTCGCTACCATCGTATCTCGACTTCGGCTTGAACAAGATGATGTTGTGAATGAGTAGGATGCGGTTCGCGCTCTGCGCTTTGCTCGCCGCTGGACCCCTAGTTCCTCAATGATGCGCGCTAAGACCGCGCTTCCACATACATGTTGCCGCGACACATCTGCCACGAGGTCGCCGATAGATATTTCATCCGAGTGGATGATGGTAAACATTGCCGAGGTCCTCACATCTCTAATACTCGGGCATCGCGTGGTGATCATACCCTAGTTTCCGTTTTCGGACGAATGCACTTGCGGAATATGCGGGTGAAAAAGCCGCCGTTTTGCCGTTCTGAGACTACGCATGTGCATGATCTTGGATATCGATTTCGGCTGTAGATTGACGATTAAACTACAAGCGCGCGCTTGGCGGCAGACCAAGTCAGTCAGTACCACAATGCATCTCTAGTGTAGGATCGTCTGAAAGTCAAGATGTGTAGCTGTTGCTGTCTACACCTCTTCGTTATGAGACGTGGTACGTCGCAGGCGTGAAGTCTCGACGTGTGGTTTGATATGCTGAATCCAG
This sequence comes from Phoma herbarum, assembly GCA_001599375.1. Lineage (NCBI taxonomy): Eukaryota > Fungi > Ascomycota > Dothideomycetes > Pleosporales > Didymellaceae > Phoma > Phoma herbarum. The sequence continues at coordinate 149,483 of BCGR01000015.1, read as the reverse complement.
GTACTCTATTCGTTTCAACACGCGCCTGCCGATGCCAGCGAGGCTCGTGGTCGCGTATCCAATTTCTTGCTCATTTCGGTACAAACCTCGGTCCCACCCAGCGCTTGATACTCTTCCCGTTGACAAGCGGGTCTGTGAAGCCGAAGAAGAAGTAGTACCTGGCATAGCGTGGCGGGCCTGAATGATTTGATCATTGCGGGACACCGTAGCCGACCGCTGATCCTTCGAGATCTGATCCGTATATTTGAGATCGTTGACACAACAGTTAGACTGAATGCGTCTGGATGTAGGGATGCGGCAACAGCTGTCTTCTTCTCTAAAGTGACCATTGTTGTCTATCTGTTGTCATTACATGCAGGATTCGTGATCCTTCAAGTCCACTCTTAGGATTGCGGACGATACGCCGGCATGCTTCTAGAATGCGCATTCCACGTGCGGCTCTGGTATCGAGGGGGATAATTCCCGTCTCGCAATCTCCGCTACGGCAATGATGACGAAGCTGGGTGGGTCAGACCGGAATGATGACACCTCGCCGAATCAATTGTCGGTTTGGAGTGGTCGTGCTCGGACAGCGACCTGAAAAGGCTTCGAGCGTGCTTCGATGTGGCCGTCACGAAGGGCTAGGAAATGCTCTGCAATGCCGCTCCCGGGTCGTCCCCACACAGCATGACGAATGCCATGACTCCCGTTCATTGTGCCTGCTCTTTGTTTACGCTCAAAGTCCACAGACTTTTGCCTCATGAGTAACCTTCCCTGAGAGCTTGACGCTACGGCGAAGGCAGATAGCATATCCTGCGACCCTTACGCTTGTTTAATAACCACAAGCTGAACGCGATAATGATGTCGCTCATGATCCAGGCTGGCGCATTGTTCCGCGATAATTCACCATCGTCCCCTTCCTCGCCCATGCCAACTGCCGTCTGGCCCGCCAGTACCACCACCTCTTCCTCTCCCATAACCAGGCTCCCGCTCTGGTGGCGCTTCGCCTCGCCTCCATTCTCCTGACGGGACGCCTCCGCTGGGTCTTCTGTCTTCAAATGGTCTCCTCTCGTCATAACGTCCTCCCCTCCCACCACGACCAAATCCAAAATCACCACGTCCGCCATAACCTCCTGGCGCGCCTCTTCCTGGACCCGAGACAGGTGGCGGAGCTGCTGGAACGCTGCCGTCAGGCAATGGCGGTAGAATTGCGCATGTGACATAGTCTCCTATCAGGAATTTGGCATCGCCCAAGGTTTTGTCCGGATCGCCATTTAGCTGCTTCAGCGCCTCAGCCACCATCGCCCCATCGCTGTCTTCCATATCGATGTCTTCGTTGGCAGTACGTGCGCCTACTATGACGGACCCAATATCTCGAGAGATGTAGCGTCCTTGTGCGCCAGGTCGGCTCGATCCTTGTATATCAGGATAGACGAGGCGAAATGCGATTCGAGTGCCAGCATATGGTTGCGGTAACAGGTTAGGCATAGCGCCCAAGAATAAATTGCACAACTCGCGCAATGTGCAGCTTTGCCATGTATAGATTTGAAGGTGAGTGGGTAGCCGTGGTAGTGTTGGATCGAACTCATCGAGTCTTCAGCTGCATGTCAGTAGAACGTAGCTGTTTAGATTAGCGTACCGCGCACCTGTGATAAGTTCCCTGTTTGTAGAACAACCGCAACAAGAAAGGCGTCGTCGTCTGACGATCAATCTGTGCAGCCATGTTGATGTTGTCTACTGATGAGTGCGTGAGGGAGCGAAAGCTGGGGAAGGCACGCGTCAAGCTCAAGCTCCATTAGCGTGTCTTGGCACGTCATCTCGAATCTCGAATTCGAAGGCGCAAACTTCCTAACAGCTCAAACAAACATCACATACCGCCACTATGGATTTCGCAAAGCTGATGTCAGCGCAAATCAAGAAGGGAAAGGAGCGTGCTTCTCCGGCCGCTGCGAGTGAGAAGAAGTATCTCAAGCGCAGTGAAATCGAGGCGCAGAGACAAGCCGCTTACCGTGCGGAGCAAGAGGCTGAGGAAAGGGCGCGCGAGGAAAGACTAGCAAAGAAGAGGAAAGCGGATGAGGAGGAGGCTGAGAAGGAAGCTGAGAGGCAGGAGAAGCGCAGACGGCTCGCTGAAGAGTCCAGGCGCATAAGGGAAGAGGAGGAAGAGGCTGAGGAAAGGAAGAGAAGAAACCGTTTAGGACTCCCTGATCTGCCGCCCAAGCAAAAAGATGGAGAAGAGGGCACACCGGTTCCTGAGGAGGAAGACATATCTGAAGAGGTCCTTGTCGACAAGCTACGAAACCTCAACGAACCGGTGCGGCTCTTCGGCGAGACACACAAGCAACGCTTGAAGCGCTACAAGAAGCGCATAGGTGCAGACAGTCTGGCGGCGATCATGACAGACGGCCCAATACCCACAACACTGCAGCTTGTACCAGAGAAAGACATGAAGGTCGAGGTCCAAATACCTAAGGAGACTGAAGCGCGCAAGTTCCTGTTCAGACAGTTGGCTAGCTACTTCACAATGGTCCTCAAGGAATGGGACATCACACTGGCGCTGCGGGATGCAGATGTCAAAGAGAGTTACCAGGGCAAGCAAGCATACGCTGCCATGGTACAGGCAAGAGAGAACATGCGCCCCCTGTTCAAGAAGCTGGAGAAGTTCGATCTTCCAGACAGCATTCTTCAGCCCGTCGTAGAGATCGTACACGCGGCGCAGGAGCGGCGATACGTCGATGCGAACGATGGCTACCTCAGGCTCAGTATCGGCAACGCTGCTTGGCCAATCGGTGTCACCATGGTCGGTATTCACGAGCGTTCTGCACGCGAGAAGCTGCACGAGAACGAGAATTCGGCGCACATTCTCAGTGACGAGAGCACAAGAAAGTACCTGCAGAGTATTAAGAGGTGTCTGAGCTTTGCGCAGACGAGGTGGCCACCAACGGATCAGATGCAATTGATGGGATAAGACATTACTGGGGATTATCGGTCGTTAGAGTCAACAGCAGTGCTCGCGTGCTTGGAACATGATAGTGCATCTAATCCAACAGCATTCTTGGCATACTTTCAGCACGTTCACCGCAAAGGACACCACCCACCGCAAACATTTGCGGGTAGCGAACGCTGCAAGAGACCAGCTTAGAAATCTGTCGGTCATACCTGGACACCGCGCCAGATGCAGCGCAGTCAGTAACCTGACTGAGGACCTTGGAGTGACAGAGGCTGAGCACGCTGTTGAAATTAAGTATATAATCGATGTATCATGAGTCACTACCACATACGACCATAGGACGTTGAAAACAAGGCTTCCCGTTCGCTCAGCCCTATTTAAGCAACGTACCGGCGGATTAGTAGTTAGGTGGGTGACCACTAGCGAATACCCGCTGTTGTATGTTTTTGCTCGTCTTTTTGCTCGCCCCACCTTCCGTCTTCCATGCCAACATATGCAGGGAGCTATTGATGCGACACACATCTGAACAATTGAACGACCGATTTGGTGCTGCACTCCAGAGTGTGTTGATCCGACTGCTTCATTACCGCCTATTGACGCAGCAGAAAACGATGAACAGGTCACAAGAGCCAGGCCCACAGATCACCAGCTAAGAACGAGCCAAGGGGTATGAAGGATCTGTCCTTCGTTGGAGAATAGCGTACAGCAGCACCGTAAGTCTCAAAAATCCTCTTTGTACTTTGCCTCCGTGTAAGCAACTTGCTCGCCTTTGTACATGACAAAGTACTCAAGCGTGGTGTTGTCTAGACGGATGCAGAAGTCAAAGAGAGCGGTTCTCCATTTTTGCCTCGTCGTTTTGTCTTTGAAGCTCCTTTCTGCCCACAGCTTTGAGCGTTGTACTTTGTACTCAACCTTGCAGAGTTCTTTGACACCTGTTGCGACGATCAGCAAGTTCCAAACCTTGGCTCAATCTACTTACTCGGCTCTGCTCTTGTTGGCGGCACCTTGTCGGCGCAATAATACAGGGTACTCGAAAAGTCCCATGTCTGGTCGTCGAGGATGACGTCGAGTAAGCCAGCTTGTACGTCTTCCGTCAGGGCGACGTGCAATTCTCTCCCTTCTTCGACTTTCTCGCCTTTCTTCAGTTTCCAGATCATCTGGTTGTCGGCCCGCCATTCTCCATGTCTATCTACGAATCGGTCTTTCGTCAGGTGGCCTCTGGTATAGTCAAAGGGCTGGGTACACTTGACGCCGTAGCTATATCGTGCAATTCGCGACTTTACTGTCTTTTTGGGAGCTGGGCTCCCAGCTCGCTGAGAGTGCTCGAGACCCCACATCGTCGCGCCGCGGCAGATCGATGACCATCTGACTTTTGTCAGTGCGACTTCATATTGAAGTTTGAGTGAGATCAAATACCCTTCATTGGTCTGGAGCACTTGGGTGCCGGCTGATTTGTACGCCTCGTTGAGTCTTTTGTGCATATATCGGTTAGTACCGAAGCCGCCGACCAGTAAGATCGCCTGCTGTGTTCAGTAGTGAACTGTTGAAAGGAAGTAAGTTATGTTATTGCTGACCTTGACAGTATTACCGCCATCTTGGACTTGATCGACTTGCTTCTCGACCAGGCGCAAAATCTGACCTATCACATGGTCGAAGATGGTCTTGAGTGCTGAGCTGTTGCTATCGTAAGCGATGTGCACTGAGCTGGACAGATTCACTGACGGTTTCACGGAGATCATCTCATCCTCTATCCCTACGGAAGGATCGTCTTTTACGTCCTGAAGCTCTACCTTGAACACCTCGTCGTTGCCTGCATACGCTCGCTTTATGGACATCTCGAACTCATTTATCATCTTCTGCTTGGACCGGGGTTTGAGTCGATTCCATTGTGATTCGCCCACGATCGTTGTAATGTACCTCTCGAAACCCTGGTCGAGGTAAACAGAGCCACAGAGTGCACCTGTACACTGCATCAGAATCGTGCGATAGATGAAGACAAGGCGCTCATACCATCACCGATCGCACACTCTTCCACTTGGAAAGGGTTCAATGCGCAAATCTTGTAGCTGATGAGATCAACAGTCCCCCCTCCGGCATCGCAAACTACAAAGCAGTCTCCCACTCGCAGAGTCTCACCTTCGTCCTTCCTCTGCCGAAGGACTGCGAGTGCAGCAGCTTCTGGTTCACTCACAAGCGTGAGGTTATCTGGGATTCCGGCCCTTTTGGCGATCCTCAAGGTCCTGCTTTTGCCAGACTCGGACCAGATAGCCGGAACGGTAAGAACCGCTCGCACTGTATAGATGCTCTCCCAGTCGTCTCCGCGAACCTTCCGTATATCTTCTTTTGCATACTGCCAGACCAGGGAAAGGTAATCAGCGGCAACGTCTTCCGGTGCCTTATTGAGTGCCTCGAGCTGCTGAAGTGTACTCTTGACCTTTTCTGACCCACGGACGACTTTGTTCTTCTCGTCGAGGAGGAGTTTAAACCAGCTCAGAGATTGCTCCCTGTGGTCGACGTTGTATCCCCAGCGGTTCGGTTTCCAGTTTTGATAGGTTATTTTCGATGGCACCTTGTCTGATGTCGCTACCGCGCTGGGGTTCGGCCAGTCGTTAACCACGCGGATCTGTTTGTTCCCTGCATTGAAGGCCCAGGAAACCCCCGAATAGCTTGACGCGTCAGCAGAATCCAGCGTATCAGGTGGTGTCAAGATTGGACTTACGTTGTGCCGAAATCTATGCCAACAACGATCTCGGACGCCATAGTGAGCGGAAGGTATTTTCGGGGCACTTGTGAAAACTCTCTGGCGGGTTCAAAGAAGACATGGGCTTTTGCGTTGGCAAAGCGGGGAGCTGGAAAGACCCTATGAATCGCGAAGTTCAGCCTCGTCGGGAAAACGAGTCACCACGGGGCTCGTACAGCCCTCGCGCAGCTAGTATGGTGTGCTGGAACGAGAGGCTTGCATATGCAATATCACTATCATGCAAGACTCCAATTTAGCGCCGTGGCAAGGCCGCAGCTGGAACACTCGTTCTCCTCAGCCTTGCTGCAGGCGTAGTTCAGCTGACGCGCTAGCATGATCGTAACCAACCTTCGGTAAGAATGAGAAAAAGGAAACACTACAAGAGGAGCTATTAGAAATTGTCGAGTACGTAGAGTGAGTAGTTGTACTCGCTATTGTCGCGTTATCTCCATTGCGAAGCTTCACTCCATCAATCTCGCCCAACATCCCCAATAACTCACAGGTTACAAGACGCACAATAAGAGATCCGCTCATACATTCAGACGAAAATGACAGCGAAGCAAAATGGGCAAGAGGATGCTGCGAGCATGATTGTGGTAATGGGTGTTACTGGAGCAGGAAAAAGCTACTTTATCAACCAACTTGCCGGCAGGAAGGTGGTGGACGAAGGCGCAGCCCTTGATTCATGTAAGTGATTGTGATATGATGATTATCGCAGTTCTAATTGTTCGTAGGTACGGACAAATGTTCAATGGTGCCCGTCTCGATCGGTGGCAGCACCGCTCTGCTCATTGATACACCTGGCTTTGATGATACCACGCGAACAGACAGCGAGATCTTAACCGAGATCGCCCGCATTTTGTCCGCTCAATATGCACTCGGGGTGCAACTGAAAGGCATCATCTATATCCATCGAATTACAGACGTCCGCTTCAACCGAAGTTCCGTCAAAACTTTCGAGATCTTCAAGAAGATCTGCGGTCATGAAGCGCTCAAGAATGTCCTCCTGGTTACATCTAGGTGGCACGAGATTGATGAGGCTACAGGCGCAGATCGCGAACGGCAGCTGAAAGAGAAGTTCTGGGCCTACATGGTCGATCGCGGTTCGAACATTAGCCGCTTTCACGGAGACCGAGACTCAGCCATTAGCCTTGTCAGCCAGCTTTTAATCCGAGACAAAGTGGTCCTCCAGCTACAGAAAGAGCTGGTTGATGAAGGAAAAGACCTGAACGCTACAGTGGCCGGCGCGTATGTCGATGATAACCTGGAAAAGCTCAAGCAGCAGGTCAAGGACGAGTTAGCTTCAATCGAGAAACTCAAGCAGGACCTCCTGGAAAATGATCGCGCCATGAAACGGCAAGCTCGATTGGACTGGGAGCACGAGTCAACAAGGCTGAGAGAGCTTCAGAACCAGCAGGTCAGTCTCCAGCGTCCCGTCGGTACTGAGGTCAAGAAGGAGATCCAGCAAAAGAAGTCAAGTCTGTCATCGGGCATTTCATCCGGACTCTCAAAAGTCACACCTTTCATTCCGATGGCCATTAGCATACTCGCGACATTTTGTGGCATTCCTCCTGGCCTTACGGAGATATTCACTGGATGGATGGCTGATCTCTGATCCAGTTGATATACCTCTTCGTAGCAGATCAGTAGTCGTACTCTAGGCGCGTTTTTGGTGCAATTGATCCGGCTTCCTTTCGATGCCGAAAGCCTCGGTGTCCTTAGCCCCAGTATAGAAGACAAGCTTGATAGAGAGCACTGGTGTGATATTACCTGCGTTGGATCCTGTGAGAAATTCGATACTAATGCTTCTTGTGACCTGCCGCAACTGTAAAATCAATAAATGGCGCAATGCAAGGTGATCAAAACGAGGTCTAGAAGTTTCAGCCTTGTGGTTTCTGACGAGGCTGAACTTCACCGAGCGCGCTCGCTTCTGTCCTCACCTCAAAACCGTGCCCACGATTGGTCGCGCGGAGCTCATCATGCCGAGTAAACTTGTCGCTATAGTGCATCGCATGCCGGCCACATAAAAAGCAGTGAGGCTAAGGGAAATCTGGCGTCTCAGCTGAGGTTCTTAGTGCTGGCGAACGCGCGTCTGTTACCCTGAAGACGCACATGGGCACATGCATGTCGTTGCACCATTTTGACCTCACTAATCAGCGCCCTTATGGGTGGTGGCTATGCAGATGCAGTAGCTCTAAAGGCGACGTAGCGAGGTTGGCGATAGTACTCAGCCTAGCCCCAGCAACATGCCCATTCTCCCTTCTCAATTCTGTACGGTGAGAGAATGACAGATACTGAGACTGCTCAGGCAAGGCCATCGTCAGAGATGCAATCTCGGCCCAAAAACCCAGCTCGTGCTCCATCAAATACGCACCAGAGCCAGATGCAAGGCAATGTACCTGGACCTCCGCCCCGTCCCTCTCAGCAGGCGCAACCTCCCGCTCCATTGCCTCCAGGCAATCCAACCCACGGCCCTCTCACTCATGGCTCAGCCCTTCAAGGGCGTGGCTATCAAGTCCAAGAAGCTACACCCACCGGTGATTACATACGTGAGTTTGCGGGTGCCATCCTTGGCAAACGAGTGCTAAAATTGCAGCAGCTGTGGCACGCGCATACCCTGATCAGTATTCAGGTGGACCTAAACACACCGACCATCTGGCCTATGGACTTGATCCTCGTGAGAGGAACGGCAAACTGTCCAAGAAGGATCGGGGCGATTCAGCCCATGATCGAGGCGGGGTAGACGTTGGGCGTATAGGCAACAAATTCAAGAGAATGTTCCAAGTCGAAGAACGAGGTGATCGCGATCCTCGTGATCATCGTGATCCACGACCAGACATGTCTTCCAAGCCAAGGCATTATCGAAACGACGAAGACCGTCTGAGAGATGAGAGGAACTATTACAGGGACAAGTTTGAGCAGCTCGAGCCAATCGCTATCCAGCATCAGGAAGAGAATCTCAGGCTGCGAGCTAATTTGGACCAAGAGCGTGAGCGGGTTGAGCGTGCCGTTCGCTCCGCAGATCACATGCAATCGACCATGGACAACAGGGAATACTTTCTCGGGGAGCAAGCGAGCGATGACGACGTTTGCACAATGTTCCTGACACTGATGAATGAGGTCAAGAACTGGTCGCAGGCCTTCAACAAAGGCGCTTCGAGGACTTTGAGAGGAGATAGATTCCAGGACTATCAGAAGATCACTCCCATGTACGTCATGCTGCGTGACCTGGAGGACACGACAGCGAACAGCAAACAGAAGCGCTTCTTCGTTCGCGGATGGACAGGATACGTGATGTGCACAAGATTGTTCCGTAGTTTCGAAGGTCCGGCAGGAGGGCTCGCAGAAGATGCATGGTTAGCGAAACCAATAGCGGACAGTTTCCGGTTCCTCGAAGATCGCCTGTATCTCGCGGGTTAGTGCTCTCCTCATTCTCGCGCTGATGCCACTGACCACGATAGATCGTCGTATGGTACCGATCAAATCCTTCAACGACTGGAGGGCGTTCACTGCGGAGCTTCTAGGAAAAGCAGTGCAAGTCCATGATGGTAGGCCGATTGACCAAACGTCCACCTTGATTGAGCTGGCAGTATCAGAGGTGATGGAAGTCGTAAGACCTTGGCACAAGGGCGGGACGCCCGAGACACTGAAAGCTGATGAGGAAAAATTGTATGGGATCTTCATCAGCGCCGTACAATTGGCACAAGTTCTTCGTCGCCAACGAGCACTTTGGAGTGTCCGTCTTCCTTGGGCGCCGGGGATGCCAGGCCCAGCTCAGCCGTTGAGATTCAACCCCATATCTATGGAGGATGAGAGAAACAATGACGATGTCAGCATTGAAGATTTGAAGTCGCGCTGTGTTGAGTTCATTGTAACCCCCGCTCTTTACAAGCGGGGAACTATGAACGGCGAGCGCTTCGACAGGGAGGAGGCCATATGCCGAGCTGCAGTCGTCATAGCTGGACTCAACTGAGGCACCCTTTTTCCTACAGTATATAGGATAGACGAAAGTTCATGAAAAGACAACGTCGCAGCGGTTCAGATAATGATTCTACGAGGTGGGGTGAGTCGGTCTTACATTTTCAGATGCTGACCTCGCAGGCCAGAAGTCTGTAAGAATACTGAACATGCGAGCAGTTTCCTGCCGATCTTCTGCCATGTTCTCGTTCTTGATACAAGTCTTGAGGAGCCAGTCAATCTGCTGGCTGCGTTCCTCGATAATGTCTTATGTGAAACATATTGCGCCTCCGCACAAAGGCAGTGAGTATTTCTCAGTCATGCCAACTCTAAGAATTCCAAGATCGCAGTCGAGATATTGTCCGATAGATCTGCGTTTGCCATCAACCAGGGCCTCTCTTGAAGATATTCAACCACCCTAGATGTATGACAAACCAATAAAACGCGCAGTACAACCTCGGTCCGGTCCACGGAAGTGGCTAGCGATACGAATATTAACGATGAGATCGTTGTCGTAGTAAATAGGCCGAATCTCCACCACCCTTGTTGTTTTCCTTGCCAAATCTAGAACCTGTACTGTGTATCCATATCTGAAAGTCGAGACAGCAGGCGTGAATGAGTTGTGTATCGTCGCAAAGAGTACGATGGTGGGGATGAGCGGCCAAGTTTGACTTCAGTCGAGTAGTATAAGCAATAGTCGTACGAGATGCAAGCGCCGTGGCTTTGTGTGGTACAGAGCTGAAAGATATCGCGTGCGAACAGCGGCCGCTCGACCTGAGGGTCAACTGGAAAGAAAATGCAGGTGGAGCTGCAAGCTTGTTGCTCAGTCCACAATTCCTGGATCTGCAACTCCCACCTGCACGAGACTGGATATGAGCTAAGACGCGATGGAATCTGTCAGCATTTCGACATCATGCATGGGGTTGCCATCGAAGAATTACCCTACAAGCAGCTCTTGCCACTATCTATTCTACATTCTATCGTGACATATACAGGCTAAATCTACGCAGAGGTGCCGCCAACAAGCAGAATAACACTACCAATCTGGCGCTTCATATCCTCCCGCTCAACGTCATGTGTATCCTCAACCTCTCCCCAAGCTCCAATCTGCCACCTGACCTCCAGACTGGCAGCCTCGGCAGCCTGCTCAATGCCGAAAGTTTTCTTAGCACCAGGTTGGCGGGTCTCAGCCAAGCCCTCAGCCCACTCGTGGATGAGCCTAGCAGCAATCATCACACTCTTGCTAGCCAGGACCGCGCGCTCGAAGCCAGCGAGCTCGAAAGCAGGCAGGCCTGAGATCCAGCCTTGTATGACTTGCTTGGTCATCTCCTCCTGCTCGATAGGCACAATGCTGTCGGCGTCGAGGATGGGCTTGATTGTGACGCCAGGCCAGACGTTGCTTGTCAGATATGCGGTGATACCTGTCGCAACTTCCTCTTGCAGCTCGCGCAGCGTCTTGCCGTTCTGCTTGACGTCGTTGAGGACGTGCTCGGGCGCCCAGCAGAGCAGTGTGTCGGTGGCGAGGTAGCGCATGCACAGCTGGATGATGGAGTCACGAACACGCTCGTCGCCCTTGGCGTCTGCACGCTCGATGTCGATGGCGCGGGCGGCGAGGGAGGTCATGGGGATGTAGTGTGTCTTGAGCGCTTGCTGCGCGCTGACGAGGAGATCCCACTCCAGGGCAATCGATGTGGCTAGCTGAGGCTTCGATGCGGGGACTGTGAGAGTGTCCTTGTTGGGCATGCGGACGGGACGGCTGTCGAGGTACACCTGGAGACCGCTCTCGGTCTCCTTGACGCTGACGTCGTTCCAGAAGCGCTTCTTCAGGGCGCTGGTCGGCTTCGCTGCCTGTGTGCGGGCGCCCTTGGCCTGCTGCAGCATCTCGGCTTGCCGCCTCTTCCTTGCCACGCGGTCGAGTGCATCTGAGGCGGAGGGCGTGGGCGTCTCCGGCGGCGGCCCTGGTACGGAGGGGTGTGGCAGCGGCGTGGCGCCTCGTGATGCTGATGTATGCAGGCACTGGTAGAAGGGGCGGTATGCGCGGCGAGGTGCTGCCAGGCGCACGTTTGCGAGGGCTGGGCGGATCGACTCCATTGCGAAGGATGAGCGCTGATGGCAATTGGTAAGCAGAGTGCGATGCAGAGGGTGTATGCAGATGGAACGCGTGGTGTGGAACGCGAAGCACTGCTTATGTAATGTGCCTGCAATGTCGGTCGCGCTGGGACTACTCACCACCAAGATGGGATGACGATGCAGACGCCGTGTCTCGCGGTGTCTCGCAGGATCGCGCTGGGTCGCGCTATCACGCTGCGACTGCCGCAACTTTTCCAGGCACTCGGATCGCTGGGCGCTCAGGGCGCGGGTTCCCCAGACCCAGTCTCCGCAGGACTCCCGCCCGTCACACTTCGGATTCCCGCAGAGAGTCTAGCCCACCAATCTGCGTGCGCCGGAACGTTGACTGCACGCTGATCATGCGCCCAACTCTCCGCAGCCTCTCCCGTACACTGCTTGTGTCGAGACTTCTCCACTGACTGCGACTGTTGTGCTGCTTCAGGCTGATCACCGCCGCCCCGCTCGCGCTCCCCACATCGCACAGCACCACCGCGTAGCCTTCCATGCAGGCTCTGTGATGAATCAAGGAGTTTCCTCGACGGCTGCTGCAAATGGTCCTGCTCCTGCCGCTGCTCTCCAGCCGAAGCCCATCCGCTTCGTCACCAACCATGATGGGCCGTATGCGAAGCGGCGCAGGATCAACTCAGCCTGCTTGACCTGTCGCCGCAAGAAGACGCGCTGTTCTGGTGGGCTGCCAACCCTCAACTGCAGTGGGGCTTTGAATTGACATTTCGCAGGCGAGCGCCCGGTCTGTGGCACATGTACCCAAAACAAGCACGAATGCGCTGGCTATGGAGACGACAATGGCGCGACAGAGACGAGCCGTGATAGCAAGAAGACTGTCCGCAGAGAAAGTGTTGCATCGACGAGTGCGCCTGCCCGAAAGCCTGAACCCGCGGCCGACGCGCCTTCCCAATCTGCTCGACCGCAACTGCCACGCATGGCCTCGTCAAATATCTCGCAACTCTCTGATGCGTCCATCAACAATCAAGCAACAAAGCAGGAGGGTGACGACGACAGTGGCATCCTCAGTCTCAACACACGCAACAGAATGCCCTACTTTCGCTACTTTGGGCCCACAGCTATCATGCCAGGCTTCAGACAGATGGTCGTCAAGGTCAGAGGGCAACGACACGGGAGCACACAGACATTGTCCGACCAGCATGCAGTCGAGTCGTCACCTGCTGAACCTCTAGGCTCGCCATCAGGCGCCGAGGCTCGCACGCCCCTCGAGATTCCCGTGTATGACAGCTCTGATATGTCGCCCAGTCCTCTCATCACTCACCTTTGCAAGCTGTTCTTCGTCAATTTGGGCTGTTGCTTCCCCTTTCTCCAACGTGAACGCTTCATGCGCGACCTCGAGGAGAAGCAGGTTGACGCCATTCTTGTCGATGCAGTCTGTGCATTAGCTGCACGATTCTCCACCCACCCCATGCTGACTCGAGGCGGCAACCAGCACAAGGAGGGTACTGAAGACAAAACCAAGACCCAACATCCTGAGGCTGGGCAAGCTTTCGCCCAACGAGCCAAGTCGAACATCTCAGACGCTTTCCCGTGTCCGAACGTCGCCGTGGTGCAAGCAGCACTATTGCTGGCATATGACGAATTTGGTGCAAGCCGCGACAGTGGCCTTTGGATGTACCTTGGTATCGCTATTCGGATGGCGCAGGACCTGGGCATGCAGACACTCGAGGGTCTGAAGTATGAGGGTCGAAACGGCATCACTCCAAAGCTAGTCAAGACGGACCCGAACAATGGCCACGCGCCGGCTTCCGTAGAGCGACACTCGCAGCAGAGCCAAGACATGACATCCGATGAACAAGAGCAGAGGGCTGTCGAACGAGAGCGTCTGGACACCTTTTGGTCCATCTTCTTCCTCGATCGAGTCATCTCATCCGGCACTGGACGCCCAGTCACAATCCGTGATCGAGACATCGAGATCTGCTTCCCTTCGTTGGATGAAGTGGACCCGGCGTCAGGGTGGCCATTGCCCTTCCCGGCACTTATCCGGATCATTCATCTCTATGGACGCGTGACGGACCTGCTGAACAGGGTAAGGGATGTCTCGGACATCACGAAAGACCTGCAAAAGCAGCTGGATGCGCTCGAAAACCGCCTGACAGAGATCTATCAGAATCTGTCGCCCAAGCTGCATTTCAATGCTGTCAATTTCCAGCAATATGTAAAGTTCAACCAGGGGACGAACTTCCTACTGCTCCACTGCTGGTTCCATACCCTCATCGTCTTGCTGCATCAGCCGACTTTGCTGAAGCCCTTCGAGGGGAGTCCCCAGTCACTCTCCGCTAATAGCAGAGAGCTGTCTATGTCATCCGCCAAGACGATCGCCGACATACTGTCATTCACTGAGCTCATCGATGCCAAGACTGGTGTGGGCAATCCGTTCACGAGGTACACCTCTCCTCTTTTTCATTGTGTTTCAGGTCGCTAACACTCACATAGTCAACCAATCTACATAGCCGCGTGCGCCTTCCTCCAGGAATCTGCGATGCATTCGGCATCGTCTCAGCCGCAGTCTCGACCCCAGTCCCGTCCTGTATCGCCAGGCCTGCGTAGCGAGCAACGAGACTCTAGGGCCCTACATGCACAACTGAACCTTGAGAAGAACCTCGCGAACGGTGAGAGGTTGAACGCTTTGCACGACCGCGAACAAAAGCAAGCTGCGAAACACTCGCTTCTGGCTTCTGCAGCGAATCAGAATTACCAGCGCTGCCATCGTGCGCTCAAATCTCTAGAAACGTATTGGGCGGGTGTCAAGTACATCATAACGGTGCTCGATCAGAAGGCAAAGGGCATCGATAACCCATTGCTTTACACAAGAGAAGAGATGGAGAGTGCGCTGGAGGTGCCGCGACCAGATCCTTCTTTCACGAGCCCGGGGTGGCGCAGGAAACTAAGCTGGGGTACGTACCTGACGGCGCGAAGTCCGGACGGCGATATGGCCAACATGCCTGCGGCAATCAGAAAGGGCACCAGAACACCGACTATACCTGGTTCGCCAGTGGGCCTTTCGAACCAAGGTACGTCCGGCGACGTTCTGCACGAGACCACCACTAATCTACAAACAGCTATCGGTTGGTCACTCACTGGCACCATGAACTCACCTTCGACGAACGTTGCCGTCATGTACACGTCTGAGAACAACAACGGCCGCGAGACGAAATCGATATCGAAACGTTCGCCCGCAAGTACGCATCCGTCCATTGCGTCGCTCATATCGAATCCTCCCGTCAAGTTCGAACCCTCGCAGGCACCCATGCCATCCCCAACGATCTATCCACCTTTCGACCCCGCGTCGATGCCCCCGCCCCCAGCCAACAATCCTTACGGCCTTGTACCTGCGCCAGATCCTGCGCTAGTCTCCGATGCGGATCTTCTGTTGAACCTCCACTCTCCCTACAACAGCGCGTCCCCCAGCCAGGCGCCAGTACAGAACACCACCTCCTACGTCAGATCTGCGTCCATGGCAAACAACCAAGCACAGCATGTGCAACCAAATGAGTTCTCGCCAACTTTCGGCATGTACACTACACCATCAGATAACGCCTTTGGCGATATGGTCATCGACACCCAAGATGTGGACATGTCCGTGCTAGGTGCAGACATGATGCCATGGGATCTCGAATACTTACCACACGACATGCTTTACTTCGGCGATGGCACATTCAATGCCAACGACATCGGCGGCACACACTGATTCGATGGTGGTGGGCTCGGACTGAAAACACATGATTGGCTTTTGCATCTTCGGCGCTTAGGAGCATATGACTACCCGGCGTTAGGGCGTGCGCCAGTATTTGGCGCGGAAAACAGGTTGCCGGCTGCGCGCAAATGATACCATTGATTTTCACATTCTATAAGATGATTTCCTCATAAGGATTCTTTGCATGATGCACAGCGCGGACGCGAGGCACGTCATAAGCGCTGAACCCAAGCTAAAAAGTACCAGCTTTTCCCTGCTTGCGACGCCAAACCCGCAACTTCCCGATCCAGCTCCATCGTGTTTCTTCGCACAAAACACGGTGTGCATTTCAATGCTGACGTGCAAGTATCACGATATGTATCGTGATCCGTGCGGGCCCTGCAGACCCACCTAGAGCCTCACGCCGATCCCGAGAGTGGCGCGAGCGCGCGAACACGCACGAGTGCACAACGAAAGCGGTCACTGGACAATAGCACGACGGCATTCAACGCAATATCAGACGGCGCATCTAGCGCATCTGTTGAGACGCGAGAGCACACCAAGAACAAAAGAAGACTCCGAGAAGAATGCTTGCAGCCTTACATATGCGCTTTGATGTCATTGACAGGCACAGATAAGATGTGTGCAGGCCTAGCACGCCGGTGGCGCCAAGTGCGATTTGGATTCATTCGCGACTTCAACAGAAAAGTTTGCGAACTTTGAAGGGAAAACATCGGCCAAGCTAAGGTTTGTGCGATAGCTTTTGGCCATTTGCAGAAGTTTTCAGCCCACTGTCGACGTCATACCTCAAACCATACATCATTCGTCTGATCTTGCCGGACGGACCGTAGGACGAGTGGAGCCTCGCAGACTCCGACCCCTGTCCAGATCCCGCAGAGCCTCACCTTAATTCATCCTTGGCGTAAGAGGCAACTCGCTGTGCTTGCAATGATTACAGAGCTTACGAATATTTCTCGTTCCCCGATGTTCTCGCACGAGTGCTCAGCCAATATTGTGAAACTTTGGCTTATTGTGAGGATGACGTGCATGCCGATATGTCTCACGGCGTACCTCGCTGCTTAGCACAGTTTCGAACTCACCTGTCGGCATCGTCACGGCCAGATTTTATGTGGACCTGATAACGGTGTTGAGTCCCACACTGGCCGCTAGTGAGCAGGATGCTAAACAGGACAGCGAGCCTCGGACGCCGAATATCTGCCTGCTGGTGATAAACAAAACGCGCATGGCTCCTCAACTTCTCCGCGCAATCAAGCCCCCAGCAATTCCCCAATTGTCTACAACATGTCAGGTTACTACGGTCCTTCTTTCTCCAGACCGCCGTCCAGGCCTGGCTCGTTGGCTGCGTCAAGAGCCAACTCATATCTTCAGTCTCGACAAAACTCCATCGTAGCCTCGAGGAACAACTCCTTCGTCGCAGCAAGCACACCCGCCACACCACGAGCTCACTCTACTGCCGCCACAACACCTCAGGCCTACCTTTCCAGAGCCAACAGCAAGGAACAAGATGGTCTTGACACCCCTGACCACAACTCGGAGGTTCTCCGCAATGAGAAGGGCGAGCCCATGATTGGAAGGATCGTCGGTGGAAAGCACGTCAGCGAAGAGAACAACGACATCGACGCAGATTGCGGTCCCATCAAGACCGTCGATATTGACATGCCCCTCACTCTTACTGAGACAGTGAAGCACAATGACAAGGAGTACATCATCCTCACCTTCGCCACTGGCGATAAAGAGAACCCCTTCAACTGGAACCCTTGGTACAAGCGCAGCATCACCACCATTCTGAACCTGATGACACTTTTCATTGGTCTTGCTACCACAGCCTACTCCTCCGGTATCAACAGCATGTGCGAAGAGTTCAACGTTGGAAGTCTCCAGGGTCAGTGGGGTCTATTTACCTTCAACATGACCTGCGCTGTCGCGCCCATGCTTCTTGCACCCTTCTGCGAGCTTGTCGGTCGTAAGATCGTCTACTGCTCGTCCTTCCTCTGCTTCTGTTTGCTGTTCATCGGCCTCGCCCTCGCCCCTGGCATCAACACAATCATCGGCTTGCGTCTGCTGCTCGGTTTGTTCGGCTGCGTCGGCACCATCCTTGTCGGTGGCACATTCGACGACATGTACCCGCCCGAGAAGCGCGGCCGTCCCATGGCTATGTTCAGTTTCGTCGCCATCTTCGGCACCGTCTCCGCGCCCATCTACGCCGGCTTCATTGACCAGGCCCTCGGCTGGCGCTGGATCGAAGGCATCCAGGGCATCGCCAACGTCCCCCTGCTCATCGCCATTTTCCTCTTCTTCCCCGAGACCCGCGGCGGCGTCTGCCTGCACAAGCGCGCCGTCGCGCTCCGTAAGGCTACCGGCGACGAGCGCTACGTCGCTGAAGACGACATCTACACTCCCGACGTCAAGTCCATGCTCAAAGCCTCGTCCGTCAAGGCTATCCGAATGCTTGTCACCGAGCCCGTCGTCTTCGCGTTCGGTCTGTGGATCGCGTTCTGCTGGGCCGTCGTCTTCCTCTTCCTGTCCGTCATCCCGATTACCTTTACCGAGAAGCGCGGCTGGAATGAGGGTGTCGCTGGTCTACCGTATATCTCTCTCGCCATCGGCACGTTCCTTGGCTGGGCCGCGCATCACCTCCAGATGCGCAAGTACAACCAGCTCCAGGCTGATCCTACCGTGCAGGTCGTTCCTGAGCACCGTCTGTATGGTGCGATGTTCGGCGCTGTCTGGCTGCCTGTGGGTCTGTTCATCTACAGCTTCACGCAGTACGGATACATCCACTGGATCGCGCCTGTCATCGGTCTCGCGCCCATTGCGTTCGGTATCTTCTTCGTGTTTGAGTCGACGTACTCGTACACCGCTGACTGCTACGGCGAATCTTCCTCATCAGCCATCGCTGGTCAGGGCCTGATGCGTAATACCCTGGGTGCCGTCACTCCTTTATTCGCAAGCGCATTCTTCCACAACGTCGGCAGCCAGTATGCTGGTCTTATTCTGGCGCTGTTCGGTACTCTGCTGAGTTTGATCCCATTTGTGATGTTCAAGTTTGGACATCAGTTGCGCGCGAGGAGCAAGTTGGCTCAAGAATTCGGTGGAAAGTAGGGTATGAGGAATGATGCATTTGTGGCGTTGCATAGCATATCGAGCGTCTAGCGCTTTCTGAGTTTGCATCAATTTGAATGTTTGAATATCATCTTCCTTGCTCGGAACTTTTTGTGTTGCAGAGGGGAACGCTGCTCTTTGTGGATTCTGCCTGCGTATTGTTGTTGCTTTTGGGGGACTAGGCAGGCGCCGCCTCACTCCACCCTCTCCACCTCCACCGTTACACCTCCACCCCAAGACTGGAAAGGGGTACTCAGCGTATGCCGCCCCAGCTCTTGATTTCTCCATGAGCTAGATCGACACGCTCGACATGTAAGCGCACTGCAGCGCATTCACCCGCCTTCCAAGTGGCGGACCAGACCGCAGCCTCGCCAGGACTTGAGCAGCAGCTCGAGCCGCAGATACCTTACACCGCTCTCGGTGCGGATACCCGAGAGATCCGGCTTCGGCACCTGGCAACTTCAAAGATGATCTGGTCATCACGTTGTACATCGCAAGTCTGAATTACCTTCCTCAGTACGACGCACTGTCGTATGCTTGGGGGACGGAAATTTCCACGAAAAAGGCTCTAGTGAACGGCAATCCAATGTCTATTGGGGAGAATTTGGATTCTGGTCTATGCCATCTTCGATAAGTTGGCCGCGTTGAACAGATGCTGATGTAGATTGATGCTATTTGCATCGATCAAGCAGACGTCGGGGCAAGGAGCTCCTAAATGCAGCTTATGAAGGAGATTTGTTCATTGGCTGAGCGTGTGATTGTCTGGCTTAGTCCGGAACGACCCGGTGATGAAGAAGCTTTGGACTGGATTCGGAGCGGCACAACACCAGATCGAGAAATTCTTGAGAAAGTCGTTTCCCTGTGCACCTCGGTCTGCAAACGGCCATGCTTTAAGCGACTGTGGGTTCTCCAAGAGCTGAGACTGGCCCGAATGGATTCTTTGCTTTATCACGGCAGAAGGACTGTACTGTGGTCTGACTTCTATGAATACATGCGGTGGCTAGGCGACCCTGAGCTCTGGGGCCACAAAATCGACTACTCGTTCAATGATCTAATCACCGGTTTTACGGTATCTAGAGGGTACGTCACGGATCTTGCAGATGGCAGGATTTCTCGTGGTAAAGGAGCCTTATCCAAGCGATTAAGCCGCTCGAAACGCTTCCTAGGGGAAGACCCAAAAGACCGCGTCTTCGCCTTGCTGGGCATCTCCAAACTTAATTCGTTGTCAATATACCATACTACATGATTACTCAAGATCTGTACAACGCGTATTCGTAGAGACCATGGCTTCCGCGCTACAAAAAGGCGTAGGCGTCATTTACGGTATTCTGCCCCTTCGCCCTTATAATGGGTACGATTACCAACTTCTACCTGATTTGCCATCATGGACCTTGGACTTTGATATCTCTCCGCAAAAGCCATCTTGGGGGGACGTTCAAGTGCCATATAGGTGGGCGATTTGGGATACTAACAATGGAAGCTCTTTGCTCCAGAGAATACAACACATAACCGAACGTGTCACGACATCTCATGCATTCAAAGGCTTGCATACGATAGGGATCCACCTAGGAACAGTCTTTGCAGTAAAGATTTGGCGGCGAGAAGCCGATGAATTTCATCGGCTTCGAAAATTGCTGAGCATGTATGCAACATTCATGCAGCCTCGAGAAATTCCAGTGTCTGCGCCGTGGGAGGCCCTGACACAGGATCGCGTATAAATCACCCCAGATATCAATGCGGAAGCGCAACGGCTTGCGACCCTTTTCAACATGTTCGAAACTTTGGTTGTCTCAAACACGGCCATTCTTGATGAATACCATTGTGGCGACTTACTCAAGGAAATGCATGTAGAGGCTGCTCCTCTTATTTTTTTTTTATTTTTTTTTTTCCTCACAGAGAACGACCGAGTTGGACAATTACAGCATCCCGACATCGACAACGGAGGTCGGCCCGGAGATGAACTTGTGGGTCTCTTTGGCATCAACTACCCCATGATTCTCCGGCCTGTCGAGGGAGGTTTAGATGGTACTCCAGCGTACACTATGACGAACTCAGCCTACGTGGCAAATCACAAGTTAGGTCACAACTTCCTTAAGGACACCATGGCAGATGCGCAGTGGGGACGGAAGGAATACACAATTATATAGATACATCGGAGCACCCAACAATATCACCAGCCATCGTTCTGACCGTGCCTCATATCCATCATCAAAGGTATACTGCGATACTCTAAATGCCCACAAAACAAGACCCAACGCCTTTTATCTACAATACCAAAACTGTACCGCAACATGCACCTATGAGCGCGAGTACCTTGCCGGAAGCTCATTCACCGGCTGATGCATCTCGTGTATTGGAACACTACCGATCTCCACAGGTCGTTGAGGGTTTGTGTCCTGCTGCAGCTCGTAGACGTCTGATTGCTCAGTGTACCCGGAGGACATTGAATGGGCTTCGTGGACCTTGACCACGACACTATTCCCCTTTTCCTGGGTATCGAAGGCGGCCGCCGCAGCCACATGAGGCGATTTGTGCTTCTTCCGAAGGATGAGAAATACTGCGGTAGCTAAGGCGATGAGACTGATCGGTACAGAGACCCCCACAGCGATAGCGATAGTGTTGGTCTTCTTCGGGGGGTCTGCGTCTTCTGCGGGATCTGTCGTTGATGTTGGAGGCGTTGGCGACGCTGATGCACTAACCATGTGCGGAGTGGATGCAGGAGAAGCAGAAGCGCTGCTAGACATTAATGTCGAGCTTGAGTGCGCCGACGACGTAGCTGGTACTGGTGCTGAGGTAGGGGATGATGGCGATGGTGTGGAAGATACCACTGATCAAAGTCAGCCAATATGCCGCGCACCGTGAGATGTGGAGCTCAGACATACCGGATGTGAGTGAGTCACCAAGGTGACAATACGTTTCGAACAAGTCCACCGCAGACGTTCTCTGGAGATCTGGGTTATCGGTTGCGCAAGCACTCTCCACCTTCGAACCGATGAGGCTGCTGAAGTACGATGACGAGGTGTGACAGAAACAGTTGTACGATGTCGTCTTCGAACCGTCGCCGCATCCATTCGCCATATTTCGAACGATCGTTGATATCTGATGCTCGGCGCAATCAGCTATTGACGAATAGGCGGGAATTTGATTGATGAATAGCTTGATTTGTCCTGATGCGAGCGCCATGTGTGCAAACACTAAGAGAAGCAGTCGCCTGGATATTCTAGAGGCCATTTCGAGGCAGTGTTGCAGGTGGTCACAAGCGTTCTTGAAATGTGAATGTTTTGAGAAGGCCTACAACTGTGAGGAAATACGTTGCCCACGTCCGCTCGGTATTTGAGCCGCAATTTCCCCTGCCTCAGACTTCAGCCTGGCCCCCAAAGAACATGGTCCCCGCGAAATTGTCTATGCGCAAAGGCGGATCATATCGTTTCAATAGCCGCATCCTTCGCAAGGCCTGATCTCATAATGAGGATAGCGTCGTGTAAGCACCAAGTGTCGTTCAATCTTCCCAAAAATAAAGAGAATGCGTGTTGACACGCAGCAGTACAAATAAGAGTGAAGACTCGGGATCAATGGGACGAGGCAATCGACGTCGACAGACAAATCTCTCTACACCCTCTTGATTATACGATACTCATTCGAAGTCTTATCGAAGCATACTCCATCTCTAGAGGGTAGACCATTGATTGGGAATAGCTTCGTGCGACAAAGTGTCTTCGTCTAACTCTCTGAGAGCTCCGCGGAGCTCACATCAGTGTTTGGCAAATCTGGCTGGCTGCCTTACTGAGCTATATCTCGCTTATATGTGCTCCACTTCGATCATTTGCCCTTTAGGGAGTATGCATTGGCGGAGCAGCCGATTTTTCAGTGACCGGTGAGTAGACTTGGCCAGTCAGGAACATCCCCTTTCCCATAACTTCTCTTCGCACACACACAATGTCAGGCTCTAGGCGTGGAACCACGATCTATGTCTGCTAGTGCACGGATGAGATGGCTTTTCTTTTCAGAGATAGAGCGGCAACATCTCTTCTTCGATCAGCCCCTACAGGGAGTCACAACGAAGGTTGTAACACAGAAACGATAGCCAGGCTGAAAAACGCAGCTAGATAACATCGATCGTATGACCTGAAAACAGATGCTTGAACACAAGCAGTAATTGATACGTAGCTTGGACGCCTTACTGCTATCGCAAAATTCAATCTTCGAGCCTTTGTGCCATTGTGCAGCTGAGAACCGAAGCCACAAAACAAGCAAGATCTGTAATAGGTGAGCAGGAAGACTTGTCAGCGAACAGAACACCGGCATTTCACAGTTTACGTGGCAGTCAGAGAACGGGGCAACATGGAGTTGCGTGAGCAACTTCTGACGCGATAAGATTGAGAATGGGGGCCGGGAGGCCGAACGGCTAAAAGGCTGGAAAGGCTGGATGGAAAGAGTGCGCGAAGGCAGAAGAGAAGGTAGTAAAGCAGAGAAAGGACAACAAAGAGAACCCAGGTAGCAGAAAGAAGATAACTACTACAACGTGAACATCATCTGTCGAGGATGTAAGGAAAAAGGCTTCAGTGCCCTCGTCATCTTCTTCTTTTGTCATGCTAACCACGAGTGGTAGGGTATCGCGCTGCCGTAGGGCTGTCTTGTTACACCAAAGATCGGCAATGAGCGCGTTGGAGATGCATCGTTGACAACGCTTCTCAGATGGTCAGACCATGTTCGAAGTTAATCTCTTCGAAGCGTTGACACGCTAGAAACGAAGCATGCGTGCGAACGTGGAGCGCGCTTACCAAAAGAAAAGACGATGACGTCACAGAGCCGACTTCAAATTTCAAGCAGATGAAACAAAGGCAACAAATAGCATTCAAATCTAATTATCTGTAGACTACCAGCTCCCGAAAACTCCAAGCAGTCTACAAACGTCAACAGCGACCAAGCTAGTTGAAAGGCCAACCAATGAGTCCAATCTTCAGCAAATTCGAACTCTTGATCTCCGCTTTCTGCGCCTTCAGCTCATCAACATCCCAATTAGCCCACAAGTACCGACCCTTCAAGAACTTTCCCTCAGGACTGGCCAACCACACCATGAAGCCCGCCGGCAAGCCCGCATCGTCGAATTTGCCCAGCATGTCAGCTGCACCACCGCCCTCCTTCCAGCCCCAGTCTTCACCTTCCTTCTTCTCCTTGTATCCCGCCTTCTTGTTCATGTCAGTATCCACGGCTCCGGGTTGAATGGAAAATACAGCAAGCTCCGGGTTTTCAAAAGCAAGAGAGGTGTAGAATCGCGCTGTAGCCATTTTTGCAATGTTGTACGAAGCGAACTCAGGCGCGATGGTGATGTGCGCGGCGGCAGAGTTCACCTCAATGATCGTGGGATCTGTAACTGCGTGCTTGAGGAAGGTCGTGGCCACGTTGAAGTTGCCTTGGATGTTGGTTATGATTCCCGAAAGCAAGTCAGAGCTGGTCTGCGACATGATCGGTGCCTTTGTGCCCATGACAGCAGCACTGCTGATCAAGATATCGATCTTCGAGTCGCGGGCAGCCTGTGCGAAAGCTGCTCGGACCGAGGCGATGTCTCTGATGTCTGTGGGAATTGCAAGTATCTCAGTGGAAGGCTTCTCGGCTTCGATGGCCGCTTTGGTCTCGAGGAGAGGCTGTTCGCGCCGGCCGAGGATCGCAATGCGCGAAGCACCTGCTCTTGCGAAGTATTTTGCTGTTTCAGCACCGATGCCAGTGCCGCCACCTGTCACGATGACAACTTTGCCTTTGGCAGATAGTTCGGGTCGAGTTGGGTCGATAGAAGGGTAAGGTACCTTGTGGTAAGTCTTAGTAGGAGAAGCCATTTGAGAAGGCATCTTTGATGCAAGACGCGATGATGAGTTGCTTGGGGTAAGGGGCTATGCTGGTGGAGGGTGAATTGATCGCTCCAAAGCTCCATGAGAGCTTTCTTAAATGCTCTTGCGGCCATTGCAAAGATTTAACGATTGTTCAGCAACGGATTTATTCAATTTCAACCTGTCCGGCAGAGGTCAATCAGTATAGACCTTACAGTCGATGAACATTCCAAAGTCAAACTGTACAAAGTGTTCCGTCCGTGGACTAATCCAGAAATGGGGAAGATCATCGCTTACAAATGGGTTGCTGACATCCTCACCTCCCAGTCGGACAAGGCTGTAGGGGATGTTCAACTTGTAAGCTTCCTTCGACAAAGATGGGATCGTCGAGGTTAGGAGAAGTACTGCGGTGCGAGCTATGTAGCAAACCGTTTGACAAAGGCAAGCCGGTTATAGCCATCACCGCTGTAATTGCTCCACTTTTGGATCATTGGCTGACAACACTACAGCTGCGTCTTTGAAGAGACACTTACACTACTGTCGCGACAAACGAGGATCTACTCGAAAGACTAGACCTCGCTCTTGCGAAGCATGTGTCAAGGCGAAGACACGCTGCGATAGTACCCGGCCAGCTTGCGTGCGATGCGCAGCGCGGCATATCGTTTGTTCTTATCCTGTTCCAGATGCGAATAAAAGATTCAGAGCCGGTGCTGATCGACAGTGGATACACCTTTTGGAAGATGTTGGGGTTGCAGCCCTGCCAGACTTCTCTGCTGTACCACTATCATCGAGCGAGGCTGCAGAGTCTATGGAAGCCACCGGCAGCCTCCCGGACTCAATATTGACACCTTCAAGTCTTGGGCTGCCTGAATGGGGCCTTCCGCATAGCGACCTTAGTTTCATGAACAAATGGGGTCCGGTGATACCACAGCTGACCCAAGCACGACAAGGAGATATCTGGACAGACCACACTCTTATCGCAGCGCGGTCTGAATCGCAACCGATTCCACGAATGCCCGACTATCAACTTCGCTCGTTTGGCCAAAGCAAATCAATAACAGCTCGAGCATCGCCTAGCGCGACTCTCATGACGCTCATGCTGATTTCATTCCCCAGGATGATGTACAGTCCAGGATCCTTACCGCCGTTCATCCATCCGTTCTCGCTTGGGAATAATCTACATAACACCGCAGAGGGCTTTGAATCATTGACTACTTGCGCGACGCTGATGCAAATGGCTTCCAGCGGGGCAGCACGGAGCCGCAAACTCTTTTGGAAAAACGTCAGGCTTGAATGTGAAAGACTGCAAGTCGAAGTACATACTGTCTTCTCCGACTTCATAGATCATAGCTAACAGCCCAAGATGCCCAGCTTCGACAAATGGCATCTACTATCCGCAATGCAAGCAGTGACTATCTACATTCTTGTCAGGCTGCAAGAAGGAGAAACGCCAGACAACGACCACGATGTCTTGCTTCTGTCAACTCTCTGGGCAAGTCTTCGCCCGTCTCCCACTCACTGTAGCGTATCTGACCCTTGATAGATTGTAGCATGCGCACTCAACGAACGAGTGAACTTCGGTCTCTGCATAGCCCGCTCCGGTCTATATTCCGGTCCTGATCGGCACGACTGGATCTTCGAAGAATCTCGACGGCGACTCGCTCTTGTTTATCAAAGTCTCAAAATGCTGTATTCGCTTGACCCGGCAACATCATGCGCGGAGCCAGATGGTTTCCTTCTCGCTCCTCTACCGGGTAGGAAGCAGCTTTGGGAAGCACCTGATGCTCAGAGTTGGATGGTGGAGAAGAGTCGAGATGGGATGGCTCCGAGCGTGTTTGGAGTGTTGACTGGAGGCCAGATGGTGAGAATGCAGGAGCAGCAGGTCATCACGCCTGACGAAGTTCGTTCTTCGTTGGGCAATGGGGAAGAGGAAGGTGCAAGGAATTGGCAGGAGTGGTATGCGGGAATGGATGGGTTGGGAGCGTTAGTCACGCTTGCGACGTCATTAGCGTCGACGTAGCACTTACTTGAGTGGATGAAGTATTGACTACGCGTTTGGTTGTCTTGATGTTTGCCTTGTCTGAAGTATGATTCTCCTTTATCTATAGATGATTAATGGCAGGCAGAGATTTCTTTCCGTGCAAGCATCCCCAGAAAATAGGTTTCCGATGTCGTCCATGGTCCATACATCTTCGTTGAACAGTGAAGCCACCATACTTCGTTACTGGAGCCAACATCAGGTCTTCGTTAGAACCAAGATTGTCATATATATAGACCTCCACTGATTGCAGCATGCCCGTGGGAGGTGATGAGTCATCATCATCGTGACCTTCCCGAACTTCCACGCGGTACTTGCTGAACAGTGAGTTTGACAGGAAAGTAGTCAGATCCGAGCTTTTTGGATCGCCTTGCATGCTGAAATTCTCGGAGAATCTACCGAGGTCTGCGTTACGACCGGCATCGTTCCAGAACGCCGTGAATTGACGAGCTAGCAGATTTGCAGCCACTGCGATCTCTACCTGCTCTGGAAGGCACATCAAATCGCTTTTGCCAATCTCACGTACAATCTCCCTGGGTGATGCCATGACACGATCTTGCAGCTTGAGCAGTTCCTCGAAGTTTGCGTTGTGTGTTCTAAGGAGCTCTCGGCACTTTTGAGATTCGTGTTCCGTTACGTTGTATTCGTCTGGCGTCATGTACGGTGGCCACGGAACAGTCTCGAGCATGATGCAATATGACAACGACGAAGGGTTTCTGAGCTCCCAAATTGTCGTGAACTTTCGTTGTCTTTTGTCGATATCAGGAACAACTGCGGTCTCGGTATATTGTTTGAGTTCTTGGCTGTTGTCGACGGATGGATCTGAAGTCTCGACAAGGTTGATCCCGTAAGCGCCCAATATCCAAGATAATAATTGAATTGTCAGACTTCGATTCCGTGGAGGTTCAATGCCCTGTATTCTATGAAAGCCACCGATTATTTTGGCATCGAGGCAATGCAGTATCTGCATGATTTTCCAGTACCATGTGACCCAGCCCAGATTCTCGACCTGTTTGGATTCACGCCTGAAGGCCTCCACAATGGAATCAGTGATCTTCCCGTCATTGGATTGTGGCGAAGATAGGCTTGCCCACGTTGCAGTGCGTATCATCAGAACTTCAAGGCTGCTCTGATAATCAATTTCGAAGGACACTGGCTGCAAAGCCTGCTGAAGTAGACCCAAGAAGGCGTAGACTCTGTCTCGGAAGTCTGCGCAGTGTCTGTGTCTTGCAACCTCAAGAAGTTTTACCGGATTGATCTGCAGCGAGGCATGATCTGGGTCGTGACCGAACCTTTCTTTGGCATCAACCAGCTCCTCGGACAGTAAGCTGAGGTCGTCGACCCATAACGATGGTGCGATAATATAGCCTTGGTGATCCTTCAACTTCCAGAATATGACCAGGTCCTCCCATGAGCATGCGTATGGCCCGCAAAAGAAGTGGAGTCTTCGCGCGAGTAGAACCTCCTGCACAATCCATATGCGACTAAAATACGACTGTGCACAGAACAATCTGAGTGCTGTTTCCTCCTTTCGGATCTCGCGAGGGCCATGCAGCCGACTCTCTAGACCTTTAGTCATGAAACTCATAGCTCGGCCCAACAGCTCTATACCATCTGGTTCCGGCACTGTACTGAGCCAAGCGATAGTCTGTGATGCTTGTCAGAATATACGACCCATCATGGCGACTTGATGACCCCTTTCCATGACGTCAGCCTGATTGATGCATACAGCATCGATCCAAAATCGAGGCGCAGGGTCGTCAAAGAGTCCATCTTCTAGCTTCTGCAGGTGCCAGGAGCGTACTCTGAGCAGAGCGGCACATAAATTTTGACGTAGTTGCAAGGCGGCCCCGTTGACGCTGATTTCTTCCGGATCTTCTTCTGATGCCCACTCGTAGGATAACGCCACATAATTTAAGTCTTCTGAGATTTCGTACGTATCCAGAGTAAGCTCGATCGATCCGGAGCCGGGAACGATCTGGACCAGTCTGATCTCTTGCTTTGGCTGAGTAAGCGGGGTATACTGAAAGCCACTTGATGGTGGGGACATGACGGGTAGAATAATCAAACATAATGTCCGGGTCGAAGAAGCAAGTATTGTATCAGTGCAGAGAAGGCAGCAGTGAAGTGGAGGAGAGCAGGCTGAGTTGTCCAAGCCCCAAGCTGCAGATGCCCCCCACCGCGCTTCTCGCGTTTGGTCCTAGCGTGTCTTCTTGTCAGCCTTGCTCAGTGCAGGTGTTGTGGTTGCACAAGCCTGTACCATAAGGAAAGGAAAATGCCAGACCTAGAGGACTTTTACTAGCAGTTGAAAAGAGCCAAATATATTCAACATTTACGAAAGCAATATATACGAAGAATCGAAACACCTTCCCGTGACAAAGATCCCTTGCACGCTGTGATTGTCACTCCTTCGCGGAGACGCTCAGAAGCCCAATCATTTCTCAGACAGGGTGTAAGCAGTAGTAGTGAAGATCGCGTTCGAGCCGCTGAAAGGTTCAGAACCAGCACCAACAGACTGCAAGATCTGAGAGCGAGGAAGGCCCTGGTTGCCGCGGAGGTAAATGAGGAACTCATTCAGATCGCCGTTGAAGCTATTGATAGGGCTGACAGCGACGAAAGAAAAGACAGTCATCTGTCCATTAGGACCCTTGTAAAGCTTGAATTGCTTGCCCGCAACGGTAACAGTCGCAATAGCGCTCCCAGTCGACGAGATCGGGCCCGCGCCACCAAGCGCAGACAGCCAGATCATAACTTCGTACTGCGCGGCGCCGGTGGCAGTGGCGCCGGTGAACAGATCATACGCGACGTTGGCAACGATGTTGGAACCGGTGTATGTCCAGGTCCAGGTCGAGGGGAGCGAGGTGATGGAGGAGATGGCTTTTTGGCTGATCTTTGTTACGACGTTGGCATAGGACTTGACGTGCCCGGCACTGTGGATGTTAGTGTGAGGTATGGGAGATAGTAGGGAGTGATGCGTACCCGCCGGCCCAGGACCACTTGGTGTGCCACTTGAGAGTGCTGCCGCTGAGGCCGTCAACGCCGGTGCATTGGCTGCCGGACGTAGCCTGGTCGCGGCCCCAGAGGTTGTTGTAGATGGTGTATGAACCTTGGACCTGGTTGTCCCATTGGCCGCAGAAGTCGGCACGCTTGGATAGGACAGATACCGGGGTGGTGGGAGCCGCCAGGGCTAGCCCAGCAGTACTGGCAAAGGTAAGGAGTGTGGAGAACTTCATGTTAGTAACGTCGAAGGAGGTGGGAACGCGGAAAACCAATGAAACGGTCTGTGAATCTCAAAAGCTTGGAAAGGCTTGAGGGCCTTAAATACACGCCCATATTGTTAGGTATTTAAGGCATGGCGAAAAGAGGAGATGAAAAGAGGAGCTATGACAGCGTACTCTCGGACAAGCCCAGTGTGCACATCACCGCCACGGTCTCGAATGGTGGTACGTGGGAACAATTTCTTACCGTTAACGGCAACCACCGTCGACGAAAGCCTACAATCAATCTCGAACCCCGGAGCTAGGGTGCCCTTCGAAAATGCGTGGGAATCCACAAGAACGTCGCTGACTCGCATTGGTGGCATTGATTGATGCGCAGCTTGGTGCATCGCGGGGTATTATAACCGGCGGTTGCATAGCTTAAAGCAACGACCAAAAGTGGTGTTGTCTGTGAATATCAAAGTCCCTTAAGTAGACGACACGCGTGTGCGGTGAATCGTGGGGTTTGCGTTCCGAGGTGGCGGATGGGAAACGGCAGAGCTACCCCACATCCCTGAAACAATTGCCCGATGCTTGATTAAGGGCTAATATACGCTTGGACGTGACCTTACTAGACGGTCTAGTTTCTCCGGCATTTCGCGGGCACCTTTCTGGATGAGTTGTCTGGTCGTCGTGTTGGGACAAGGGTGAGGTTGTCCGTTTCGCTTTACGATGTCAAGCCGAGTGCGAAGCCGAGTGCGCTACGCGTCAATACGCTCGAAGATTTCATTGACAATAGTGTCCGGCAGTTCGAGTGCCGCCAGATGTGCGAGGTGTTCAAACATGGGCTGCAGCGCCAGTCAGTCGAAATATCATGTCCAAAGTCTCGCGCCACTTACCGCGCGCCAGCCTGCTTGTCTCGCAACACGCCATCTGTTGCTCTCGACATCGCTGCGGGTTTCCTTTTGCACATAGAAAGGTTGTTGGCTAGCAAGCTCAGACTCCGGCCATTGCCAGACGCTTGTCAATGACGTCGAGACTTTGCGCAATTGCTTGCCAACGGTCTTGGAGATAGGTGCATCAAGCCAAGGTTGAATCTTTGCCCACTTAATATCCGGCAGGTCCCATCTGAATAGATCGCCCGTTGCTATAAACAGGCTGAGATCCAACTCCTCGACGGCTGGCAGTTGGTCTAGGATCTTCCCAACAGCAACAGTCACGGCGTCCAGTTTTGGCACAGCGTTGCTTATTTTGGAAGGACCAGTCTCGCTTTGCTGCTGAGTGTGACCGACCTGGTCAGCGCTGGTACATTTGAGAAAGGCCTTTCGTTGCCGCCACAGCTCCAGCGGCGAGACTTCAGCCGGACCGTTCCACCAGTCGAAGCCTGGCCAAACAACCATCTTTAGCTTGCGCGCATCCTTCATAAGGGGCAGCAGTGCTAAAAACCGAGGTGAGGGGTCTACTCGGGCAGGCACAGAGAAGCCGAACGCATTGCGCCTCGGTCTTTGAACTTCCAACGTCAAGCGCAGGGTCACGCCATCGTCGCTACTTCGCTCGGCAGCCTCGTCAAGCTCTACACCAGACATTTCGGCGGCTTTGATACTAAGGGTCGTTTCAGTTGTGGACTTCTTGGTTCTGGTTGCAGCAGCAAAGTTGAGCAGATGAGAGTGGAGCTCCAGGGATTCCTGCCGCAGTTGTCTGCAAGTAGACAACAGATTCGCTGGTGGACGGGAGGGCAGATATATTCTTGAATCGACAAATGTCTCTTCGGGCTTCCTAGATCCAGTTTGTTGAGGTGCTATTGTACCAGCGCTGGCACTAGACGTGTACACTGTTGGTGACAGGGTGAGATGATGGAGAATTGCTTCTCGCAGCTCTCGTGGTATGGACAAAAGGGTGGACATCCTGAAGTTGGTAGGCTGCTTCAATCTTGATATGAGACTGATGTTATAGTCAGGAAGATGATGGGGTTGTGCGTGTTTGTTGTTAGGCGTGCAGGAAGTCCCCGGTTCTTGTCGAAAGTTGCTGCCTGGAAGATGAGGATCACAAATGGACCCACACGGACCTCGCTAATCTACAGCATCTGCACAATCTAACTGGTTTCGCTACTTTCGCTTCCTAGAGCCAGCTTCGAAGGCGCAAAGGGAGCCCTCTTTCGGGAGGTAGCGGCGACTTCCATGATAGCTGAATGGGATGCCGTTTCGTGTGCATTACCACATTCCGACGAGGTACGGATTAAAGACCACGTTACAAAGCGTGAGAATCCAGTGTCAGACCTGATGATGTGTCTGGTGTTCCTGAGTTCGCGGATGGTTCGCAAGGCGCAAGGTGCAAGCCTCCCCGCACAGGCTAGCGGGAGATCCGGCGTCATCTGGTGGGGAAGTCGCGATGCAACGCAGCAGAGCCGCGCCGACGCGAGCTACACCTCGTCTCTCACTTTCACGCCAAACTTGAACACCTCTAACTTTGATGACCCGATACTTCGCACTGCTGGTCTTTGCCAGAACTAGCATACTCCACAAGCCTCCGTGATTGTAATGCTGGGACTTGCCTCACAGTCTATGATTAAGCAGGCTGCAATTACTAGAAAGACCTTGTAGCAAACAGGGATCCTGACAACTGGTCGCCTGCCATGGACGACAGCCGCAGCTCCTCTGCATCGCAAGACCGAGCTAATACCAGGCGAAGGACTCTGAGAAGTCACCGGAACCGCGACGAGGGCGGTGTGAGCGACAGTGAGGCAGCAGCAAACGCTTCAAGTCAGGTATGTGTGACGCAATCACGGTGTGCAGCATGCATTGCGCAGCAGAGCATCTCTCAGCCGCAATTGAAAAGCCACGAGACCAATCAGCTGTCCTCGTTATACTTAAAGTCCCCGTCGTCTGTCGTACCCACACTAACCTCCACAGCACCCACAACCTCCCCGCCGCCGCAGTACAAGGTCATACCTCGAGCCCTGCTCCACGGACATCGCCGATTCGATTCTCACATCCTCATTGTTCACAGCACCACCGCCCAGCGACACAGCGCCCATCGCGAATTTGGGTCCGGCATTGCCAACCGGCACATGTACACGTGGTCGCGAATCGCGATTCAGCCTATTCTCACAAGACCTACAGCCAAGAAGAGGACGAGACTCAGCAGTGGGCTCTCCCTTGCGAGGGGATCTCTCTCCCAGGCGAACAAGTTTTGGGTTGGACGGCGCGCAAGAATTGTCGCCCTACGAAATCGACTTGTCGATGGCCATAGAGGAAGGGCTCCTTGATAACGATTTACGTGGCAGTAACGCCTTCAATTTCCTGCGGCGTGCGCCCATACGACCTCATACCTCTGCATCTCACTCGGAGACACCGGCATTTCAACCAGTCCGCGACAGCGACGTTCTCCAACTTAGTGACGACGGGCTCAACAGCTTCAGTTTCGACCGCGCAGGCTGTGCAAACCTCCAAAATTACAAAGAATTACCGGGTTGGCCAGCTGGGTACAATCACGACATGGGTAGTTCTTCAAAACGAGGAGGAGAGAAGACTCGGGACAAGGACAGCAAGGATCTGCTGAATACGCTGGAGAGGCATGGTGCGATCACCGCGATGGTCTACCACGCTACTGAACTGGATGCTGAAGCAACTGACATTTGGCCCGCCTTCCGCAACAAAGCTAAGCTACCTGTCAGGTATGCCTTGCTAGATGTGAGCCGCGAAAACCGGACCAACAAAGAGCTCAGCACTTTCTCAGGACGACCTCAAGTAGCCACTCAAGATCGATACAACCTTCGAGGACAAAGTGGCGCACCAACTGCATTCACTCCACAAGCAATGACCCCACGATGTACAGCCTCAGGCAGCAAAGGACGCCCTTTGTGGCAGCTCCCTGTTGAGCTTGTCGAACAGATCATCAAGCACCTCAATCGCGATGACGTCAAATCCCTCCGTCTTGTAAGCCGTGAGCTGAACAATTATACATCTCAAGCTGCCTTCAAGACGGTCGTTGTCCCTTTCAACACCGAAATATATGGCATGCTCGGACAAGAAGCGAAGCCTGACCGCAAAGGCAAGAAACGTGCGAAGATCAGCAGACCGGAATACTGGTGGAAGAATGCCAACGGCGACGAAGTGTACAACGGCCACGGTCTCGACGTATTCCGTGGCTTTGGGAGGCACATCCTCAAATATGGGATGAGCTTCGAGGTGAATGAGGACTCCTTGTCCGCGCCTCCTTTGAAATCAATCACGGAGCAGAAGACCAGTTTCTGGGGAAACTACGATTGGCCGTTTGAGGAATATCGACGGTTCGACGCCGTTGCAGGTCTCGAATTTGCCGCTGACGAGACACCGCGAATGAAAACCGCCTTCTCGGAGCTGACTAAGGTCAAAGAGCTCGCGCTTTCTGTTGACAGTGGCCTTGGATGGTTGAATGGTCCAGACCTTTCCATTCGAGCACGCATTTTGCAGACACCGCCTAGTATCTTTGCATCTCGGCAGAATGTTCCGGATCGCCGTTCGCAGGCTCAGCATGAGCTTTGGCAACATATTGAGGACACGCACACCCGCGCAGGCGAGGATGTCCGCATAGCTTCCCTTTATCGACTGGAGGGAGCACGTCCATTGACAGAAGCACAGGAGACTCGACTGCTCGCTACCACTCAGCCACATCTACCATTCCTGGAGTCTCACATCCCAGATGAAGCGACACCACACGACAGCGCCGACGTGGTTGTTTCGCAACCTCTCGATAACATGGATTTGCCCGATCGCCACGTGTTAGGATCGTCTACTGCCAACGCTGGCGTCCTATTCACTAGCTCAACGTTGCAGTGTAATGATGCTGCACATGTCATGAGCCCAATTGTACCTGCTACCCTCACCAAGGCTCAGAAAGAGTGGCTGCTTGAAACCGAATGGGCTCAACGCGCGTTCCTGTCCTCATACATGCTTTCCGTCATTGACAATCGCAACACCTTCCAACTGATACATACGCTCAACATCTCAAGTCTCTCGGACCGCTACATCTCCGCTCTGAACCGTCCGGATTTCTGGGATGCGCTACCGAACTTGAGGGATGTCACTTTGATCGTCATCCCCGGATGGAGAACCGTGGAGAAAGACGAAGCTGGTTTCGTCGACACCCCCAGGCTGGATCCGACGGGTCAAGTCGACACGTTCTGTGGTCTCCTGCAAGCCCAAGTAGCGCCTCGGGTCATGATTACAAAGTTGACGGTAGGATACACCACAGGTGGAGAGCATGCCGAGGGGTTGCATGCGCGGAACAAGCTTCTGATGCCCGCACCTCTGCTACCGTTGAGAGCCCGCATGCATGCGGATCCGACCATTCCACCCATGGAAACTGCTACAGTACAAGACGCCAACATGCTCCGGCAGGCTCTAGCACGCTTTCGTCATCTGGAAGAGCTCACTCTGCGCAACTGTTGGATTACTCCGTCCGCTCTGGTACAATTCGTCAAAGTTCATGACGATTTTGCGCTCAAAAAATTCACTCTGGACTCCGTCTCCTTGACAGCCATGCTTCGACCCTCTGGCAACGCGCAGGCTGCAAACGCAGCCCAGCAAGCCATGCACGTGAATGCTCCAGTTCACCAGATTCTCTGGCCGCTCGGGAACAACAACGCTGTTGGCAATGCGGGTGGCAATGCAGCTCCTGCAAACCCAGGCTATGGGCACGCCCTGAACAATCATATCCAGAACTTGGTCACTCAGCTTCAGCAGATGCAAGCCAACGCCGCGAGCGTACAGCAGCATCACCAATTACAGGCTTTGCAGACGCAATTGCAGCAGCAAATACAAAATGCCCAGGCTTTAACAGCAACGCATCCTCAAGCGACTATGCCACAGGCCACTGTGCATTTCCAAGTCCAACAACAACTTCATCAGCAACAACAACAAGCCGCTCAGATCGTGCAGCTTACGACTCAAGTGAACTTCATGCAAAATGTGATCGCGAATCAGAATGCACAAGCCACAGCTGCCGCGACTGCTACCGGTAACGCAAGCTCGGTTCTGCAGGCTCCAGCTCGTGAGGGCTCATGGATGGATACCATTGATCAAATTTCCCCAGGTACAAATTTGTTTGATTTCGGATCTACACATTCGAGAGCTGACGCCAACCGCACCACTTCGCTCACGTCAATCTCGTTTGTCTCGTGCGGCTACGCAAAGCTGCCTCACCTCGGGCTCGGCATCGACCAATCCGCCATCGAAGCCATCAACGGCTTTGCCGCTGCCGCGGCGTTGCGCAACCCTTTTTTCACAAAGCGCTACAATGCGCTCTCGCCAGCGATGTTGAGCTCGAAGTGGCAGCACCTCGGCGAGATCGTGCAGGAGGTCGATCTCAATGAGTACGCTGCGCTGGACGCGGGCTGGAACTTGTACCACGGCTGGGAAGACGCTGAGGCTGCGCGCGCGGTCGAGTTTGATGGGCTGCTGAGTGGTGGCACGGGCAGGTTCACGGGCAAAGTGCAGCGCTCGGATAGGGTCGAGACGGCGACAGGTTCTGCGAGTTAGTCAAACTGTCGACGTCCGCCTTTTGTGCTTCTTCCTGCTGATATTTGGGGATCTTAGGTATGAATGCATTGACGGGTTTGGTGGAACAGGTGGTGTTTGCTCATGAGCGATAGCAAGTTCGGCGGGGTGTGCCGAGCTGTGGAAGGATGACGAACGAGTATGGATGAATGTGCTCGTCGGTCTCTACCACATGGCCATTCTATCGTCATAATCAAATATCGCGTGACAGCATGCACTGCAAATCAACATACCACTCTCATCAAGCACATCCCACTCCTTGTCTGGTCTCACCTCGTTACAGGAAAACCTCCAAGGTTGTGGGCACAAGTTCCCATGGTGATTCATGCACTACACGATGCCACACTCACATCGCCTGAACATGATAGTGGCTATTGGGACGATTCTGGGTGTTGAGCTGTCAAGGAGATGGTGCTGAGCTTTCACCCGCATGGTGGATATTGACGGCCTAAGTGCCGGCGACTCACTTGTCAGAACACAGTGAACACGCAGCTTGCATTTGCCCACCAGGAAGAGGCAGACGACCCTACGGTAGAGAAACGCGTATTACATGTTGTAGAGTAAGAGAGGGGTATATAGCTTCGAAAGAAAGAGCACACTGACAACTCAATGCAACGCAGAGGGACACGTCTCCCTGGAGAAAGTCAGATAATCGCCTAGAGCAGAGGCCACGGCATCGTGATGAAAGATCCAAACAACAAAAGACAACAGAATAGGGTATCAATGCGAAAACAACAACCACCTGACTTACTCCACAGCCCTATCTTGCCGCAGGAGCCAGGACCTGAAAGCTCGAGCCTTGCTTTCGCCGCAGCGAGCTTGCTCGGCGTCCATATGGCTGGCGTTCTTGAATGCCTCCACGGTTGCCAAAATGGGCGTTTCGCTGTTGATGTCGAATGGTATGCTATCCACGAACAGCTGCAGGGAAATTGACCCCAGCAGGATTCTCGCCATGGTGACGCAATCAAAGTTTGGGACATCGGGCGTGATACGTGTCACGAGATCCCAGCCTTCTGGGTTGATGGAGTTTTGGCGGTACAAGCGCTGCTCGTTGGATGCGAGGATGGTGAATGCTTTCATCACGGCCAGCTTTGATGTCGAACCGAGCGAGGAGGTCTCCAGCGTGTCCAGAAAGTCGTGGAGCGAAGCCGTGCCGATGAAGGTGTGGCGGTTCTTGTACTCCAGCTCAAGTTCAGTCTGGACGGCTATGCTCGGCTCATTCGAAGCGGCCGGGTGAACGTGATTCTGCTGACTGCCTCCAGACTGAGAGACGATCGTTGGGATTGGCAATGTCAAAGACATATTGCGCCTGTGTGCGCGGGTCGGTGTAGGGTGATGTGGCTTAGCTGAACTCGCTCTGAATTCTAACAGGCCTCCATTGCTTTTTCTTTGCGCTCGAAGCGTCCTTGGTGCTGATCTTCGTATCGTGGTAGATGTGGAGTCTACCGAAAAATTTCGCCAGTGCCTGTGATACTGAGGGGTTACAGGACTATCGATCTTGTCAGTGATATTGACAAGGGTTTGCTCTGGGCTCTCCATGTCCTGTGCGCCGGCGACAGCATCGTCTTCGTAATCAGCAGCTGACTTGCACATATTCGGTGAGGGGGATGCGTCTCTTTTCGTGCACTCCGTAGCGGATTGTGATGCTCCGTTCGCTGATGGCGGCGGTGTACAGCTTGATTCTACTCGTCTCTCGTTATCGACGCCCAGAGGTGCGGCAACACTTTCAGGCGCCACGGGCGGTGTCTGATGATCTCGGTTATTCATATCTTGGACTTTCTCTGGAGAGGTAGTTGGGGCATCCTGAAGGCTGGAGCCATCCAACGAATTCTTTACGCCGAGCTCCTTGAGTGTAGATCCATCCGTCGCAGTCCATCCAGCTCTCTGCTGAGGTAGTCGAACAGATAATTCTGGAGGCAGGCGGGGAGGCCCTGGCCCACAAAGGTGCGGGTGAGCGCCTGCCGAGCTTTGTCGTCGTCCATGTAATCCGTGTGCAATATGAGAGCGCGCGGGCAGGGGATGCGGATGGTGTTTGCGAGTTTGCGTCTGATCTAGCCGTCTTAATAATTCGACAGCGAGAGCGCGGCGAGCGGCGGCGGGTTTGTGCATGATTGTCGTAAGCCATAGCATGCAGATGTGGAGTCTGACAATGTGTAGGCAAACGGCGATGGCGACAAAAAGCGTAAACAGTCGGCTGTCGCGTGGCATGGCAGCAGGCGAGGCGCCTTCACCTCGTGACTCTAAGGCACTCAAACAGCCAGAGCAAAATGCGCGCATTTGCTGCACAGTGTGCGCTGCCGCAGTGCGCACGACATTGTGGTGTAGGACTCTGGGAGGGAACCATGGTTCGATAATTCAGGGCCTGAGCAGCGTACCGTTGCTCGCGATAAGAACGACTGCATAAGATTGCTTGCGAATGCGATCCAATGTTTTGTTGTGAGGGCGATGGGCCGTTCGACTAATCCCGTGAGGAATGTTGACTGCCACGTGGAATGCTCACCTATGGGGAGACAGGAATGCATTGC
Source organism: Phoma herbarum (assembly GCA_001599375.1). Lineage (NCBI taxonomy): Eukaryota > Fungi > Ascomycota > Dothideomycetes > Pleosporales > Didymellaceae > Phoma > Phoma herbarum. Next base: position 110,807 of record BCGR01000015.1, on the reverse strand, counting down.
CTGAATGAGAAAAGACGGAAGCAACCGAGAACTGCAAAATGCACCATAGTCCTGGTCTGAGATTGGTTATTGGGTTTTCTGGGTTTAGAGAAGACGCAGTGCCGTAAAGCCTCAAGCAACCATCAACCGCCTCTTCCACGGCCTCTGCCGCGCGCCATTCGCACACTGTGAGGAACGAATTGCAACGCCGACATGCTAGAAGCCAAGCTGTCCACAGAATCAGATTCATTTGTGTGCGAGCGCGGTGCGGCTCGGTCCAGGTTTCCCTGGCCTCGTTCATAGCCTTGAGGATAGCCGAAGCCTCCACGACCGCGCAATTTGATGTGCGCAGATCTCGAGTCAAGATGTTGCTGTTTGACTGCCTGGTCTTCTCCTTCGTTCAGTACCAGGTCCATGCTGTCGCTAGCGTTCACAGTCGCTGAGCTCATTGTGCTCGATCGTCTCCGATGGGTGGGCCGCAACATGCTGTTCCTGCGGTCAATGCCATCGTTGATGATGAAGAAGTCGTAGTTCTTTGGGAACTGGTGTTTGTCTACGCAGTGCATGCGGCGCTTGGGCGCTGTGCTGCAGAGTCGGTCACATGTTGGGACGAGGCAGGCGAACTGTGACTAGTCAGTCCATGAGCAATGCTAGACGCGCGAAGTGTGCACTGGGAAACATACACTCTCAGTGCCATCATTTTCAGGGCACGATTGTTTGAATTTGCAAGAACTAGGGACCTACCGTCTGTTCTCCTTTTTCTCGTTTGGCAGCAATGAATGGATCGTGATTCTCTGAAATGTGCAAATGTAGAATGTGTTCATCAGGAAAGTTTTTTTGACACTCGGAGCACCGGTTCGTATGCATCTTCTGGTAGTGCACGTCGTATTCCTCGTACGAGGCAAAGCCCATGGGCTCATGTGGAGGAAGCAGGCACTTCATGACTGCGTGCTGCTCAGCGGCGGCAGACTCTGTGTCTATATGTACAAGCTTGATGTCGACAGACTGCTCGCGCGAGAAAGGACTGCTGGGGTCTTCTGCAGACGACAGAGAGAGTCCACGTGAGCGTTTGACTCCCATGATGTATGGTGACAGTGGCTGTGAGGGTACGAAAGAGGGCAGTACCTTTGTCAAGTCAGTATCAGTGGTGTCCCCCCTCCAGAATCTGGATGGTCAGCGTCGTCACGTCTGAGGGAAGAGCGAGGTGTGGTGGTGCTAGTCGCAGTGGTGGGGCGCCAGGGTCCACCGTGATTTCACCAGCGCCGAAGGAACCCAACGCCGCGAGCGACTCACACAAGTCTGCCTCACCACGACTCCCTCCACGACATCGCCGCACACCTCGACGCCCTCACGCGCGTCCTGGGTGCCCGTCAGCTGCCGTCCCCTGCCCGCTCACTGCACGTCCTCACATCAGGGCATCCACGACTTCAATGGAACACGCCCGCCACTACGAACGCCATTCCGTGCTCCGTGCCTTCGTCTGACCTCCCGGCCGACCGTGGGGTCACATATGAACATCGTCGGCGCATGCACCAGGAAGGCATGGCCGCAAATATTGAACAACTAGACAGGTGCGCGCGGTCACAATGCGGCTCCCCAGCACGGTGCTGACTAGAGCAGGCGGGCCAGGGCGATTGAACAGGAATTGAACAGACGCGCCGATGGCCAGGCATCGGCTTCGGAGCTCGCTGCGGTGCTCCAAGAGTAGGAAATCCCGGATTTCTGCTGCGGCGACTGCTAACATCCGCCAGGTACCGCGCGGCCTGCGAGAGCCTGACGTTCGCCGATTTCGAGTACGCCTCAGCCCACGACGTCGAGCAGAAGCTCTGGACCGCGCATCTGAAGGTCAACGCCATCTTCAGGCAGATGCATAAGATGGTGCGCTTGCATCTCCCCAGGGCGACGGAATTGGACTGACGCGGTACAGCTCAAGAAGTCCAAGGACCATGTCGTGGAGATCAGGAAGTTCCAGAAGAACTACCTCCAGTTCATCAAGGCCAGCCAGCGCTACTACCGCCAGCACGTCCTGAACCTCGACGCCCACTTCGACGGCATCCCCGAGCTGCGCAAAATCGCTCACAAGTGGAAGGATGATGGTAGGTGCACCCTCGCTACCGCCCATGCCGCTGCTCACACGACCCCAGCTTCCAAGGCGTCCCCGCGCCCGCGCATACCCGCGACCCTCAAAAACACCGTCTTCCAGTCCTGCCACCAGACCCTGATCCACCTCGGAGATCTGTCCCGCTACCGCGAAACCGAGCTCGTTGACAAGGACAAGGAGCGCAACTGGGGCCCTGCGAAAGGCTACTACGACCTCGCTCACGACATATACCCCGACTCCGGCTACGCCTCCAACCAACTCGCGGTCGTGTCGCGCGAAGACGGCGACCACTTCCGCACCGTTTACCACCTCTATCGTTCGCTCGCATGCAAGCTGCCGTATCCCCAAGCCAGGGGAAACCTGGAGACTGAGTTCAAGCGCATCATCGCCGCTTGGGACAAGGGCCAATTGATCAGCAACAACAAGTCGGCCGAGGGCAACACGGGCCGTGCTCTCGTCGCCTGGTTCGTGCGACTGCACAGCAAGATCTACAAGGGCGAGGAGTTTGCTGCGCACGATGAGCTGGAGGGAGAAGTGCTCAGCCATCTCGCCATTGAGCTCAAGGAACGCCCGCTGGACTCGATCTTGCCCAAGATCATCCTCATCAACCTTGCGGCCGAGTACTTCGCCACTGTACAGATGCAGGCAGCAAGTCCGCCCGAGAACATCATGCGCACTTACTTCTACTTCCTGCGTCTGAACGTCAAGACCTTCTTCATCCTGTTGCAAGTGCTGCAACCTGAGCTCGAGCGCCTGTCCGAGGCCGACGATGTGACCAACCAGAATGGCGACAATGCACGACAGCTGTCTGACAAGATCACCGCCGTTGCCCGCCGCATCCTCCCCGGTCTCCGCCTTTACAGCACCTGGTTCGCCCGCTACTGGCAGGTGCTCAACGCTAATATCGCCGACACATTGACCACTGTAGACGTCCAAGAGCTTTGGAAGGCTTACGCTGCGACTTTGACACTCCTCACATCGAGCTTCCCCGTTGATCAGCTGCCGCAAGAGAACTACATGCTGGAGGAGGACACCGACACTATCGGCTTCCAGCCTCTGATGTCGCCGGACACTATGAAGGTGTGGTACAATGGCGAGGCTTTGAAGCCCAAGTGGTCCGAAGTCGAGAGGAACCATCCTAATGTGGAGATGCTCATGCGCATCAAGGACCTTTTGATCGATGGCCTCCTTCTGACACAGAACGCAGACGCGCCGTTGGACCTGGCTGGCACTCGTTTCATCTACCGCGAGGAGGGGCTTCCATCTGAGCTGCTAGCAAGTCCCAACACTCGCGTGGATGGCTCACCTGTGCTCTCGCCTCGAGCTGTAGACATGCCTTTGTTCCCTCCCAACGCGCCCATCCCGGACGACCAGAAGTCGTATAGCGTTGCTGCACCATCTGAGTCGGCTTCCACCACCGTTGCTAAGGACACGGCGATGCGCTCTATGGTCGATGATTTGGTCGGTGCAGATGATGGTTTGGATCCCCTTCCCGAGGAAGACGAGAACATGCCGCCAACACCCCCTGAGCAGACATTTGAGGATACTGCGGTGGTCAACGATAACACCTATGCCCCGGCACCATTCTCGATTAGCGACTTGGTGAACTCGGTCAAGAACTACAAGCCTCTGTCTCCGGGTCCAGGTGCTGCCATGCTCTCTGCTTCGATGCAGCGATCTGGCTCCACCTCTTCGATGCGTGGTCCTGCACACCTGCCTTCCCTCCCCGACGGACAGTGGAACCAGAACTCGATCTGGTCCACAGGCATGCACGGTTCACCAAACCCTTCCTCTCCAGCGTTCAATGGAGACGGTTTCGACCCTCGTCGGCCGTCGATGAACGGCGCCGGTTCGCATGGCGTGTCTAGCCATGTGCGTGGTGAATCCGCAAACTCTCAGCTGAGCGCCGATGCCACGGCTCCGACCGCTGCCCGGACTTCCCGGCCCATTAGTGGTGGGCTTGGGATGGGCGCAGCATGGGGGAATCCAAATGCTAGCAGCGGCACCTGGGGTTCGTTCTCTGGCAGCAGCTACAATGGCTTTCAGAACGGTTATGCTCGCGATGTACACATGGCTAGTCCTTTGATGTTCAGCTCCTACCAGGACAGGGCTCAGAGCGCTTGGGGTCGCACTCCTCCGAACGGCCAGGGTGGTTGATGGAGATGCAGCCGCAGCCTTGACAAGCTGCTTGCTATCGTTTTTTCATCAACCATTACCTGCCAGCGCCACAATCTCCCGCCAGAAAGGGCTATGCCGGCGACTATGCATTTAGGCGACTTGATTGGGACCGCTTGTCAGTGGACTACTGCCTTGATGTCTATCAGGCATGGTGTTTGCCCCAGCAGTGGTGCACCTTTGTTTGAGACCTCTCAAAGGGTTCAAGTCCGTGGTACGACGTCATTCTACATTGCTTTGGACCGACGAGAGAAGCGGCTGTCAAATTGTGGCCATGGGCGCCGGCCATGGATGTGGCATTGTTTGGGAACATTCTACTTCATCTGCTTTGATAGCTCTTTGCTGTCAGCCTAACGCCTTTTTGGTGACATTGGCCAGCTTGAGCCTTTCTTGATTCACATTATAGTCTTATCGACTCGGAGTTCTGCGACTGCATCCCCACACGTTCGCATCTGCTGTGAGATCCACCTTTGTGCATGAACCGCAAGCCACAAACCGCGAACCTGACACAGAAGCAACCTCAGAACACCACCTCAGCGCCAGTCCCGGTCAGCGGTACCTGTCAAACGTGCAAATGGTAAGCGAAGGTAATACCTGCATATGTTGTGAAAGAGAGCTGTCTGGAAGGGGATGGACCTGCATGCTGCGGGACCGCGGCGTTGCGGGGGTCCGTTGCCACGAACTCTGAGGAGGAATGGAAGAGTGAAGCTGGCGGATCCCGGAGAGGCTTCACGGTGCATTGTCGTGTTGACAAACATGCCAGGAACAATAGCCATTCAGAAGAGCGGTGCGTGTTGCAAGGTTGCACGGCATGGCTGCAGATGGCGTGGATTCGCCCAAACTCTAATACCACAAAGAATGGAAGATCAGCGTATGCACGACATGATGTTGCAACGGCTTTCACTTCCCCAGGATTCGGACGCCCGTGTCGGGGCTAGTGTCGCGTGGTGGCGGGCCGAGGTGAGCCTCACTAGTTCGGAAGCTCTGTGCTCGACGACGAGTGACGTTGAGGCCAGCAACTTATCAGCCAACATCACACTTGCCCAGGCCACACTGTCCTTTTCGATCAACCACGGATTGCCGACCCGGCCTTTGCAACTCGCTCCACATACATGCAATCAGCACAACTACATCCACAAATTACGACGAACGCATAGAGACAGCACCTCGACCTCGAAGCTCCCCACCATGGCCGACGAGGTCGACATCGGGTCTCTCACGCCCGACCAGCAAGCCGCCCTCCAGCAATTCACCGCCGTCACCGATGCTCCGCTCAAAGACGCTGTCCCGCTCCTCACACGATGCCAGTGGAACGTGCAGATAGCCATCGCGCGCTTCTTCGACGGCGAGCCGGCCGAGGACCCCGTGGCCGCCGCCGCAGCAGCGGCACCACCGCAAGACACGCGGCGCGCCGAGAACCTCATGAACGGCTTCGGCGCGTCTCCCCGCTCCTCGACGTCCAGCAGGAGAGTGAGAGTCGAGCCCGCGCCGCGCGTCGTGCCACAGCCAGAGTCGCAAATCGACACGCGCGCGCCGCTCGTCTTCACGCTGCTCTGGGCGCCCGTCAGTCTGCTCTACACGCTGCTGTCCAGGTACTTCCGCTTCGTGGGGCACCTCTTCCCCTTCATCCCGCGCGCATGGGGCCGCCTGACCGCATCTAACATCCGCGCGCCGCCGTCGCGTCGCTCCGCAGGCCGCCGCCCGCTGAACCCGCGCGACACCGCGGCGCGCTTCATCCGCGAGTTCGAGGAGGAGTACGGGCCGAACGAGCTGCCGTTCCACGAGGGCGGGTACGCATCCGCGTTCGATGCAGCGAAGAAGGACCTCAAGTTCCTGCTGGTCGTCCTCGTATCGCCCGAGCACGACCTCACCTCGCCCTTCATCCGCTCGACCCTGCTCGATCCCGCCGTCGTGTCCTTCCTCCGCGACCCGGCGAACAACACGCTCCTCTGGGCCGGCTCCGTCTCGGACAGCGAAGCCTACTCGGTCTCCTCGGCGCTGGGCTGCACAAAGTTCCCCTTCAGCGCGCTCATCGTGCACACGCCCGCCGTCTCGTCCTCGGCAATGGGCATCGCGACACGCATCTCGGGCCCGACCCCGCCGTCCGCGTACCTGAGCAAACTGCGCGCCGCCATGTCCACGCACAAAGACGCCCTGGACCGCGTGCGCGCCCAACGCGCCGAGCAAACCGCCACCCGCACCATTCGCCAGCAGCAAGACAGCGCGTACGAGCGCAGCCTGGCCACGGACCGCGCGCGCAAACAGAAGCAAAGGGAGGAAGCCGAGGCCGCCGCCGCCGCAGAGAAAGCCGCCCTCGCCGCCGCCGCAGCAGCAGAGCAGCACGCCCTCGCGCAGCACCAGTGGCGCCACTGGCGCGCCGCGCAGCTGCCCGCAGAGCCCGGCCCCGACGCCCCCGACGTCGTGCGCGTGAGCATCCGGCTACCGAGCGCAGAGCGCGTGGTGCGCCGCTTCGCCGCGGGTGCGCCGCTGGAGGACCTCTACGCCTTCGTCGAGTGCCACGACGTGCTGCGGAGCGGGGATGTCGTCGCGGGTGCGGACGCGCAGGAACCGCGCGGGTTCAAGCACGAGTACGCGTTTCGCCTCGTCTCGCCCATGCCGCGGGAGGTGTTTGAGCTCAGCGCCGGCGGCACGGTGGGTGAGCGCGTTGGGCGGAGTGGGAATCTGATTGTCGAGCGGATAGGCGGGGATGAGAGCGATGAGGAGGAGGAGGAGTAGTGGTAGTGGGTAGTGGGACGGGGACGGGAACGGTGCATGGCTGGCGTTTGGGAGATTCGGATTAGCGTGGGATACGGGTCTGGTATTCATTCATGGCATAGCATACATTTCCAATCCCCGGCAAGTCTCGCTTAAAGCGAACGTAGTGACATGGTGACATACACTGTGCGTGCGGATCGACGGCGATCAAAGTCAAGAGGGCATGGCACATGGGTGTGAAGGTGGTAAGCGTTATTGATAGCGTATACTCTACTCTGCTCCTAGATCTTTCTTTGATAGGCAAGTTCCCATTTCTCACTCGACGTGTTCAACACCAAATCTTGCTCTTCCGTTCTCTTCTGGTCATACTCCTGGTTTTAACTCCCCTGATTGCTCATGTTAATTCTTGCTCGCCCGGCCGGCTCTGACTAGATCCTGGAACGCCGACTCCAAACCCCGCTTGACCTCCCTGTAGCTCACAATAAGCACGTTCTGCTCATCTCTGCTCGTCAGCATCATCTTCTCGTCCGTCCCCGCATCGAGCTTGTTCAGGCAGTCGAGCACGTGCGCCAGATCAGTGACCGGATGCCCGTTGGCATCGACTTGGTGGAAAACGTAGTCGCGGAAGAGCTTCAGGTAATACCGCTCTCCTGTCTCTGCCCAGCCCGAGGAGGGATTTGCGGTGGCGCTGCCGGGCACATGTTGCGATGCGTCCAGCTCCGGGCGCTCGTTGATCATGTTCAGCTTGATGAGCAGGCGCGCGATGCGGCTCGATTCCAGCTCGCGCCCGAGGGTGTTGGTGAGCGTATCCTGCGCGTGGAGTTCTGAATCGAAGACGGATGCGAATTGGTCGGCAATGCCGCCGAGGAAGGTGTCGATGTCCTTCTGGATGTTTGGTGATGTGGGGGAGGAGGGTGTGCCTGCTTGCGGCTGCGGGCTGAGAAGGTACTGGATGCACTCTTTCAGGCGGCCGGTGTAGCTCCTCGTTATGTAGTCCATAGATTTCTGCATGTTCATGTGTGCTTGTGGGTTGTTGTTGGCGATGCAGAGGACAAGCCGTCCAAGCTGGAGAAGGTCGTCGGCCTGGGCATCTGCAATAGGACGTGTGTTCTCGAACTGCACCACGTCCATGATGCCGCACGCATTGAGTCGTATGCGGTTCTTCGACGTCAGCAGTATTTTGGATGGGGTGATCAGCCTGGCGGCTAAGCCTGCGCCATGTATAGCTTTGAGCGCCGAGCCGATCTGCACAAGATAGCCCCACAATGTCTGCTCTGACACATGGGACGACGCCGCTTGTCTGCCATGGAACCGTGGAACCGGCTTGAAATGCTCGTCTGCCAGGGACTTGGCGTTTGGGTGGTAGTCGGTGACCATGATCAGAGAGCTGTCGCCAAACGCTCTCGTCGTGAATGCTTCGTGAATGGTGACCACGCTGCCATTGAGAATCCGTTTCCACGGCTGGAACGAACGCATCGCGGTCTCATTCGTCAAGCGGAAGTTCTCGAGTCGCCGCAACGCATATGTCTTGCCATCCTTGCTCGAGATGGCTTTGTAGATCCAGCTCGCATAGCCAAACGGAGCATTGTTTCTCTGTGGAGACGTGTCGAGACAGAAGAGTGAGTGGTACTGCTCGATGTGTGGTAAGGAGGTGTTGGGAAGGATCTGACGCGCAACCTCGGCCTTCTTTTGCAAGTCTTCCCGAAGACTGTCTGGGATGAAGAAGTCGTGCGCTGTGCGCTGGTACGCGAGCAGCCCGGTCGGTTGCGGTCCGACTGGCCAATAAAGATGGTACGCTGGCGAAGCCTGGAAAGTATTGGCGTTCTGGTAGTATGAAGCGCCGGCGAGTCCTGACGGGTCCTGGGCGTATGGGTTGATGGTCGGCGCTGAGACGGCGATCGTGGACGAGGACGCGCTGAACGGATCGTACGACGATGCTGCTTCGACCTGGAATTGTCAGAGTATGCTTCAAGCTTGGAGGCAGAGCGAAGGAGCGTGTCGTGTCATGCTAGTAATACGGTCAGGCGAAACGTACCAGCTGGCCGTCAAAGGTTTGAGGCACGAATTCCTGGAAATCCTGACCCTGCCATTCGGTCGAAGGCTCTTTCGTGTGCAAGCTGGGCGTGCTTACGGCTTGGGGGGGTCAGCTCGAGAAAGGCACATGGCCGCTGGCGGGCAAGACTCACCGGAGCGCTGCGACTTGGGGGTGAAGACTGCGGCGTTGGCGGCCTTGGGCGAGATGGCGGCGCTGCGCGAGGAGGGCGTCACGGAGCCGTTGGTGCTCGCCTGCAGGGGCGTGAAGGCGGGCGAGTCGACGTTGAAGCGCTTCTTGGCGTTCTCGCTCTGGTTCAGTTTGGCGTGGTCGTGGATGTACGGGCAGGCTGGACAGGGTCAGGTCAGGTCAGGTCAGGTCAGGCGCAGCAGGCGCCGCAGGTGCAGCGGCGGGCACGTACTGTTCTCGTAGCGGCAGTGGCCGTAGATGGTGACATTGCGGCAGAAGGTGTTCTTGGCTTCGCGACCCTTGGGGCGAGGAGACGACACGCCGCGTCGCGAGTCTCCCGAGGGCCCGCCAAACGCCGTGGCCATCAAGCGGGCGGGTGCGGGGTGCTGGGTGCCGCTGGGCGAGGTGTGAGCAGCGGGCGGCGGGTTCTTGGGCGCGGGCGCAGCGTCAGTCCATCGGGCGGCGGCCTTGGTCGACTTGGTGCGTCTGTAGGTGCGCGTCTGCTTCGGCGGGGTGCTCGCAGTGCTCGCAGTGCTGGCGCCGCCGCGCGCGTGGGCAGCCGGGAGCGAGTCCCGGGACGACGACGAGGTCAGCTCGGAGATGGTGTCGGTGGTCGAGGAGCTCGAGCTCGCAGTGGCACTCGCATGTGTGTATCCCTTGGGCCTGAGGGACGCGGACCGCGAGGGCGAGGCCGAGGGCGAGGGCGCGCCTTTGTCTGGCGGAGCGGGCTGAATGGTGGGCAATGTCGCTCCCGGGCTGGGCGAGACCTTCCTGCGTGCCCGTTAGCGACAGTCCTGCAACGCGTGCCTGCGCTCGCACTCGATGCGCGCACCCGTCCTGGCTGCGGCGGTGCACGGAGTCGAGGGCAGCCGGCGGAGCATGTAGACAAAGCATTGCGGTACCTTACGGGCTGCGGGCAGTTCACCACCCCGCAGCAGATCCAGCTTCCTGTAGCAGCAGCGGGCGCCTCTCCATCGACAGGGCAGTCCAAGTTACAAGGGCCAGGGCAGAGCAGGTGGTTGCGATATCATAGCTGAGCCCGCGCGCCGGCCTGGGTTGCCCTGCAGCTTGGCAGCACCCCACCTCACCCATCACCTCACCCCATCTAACCCCAACACAGCTATCCATTCTACGCCAACGACACGTCGCCGTCATCTCTGTAGATAACCCATCACCCCGGATCCTCAATCAGCAAATACGCCCTCGGAAGTAGATGATATGGTAGGCCAACCGCTTGCAACCCATCACCACGTCTTTCTGGCTCTTCTATCGACACGAGACATTGATGAAGCACGCCGTGCATTTCAAATGCCTCGGGCGGGCCGTCGTGCTCAGTGAGGAACACCATGCACATCTCGTCCATCCAGAGGCAGGCTTGGAACCTCTTTGATCCATCGTTGACCTCCTTGCCGCTCTACTTCTTTATTCTTCTTTCGCAAGCCTGGAGGCATTCAGGGAGGTGAGCGCAGTGAAGGGAATATCTGCTTTAGCGCTACCTTCGAATTATCCCAAACACGTCAAGATCTTATATCTACTCAATTATATAGTATGGGCATATTTTGTCTTCAAAATGGCTCAGGTTCAGGGTCTTCCAGCTCCGAGGAAGTCCCTCATTTGAGATGGATGGTTCGACAAGGACAGTGCCACGGTTCGCGATATCCGTCTTATAGATGAACACTTACAGTACTCAATATCTGTTGCAACTCAATCCAGCACAGAAGATAAGTCGTCATAAGCAAAGTGTAGACTCTATTCCCATCATGTCCTCAACAAATCTTCCACGCGCCCGCAATCAAACCATCGCGCGCCTCCTCACCCGCCCTACCTTCCAGCATAACCACGATCGAAACGCAGAAGAAGTGCACTTGTAAGCACACACACACCGCCTCCAAGAATCCCAAAAAACTAACACATCAGCTCTGAAACCCGTCCCATCCAGATCGTGATCAACGGCAGCGCGACATTCCACATCCCGCGCCATCTCCTAAGCCGCTCGCAATACCTCTCCTCGCGGCTATCCTACGTACCGCACGGCCAGAGGCAAGAAATACTCATCTTCGGAATCGAAGTGTCCGCATTTCGAATCTACGCAGCGCTGCTCAGCGAAGGCAAACTCGCCCTCCCGTTCCAAGACGAAAACGATGTCGTCGGCCAGAACGCATTCTGGAATATCTGGGCCAAGTGCTACGCTCTCGGCCGCGCGCTTCGTGACACTGCGTTTCGGAATCGGCTTGTTGATGGGGCAATTGCGCACATGATTAGGAACGATGCACAGCCTGGCTGTCTTGTTCGAACCATCTACAAACATAGTGCGAGCAGGAGCGAGCATAGGAATCTGTGCAGGGATTTGGCGATGCATACGTGGCGCATTCCGGATATCCTGGCTGTGGAGGAGGGAGAGTTCAAGAATGACCTTTTTCGCGATTTGGCTGGGATGATTAGGGAGGAGGGTGTCGAGAGGAGGAGGGTTGATGACTTCCTGGTGGAGAAGATTGGTGCTTACTGGGAAGAGGAAAGGGGTTCTTAACACATAATCTACACAATCTGTAACGCGCCATGAGAGGACGTGTAGGTGTAATTACTTGGGAGGAGGTTGCATCTCTGAACACCTCCAGGCTATATTTGTGGCCACACATTCTCATAAGTCATTAGAGATCCTGTGTGATTCTTGAGTGCAAGCAGAATCCTGACTGCTGAATTGAGACTGCGCTGATACCTTGAGTAGTCCTTTGAGACTTGGAGCACCTGCAGTGGTCGCCGCTTCTCCCTGTAGCCCTTTACACATATGTACCATGCTAATGATATACGCAAAAATCGTTCAGTGTCCATCATTCCACTTCCTTGGCGTCGAGACCCGACTTCATCTTGTCGAAGACCCGTTGAACTCCCTCATAACATCGCCAACGAACCGACCCGAGATCTCTCCACAGACTTCAGCTATCCAGTCTCCTTCAGAGTTGCCGCTGTGAAGCTCCTTCCTGAAGATGTCCGTATCAAGCCTGTCTTCTCGCGATATGCCGTACGGAATGTTGCGCAAGACTCGAAACTAATTTGCCCGGTCGAATGCGTCACCATGTTTGAGTAATAGAATCAAGTAGTCCGCCAGGCAATCCTTGAGATCTGTGTCGCAAAAGTCGTAGCAATCCGACCACAACATCCACAGACGCAAGAACTTGCGAACGCCGAAGACGCGTCCGTTGCACAGCCACTGGAATACAGCTCAAAAGGCTCTGTGCTCCATCTCGCAGAACTATACGACACCAGGCCACTCTTCTTGCCAATGTCGCTGCGGAGCGCGGTCAAAGACGCGGAACGTGTGATTCCAGAAATCGTCTTGATCTGTGCACATAACGTCTTCTTCTTCTGAGTCTGCCTACGTGTACTCGTCATCGTCCCATGACCCTTAAGCTGGTCTCATTATCGTATGTCTTTCGGCTGTACGGTCCTCGTCGCCGTGTCATCTTCGGATTTATACCTTCCACCATCCTCATCATCTTCATCGAAGACGTATTCTTGGAAGCTAAGTCCTCGCTTAGCTGCTCTGTCGAGATCGCAACCTAGGAAACGGTATGAATCGTCATTGCTATCGCTGTCGTCGCTACCCTCGTCAGTGATACCTTAAAGCGGCTCAGAACCTTGCCGACTTTTCGATGGCCCGGCTTGGGCTTCTGCGCCATCTTCTTCGTCGCCCTTCACGATCGCGGACTTGGTCTCGATGGACCAGTCTACGCGGATAGTGATGATCTTGTCGTCCAGTTTGAGGGTTGTCAGTTGTGCTAGTACAGAGCTAGGAGGATCGACTTTGGCATAGCTTCAAGATCTAGGTGCATGCTTCGCGACGCTAGAGATGCGTCCACCTTATTCTCGGTCATGTCTCGAGAGGTAGCCGTGGCAATGGTCGCAGAAAGCGCGGGTCGATCTGTCGCTCTTGCGCAAGGTGGAGAGGAGATTTGTAAAAGCAGATTGGTAGGTGAAGAGAGGAAGGTGCGAACCATGGGTGCGGTTAGAGGTCCACAGCTAGGGCCAAACGAAGTAGAGAGCAGTGAAGGAAACGCACGTGTATCGAGCTGCAGCCCAACTGTTTGCTGACGGCAGGCTGTCCCCCAGGTGATCGATCACGAAAGTCGCAGGGTTGATGGTCCTGCATGTCCATATGTACTCTTATTGCAATCTCATCTTTCCGGGTATCTTTGGTTTTATCTATGTCGCGCAATTCTATATTCACAAGCTCTTCCAACTCCACTCGGCGACATCGTCTAGCTCCATCTACCGACTTTGTCTAGAGCTCCTTCTTCAAGAAATGCTCAGGCCTATGATCCGTCTCATAATCAACATGCACATACGCCCTCTCGACGTCCGGTAGACTCTCCAGCTTGATCTGCAGCTCCTCGGCAATATCGTGCGTCGCCCTGAGACTCGACTCCGGATCCATGACGACGTCGACCTCGACAATGAGGCGGGGTCCAGAGTGGTATGCGCGGACGGTGTCGATCTGGCGGATAGCGGGAGAGTGTGTCATGGCTGTGTCGCATTAGCTTTCTCCAGTTCACGTCAAAGCTATATATATGCCGGGTGCGACACAGTGTAGGTTAAGAGAGAAAGAGGAAGACGTACAGATGTAGGTGATGTGCTGGAGCATGTTCGTATCCGCAGTGACACCAATGAGGAGCTGGAACTCGCTGTACGCGGTCCTGCTCCACAAGAAGATGATCAGAACAGACAAGATCATGGCACCCATGGGATCAATCCACCACTTCAGCTTCGCACCACCGACACTCGTCAAGATACCAAAGCCGTTGATGAACAGATCGTTCCTGTGGTCCTCCCACAGAATTCGGACTTGGCTGTACTTGTTGCGAATGGCCCAGCAGTACAAGAACAAGCTGAACTTGGTCGCGAAGGCAATGGCGACGGCGATGACAGAGGGCAAGTAGAAGTCGTTTGTGTCAGCGCCGGTATGCTCGGCGACGGTGCGGATGGCTTCGACGATGATGACGACCGAGACGGTAATCATGAGGGCGCAGAAGGAGAGGTTGCCGGCGGTCTCGATGCGGGCTTTGCCTGAGGGGAACTTGCGCGCATCGACGCGCTGGACGGCGCGGGCGCACATGATCAGGGTCAGGTTCGACAGCGGGTCGAAGAGCGAGTCGGCCATGGTGGTGAACAGCGACAGCGATTTCGAACTGATAGCGGCATACAGCTGAAGGACAGCGAGGAGGACATTCGCTGCGAAGGACCCGATGACGGCGATCTTGTACTTGAGATGGTTCGCATCGCCCTCTTCTTTTGCCGCGCGCCGGTGGTCGTCCACGGGCTTCAGCAGACGCTCGATATTCTCGTTCTGTGCCTCGTAGAATTCTTCGAGCTTCTTCGCGGTCCGCGCCTTCTTGTTCAAGCTGATCGGCCCACAGCCATCGCGCTTACGGGAGCTGTTCGCGCGGATCTGAGCAAGCTCATTCTCAGGTTTGATCGCGGCAGCGAGATGGTATGGGTCGTTGTCAGGTGTGTATTGTGGGAGTGGTTGCGACTCGACGTCGCTGGAACTGTCGGCGCGGCTCAGGACATGGCTGGGGCGTGCGCTGAAGTCGTGGTCATAGGTGGACGAGGTCTCGATGGCTGTGCTATTGCCGTTGAACTTGTGGACGGCGCTTTCCGAAGCGCTGGCTTGTTGTGAGGTAGACGCGGCGGGCACGTGGGGACTTGCTGTACGTTCTGGCCGATCAGGGTGTTTGTGGAAGGGATGTGGTTTCATCGAGATGGCATGGTGGAGATCCGGTTCCGACATGGCTGGGGCAAATGTGTGCCTGACTTGTGAATGGGGTCAAACTTGGAACACAAATTCGAATTGTTTCGGATTATGAATGTGAGAGCAGTAACAGCTGCGGAAGGAGAGGTAGAGGGGCAATAGAAAACGAAAGAAGTCGAGCGCTGCCGTAGGGATATGTGCAATAAGATCGACGCTACAAAGCCCAAGATCACCACGTGGGGACGATCATAGCAGGGAAGGTGCAAGCGTGCGGTCTGCCAACGCCGCCTCCAAGAAAATCGCTTTCATGGTCGCCGTGAGCATAGCATCGCACCGAGCTTGACTGATGTGGTTGACATCTAGATTCCGGTTGACAGACGTTAAGGTGCCTCGGCGCGTTCACCGTCACTGGAACCTGGAAGGCGCGTTGACTATCGATGAATACGTCACTGTATGATCAAATTGTATCCTTCTGCACGTCCCGAATCCCGGCGCAGAGGCATGCCTCAGTCTCTAACTTTCATCATCTTCGACGGAATACAAAGTTGTAATCGCGAATGCTTGACTTGCCCAGCACCTCTCTCCGGTCAACATCTCGAACCAAGGCGGCGTAAGAGCGGAGCCAAGCCCGCACCTGCATTAGCGCCATCTCATTACTTTTGCCCGAGTCGTCGCTCATCATTTTCACGCCCGCGATTACGAGTCCGCAACGTACGTCATCTTGTCATAATTACACATGAGCTATACACACTTCTTCGAAATCTGTGCTATGCATTAAACGCAACTACAAGGCGTTTGCTTTCCACACCAAAGTTGCTGTGAACGCCGTTGGTATAAACCTAATCAATCAATTGGGATATCTACTCTCCTGACGAGCATTCTAATGCTTCGTCTTACAAGACTTCTGGTGCTACATGACTTTTGCGGAGACGTGCAAAGCGTGACGGTGTGGAGGCGAGGGTGAGGGTGTGTGGTGTCGTGATTCGGTGCCGGGATTGGGGCGGGGATCAAACTCGCGGGGATCAGATGGGAGTGGCCTGAGGTGATGGCATCGATGCCTCCAAACAGCTATGCTGGCAGAGCCCGCTGCGGCCAGGCGATCTCTGGCCAGGACTTGGGGCTCGATGGACCTTGCTTCCATGGCTTGTCGGGAATGTGGGCGGGGTTATTGGGACATGTATTTCCAAGCGGCTGTCTCCACTAGATGGGATGCGAAGGGACCATAATCAGATCTGCCCTCGACAGGCGGAGGATCCCCTGTCTGAAAGAATTGTGGTTTGGATCTGGCTCTCGCTCGTGGCGGTCCGTTCCATTGGCCCGATTGCTCTCACTCGACTGTAGAGACTTGGTCAGAAGGCTGGACGAATGATCATCTAGCCATGCAACTAAGCTCTATCACGGCCCGGGTATATAGGGCAAGGGGAAGGCCACGGGAAGATCAGGCCATGACTCCAGCGTTGCCGCCTGTGTGTGCGTGGTCAGTGGGACTGTTGTTCGTATATATCCAATTTTGTGCCGCTCAAGCTAATACAACGGCGAACGAAGTACTGCTCAAGGTCAGACACGATGTTTACATACCGACTTGACGCTTAATTTGTTCGCGTGCCCATCGGGCCGTGTCACGTGTGCGCCCGCTGAAGTCCTGGTTCGCCCGAGTCTCCCTTGTCATTGCAGTGAGGAAGTCGTGACGGAAGTATTCCCTGACTTCGCCGTTCTGGAAGGTGTCGGCCAGGTCGCTGTTACGTCAGGATGTATTCACTCAATTAACCGTGTTAAAGACTTACCCAATGACACCGCACGCAGATCTGAGAAGACCCTCTGTTCTGTTGGGGTCTTGCTGGATTGTGCGGAGCAGCTCGAAGATCGAATCGAGGAAGGGGACAAGGAGGTTGCTCTTGTTGCTTGCCTTCATGGCGTTGATGGCACCATCCCAAGCGTCGAGAATGCCCTCCCTCAGCGACGTGATGTAGTCGATCATCTCGTAATTATTCTCGGTGGTCAATGTGACCTGTCCAGCCTGCTGGAGTACCTGCGCCACAACGGCCAGGTAAGTCTCGAACGCGCCGCCAATAGCATGTGCAATATCACCGAAGCACTGCAGGATCGCGGGCTTCAGCTGGTTGCCGAGGGCAGGGCTCTGCAAAGCAGGTAAGTATCATGATGTGCGAATCGTCTATATATAAAACTTACTCGGAGGTTGTTGAGCAGAGAGTTCATGAAAGCATCGCAGTAAGGCTGAACCTTCTCCTGTAGCGAACGCGTAATGTCGGAAACAAGACCAATGGCAACGGAGCACAGAGCAGGCTCCTCTTGGTTGTTCAAGGCATTGTACAAGAAAGGAGAGAAAGCTTCCATGTACTTCTGGAAGTCCTCGTCAAGCGCAGTGGCGATCGAGGCAATAGCAGCAAAGACGGTGTCAGGGACGCTCGACTTGGGAGGGAGAGACGACAGAGTTCCGAGCAGAATTTGCATGATCCTGTCGGCCTGCGGTCTGATGTCGCCTTCCAGACGTTGGACGATTGCCATCACAACGCTGGCCAGACTGGTTTGCATCTCCTCAAGTGTGAGCTTGTCCTCGACGCTGACGACCTGGGACTGGAGGTTGATCGATTTCTCCAGGCGCTCGAGGATAACATTGGACAGCTCGTTGACAAGAGGAACGCTGTCAGCCGCTGCGTTTGTAACGAAGGAGTTGAGTACTTCGTAGGCTGCAGTCCTGAGCTGGTTGTCGGCATCACCCCTCTCGGTAACCTGGAGGAGATGCTGCACACTCTGAGCGAAGTGCGCAGAGAGAGGGTTGCTCTGGCATCCCGGCTCACCAGCGAACCTGTCAGCCAGGTTCATGAGCGACCAGCAGCAAGACGTGGCCATCTTGGGGTTGCTGGAAAGTCCGTTGAACAGCGCACCAATCAGAGGAGGCAGATGCTGTTGCGCGTCCAGAGCACCAGGAACCGCCTCGCAGATGCGGCCCAAAGCATATGCGGCTGAGTCCTTGACGTGGATGTTCTGGTCGTCCATCATGCCAATCAGAGTGGGAAGAGCCTGCTTGACAATAGGGTCCAAGACATGTTCCTCGGGGCCTTCCATAATCGCACCGAAGGCGGAAACAGATGCGTCCCTGTAATGCCAGTCATCCGAGCGGATGTGCTTCTCGATGAAGGCAAGGACGGGAGGCATGACAGCGCTGCCGACACACTGTGCCCACAGTTGCAGACATTGGTAGGCCGCGCGCGAGGTGTTGTATTCGTTGTCATCAGCATCCTCATCCTGCTTGGCCATGAGCTCAAGAAGGACGGGCACGACTTCCTGTGTGGCGACACGAGCAAAGTTGAAGTATTCGCGCAGCTCAGTAGAACCCTCGGCCTGTGCCTGTGTGTTGTCATCCTCGATTGCAATTTCCTCCTCGCAGACTGTGCACCAGAATTCAACAGCAAGCTTGGCAACATCCTCCTCGTCGCTCTTCATGCCCTGAATTGTGAGACCAAACAAAGCCTTCTCCATGTAGAAGCGCATCTTGTCGTAATACAGACCCATTATACGGTTGAGACATCCATACGATCCCTGCTGGATCCGTGTGTCATCCGCCTGTGTAGCCTCGCAGATGACCTGCATGATGTAGTTGCGCTCGCCTTCGTTCTCGAAGTTCGATCGCACGAATTCGATCGAGTCGCTGAGGGCCTGAATGGCTGCCACCCGAATATCGGGGTTCGTCTCCTCCTTGCGAGCACCCTGCACGACGGCGGTCAGGATAGCGTTGGAGTGGTGTGCCAACGCTTCCCTCAAATCCATGTCGTCTGTGTCGCAGATGTAGCCGATCGTAGTCAGCGAGGCTTGCTTTTGGCTGTCGTTGCCCTGGCCGACATTCTCGACGAGGGTTTGCATAAGCTCTGGCCATTGGTTGCGGGGTATCTCAATCGCAGCGATGGAGGCAATAAGCTGAGCGACGGTGGTACCGACCTGCTTGTTGGGCGTAGTCAATGTACGGAGAGCCAGCTGCTTGACCTCCTGCTTGATCTGAGGATCCAGGTTGATCCACCTTTCCTGGACCTGACGTAATCTGGCATATTCGCGGGCTGTGAAAGCGTTCTTCAGCGCCAGGGCGGCGGCTGTTCGAATGTGTGCTTGGGCATTTTCGTCTGCAAGTTGCCCACCGAGAATGGAAAGGTACTGAGACTAGAAGAGACATGGCCGTTAGTGGCCGTGTCTGGGTGAGAGCATGCTCAGCCTTCTCGCGGCGAGGGGCACTTACAAAGTCGGAGTCGGCGGCCTGGGTAAGCTGCTGCTCGGCGTTCTGACGGGTGGTGGCATCTTCACAGCTGTTAGCACGTGCTGCAAAGCTCCAGTGAGTGTAGTAGAGGCCTCTTACCAGCGGACAATGTCCCCTCCAACACCTGGTTGATATCCATGATTGCAGGAGGGTGCTTCAAAGAGTCAAAGAGGGGTATCGAGCAGCTGGGGCAACTGAGAGAGCCGCAGTGGCGGGAGGTGTGCTAGGCGGTGCGGCGAGTGAAGTGAGGCCTGCGAAAGTTGTGGTGGGCGCTCGTGTAGGGAGGGAATTTGAAGCGAAGAAGGTCGAGGTTGCCAGGCCGATCTATTCACGTGTTTGGCAGCGCGGGAGTTTTCGTTCTGAATGATTGTGCCCCACTACAGCGCCGGTCAACGAGGCAAAGGAGTAATTAGAAGCTAGTGCGGGCGAAAACAACAAACAAAGCAGACAGGCACTGTTTGAAGTCCAGGAGAGAAAGTTCTGGAAGATATTTGCACCCAAGGCACAGGCACTTGCGTTCAACAGTCCGCCTCGAAGGCAGCGCCAACGCTTGCCTGGCAACCACACGCCCACATTGGCTCGCTTGGTCGTGCTTTCTCCAGGTCTGCGCTCCCCCGCCCCTGCCCTGTACCCTGCGCCGGAAGTTCCCTCCTATGATGAGACAGTGGGAGGGAGCGATCTCTTCTCCCTGTCTCGCCGCATCTGTCACGGTGCCGTTGTTTGGCTCTGGCATTGTCGTCGTCCGGAGCCCCTGATCCACATCGATAGACGCGTGTGGCTGCCGCAATGCCAATCATGGCACTATTATTGGGCCGTAGGCGCGCAGCATCACCACTTCGGTCAAGTGCAGACTGCTAGGAAAG
Organism: Phoma herbarum; assembly: GCA_001599375.1. Lineage (NCBI taxonomy): Eukaryota > Fungi > Ascomycota > Dothideomycetes > Pleosporales > Didymellaceae > Phoma > Phoma herbarum. Next base: position 90,740 of record BCGR01000015.1, on the reverse strand, counting down.
TGCGTGTCTCGGAAGCTATTGAGATAGTATGGACAGAAAAGTATGTGAGAATGCTAGGAAACCTGTAGGAGTATGTACAATCAATGGCACGCAACAACGCCAGCTATGCAAACACGCTAAGCTCCCCAAACCTTCAGGCCATAAAGTCGCTCATGTCCTGCTCATGTCCTGCTCATGTCCTCCCTCTGCGCGGGTCATTAGCTTCCTCCTTCCTCCAGTCGCGCATCTCCTTCGTGCCCAAGCTGCCCAGGCCGCCCTCACCCCGCCTTTCCCATCCACCTAACCTGACAACCAAGCCTGTAGCGTTGTCGGCGCCCTCACTGCCCGTCGACGTCTCGACAGCGAAGCTTGTGAGATCCCTCGCAGCCTGGTCGGGAGTCTTGGCTTCCTTGACAATGTCAACAATCTCCTGGTCAGAAAGATGACCGCAAACTCCGTCAGAGCACAAGACCATGAACGAGTACTCCGCTGGTGAGAGCTCCACTCTACGGATCTCAGGCTCAGCAGACACGCCAATGCGTTTCGAAGACATGTCGCCAAACGCTCTGGTGTTAGCTAACCCCGAGATGCGCTCTTCGCCAAATGAATCGGTCACAAATGCTGCAGCAAATCGACGCAGACGTGTAGCCTCCTCAGGTAACGAGGGGTGATGATTCGATGTGAGCGGCACAGCAAGTCCGGTCGCGGTGTTGCAGAGCAGTATCCTTGTATCGCCCACGTGCGCAGTGATGAGCGATGATGGTGACGATGGATGCCAGAACGGCGAGGGCGTGGGTGTCGAGATCAGTGCCACACTACATGTGCTGCCACCCTTGAAGCGCTTTGTGCCGCCGATGTTCTGACCTGCGCGCGAGGGCTTGCCGAGGATGTCGTCGTCGTTGATGGCCTTATCTGCACGAACTGGGTCTTCCTCTTTCTTGCCCACCTGCGCGGCCACGAAATCGTAGTCGGCTTTTAGGAAAGCATACTCAAGCACTGTCTCGATACCGACGCCCTCGATGGTCTCGTCGGCTATCGTAGAACTCGGTAAATGGCGCTCTGTGATAACATCCTTTTCGTGTGGATGACCTCTGCCGCCAGCAGACATGGAGAAGTGCTCTGGCTTGAAGCGCCTGAAGTAGCCTCCAACCAGCTCCTTCCAATTCCTGACGAGCTGGCGCTCCATCTCCTCAGCCTTGCGTATGCTGTCTGATTGTGGAATTGGCGGGTCACCCGGTATAGAACCATCTCGCTCCTTGCTGGGCAGATCACCTCGATCCTTGCCGTTGGGTGGCTGCATCTTCTCGACGCCCGGTGGGGTGTGTGTCTGTATGGCTTCCAAGCTCTCTCTATCTTTCGCGTGTCGGCTTTTCGGCGTCGTGTCTGGGTCTTGCATGCTGCCAGGCAGCGAGGGTCCAGGCCTCTTCAAGCTGCTCTGCAGCTCGAACTGCTGCGTTGCCTTCTCGAGGTATTCGTGCAGCTGCTCCCGCAGAAAGCCCGAGCACACCGCCCCGCCGTGTCCATCGAAGACGCCAAAGTAGAAGACCTGGGGGTCTCCACTGGCGCTGCCGGCGGGTGTGACCTCATTGCCAGCCCCACCCTTCCGTGTGAGGGACATAGGGCGCCGCCGGGCGAAAGACGGGATCTCAATGGTGCCAGCTTGGAAAGCATCTTCGTTGTATGGCCGCGAGCCGCGCGACAATGACACGCCAAAGTGGTGTTTCGCGCTCTTCAGCGGGATCCGCACGACCGTCATGTCGCGGTTTGCGCCCACGACCGCGGCCGGCGAGCGACTGTCCCCCTTCGTCTCATGAGGGGTGCTCTTGTCGCGCGGGAGCTTGTGATTGAGTCGCGGCCCCGAGTCGGGGTGCAGCGAGGATGAGGGAATGTGGGTGACGAAGTACTCGTGGAAGCAGCGTCGCTGGCGGGCGGGCGGACCTATCGAGGAGCTGGAGGGGGTGCTCGAGGCGCGATTGCAGGTGAGGCAAGCGACGGGAGGCCTTCCAGCGGCGGCAGAAAGACGAACTGACGGTTTCCACATGCTGTCCCTACCTGTGAGCTCGGGACGGCATGCATTGTGGTGTAGGCACGGCAATTATGTCATGGTAAGAATCGAAGCTAAGACGGGTGTTGCAGCCCACGCCGCGATGCCGTCCCGAGTTCCTGAAGCCTCAGCTTCGGATGTGGGCCAGCCTCACCCATTGGCTACCAGCAACATCACCCACGTGTGAAGTCGATCACTCAGACGCGTCGCTTGCAAAGGTGTGCTGCGAGAGACCCATCAGAATTCAGTGCAGATATATTATAGATGGAGTGCTCAGTGCTTTTGCTACAATTACGGCAGGTAAGTGCCAGCCTCTCCCATGTCTCTACATCCTGGGTATACCAAAACGCCAAACAGTAACAGACATTACATGCATATAATACGTGTCATCATGCGAGTTGCCTCGTGTGTCTAGATGTACCGCCTGCCCTGCGGCTGTGGTACGGGACTCCCCCTCCCATTAATCATCTGCACATTGATGACCTTCTGCACACTTGCTTTGCCCATCGTCACCGTCGGGCTCCAGGGATCGTCGTCTCGCGCTCCTCCGTAAGTGCTCTCCCTGTTCCATTTCTTACTTTTATCTTCATTCATGCCACCAGTCTCGACGTCGTTCACGTACGTCTTGTTCGTCTCGATAGTTGTCAGCGCTATGATGCTGTCGCTGTCGGAGTCCTTTGATTTGAATGTCCTGGTGAGAGCCGACTTGATGGAAGAACCCGGAAGTGACGCTTTGCGGCTGTGGTATGCCTCCCGTGTATCTGCGGTGATCTTGCGGAGCAATGGACGAAGAACAGCGATAGAGGCAGCAATGATGCCAGTACCTGGCTCAGCGGTCGCCCAAATCGTAGCTTTGATTGCGTTGGCTATGACAGATCAGTATCGACATATTATGGAGGCCAGGACCATCTTACGGTTGAGCCCACCACCACCACCGCGTGAGAAGAGAAGGCCCTCGAGGTAGACCATACGGAGAATACTCGAAACGCTGCCGATGGCACCGAGCCCCATAATAATGCTGACACTGATCTTGGCCCGGCGGTCGATATCGCTGTCGATAAGAATGACGATGGGAATCAACACGAATGTCCAATCTGCGATGATGTTGATGATGCCATAAAGATAGCCTGTAGCGAGGATGAACCCAGCAGGCAGGCACTTCTCTGAGCCAACGAGAGTATCGGCTAGCTTTGCTGGGTCTCCACATACAAAGATGGTTGTGAAAGTGTAGAAAAGGCCGTAGGTGGCACTGACCCCAAGAATTGTGTGGAAGATGATCTTCTGCCACTTCTTGGTGAGGACACGGAGAAAGAAAAGACCCAGAGAGATCTTGAGCAGTGTCGTCGTCAGGATGTAGAAGACTTCACTAAGCTGCACAAACTGTTCTGGTCAGCTGGCTGTCATGCGAGCTTGTTCAAATGTAGCGTACCACTAAGCTCAGGTACCGTTCCTCTTTGCTGAATAGGTTGCCCTGCCCACTTCGTATGGTGATTGTCAAGATGAAGGCACAGTACGTGGTGAAGAGCAGCTACTCGGGTCAGTCCTATGTCATGCTTTCAACAGGTTCGTCTTACCAGAGTAGCGACCATAGCCGCATCATCCCATCCTGGAGACTTGGTGATGCGAAATCGCACCCAGAGGCGAAGCCCTACAGCCAGCCATGCCCAGACGACAAGCGTTATGGACAAGATGAAGACAATCTTGCCCAACGCAAATAGTTCTTGGATTTGAGCCGTCGAGGCCATGTTGTTTGTGAATGATCACGCAGAGTGGGGACTAAACAAGAATCAAAGACGTTTAACAGAACGAGGCATCGCTGGCATTAAAAGCTGAATTAACGAAACGAGTGACCTCCGGACTGTCGAGACCCGATGTGGGTCGTCGCACATTGTGAAAGAGGGTGCTGAACTGTATCTGGGCGTAGCAGTCTGACGTGTAGTAACCATTGGCCAGACTGAGCTCCAGTAACCTGGATGGTTCCGCATCGACATCCCAGACGTTTAACGTCTAGCGACACACTCGAAGCGGGCTATTGTCCGGCGTGTTGGCTTTGCGAGCTCTTTCTTGCGTGACAGACCCTGTGCCACGAGATGATTCAGACAATCTTCCGTGGACACGCTGCTTTGCAGTGGCTAGCAAGGTAGGTAGCGCTGCCTCGCCTCATGCAGGCAAGCCGATATGGTGGGTTTGAGCAATGGGAGCGCAGGGCTGACATCAAAAGCGACTCGCAGGACAATTGCTGGATCACCAGAATGACATACTTCAATGCAAGCCTTGGGACGTTCAAGTGATGACCTACTATATAACCGCAAGCTCCTCGGTAAAGGGTTAGAATGAATGAAGAGATCTTGAGCCGTCCTCGACTTTTGAGAGGCGAGATACAAGGTACAATCTTCAAATGGCATTCGCCTCACATCCCCAAAGCGGCACTGGAAGCGTGGTGGAGCTATACATTCGAAGGCCGTCATGTTTCGCCATAGCTTCGAGCTGTCGTAGCTTCGCGTTTCAAGAATTCGAGAAGAAGCCATGACCTCAAACAACGCCACGGAATATTCGACACACGTTTGGTCGATCTTTTGTTCCGTTGCATCCCGCAGATGTGGGTGACTGAGGCGGGAACTATTGTTCAGTGCGTGACTCTAGTGACGGTGTGTGATGTTGGGAAGGCCAGGGTTTACAATCGATAAGCAACGCTGCTTAGTCATTAGCGCCTTCGGCAAAAATCTCTCTTCCCTTCAAGCTCTCCACGGTGCCTTTCATCTTCATTCACCGCATCTGCGTGACAATGCGCACACGATGCTGAATTTGCAAAGTCAATTGCGGCTGCTCAAGTGCGAGCAGTGCGATCGCGATCTGCGCTCACGATCCCGTTGGATCTTCCATTAGGTGTTTTCTCGCATCGACTAACTAAAGCCACATTTTCCCCTCAGCACTCAAAGATACAGCATGCAGAAGCGTGGCACATCCCCACCTAGGTATGTTCACTTTTCCTCCCTTGCGTCCTACTTTTGCTTCCTGATGAGAAACAACAAATCATTATATCACAGACCTGTTCCAAATACATTATGTGGACAACGATTGTATACATCTCCTGATTACTGTCGCAATACCAGCTTTGCGTTACCGACCACTCGAAAGTACTCTACTGACGTACTTGATAGATTCTTAAACGCTCCTACAGCACGCGGTCGTCTCTCTCTCGCGATCTTATCTGATGCCTTGTTCGTAGTCCTAGATCGCAACAATGTATTTCCCAGTTCTCAACAAAGGCACTGTCTATGGACGTTGCTGGTTCTTTATACCTTCCATTCGACCTCCGCTTGACCTCGACTCCGCGATGTTCTGCGCATTACATCTTTGTTAAACTGCTATTTTAGTACGCTCGACCACTCGTTGAAAGGGCGTTGTCCATCCACAGATATGTATCTCGCACATTGCGCCGCCTGCGTATCAGCAATCCTGCAATAAGATTCCCAGTCCACCCTGGAATGCTTACACAATTGACAAACTAGTTGCAGGCGACTTCATCAAACCCCGCATATTCACTTCACTCTCAGCCCACAGCTATATACCATAGAGATCGACATGACTTCTATGGATGGCGGCGGGCCAGCATCACGATGCGAAAGCAGTGTGTCTCTCGGCCTAGTCGGTGTTCCCAGCTTTTCACAGGCAGGGGATGCATTCGAATTTGACGCCAACCCTGATATTGACTATAACGCTGCATTCGATCATAACATCTTCGCGGATATCGATGACTTCTGCACAACTCCTGGCCTGTTGAACGGCCAAACGCTGAAGGACATCGAGGTTGTGCCAATTCTTCCACTGCAGACAGACATGGGAGGAACCGATTTGCCTCAGAATCCCGCTCTGAATGAGCAGTATGACTCGTTCACATATGATCCGACAAATCTCAGCTTATTTTCTGTGCAGCAGAATTTTGGATATCCTGACCCCCAGGGCTGCTACACGGCTCACAAAACGCCGTACTTCCCAGATGGGTATGACCTACTTGCTCCTCCCGTGGATGCCTTCGGTACCCTCGGGCTCGCAGCGATACCTGGCAACAATGCAATGACCGGATATGACGATGTCCAGTACCCGACGCAGCAGTACGACTATCTGCCCAACTCCTGGACAGTGCCTGTTGAAGGCGGATCCTTGCCCGCACTAATTGAAGATTACATGCCCTTCGATCCATCTATGCAATACGCAACGTACAGCCCCAAGAATGCTCGAGTTGCTGCTGCTGCTGCACAAACTTACACGGCTGCCCCTGTGCCCTACTCAACCACCGAGCAGCACCAGCACGACGATTTTCAGGTCCCACGTTCTGATTCTGACGAAGACTATCATGATCAGCCCAAGCCTACGAAGATTTCCAAACGTGAGAAGCGTCAACAGCGTCGCCAGAGCTCCCTCAGCTCGGCTTGTAGTTCTGCTGGTACCCCGGCCGAGCTAGCAAAATATAACGCAGGCGAAAAACCCAAGAAGAACGACGCAAAACCCTGGGTTCGCGTGAATGCCAATACCGAAGGTGACACCCGTACTGCGAAGATCAACAACTGGAAGAACAAGTACGACTACAAACCGCTGCCAATGGGTACTTGGACATCCGGGAAGCACACATTCAAGTATACGCAGTATGAGAACGTGGACTTCCTTACTGAGGCACCTATGTCGACCCGCAAGATTCGAGAATACATCATGAACTACCCTTGTGATGGTCAGAAGCGCCTTATACTCTGGGTTCAGAAGATGCCAGCCGATACATGTCGTCGCTATGGGTCGCAGCAACATGCCAAGTGCGCGTTCAAGGAATGCCCGGTTCAGAAATATGTCACAGGCACCATCAGCACAGGTGAGTATCGAGTTGCCTTCGATGAGAAATATTTTACCTACGGTGACAAGGTGGACCCGTATGATTGCACAGCTTATGCTCACCTGTACTGCATAGAGCAGTTCTTAGACTTCGAATTGGTCTGCCAGGCAGCCGACGTGCGCGTCGACACTCGCCACGTTCTTCCACTTGAGCCTAATAGGAGGGCCGCCTTCTCCATGGTCGATGTCCCCGCTCGGGATGAGATTGAGCGCTTCGTCAAGTTAGCAACTCGTGGTCAGCTTCGCATGGCAGAGCGTTGGTTTAATTACCCCTTCCACGGAAACTATGGACCCGAGGACCAGAAGCCCCACGAGTATACACTCACGTACCTGGCGCACTGCATGTACAAAGAGCATCAGGATGACTCGCACAAGAAGCAAGCTGCTCTTCGTCGCGTGACTGTTTCTCAGCGCCGAGTGCATCTCGGCGACTTGGAGATGTCCGTTGCAGACAAGCGCATTGAGAAGGAAGTTTTCAAAGGCAAGAAGGGTCGAAACCTGAAACACGAGGACTACTACAGCCAGCGCATCTGGAATAACATCAATCGAGCTAAGAAGGAAGCCAAGGAGTTCCTCGAAGCGAAGGCGCGCGGAAAGAAGCGCAGTGCCCGTGGACAGCCCAAAAAGAGCAAGAAGTCCAAGGGAGTCCAGTATGAGGAGTCTGAGGACGACGAGGCCACCTACTCCGCCGGAGCACGTAGGTCCCGTCAGAAGAAGCACAAAGTCAACTACGCCGAGTCTCCCATCGAGCAGCTGCACGAATACGACGAAGAAGCGTACATGCAGGCCCAGGCCGCACCGAAAGTCCAAGCCGCCGACGTCCAGCACCTTTCCACATACCTTGGCCAGGAGTTCGGCGATGTTTCTCAACCGCCCATCGACCCCATGCTCGACACTCCCTATGGTCTGTACGCCGTGCCTGCGACACCCAAGCTCAACATCGAGGACTTCGAAAACTTTCCTACCTCTGAAGACGATCTACCTGAAGATAACCTTGAGAAGCTGCTCTCTCTTGAGCGTCGTCAGTCCTGTGCAGATTTTAGGGCGATGGGCATCCTCAAGAGCCCTGGTCTTGTTCCTGGGCGCACGCCGCGTCGAGCTGTGTTTGGCGCGCAGCCGGTGACGGATAGCAAGGAGTATGGCATTAACGATCCGCCAATCGCGATGTTCGTTCGGCGTGGTGGGCGCATACGTGCTCGCTCGGGTAGGTAGATGTGATGTTTCGATTTGAGCGTTTCCTCTGTCCAAGGGTTTGTGAAAGGTTGTGATTTGGATGAAAATCAGTAGTGATTTTGATAAACGCTGTATAAGCCTAATTTGACATCTTGCTCACTCATCCTGTTGGTCCGTTTTTGAAAGTCTCCAGCCTTAGCGATCACCCAGTCAGATGCGTGAGAGGTCGAGCAGTGCTCGGATACTACCGAAGTGGCGGGAGAAGCCACAAAGCCAATCCCCACCCTCGCACAGAAGCGCGCTGTCACCGCAAGTTTCCAAATGTATAAAGATGCAAGACCGTCTCCTCTTCAGACTCTGAAAGGTCACCAGTCCAGCAGGCGTTCACCGCCATGTTTCGGAAGTTTCAGCAGTCTCAAAAACCGATCCTCGCTAAGATACCAAGCGCCTGAGCGGATTGTTCTCGATGCCGTGGGGCCACTGTTCCTTCTTGACCGACAGAACGGTGTGTGTGAGTTGTTCGCGGGACTGCAGCGGTAGGGCCAGGTACTAGCTGTGGCAGGGATGGTTCGACAAAAGTCAGCGGCACGCTAAGTACGATCTAGTTACCGTGGTGACGCACGCGCCAATCAGCGGAGCTGGCAGTCGCGGCACGAGCACCCGGAGCAACAGCGACCAGCCTCTCTGTTTACACCGCTCAATTCCCAGCCTGCCAGCGCATAGGCCGGACGGGTATCTTTTCGTCCCGTAGTTCGCCCAAATAATTGCAGACGATATCCCTGACCCGTTTCCACCTTTTTGAACGTCAATTGAACCCTGAGTGACACCCGCCTCATGCTGTTGTACACACCTGCAGCTCACAACCACACTCGATTATGACGACACTTGACGAACTGCGAGACCAGGGTGTCACGTCGTTTGCGATAAACGAAGACCGAGAGTACGGAGAGCCATTGTCGCCGGGCACCATGTTTGAGGGTGATACTTCATTCAACTCTGACTTTGCCATGTCGATGAATGGTGAAGAGACACCTGCCATTGAGCTCGAGCGAGACGAGCGAAAGTTCGGTGACGAGCTACTACAGCCGTATCAGAGCTCATACACATCTCGAAAGGGACACTCACGGCGTCAATCTGCCACCACACACTACAGCTTCATTTCAGCCATGCCGTCAGAAACTGGCTCGGTCACCTCAAAACCTGCTTCCGCCGGCAACCCGGCCATCGACACACGCTACACTCCACGCAAGGAGCGACCGCGCTTCCGAAACCCCGAGTCTGTACGCGCTATGCAGATGGCCTCACCGCTACCAATGTCGCCCTACGAGAGTAATCGAGAGAGGATGAAGAGCGCCTATGGCCTTGTAACACCAAGTCGAAATGGCAGGTCCGAGTCAAGACAGTCCTCGCGCAGGGGAAGCATCAGAAGCCACCACAGCCCTAAGCCCCCACCAACACCACAGCAAGCACCTCTCGTTCTGCTGCACGTCACAATTCTGCCCATGCAGCTGCCATACTCTCACGAGCTTATGGACAGGATCATGCCACAGTGGCTGGTGGAGAACTTCAGACTGTTGGAGGAAAAGCTCCAAGATATTATCCTCATGCGCCGCGGCCTGCTCATTCCTCACCCCAGAGACGAGTATGAGCTGCTTGAGGAGCGCATCTTGGAGAGCTTAGAGCTTAAGACTCCACGACTGCTCAAGTGCGGTCACTTCGTGTCACCAGATGATGACGCGGAGAAGGACGAGGATGATGACTCTGCAATCGGTGCAGAGGATGGCGCCAGCCGCATGAGCGGAGGCACAATGACGAATGACCACGACAACATGCACAACGACAGCATGCACACACGGAGAGATTCCGCCATGTGCTTCGACTGTCATCGCGAGCTGAAGAAGCCCGGTCAAGGCGTTGGAGCTGGTACACGACGCTTCGACATCAGGATCTACGCTGCTAACGGTCTAATGCGCTCTGAAGCCTGGACGGCTGCCTGGACGGAGATGGAACGCTGCGATGTCGAAATCACACCTTGGATCCCAGAAGATGTCCGCAAGACCCTGGAAAAGAGGATCGTCGAGGAGCAAGAGGCAGATAAGCGCAAGGCAGCGTACAATGCCGAGCTCCTGCGCAGAGTTCAGGAAGATGCTGTTCAAAAGCAGAAGCTTGCTGCTGAGGCAACGGCGAAGAAGAGGCAAGAGGAGCAAGAGCTTCAGCGAAGCTTCGAGGCTGCTACCGCTGCCCTACAGAGAAGCATCGAAGAGAAGGCTGCCGACAAGGCCAAGTTCGAGCAGATCATGGAAGAGAAGATCGAAGAGGCGAAAGAGGCTATCCGCTTCGAGCTCGAGTCGCAAGCAATGATGGAGTCGAACTCGGTCGCTGAGCGCTTCCGGAACATGGAGGAGGCGCTTAGGCAGTACCAATACGTATCATGTCCTCAGTCACCGCTGCCACCATCAGTAGCAGCCTCTTCCCGTTCACGAGCATCGACCTATGATCTCGACTTGCGCAGCGTCTCCCGTGGTCGCCGCGGTTACACCTCCAGCCGACCGCACGCAGAACAAATCCCTCTCAGCACATTGCTGAAGAACTATCTTCTCATCCAATTAGCTGATCCCAAGAATTGGGCAATCCTCCTCTTAACAGCGGCCGTTGGGTTCATGTCGATGAACATCACAACCCAACAGTCTGCTACTCCTTTGATCAGCGACGTTCCCTCGGTCAACACAGCCTCTGTTTCTGCTGTCATGGCCACAACCACAGCGTTCTCGACTCTGACTGTCACCGAGACCCAGATGGCAAGTAGCGCCTATCCTACAGCATTATACTCGTCCTCGGTGTATGCAAGTGCATCGTCTTCGATCGCTGCTTCCGTCCTACCCACCATCTTGCCCAATGAGCCCGAAGTCGTTGCCGACCCCAACGAAGCCCCGGTGTTCGAATCTTCACACACCGTTCCGGACGAGCCTCTGCGCCGCGATTCCGAGACCTCGGAAGCCGATCCTGAAGAGACTGTGGTCGCCGACCCCGTGGTCGAGGATCTCACGGAGCCCGCAAACATCGACTCAAACCTTTTTCAGCATACTTCCGAGTTGCTTGGCGCTGCCCATGAGGAGGCAGTAGTCATGGAGGACCCCGTTACTCCGCAGGCGGAGGACACTGTCTCTGAGACTGAAAGCGTCGCTGACGCAGAGACGAACAGTGTCGCCATTGAGTCTGATGACGAGATGGACGTCTGTCCTTTCAATCCTGTCCAGATCGAGGAAGACACGTGCTCGATCAATGATGAGTAAGGAATCGCTTTGTTATGATCTATTTTCTGTATATGACCCTTACGACGGCCCAGCGGGCCTTCTAGTACGACGACACGATAGTACAGCATTGTTGCATTTGAGCGCATCTGACCGAGCATTTTGGCAGCGAGCAAAGCATGCGTTTGATTCTCTGATATAGTTGCATTTGCGAATACCTTCAGTCAATACTTCCCGGAGCTTTGTAGATAGCGTATCGAATTATCATCTATCTCACCCCTCATCTCTCCATTCACAAACAGCATCATCAAGTATCGTCAAACTCCTCCTCGCTTCCATCCTCCATACTCTCGTCCTCGTCCTCTCCTGAGCTCTTAAGATCCCGCCTACCTCGCCTCCCCGGGCGAAGCACCAGCATTTACTACCTCCTCATCACTGATCTCCATCCCCCGCGCTTCAAAAAGCGCCACCTTCTCTCGACACATGGCCAGCTTCGTGCGACAAATGTCTTCCGTGTCGTGATGCGCGTTGAACTTGTCGTTCGAGTACTTGATGCTGTTATCTAAGTGTTCGCTCCTACGGTCGCGCAGCCGCTTGGTGCGAGGCGCTGGGAGCGCGTAGATTGGGTCATGCTCGACAGAAGAGATCGTAGGGCGCTTGTGGTGGGTAAGCGGGAAAAGGGGGATGGTGAAGTGGAGGGTGTTTTGGAGGTCGCTTTCTTCTTGCGAAGTGACATCGTCGAGTCGTGGGCGCGCAGAATTCGGTCGTGGGCGCGTGGGCGCTTTTGGGGCTGGTGATGCGCTCTCGGCGCCGGAGGTTTCTCAGGAAGATGGCGGTGAAAGTCCTCAGCACTGTGGTGGTGGAAGGCGGAGCAGATCGTTGAGGGAGGGGCGGAGAAGAGGTCGATCAAGCCACCCTCGTTCATCGCTTTGGTCATTGCTTTCCTCACGACCTGGTGCCAGTTTTCTAGATGCGTCTCCTTCATCTTCTCATGACCCTTCGTGCCATGGCTGAGAAGCACGTTACGGAAGAAGGCAAATCCCTTCTCATCGTCCGGCCATAGGAAGTTGAGGAATTCAGGCTCAACATCAAGTATGTCCAAGGGCCTTGTCTATCCGAATTCATCGACCACCTTCCTGGGTTCTGATCGTCGCAGATCATTGATCAGTCGATCAATGACTAGGTCGCAAAGTACGCCTGCGCCGAGTGTCACTGCCAGGACGTAGAGATCTTCGAGCTCGGCCATACTCCATGCTTGCTCGAATGTTCCGTAGGCTGTGGTGACGAAGTCTGGTAACCGAAGCTCGGGTGATTCAGCGATGCAAGCGGCAGAGCGGCATATTGTATCGGCGCTGATCTCGGGGCCGTGTGAAATGATGTCGATGCACGGATTGACGACAAGAGATTAGCGAATAGTCGTGCAATGATCCAGGAAGAGGGCGCGAAGGATCTGTATACCGGATGGATTCTCTTACGTGGTCGGGCCAACTTTGCAGAGGAACTTGATCGTGCTCTTATCTGCAGCACCGAGGTGTCTAATTCTGTATGGCGCGCACAGAATATCGTAGCGTTCGTATTATGCGGCCGTGTTGGAGGCGACGTGAACTGTGGCAGATTCTCGAATAATTCTTCGAGCACAAAATCCAGCGGATCACGCTTGACCTTGCTTACATGCTTTCCTTTCTTTTCTTTTCCTGTTCCTTTTCTCTAGAGGCAGCAGGAGTAGGACCACGTTTCCCCAGCGGAACGAATTCCAGACCCTGCTCGCCATAGAAACGCGGCGCGTATTTGTTGTGAACTTTGAATATGTTTGCCGTCGAGCATAGTTTACCCTCTCTATTAGGTAACCGCTTTACGCATTCTTCCTTGCTGAGCTTTTCGACGTCGACCCAGTAGATTACCTGGACGTGTCTTGCCATGACAGCGTCGCTGGTCCAGTCTTTGATCCTAGAAATCCCGGCTCTGAACGCACGCATATCTACCATTGTATAGTTTTTCTTGATTGTTTCTGTGCTTTGTTTCTTTAGTTTGTTTTGTGATTGGGTACTGGGTGCGGCATGTGATGCTAGCTTGAGAGCAGCGTCGCACTTGCGCTTCTCAGTCATAGTGTGTGGGCTGATCACTGCCTTGTGGGATGGACAGGGAAGGCTGCATGCAGATATAGTGCGAGAGTAGCGAAGACGCTGAAGAAATACTTGTGTTACGGAGAAATTTTGTGAGCAGAAGGTACTGGTGAAAGTCATTCTGCAATGGAAGTGAAGAGGGACAATGTCCGACGCTGTGGCTGGAAGTTCGGTGAAGGCCCTAGATCCTGGTAGAGGGCAGCCCTGCGCTTATTTGTAAAAAATACGGGCATTCTGAGTAGTGTTTATTCTCAAAAGGAGAGCGCGGTTCATTGGTCATGACGAGTATGGTCTGGCATCAGGGTCAGTCGGTCACGTACATTAAGTGCTGGAGAGGTCATGTCACCGAGGGGCTATGGAAGATATGGCATTTGGGTAGTGTATAACGTTTATGACGAATATCATAAACCCCCTAAGAATTAAAATCGGCGTCCCAATGATTCTGAGGCCATTGCAAATGCGGCCTCCTCTCGCGATGGCGAGGACAATTGAGAGACCGCAGGTACGCCACGACCGACCAAGTGAAGATCTCAACCAATGGACGCACTAGACAGGACAACTAGGAACGAAGAAATCAGGATTGGACACGTGCCTCGATTCCACCTATCCTTTGCGAACTCCAAGTACAAAGATCAGAGCCCTGTATTACCCTTGAAAACTTCAGTGACAAGCAATGACCAGCCTTTAAGAGTACAATGTATTCATTGTTGGCCCTGTGCGGTGAGGAAAGTGAACGGAAAGTCGACTGTGAGGTCAAGCGAGAGCAGTTGCTGCTAAAGTATCGACTATGTGCCTATGTTCCTTTTGCCCATGCTCCGCTCGTTCGGTCGGCTAGGCACTTGGACTGGTCATCTATGCTGGCAATCACACAGGAGAACGGGTGCCTGAACAATCCCTCGATGCGCGGAAGACTCTCAAAACTCCTCTTGCTCAAGCACAATGTTTGCTCTGATGGACATGAGAAAATATTTGCAAGCAGCATGATGGCTATTTTAAGGCGGAACTGTCCAGACACCAAATGGCGCAGATTTATTTACTTGTCTCATGCTTTAGTGAGACCATGCACCACAGGATATGTTCTCTTTGGCCGCCTTCGCCATCTCAAGCACTTTACCACACTCACTCGGTCGAAGGCCGATACCCAACCCTTGTCATTCGAGTTTCCACCAATTCAGTGCAACTTTCAGAACCGCTAGCTTACTCAAATGACAGTCTAGATGATTTTTCATGAGATGAGACAACTACTAGAAACCCGCATAGCAACATCCACCAGCGGAGTCATTTATGAATTCGACGATGGCGTTGCCGACAGCGTCGCGAAAAACACTCCTCGCCGTGCCGAGTTCGAGTCCGTACCTGTAGGCTTCGTACAGAGTGCATCGCTCATCGATGGCGTGATGCCGCTCGTCAAGGCGTTTCACCTCCGTGTGACCTGTGTACAGCTTGCCGCAGTCTGCCCAGATTCGGCGGTGTTTCTCAGTATGGGAGGCGGAGCCTTTTATGTGGGTCGATCAAGTAGATTGTTGCGAGGCTTTCTTTGTCAAATTTAGCTCCTCGGGAAGGGGAGGATCTGCTGTCGAGTAACTTGATTTCGCTAATTTCATAGGTCGGAGGGCATGTTATACGGGAATGTCTTCATGTGTGATTATGTGAGGTGGAAGTGCGTTAGTTCAATCATTTCCAGCGGACAAAGTAATAGATTCATCGTTGAGAGGTTTTGACAGCGGGCTTTGGAGGCCATGGAACACTGACAGGACTCCTTGCGAACCAAATTTCCGAGACGAGGTCAAATCCTGGTCTCGATTAATCTTCGTCGGCAGGGTATCGCCTGACTCTCCCTCTGTATCTGCAGCCGCCTCTCGCACCACCCCGAAGCGTTCCTCCCGACGACGGGTAATTGCACTCGCAGAACGTCCTGGCTACGTTGTCTGCTGCTCTGCTCAGGCTTACGTAAAGACTGGATCGCACATCAATTAAGTCTTATAAGAGTCTGTGAGTGCGCATCTCGACTTACGGGTTGATTGACTTTATCTCAGCGACAGAGCTTTTTGAGACGCTAGTGTCGGATGTTGAAGGGAACTTCAAGGCACAGAACTGAGCCGAAGCGGGTTCGCTGGCAAGCGGTGCAAGAAGACACTGGAGCGTCGTTGCACATTTATCGACGGCTGTTGGCGCACTAGAGGCGGTTGCGATCAGCCCCAAGAATGTAATCGCGTATCGCATGTTGATCGATGCAATGAGCAAAAGCGGAGGGTGGAAGTAGCAGAATAAAATCAAAAGGACAGAATCCAACGCTTAGGCTTTTATACGCAGCCGCTGCATCGACGCTATGGCGCGCACTGGAGGCGCAACCTACCTGAGATAGGCATGCTCTAGCCTGACTAAGATCTACCCCAAGGCTCGATGTGGACAGCAACTGCAAGAAATAGGCCAATACGAGGTGACTACTTTGCGACGCTGAGCCGAATAGGCGAACACTAAATATGAGGCTGATGAGTTGTAGCTGAAAGCGCGCTCTAGATTTCGGTGCTACAACCCGCGGCTCGCAAGCTACCAGTACCCCGCACTTTGCCAGTAGTTTCGCATCCCACTGTCCTCAGCTCAGTTACAACCGTAAAACAGAGTGAAGGCAAGATGCCGTGCGAAATTTAGTGGCCAACATGGCGAATGTCACAATCCGTAACGAGGAAACAGGGAGCCGTCGCCAAAACCTTGCAAGATACACTCGTTGATAGCGAATCAATTGTACATTGTACTTCGCTAGCGGACAGTCTATCGATGATTCTTGATGTTTGGGTCTCATGAAGCTTCTATGAGCTACTCCATGCAAGCAAATGACGTGAATTGATCGGCGTCCTGGCCCTTCAGCATCGCATGCTGTGAATACGGGCACAGCTTCTTCGTCGTGTTGCTTCCATCTGCTGGATTCGTAGCCAGGATGTAGCCAGGGGGTTCGCCGTCCTCGACCCAAGGAATAAGTGCCTCAAGAGTGTGCCAGGTTCCAGGTACTTGTGGATAACTCGCAGCAGAGCCGCAGTGACCACCACCGGGGACCATGAACAAGCGCCAGAAGTCATTGAGAGCCTTTTCTCCATAGATGGCACGCGCCTCGTTGTGCTGATCAATGGGCCAAGTGGGCACATTGAATGGATCAGCCCAGCCTTGTTCTGTGTCAGTGACTTTGGCTGTGCTTATGAGAGTTTAGCGGACCGCTTACCTTGAGTAGCGATGAGCTTTCCTCCCCTACCCTTGAACGCATCGAGTCTGGGAGATGTCGCAGTGATCAGAGGGCCTGCCACTATATCCACCGTTTTGACGTCATCTTGAAAGTTGAAGGTTTTGTAGTCGTAGCTTAGGTTCCTGAAAACTAGATTCTGCAATATGGGCACTGGGTACGCTGTGTACAGCTCTTCTTCCTGCACGAGCCATTCAAGTTCTGAGCCCTTTGCAAATCCGGGATAGACGTTCATTCCAGGTCCAGAATAGAAGGCCTGAAAAGTTGCAAGCTGGGTTTCGTTGAGACATACTGTCTTTCCATTCTCTCTTTGAGCCTCCCCGGACTGGCACAATAATGATGCAATTTCGAAGTCGCACTTGCTTGGGTCTTCGATCACACCGTCTTCCACGCCGTCAATTTCATCGCACCTCTTTACCGCTGCATCCCTTGCAAGAGTGAGCACATCCTGGGCCAGAAATGCCCCAGGCTTGTTTGCGTGCAGGCCGTTCCATAGGAAAGAAAGGATCAAGTGAGAGTACCAGTTGCCGGCACTACCGGCAACAATTCCATCGAAGATCTCCGGATGGTACTGGGCCAGTGCATATCCTTGAGCCCCGCCGGTGGAGCAGCCTGAGTAGTAAGACTTCTTTGGTGGGCAGCTGTAGAACAATGCCGTGATGGCTTTAGCTGGCTCAGAGAACATAGCGATGGAGTTTCGGATCCAAGCTGCGGTCTTGGCGTATGAGTTGAGGAAGGGGACATAGCCTCCTGGCTTGGAGGGACCATTTTCGGAAGTCGTGTGCCCGGAGTCACACCTTGCAACTTGTCAGTTGATCGCACATAGTAGAATGCGGATCAGGAACAGAACTGACCCGCCAACCGCGAAGCCGGTATTCAAGTTTGAGGCCATTGCCTGGTAGTCGATTGTGCCCGCAAAACCGCCATTGCCTCCATGGTGTCAGCTCCCATGTGATATACAGAGGCCTGCAGCTGACTCGATACGTACCGACAGACAGATAGCGCTCATTGTAGCTTTCGAGTTCCGGCAGCCAAACTTCAAAGTTCAAAGTGTTGTTCGCACCGTACGGTATGACGCCAATAACGCGGCAAAAGGTAGCAAGATTATTCTCCGTCACGTTTTGTGCGGCCACCGCGGAGATATCTGCGAGTCCACCCACGGGCACTTGACTGGAGCTGACAACGTAATTCGTGCCGTGTCTTAGCGAAGCGCAGCTATCATATTGCTTGAGCCCCGGAATACCTTTCACGACTGATGCCAGAAACGCAAGAGAGACGCAAAGTAGGTGTAACATGATGGACGACTCTAGACTGTGACAATAAGCAAAATCCTGTTGCAAGGAAATACATGAGGTAGTCATAGTCCACAGGACATCACCGGCGGTCCGATTTGAGACTCCGGAGAACGTCATCCCCACACAACACCCCGCATCATGAGCAGGCCACGATGAGCCAGATTCCGTGCATCGGTAAATCTTGCAAAGCGCCTAAAGGAGACTACTGACTCGCTGTTGAAGCTTTCGATATTTGTGGTAGAAGCTTTCGGTGATCGTCGCCGACGCTTGTGCATGCGGCTCCGGTGGGCTGGCCGACGCGTACAAAAGGTGGAGCCATCGGCGACGGATGACCGACGCCGAGAGCAGATAAGGCCAATCGGGACATAACAGAACTGATGCTCAGTCGACAGCAACGTCCACAAGCACTAACGTTCTATCTTGTTACAATCCTACCATTCCGAACAGTTACTCCATTTAACAAGCTTCTGCACCTTTCACATTGCGGATGCAACGATGATCTCAATACGCCACGAACCGGGTAGCAATGTTACCGGCGCAACAGGAGATACCCCTCATGCTTTGCAGAAAATGGTGAATGAGGTTTCAGTGGATATCATTGTGAGGCAAGTCTCCGATAGGGTGGTATGCAAGAAAACTCATGCATTCATTTGTAGGTTGGCATCTGGTTGTAGAGATGAACATTGCATGCAACGCCATCGTCAAGCAAGAAAGGCCGCATCTTGTTTAAGACGAAAGCTTCCTCGGACAGCTCGAAGAGTATAATCGCATCGTTGAAAATAGCATCAGGTTCATCAGCAACGCTTACCCTCTCAACGCGCCGTCGCTTCCAGGGGAGATTTAGACATCGAGCATCATCGTTGCTGCCGTCTTGAATGAAGATAAACCTTAAGTGCTGCAAGCCAAGAAGTAGGGATAGAAATTGCAGCATCGGCTTTGGATCACGAGCACATTGGGATCGCCATCATTGCTCGTATTAATGGCCTGGGTAAGGGGATTGATCAATATCTGGGAAGTCGGTACATGGATATCTCGAAGAGGGTCTTGGAACGGGATGCATCTAGCCATACCAAGTAGTGCCAGTGCACTTTGGATCCAACGCACTGGCAGCCACTGCAAAATTGTCTGCAACATCAAGTCCGTCGAACCAGTCCAAACTCAGTTGATAGATAGCGTTGTGCCCCCAAGAAGTATCAGACATGAATCTCAAATCTGGAATGCAATTAACCAAAGTGCTGTCTACCGTAAGAAGTGGGTTTGGTGGTGAATCTGGTTGATTCTGCGGGGATGTCATTTCGGCATTGGTCATCGCAGGTATATCCCGGCGTGGTAGCCATGGAGGATGCGTGTACAGTTCTACGGCGTCAGACAGCACCGCGTCGCTCAATCGATCAAAAACCTCGTGACAATTCTTTGGAGCGTTACACCGCTCTGATACAGCCACCAGTACGTTTGAGCATGCTCGTGTATCGTTTACAATATCCATAATAGTAGCTATAAGTAGCTGTCAGCTGCTGAGTTCCTAGACTGGTATCATGTTCGAAGATGCACTCACGGTCTTTGGCGAGCAATCTTCTTTGCAATAGTTGAGAGACTTGATCGCCTTGCTTGCGCAGCTCTCGCAAATGCTGGCTTACGGCATGAATGTAGGAAAGCCCTGCGAGGAAAACAGCACGCAACGTTATCCACGAGAAGTTGATTTTGCGCGATCTGAACAAGTACGCGTACAGCGTTACCGACTGCTTAGCTGCAGCATGGATGCTCCGAGCACTCTCGTTGTCGGTTTCGCCTTCTGAGCCGGCATGTGTAGGACACGGCCGATGCAAGAGTAGGACTCCATTCTGGTATAACAATTCGTACCACGCTTTCGACCTGAAGCTGGACCGGGCTTCTGCAAGTGGAGTAGTCAGATCCATCTCTGGTAGGTCAAGCGACGCAGTATCAACGCGCCATGCATCGAGCTCGACCGCCAATGCATTTCGAGTGGAAATGCGGTCATTGAGCGAACGCAATGTGTCTCGTCTCCCGCGATGGAGGGAGAGAAGGATTTTCCCACACAAAGCTCGATAGTTGACGATATGCCTGAACACTGCCATACGATAGCCAGGAGCTAGCCTGGCTATCTCTGTACTATCGTCACTCCGCGGCGAGATTATATCATCTTCCACTGGTGCTGACGGCAAATCGACGTCAATATCTTCGACATGAATGGCGAGAGGGCGACCAAGAGTGATACTGACGACACGATCCAAACAGAAAACGCACCAAAAGCATTGTCGGCGAATTTGCTGTACCTCGGAAATTGGCAAGAGTGCGGCTTCGTTGCTGCGAAGCTGGGCGTGTGCTGATGTGTAAGTGCTTTCGCGGTGTAGTCCCAACTCGAAACACATTCGCGACGCAATGCCCACCATATGCCATAGGCTACCAGAGGCGTCTTTTGTGGAGCTGCTAAGTCTGAACTGACAACAAAGCAGCATGGCCTGCAACCCTGTAATACCGCCGGCAGACAAGACGACGTCAAAGTAAGCCATTGCCCTTTGGTGATGAGTCTCCGCATCTGGCAAAACTTGCCAATTGAACTTGTAGACTTGGGCGGTGGCGATAGCAAGAAGTATGTTAAACAGAAACCCTTCGAAGGGCTTCAAGCTAGTAGAGCCTGACTCGTCATATATGGCGTCCAATGCAACGGATATCTGATTAGGATGCACTATGGGGTAGCACAGCGCGTCATGAGCCAGATATGCATCGATCAGAGTCTTCGCCATCTGCTTGGGTGGCAGCGACTTATGGTCTGGACTCCAGACAGCGCCTTTTGATGACCTGACCTCGTTTACTAAGCCGCTCGGATTCGTTGGCTGTTGAGTAGACGCCCTGACCAGGCTGGCCAGGTATAGACCGCTCGCGGAACCCAGGTACTGTCGATCGCCTCCAGCATGGGTCGAAAGAAAAGACACCTCGTTGGCAGCCTCTCGGAGGTTCTCAGGAGTACCATGCTGTGATGCCGTACTAGACTGTGCCGTGTTGATCACGCCATGGACTTGTGTTGCGGGTGAGGGGATCTGACTCGTGCGCGACAGTCGCTCTTGGAGGACTCGATTGTTGTGTTCCGATTGTCGAGCACGTCTCTCCAGGCTCTCCACATAGTCGCGCCGATATACAGGCTCTTTGGGTCGAGCACTGTATCTGCATGCCGCACCAGCCTTCTCGCACGCCACGCATTCAGGCCTTCTCTTGTCACATCGCGTCTTCCGGCGGTGGCAACGGTCGCAAGCCTGCACGTTCGTCGTTTCCATAATGTAGCCCACCTGGAATGTTGTGGGGAAGAAGCGGTTCGGGGCCGAAGCTTCGCTCCTCCCACGCCGATGGATACACGCACATCTTAACGCTTGTCTCATGCCGAGGCTTCCGCCTGCGGGGATCGCTACCCCGACGTCGGCTGATGGTTGCCGAAGAACGCGGCATGGCTGCCACATCGCTTAAATCCGGGGTCAAGCAAAGCTTTGAAAAAGCCTCCAGATCCCCACCATACCCCCAGACTCTGGTAGGTGGGGTCTTTGAAATACACTCTATTCAAAACGGTCATGACTACCGAGCATAAACGAGCGACTCTGGTCCAGGATGCCGAAAGCTCTGCCGTTCATGAGGTGCGTCCATCCCTCTCTCTGGTAGGATCATGATGCTGATCATCACGCAAGAAAGCAGACAGAATCGGATCTCAACATGCGGGCGCGATCGACGAAGGACGGGAACGCGCTCTGATACTGAGACAAGACCTCCGAATCATTCCTTTATCGGCCTCAATATACTTGCTCTGTTACCTGGACCGTTCAAATATCGGGAACGCAAAGGTGCTCAACTCCTCAACCCACGACGATCTTCTCAGTACGACCCACATGACGGCATATCAATACACCATCGCGCTCATGGTGTTTTTGATTGCGTATGCCTTATTCGAAGTGCCTAGCAATTACTTCTTGCAAAGGTTAAGGCCGAGTCGGTGGATCGCTTTCTTGATGAGTGAGTCATGCTATTTCGGTCTCGCTGTTGGTGGTAAACGCTGATAATCCCAAGTGAGCTGGGGCACCATCACCATGGGTCTCGGAGGCACCCAATCGCATGTTTCCGTGACTGTCGTTCGCTTCCTCCTTGGAGTCTTTGAAGCGGGTCTTTTCCCTGGGCTCGTGTACTATCTGACATTTTGGTACAAGGACAGCGAGCGATCAATTCGAGTCGCCACAATCCTTGCGTCAGCGACCCTAGCGGGCGCATTTGGAGGTGCTATAGCATTTGGAGTTGGGCACATGAATGGCACCTCAGGACTGGAGGCATGGCGTTGGCTGTTCATCCTCGAAGGACTTCCCTCGATCCTCTCTTCCATCTTTGTCTTTTTTCTATTGCCTGATTATCCAGAAACAGCGGATTGGTTGTCTGCCGAGGAGAAAATATTGGCAGCCGAGCGTTTGAAAGATGAGGGTTCGAAAGGCCATGGCGCATCGCTGACTTGGAGAGAAGCGAAAGCTACGATCTTGGAGTGGAGGCTCTGGATCCATTACGTTGTCAGATCGTCCGCAACCCCAAAAGATGTCAATGCACTAATCTGTCCAAGATCTACTTTGGAATTTCGGTGCCCTTCTCTAGTCTCAGCTTGTTCGCGCCCTCGATCGTCGCTGGACTCGGATACAAGGACTTGGAGGCTCAACTGATGACTGTGCCGCCATATGCTGCTGCATACGTGGTCACGTTGCTGGTGTCGTGGTCGGCTGATCACTTTAATGCGTAAGATGCTCAGGGGGCACACCTATATCGATGACTGAACATGTACAGACGTGCCCTCCACTCAGCCGTTTTTGCTCTGATCGGCTCTGTGGGCTTTCTAGCCTCCGCGTTGCTACCCGCAACCAGCTATTCGTCACGATACGGCTGTCTCATTGTGGCATGCTGTGGTGCCTTCTCCTGCATTCCGCCTCTGTTGGGCTGGCTATCTTCAAACTTGCACTCCACTGCGGCTGTCGGCCTGGCCATTGCCTTGAATATCAGCTGGGGTGCCCCGGGCCAAATCGTGGGTGTTTGGATTTACAAGGCGAACGAAGCCAAAAAGGGATACCCCACAGGTCATTGTAAGTCCAAAAACTCTCTAGGTCCGGTTGAAGTTAAGTTAACACTAGTCAGACGTCAATTTCGGCATGCTTCTGATGGTCACCGTAGGCTGCATGAGCATGAGACTCTACTATGCATGGCGCAATCGCCGAGGTGGTGCGGGTAATGGTTTTGCTTTCAAGTATTAGATCCTGATCGCTGGAGCATTTCATGCTCGCTATCCCTGCGGTATCACAAGTATCCCAATTGAACGGAAGTTGCGCAACATACGCGAACTCATTGTGCACGATTCGTTCGTATGCCATTGTGACCGAGTCATGTTTTGCAATGCACTCTGCGCTATATCCGATTTGAGTGGAACACGATGTCGACAGTGTGAAGATTTGTGAACCGCAGCTACGTTTTGCTTAGAACTGACTATGGGAGGATCGATGTTGCTTAAATCTACACAAAAGGATGACAATAATTCCTGTATGTTCGTACCATGTCAGACATTTCAAGCAATAGCTACAGAAGCATTGATAATGATGTCAGACGCTGTGTACGACTTGCCGGTGACCTTGTCGCTGACAGCCTTGAACTTGTCCGAGACGCCCTTGACGGTGACGTTGGTACCGCTTAAAGTCACAGTTTGTGTCAAGGTGAGCTCTATTGTATTGTCAGCTTTCCATTGAGGCCAGGCAATCCTAAAGACTTACGGTACAGGTAGCCGTCGTCGTAGCCAGCGCTTTCAAGCACGTAGCTGAAAGATTCGGGGTCGCAGGTGGTCTTGTCAACGACTTCGCCGTTGAGCATCCCCTGGTAGTGGCAGTTGACGGGGATGTTGTCGATGAATGCGCTGTTGGCATAGACACCTGAGACGGTTTCGGCACGCTGCTTGTCGTTGCCGCCGGTGTGAGAGAGGGTGACATTCCAACCGCCATAGTCGGCGCGAGGGATAACAGTGGCTGTGGCAGTAGCGGCCATATAGGCGATGGTAGCAAGGATAAAATGCATCTTGATGGATTGGTCGGTGGCTGAGTGTTCTGAGCGAGCGGGTTGGCAGTTGATGCGTTGTTTGTGGGCTCTCTTAGAGAGCAGTCTCAAGTTCTTAAGTAGACAGCCTCGATGTCAGTAACGACTTGGGAGGCTCCCAGGTACCATGCAGCATGAAGGCTATTTTTGGTTGATCTTCAGGAGTGTGGAGACCTGTTCAACGAAGCATGAACGTTGAACGTCAAAGCTCTCCGAGCACGGCTTGAAACTGCTTTTCCGTTCCATAGAAAATCTCCGAGGGTAGCTGTGGAGCCGAGCCGAATGTAGACACAGCATTATGGGAACAACTGAATGAATATCGACACATCTTACGATTATAATGTATGGAATGATATCTGATCGTGTATGGTGTTGGGCATTGAAGCATTGTACAATCTGGGAAGTACCGATGCACACTGTCGTTACGCGCTTATTGTGGATGGGCGGCCGAGCAATCGAGCGTGCGTTTTAGCACACGCACGGATGATGTGTGACCTCACAAGTTACGCGGATGTATTCTCGTATTGATTTTTCCATTGCGTAGTAATGCGCATGGTTGCGGGGCTCGATGTCCAGAGAAATGCCGATGCCCGAGTAACATTCTCATCCGTCCTTGCAGAAAGCCCCTTTCTCTCTCCTGCGCACTGCATATGCGGATCTACGCACTCAGAGGCGTTTGTCAATCGTGTACAGCATGGTGCACTATTTGATGCTTGTTGTTCAGACACTTAGTTACTCTACACACTAAGCAACCTATTCGCCGTTGACAGTAGCATCCTTCTTGGGAAAGACTTTGCTGCTCAGATCGAGAACGGGCAGCGGGCATGGAATCCCGACAGCCTCACAAGCGGTGAGGATAGCCAAGTACCAACCACAGACAAGGCCAATGAACCCGAATCCGCCGGCAATGTGGAGCAGCTTGTTGATGTGCTCGACGTCAGCCTCAGTTGTGGCATGCCCAACGCGGAAGTCGGCTGCGGCAATGAAGGAGAACAACATGATGAGGCCAAAGAAGGTTAACGTGAAGAACACGTTGACGCGGAAGGTACCCATGAAGAAGACAAAACTTGCAATGGCCCTGTATTCGAGTCAGTGGCTGCTACAGCTGCCTCATCATCCATTTGCTCCCAAGTACTGACATCGTGACATTATGGAACCCTTGAGATGAGTTGTAAGCTGCGCCAGTAGCACCACCGAGCTCTGAAAATGGTGATGTCGTCTGGTGGATGGGATCCTGGGTGTACGCGAGACTGCCCCAGTGGCTGCCGTAGATAAGGAACACCGCCATTGGAAAAGCTGCAGTACGGATCAGGAACGTCGCCTGCGTAACACGATTTAATTCACTCACTGTTACCAAGAATAAACTCTGCGATACCGGCAAGGTTCATGGCGATGCATCCGAAGAAATAGTAGTCTCCACTCAAGCCAATCAGACTTTGAGGCGCCACTGCACCTTGGAAGCCGCAGAGGATAAGGATGGTCGATGTGTATGGGATTAGAAACCCAACCAGACCGAGGAGCGTTGGATTGGCTGCGTGAAGTCAATATCGTGTTGCATGCGTGCAACTTTCGACTTAACACACCGAATCGTTTCGCCAAGTCACCACGACGAGGCGCTGATGGCTGGAAGAACAAGCGTTCATACTGCTCCGAGCTGAGCTGCACAGTGACTTGGCGACTAAGCTCTGCCCCGTTTCCCACGAAGTTATGGCCGTTGTGTTCCTTCATCTCGTGATCAATCTTGTGAACGTCGGCCATGGCTGTTGATGTCAATGCTACGAGGCGAGGAGATGAAGGTACGGCAGCTGGGACCTTTTGAAGATCTAGATGAGATCCGAGAGTATGGAGACGATCTACTGAAGACCCGGGAAGGGGGGATGGGATTCAGCGGTTTTATTGCTGCCGAACCAGGTCCATACGCGGTGAGAGACGGCAGCGTCTGCTCATGTCGTCGTCATCGCTACAGCCAGCCGAGGCAGAAAAGGTCGAGCCCCTGTGGATTTCTCCAGTTCCCCAGGCTCTCCGCATATCTGCTCCGCATCCATTGCCGTCGTGGGTGGAGCAGATAGGAGATTGTGGAGCAGCGGTTGGTGGAAGCCTCTGCTAGGTCGCCAGATGAAGCTTCGTCAAGCACCGGTGTGGCGTTCTGAAGCGTGCGCTCCGCGGCTCGGCAGGTGAGAACATGGTCGGAAGAGGAAGGTGACGTCGGTACACGCTCTCGCGACAACTTTGACGTACACCAAATTGCGCTTTGCTTCAAGCAGCTTGAGACCATTTGGCTTTTCGCCGTGCCCGACCATCTGACAGCCATCAGACGTCGTAAGGGGAAGTGACTCCGGCGCAACAAAAAGCGCCGCAACAAAGAACGATTAAAAACGCCAACGAGGTAGTTTCGAGGCTCATGATCGGTGCACGCACCGTCGCAGCTCTCGACGCGTGGGCCTGAGCCGCAAGTCGACAATTGCATTTGCAACCTTGGAACCCTTGCGCGAACACCGGCAAGATCTGCGAACGGAGAACCTCGGCAAGACAAGCGAAGAGAGAAGCTGCAAAAGTAGTGCAAGTTTAGTTAGCAGCTAGATAGCCTTCGCCCATCTAGTATAAGGTGACGAGAGAGGCTCTTCCCGTGGCGAAATTCGCTTAAAATCGTCTATGATGGTTTGCAAAATACCTGTTGCATGCAAGTCCTGCGAATAAGACGCCATTCTAACAAGGACCCTGCATTATCTACGTGAATATCTAGGCACACTAGGTATACAAGATACTAGACCCCTGCACGTGCAGGAACATCGCAACTTCTAAGAATCCCCCCTCTACGCTCTTGTGTAAGGCCTTGATATAACGTACCTCACGGGCGAGCGGGTCACACGACCGAGCGGGTCACTTTTGCCAAGACCCCACCAAAACCCACTCTATTATGGCCTAAAACACCACAAATTAGCGCTGCATAAGACAAAACAAGCTATATTATTACTTAGAGACCTCTTCTACTTTATTCTTGCACATTCGCGCATTAACGTACCTCACGGGCGAGCGGGTCACACGAGCGAGCGGGTCACTTTTGCCAAGACTCCACTAAAACTAACTCTATTATAGCCTAAAATACTACAAATTAGCGCTATATAAGGCAAAATAAGCTATATTATTACTTAGAGACCTCTTCTACTTTATTCTTATATATTCGCGCATTGTGCCTAGTCTTGTTATACTATCTACAGCGTCTTTGGAATAGTTTGCCTACTTTAGCGCGCACTTACTTCTTTGCCCTTTTTCTATTACTACGCGCTCTAAACTTCTTTAAAGCTATTAATTGCTAGCTCTTTTTAACTACTAGGCTCTTTTTCTACTAAATTTACTTTCTTTTATATAACTTGTGTTGCGTAGTAGCCTTAGCAGCTACTTTAAGCTTATAGATCTATTTTTGTGCAAGCGCAAGCTTATGTAATAGAATTACTTCTCTCTTTGCGTAGTGCTTAATTGCGCTTAGAATAGAGTTTAGAGAGCTATCTTAATCTTTCTTATACTTGTTTTAAATTAAAGTTAATTATAACTTAAATTCTAGGGTATTGCTTAGAGTTTGCAACTACTAGGGCTCTTTGTTAATAGGGAGTTATAGTAATAGAGTCCGCAGCTTTATATTAAGGCTGCTTATAACCTAATCTAGGTTAAAAAGAACTAGTCTAGCGCCTTAGAACTCTTCTAGAATATTGCTAAAAGTAATTGCTGCATTATAGGCTGC
Organism: Phoma herbarum; assembly: GCA_001599375.1. NCBI lineage: Eukaryota > Fungi > Ascomycota > Dothideomycetes > Pleosporales > Didymellaceae > Phoma > Phoma herbarum. Next base: position 62,906 of record BCGR01000015.1, on the reverse strand, counting down.
TTTAAAGTATAGCAGAAACTCTAGCTTTGTAATATAGTTAATCTAGTTATATATAGCGTTTTTAGCTTAGCGCGTATAGACTTTCTTTAAAAAGGCAAAATAGCCTATATTAAGAGGCGGCAGAAGGTGCGATAAGTGCAGAGGCATATATATAGAGACAATCTTATTATTCTTATAGTATTGCTAGAATTGAATAGAGTTGTAGCTTTTATAGCTATTAATAATTAGAATATAGTAGGTGCTAACAGTACGCTCTTTTAAATATATATTAAAGTAGTTTAACTAGTTAAAAGTAAGCTAATTAGTAGTCTAGCTATTTTTAAAGATGCTAATAACCTAGTTCTAGAGTAGATCTTTGTTTTTATACTAGTTAGACAGGTAGTTGCGCGCTCTAAAGATAATAAAGAGTAGAATAGCTTATTCTTTAGTATTAATGCCTTAAATAACTGTTGCCTACTTCTAGTTACCTAGCTAGATCTGCTTTGGCTGTCCTTGCGTACTTAAAGCTGTTACAACTGCTCTGTTGCTTATCTAGCCTATTATGAAGCCTGTCTTGTTAAAGTTGTATGTGTTGTTATTCTAGATACTATACTTAGCTTTTATGTTAGCTACAAGGTCAAACTAGCTCTAAATAAGCCTAGGATTCTTGCAGAGGGCTCTCTTGTAGTTGCACTTGCGATTAAACTTCACTTTAAGCTCTTCCTAACGTGAGACGAACGTACTAGCCTAGTGTAGGCTAATATAGCCTATTCTACGCTTAGCGCGCAGAATATTAGCTATATTAGCTACATCTTCTAGCTAAGAGAGAAATTCTCGCGCAACTAGGTTAAGTATATAATTAACAATTACCTACTTCTTAGTATTAGTTAGATTCTGTAAGTTAGCTATAGTATTAACGCGTAAAAGTTGTCTAGCGCGTTGTTTGTTTAGTGTAGTTCTAGAGACTTTGTAGATAGCTGCAGCGCGTCTTACTACAAGCTTAGAGGCTTATTAAATAGCTTAGAGCGCAAGCTATATTTAGGCTTCTTTTAACGCAGCTATCTATTGTTGTTGTAAAGGCATTAGTATAGAGTTAGTGTTTTGGTAGGGTCTTGGCAAAAGTAACCCGCTCGCTCGTGTGACCCGCTCGCCCGTGAGGTACGTTATGCCTAGTCTTGTTGCACTATCTATAGCATCTTTAGAATAGTTTACCTAATTTAGCGCGCACCTGCTTCTTCGCCCTCTTTCTATTACTACGCGCCCCAAACTCTTTTAGAGCTATTAATTGCTAGCCCTCTTTAACTACTAGGCTCTTTTTCTACTAAATTTGCTTTCTTTTATATAACTTGCGTTGCGTAGTAGCCTTAGCAGCTACTTTAAGCTTATAGATCTATTTTTGTGCAAGTGCAAGCTTATACAATAGAATTACTTCTCTCTTTGCGTAGTGCTTAATTGCGCTTAAAATAGAGTTTAGGGAGCTACTTTAATCTTTCTTATACTTGTTTTAAATTAGAGTTAATTACAACTTAAATTCTAGAGTCTTGCTTAAAGTTTGCGACTACTAGAGCTTCTTGTTAATAGGGAGTTGTAGTAATAGAGTCTGTAGCTTCACATTAAGGCTGCTTATAACCTAATCTAGATTAAAAAGGACTAGTCTAGCGCCTTAGAACCCTTCTAGAATATTGCTAGGAGTAATTGCTGTATTATAGGCTACTTTAAAGTATAGCAGAAACTCTAGCTTTATAATAGAATTAATCTAAGTGTATATAGCGTTTTTAGCTTAGCGCGTCTAGGCTTTTTTTAGAGGGGCAAAACAGCCTATATTAAGAGGCTATAGAAGGTGCGATAAGTGTAGAGGCATATATATAGATACAATCTAGTTATTCTTGCAGTATTGCTAGAATTAAACAAAGTTATAGCTCTTATTGCGTAGCGAGCGAAGCGAGTGAAGCTCCTACTGGAAGAACGATGGGGCGCGGTAAAACCTCGGGTCCTATTTTGGCCAGGCACTATACCTACTTTGTGAAAAACGTGCCAACCTGATCGCTTAGAGGTCTGTGCACAGGAACACCAAAACTAGTTACATAAAGTACTAATATTTTTTTTATAGACTTATAGTGCTACATTGTAGCTTTTAGACAGACCGCTTATTAATCTTGTAGCTTGACTATAGCGCTAGATATGAAGCTTTGACGTTACAATAAATCTAAGCTTTAATTCATCATATTTTTACTATAGTAAGGCCTATTAAAGTAATTAATAGCTCAGTTCATAGCGTGTATTCTGTTCCATATTACTAAGTCTTATTATATAGTGTCGAGCTTACTAATATAGTATTATCTTAGCTGTTACAAGGAATACATCTATAAATACTTCTCGTATTACTATCTCTAGGCTTATATAAGTACTTAGTAGCTTTAATTTGTGCTAAAAATTTATTGTTTGCTTTAGAGTACTAATATAAGGTATCTGGCTTACTAAAATAGCGCTATACTAGCTAAAAGTAAAACAAAGCTTATCATTACATTTAATTATCCATTGTCTTTCTAGAATATAGCCTTGTATAAAGTACACATATTTTTCTTCTTAGATTTATAGACAACAATTTCAATTTTAAAAAAAGCAACTTAGTAATACTATAGCTAGAGTATAGCAATGGCTATTAAGCTTAGAGACTAATACAAGCTTAAGGGTTATTCTAATATAACTCTACTATTTTTACGTCTACACAAGTGCTTAATACTTTAATCTATAGTTAATGTTTAAATCTATATTATGGAATATTACCGCATAGTAGATAGCTTGTTAACAAAGTACCATACCAGCAATAGAAAGAGAAAGAATATATATATACTTCTAATTATTCATTACCTTTATAGAATAATAGCTTAGATAGCGTACTTGAATTTCTCTAGTAGATCTCTAAAGCTAAGCTCTAGCTCTAAGTAAGGCTGCTTAGTAATACTATAGCTCTAGTGTAGTTGTAGATATTTAACTTCAAGTCTATTCTAGTATAATTTCACTATTTCTAGACACATAAAAATACTAAATAGATTAAAGTATTCTATCTATTTAGCTACATATTCTAAAGTCTTACTATATAGTAGTTAGCTCACTAATCTAGTACTAAACTAGCTGTAAAATCTAAAAAGAATACTTTAAATAATAGGAAGTCTTCTTTATTTACTATAAGCTACTTTTATATAGTAGTTAGCGTACTAATACTATACTATTCTAATAAGAAGAAAGAAAAGCTTTGGAGATATCTCTACTTATATAACAGTTTTCTATCGCTCGCTACGCATGTAAAATTAGCATTTATGTGCAATTTTTGTATGTTAGCTATTAATTTTTAGCATACAGTAGGTGCTAATAGTATGCCTCTTTAAATGCGCATTAAAGTGCTTTAACTAGTTAAAGGTAAGCTAATTAGTAGTCTAGCTATTTTTAGAGATGCTAATAACCTAGTCCTAGAGTAGATCTTTGTCTTTGTACTAGTTAGATAGGTAGTTGCGCGCTTTAAAGATAATAAAGAGCAGAATAGCCTATTTTTTAGTATTAATGCTCTAAATAACTATTGCCTACTCCTAGTTGCCTAGCTAGATCTACTTTGGCCATCCTCGCGTACCTAAAGCTGTTACAACTGCTCTATTGCTTATCTAGCCTATTATGAAGCCTGTCTTATCGAAGTTGTATGTGTTGTCATCCTAGATACTATACTTAGCTTTCATGTTAGCTACAAGGTCAAACTAGCCCTAAATAAGCCTAGAATTCTCGCAGAGGGCTCTCTTGTAGTTGTACTTGCAATTAAACTTTACTTTAAGCTCTTCCTAACGCGAGACAAACGTACTAGCCTAGTTTAGGCTAACATAGCCTATTCTGCGCTTAGCGCGCAGAATATTAGCTATATTAGCTACATCTTCTAGCTAAGAGGGAAATTCTTACGCAACTAGGTTAAGTATGTAATTAACAATTACCTGCTCTTTAGTATTAGTTAGATTCTATAAGTTAGCTATAGTATTAACGCGTAAAAGTTGTCTAGCGCGTTGTTTGTTTAGTATAGTTCTAGAGACTTTGTAGATAGCTACAGCGCGTCTTACTAAAAGCTTAGGGGCTTATTAGATAGCTTAGAGCGCAAGCTGTATTTAGGCTTCTTTTAATACAGCTATCTGTTGTTGTTGTAAAGGCATTAGTATAGAGTTAGTGTTTTGGTGGGGTCTTGGCAAAAGTGACCTGCTCGGTCGTGTGACCCGCTCGCCCGTGAGGTACGTTAGAAGATATTTGTATAGAAAGATTCTTTGCCTCTTTTTACCCCTTACTATCTACTTTCTAGATAGTATAGCGTTGCTTTGTTGCGCACAAAGTTAGCAAGAAGAAAGAGAGGCTCTCACCCGCACGAGCCAAGTGCCACAGGTATTTTGCAAAGGACCCATCTCTACCAAGACCACCGGGTCAATGCACGCGTCGGGTCAATGCACGATTTCCTCACTTCCTTAACACTACAAAATGAAGCTGTACAGCCACACACAAAAGTAATTATTGCAAGAAAAGTTAGTAGAGTGATAACGTACCCCACGGGCGAAGGAATTAACAGGCGAGAGAATCACTTTTGCCAAGACTCTACTAAAACTCACCCTATTATTGTCAGCACCTGGGCTGACAATGGGGCTGAACAACCCACGAGTCCCCGTGCGGGGTAGTGGAATGATATATCAGCTGTCCCTGCCCCATACTAGGCAGGCAGCGAACAGTCTACAGTCAATGAACAGACCTTTTGGTCGTCGAGACCATCTTGCCTCAGTGTTTCTACCGAACCTCCCTGTGCCCACCTTCTCGGTTCTGACATTCTGTTCGCTCCCACACTGGGGAGGTAAGGGATAGAAATACAGGATGAGCGCAGCCTCGAGTCCCCCAGTCCAAAGGCTGACACCAGAGCCACATGATGCTCAAACGTTCGCGACAATAGGGAATACATACCCATCACAAACTCTAGGGATCCAAAATTCCCCACAAGACAGTGTCCGACGTACCGACTCCACAGACACCGCAAGCGGAGCACGAAATCAGCCCCAGACGGCCGGAGCATCGCGAAATGATGCACAACGACCCACCGTGGCCCATAATGGCCCTCTGGAAGATGACTTGGACCGAGAGCTGAGGGAACTGGAGGCGTGGCATGAGAAGGCCACGAAGCAGGAAAAGATAGCTCGCCTCCGAGCGGCTCAAGCCAAATACAACGCGGGTGACGTACAGGCGCTTCAACTCGTCGCCAACGACTCCCAACCAGCTGCTTTGATTTCTCCAGCTCCCACCTCGGGCTTACCACGCCCAGAACCGCCACATGTGTTTACGAAACGCAACTGTGCGGATTTTAACCGCTGGAAGCGTGACTGTGAGCGGTATTTTGACAGACTGCCTGCTAACTTCTCACAGGAGTGGCAGAAGGTTGATTTTGGAGCACAGTACCTCTTGGAAACTATGAAGAGTCTCTGGGAGGCTTACCGCCTTGATTAACTAAAGAACAACCCTATATGGGAACCTACCTGGGAAGCTATGAAAGCTGTAATGCTAGGCTCCCTAGGTACTCTCTTAGAAAGAAGGCAGAGAGCCTATGAGGCGCTGCATCGAGCGAAAATGCTCCCTCATGGTACTCCAACAGAGTTACTTGATTACATGAGGCCTTACTGGGAGGAGTTGGGCGAGACGCATGGACCTGAGCTCCAAGTAATGGGGTACATCCATGCTCTGCCCGAAGAGATCCAAAAGCAGCTCTTTATGTATCCAGAGGAGCGTCGTGTGACACTCACTCAGGTAGAAGAGGCTGCGAACACGATCTATCGTCAAAGGGCCCGCTCGAAGAATCCTCGGGATGAGAAACCCGCAAAGGATCAGTCGAAGCAAACAAAGGGTTCTAAGGACAATAAGGGGCCCAAAGAGMCCCCGAAGCGCGCAAAGGAAGGAASCCCAAGCCATAATAGCCAAAAAAGGCCTAGAGGCAGTCAGCCGAAGGCGAACCCCTCCGCAGTAACCTGTTATGGGTGCGGGGAAGCCGGTCATATCCAACCAAACTGCCCGAACCCCAACACTTCCAAGAAACCCAAAGAAGGGTCGGAGGTGGGAAAAGGTAAGGGGCGAAAGGACTAGGTCCGCACCTTCTCGCCCACATCTCCACTTTGGAGGAGAGTAAGGATCTGGGCACTTTGCATGATGCGCTTTATCCGCGACTATCGCGGTTGCTTACAGTTCAAGCTGTAGTTGGGTTGTTAGGTGCTTTTGAAGCTCTGATTGACGGAGGTTCGCAACTGAACCTGATATTAGCAATGGTAGCAAAGGAGCAAAGTCTCTAAGTTGATCTGTTACCCCAGTTGTTAGCTGAGGGTGTGAACGGGAGTAGTATACCAGTTTATGGTACTACGACAGCTATGACAACTATTACAGACTTAAGGGGTCGAGAGCAGACCCAGGAGTTGCCGTTTGTTGTCACTGACCTGAGAAGGTACAAAATGTATCTAGGTCTGCCGTGGATTGACATGTGTCAACCCAAGATCAACTACGCGACACGGCGTATGTTGTTTAAGGGGACAAAGGCCTCAGAGGGGGCCAAGTTCCAAAAGGTGGCCATTGAGGACGCCAAAGAGTTCGATCGCACCATGCGCGACCCTAGAGCGGACGTGTATGCGTGCGTTGTGGGCTTTGTGGGCCAGATTGGGCGGGAACACCCTATGGTGGTTGATCTCCCACCGCAATACTCTGAATACGCTGATGTTGCGT